>CM035159.1:124672940-125407101 GCA_020205615.1 Panax quinquefolius | reverse complement strand
TCACTCACCTATGCTCAATTATTACTACAAGAATTGTTGCATCATATCTCTTATATTATTGATTCAATTATTGTCACAAGATTATCTCAGATAATATGTTATAGTATTAAATCAATAATTGAGACGACAAGTTATAAATGATTAATAATTGTTGAAAGATTAAATATGTGTTGATGAAAAAAAAAAATGATTTGTGGTAAGTTTGATTATTTTATGGGGGCTCATATGTCATCATCTAAGAGTCTCTTCACGATAAGTAATTACCTTCGTCGATAGTAATTACCCTTGTGAATAGTATTTACCTTCATTAATAGTAATTACCTTCGTCAATAGTAATTACCCTAGTGAATATTATTTACCTTCAATAGTATTTACCTTCGTTAATAGTAATTACCTTTACCAGACGTCGAACCACTTGTCGTTTCTTCACATTACAAATCCGAACCACTTGTCGCTTCACATTACAAAAGGCCAAACCACTTTTCTTTTCACATCATTAGTCGCTGCTCGACTTCACTTTTCACATCTACGGCGGTGCTAAGCTAGAAATCTTCTATAAATAGAGGCCTAGGGCTTCATTATTTTCACGAATTCATTCAAGCTATAGAGAGAAAGTATAGAGAGAATAAGAGAGAAAGAAGAAGAGTATTTTGTTCTTTACACTTGCTGCAGTGATTCAATCTCCTACCAAATGTAAGGGGTGTTATTCTTTCTTATTCATGAAGAGAATCTGTTGTTATTCCATTGCTTATTATTCTGTTGGAATAACTTTTGTATAAGTGGTTTACCCTATACTTGGTGACATTCTTCTATTATTCATTGGAACATCCTGTGCATGTGTTTTACACCGACCGGTTCCGCCTTTTATTATTATTCATTTGGAACATCCGTGCATGTGTTTTACATCGGACTGGTTCCGCTCTTTATTATTACTGTTGGAACATCCTGCATGCATGTGTTTTACATCGGACCGGTTCCGTCTTTATTATTCTACATTGGAATATCCTATCGTATGTGTTTTACACCGGATCCAGTTCCATCTTTATTATTCTCGTTGGAACATCCTATCGGTGTGAATTTCACCTAACTTTGGTTCCGTTCTTTATTATTCATTGGAATAACTTTTATCATGTTGGGTTATCGTCGCATGCATGGTGATTTCTTTTGTTATTCCATTCTTTATTATACCCAAATTGGTTAAAACTTTGACTTCTATACTCCATGAAATTAGTGGAATATCATTGATATTTGCGTTTCATCCAAAGATCTTTTCATGAAAATATTCTTCCGATCATTCTTGAATTTTACTCTACAAAACAAAGATCGTGTTGATAATTTAGACGTTAATAATTCTGGATAAAATAATTCTTGAACTTGTTTTATTGAATTCTTATATCATTGTCATCATCCTCATGTTTATATTTTTTTAAAGTCACCGTGGGCTGTAGTGCATGCATAGATGGACTTGGTATGATTATGACCGAGAGACTATTCGGTGTAATCATGACCGTAATGTTACAAATGATGTGGTAAAATCCTCGGTCGCAGCAGGTATTGATGGATGATTGTTGGCATGATCATGACCATTAATGAATACACAAATATTCTTGGCCCGTAGTGCATGAATAATTGTGGTCGTGATACTAAAGAATATCCTTGGTCGTAGTGCAGGGGTGATTCGATGATGTGGAATATTTATTAAAGCTGAGTCTCAGCTATAACAGTGATGAAAAACATTTTAAAACCTAAAAGATATTAGACTTTATTTTCTACTTGACTCTTTTAATGGATTGCGATATTCCATTGCAGCTTAAACCGGTTTTATCAGTTGTTTTTATCGGTTTAACATTGTTGAAGACTATTGATAATTTATTCTCGCATTATCTTAGTCATAATATTTCTTCTTTGGGCTAGTTGAGCTCACCCTTTCTTTCACACGTTCTTCGTGAAATGAGAATATAGCCGGACGAGTCTGGGAAACGAGTGATGGTCCCGAAGATAGCATTAGTAGTCCTCACTATTCGTGAAATAGTGTGATAATAATTGTAATGAGGACTCCTTTTTGAGTTTGTATAATATCTAGTAAACGATATTTGTATTTAAACTCACAGTTTATGTCGTATTGTACACGACAGTTATGTTAGTAAGTTGTATTTAAATTCTGTACCATGTAAGTGGCAACCCAAGATGGGTGATGTATACCTAATTTTGGGGGCGTCACAGCAAGTGTGTGAGAGAATGAGAGGAGATTATTTTTGGTATTGGGATGGGATGAAAGTTAACCAAAATGCAAAATACTATAAAGCAAGACATATAAACAAGCCCAAGTTTTTACTTCCACTAAATAAATAAAGCTAAACCCTGAAAGTAGTATGCATACAAGTCAATCATGTTTGATGATAAAGCATATACTTTGTAACAATCTTATTCATTTATTAATAAAAGTATTAATTTATTAAAGGCTTTTAATTATCTACATGATCTTTGTTTTATAATATGTGATAAACCCATAGTTTTAAGCAATGCTTTTAGAATAATGATGATGATCATTCTAATGAGATCTAAATTCTTAGAAAGCTTAAAACTAAAATAGTTCCCAATCATTGGATTACTAAATTGGGGATTAGTGAATCCGGATAGATTGGTACATACGTTGCTTCGCTCATTGGATGAGGATGATTGATCTCATGATCATTTGTGTGGAGACACTAAAGCAAGTATGTAGGTGCTTATTAGAGAATAAGTTCATTTGAACATGGCTCGCTAAGGAATACCTAATGGAGTTTTACTTGTCATCAATAGGAATTCTCAGTAGTGATAGTAAGACTGAGTGATCCTTGGACTTGAGATCATCATAGTATCTTGTGTATGATGAGTTATACTTTGACTTATTCCTTAAGACCCTTAGGGTATATCAAAGGGTATGCTTGGGTATAATAAGTTGTATACATGGAGATAATGTATGATCAATAAAGAATCTACCACTTCTATTAAAGAGAAGAGAAATGTCCTATGTGATTCGATAAATGACAACCCAAGAGTCCTTGGCGGCGAAATGAAATTAGAAAGGAGTTTCTAATTTGCATTATATGGAGTTGTGCATTTAAGGATCGAAATATATATAATTAAATAAAATAAGACTTGACATAGAATTCCATGTCTTATATTTAATTGGGACATTGTATGGTGGAAGGATTGAATTGTGCGGTAACTATTTACTCAAAGGTTCTTTTATGATTAATGTTAAAATCTATATTATCTGGAAAGTCGTTGATCGCTGGGAGAGCTTATCCCTATTGTAGAATAAATATTATTTATTTAAATAAATTAATTGTTTAATTTATTTATTTAAATAAGATTAAATTGTTCTAATTGATTTATTCACAACCGATTTAATATGGAGAACCTAAAGGGTCACACCATAAAAGGAAGAATAATTATTTAAGAAGTTAATGGCATAATCGTAATAATATAGTTATGTATATTTAATTTAATCTATGGTGATAGAATAAATTAAATAGCTTAATATTATTATTTAATATTTTAGAAATATTAAATATAAATTAATAAGAGGAGTCTTATTAATATTATTACAATTATTATTATTATTTTAATTTCTAAAAGATTTTAGGAATTAATTTAATATAAGTACTCTCATTTATTCCTAATTGGATTAGGAAGAAAAATTAGTTTAAAGAGTTTAATTAATTATCCCTAATAAGATTAGGAAGCCCTTTAATTAAAAAGGGTTTAATTAAATAATACCTTATTTTAATAGGTTACTTGATATCTTTATAAGAGGAGTCTTATATCGGATATCAAGAATACGTTATAATTCCAATGGTTGGAGAAAGACGCTCTTTCTATATAGAGATAGAAAAACTAGGGTTTAGCCAACCAACCATCTTCTTGAATTCTTCTTCTTCCTTGGTGGATCACCCTCTAGAGGCCAAACACTTGGGTGGCTAACGTTGATCAAAGGAAGGAACCAAACCCGGTGGATTCAAGTTGAGCGAAAAGAATTGGAAGTGAACTTGTACACGAGGAAGCTCGGATCTTCAAGGTATGATTCTTGTTCTTCAATTTTTCGTTTAATTAATAATTGTGCATAAAGGGTGATCCGGGTATATGGTTTGTAAAATTTTAAACTCGATTTTCCACGCTTTAAATTTATTTTTGCAATTTGATCATCGTTCATGAATATTACAAACCTAACAGTGGCATCAGAGCCAAACCTTTATGCGAATTATTAATTGTTCAGATTTGATATGTATGTTGATATGTGTTTAGAACAATTTAATTGGGCATAAATTGTTGTATACAATTTAAAAAAAAAACGAAAGTTATTTTTAAAATTGGTAATCCCAATTTTATTTTATTTTTTTGCTTTCCGTCATTCGTATAATTCAAGGACCATTCCGTGATATCTCTTAATTCACGTGATGTAATTTACATCATGTAAAGTGAACCTGCAAAAAAAAATGCTTTATGCTTCACGGATCCTGCAAACAAAAAAAATATAAATAAATCAATTTCGCTGATCCTGTAAAAATCCTGTTTTTGAAGTCTGTTTTTGAAAAACTTACTAAGTGATTATTTTTTGAAAAAGGTTACAGGTGATACTTTTAAAAAGGTATATCAGTATGATTTCATTCATCTGATTTCAATTTTTTTTTAACGTACGGATAATATATATATATATATATATTTTATAATTAAAATAAATAGTTTATTTTAATCTTAATATAAAAAATTTTATTTTAATTTTAAAATAAAAGAATTTATTTTAATTTTAAAATTGAAATTTCATGCAAACTAATTAGAGTTAGAATTGGATTCCATGATAACTAATTGGAGTTGAAATTTGATTTTATTTTTTCTAAAATAAAGGAGTTTATTTATGAATAGGAAAGTAAATCCATCTTTCCTTAAATAAAGGAGTTTATTTAGATATGAAATAAGATTTCATATTATTCAAAATAAAAGAGTTTATTTGTGAATAAGATGAGACAATTAATAACAAACCCCTCAATTTTTTATATTAAGTCCTAAGCGTACAAAGATATTTGGAATATCGAACGTCGCCTTCTAGCATGATAAAATTAATAGAGTATTAAATATTTAATATGAGTTTGTTGTGTCACCACAAAGCAAGTATTAAGTATTTAAGATGTTAATTTATAACATTTGATGCTTATAAAGAAAATTGAACAATATTGTTTTGTTGTGTCACCGCAAGGATGATATTTTTCTTTTTTGAATATATGGAGTGCTAGGTCGGACTTAACTTGGATAATTTTGATTCTGGATGTGCCACCACTTGATCAAAATAATCTAAGAGGCAAAAAGAAAAGGAGTTGCATAGTTGATGTAATTGACAAAAGTTGTTACCTATTTATTTATATATAGTTTGTTGTGTCACCACAAGGCTATATACATTTGAAATGGGATCCTTATTCTCACTAGCAAAAATCTTTAATTAGATTTTGCCAACTATATAAGTGAGGGTAATATAGTTTGAAAAAATAGTGGGAGATACCAATTTAAAACAAGACCTAAATTATTTTGGTAATTAATAAAAGAATGTATGTTAAAATGTTGTTAATTACAAATTCATTTACGAAATTTTACAATGTCTAAAATTACTATCATCGCGAAACATATTAGATGCTAAATTACCCAGCCAATTAAACGGATTGGTTAAGGAATTTGAGAATAGTTCTCATAATTGAAAGCTATCTTATGTCCTTAATACGCCTATCCTCGAATGGTTGCGAATAATGCCTCGAGGAAGAGATTGCTACTTTTAGAAAGTGGAAAGATGATGCACATTGGCTCGATGCATCATGCTCGCATCCATGAGTAACGAGCTTGACCACAAGATGAAACTATGGATGCACTCTACTATATTCCCGCACATCAAGTAGTTGATGGTGAGGAAAGTAGGGCCGATAGATATCGACATATCTAAGGAGCTCTTCCGATCTAGAATGGCCAATGGCACTATATAGATGCATAAAAAGTTCTTAACATAATCAATTTGATTGATCAATTAGGACAACCGGTTTTGTCATGGATGGAGAGTTGAGCCAAGATTTGATCTTGCACTCACTCCCTGGACTCCTTTCATGAATTGTTGTGAATTTTTCATATGAACAAGCTAGATATCGACTTTGATTGATTTGCTTAACATGTTGAAAAATGTTGAGAGTCACTTTCCAACCAAGAAAGACCATGTCTTCTTCGGTAGGGCCAAAGGATCTTCCGAAAATAAGAACGATTCAAAGAAGGTAAACCGAAAGGCGTAAACAAAGGATAATAAGAACAAAAGCGATACGGATAAAGAAAGGAGTTTGCTTCCATTTGCTATAAGCCCGGACACCGGAAAGAAATCATGAGAAGCATCTTGCGAGGCTAACCAAAGAAGCTTAGTGAAGTTTTGGTTACAAATACAAATTTGTTCATGATTTAAAATAATTATTTCTTTAAGTCAAGGTTCTACTTGGGTATTGGATACCGACTTTGGTTATCATAAATATAGATTTATGAAGGGACCAAACAGTAGAAAGCTAAACAAATATAAGTAAACCTATGTATGGAAATGTAACAAAGGTTGCCATATTAGCCATAGTAGAAACTTATAGTTTAGCAATGCCTACGGGAAAATCTATTAAGTCAATAAGTAGTTATTGTATTCCAGTTCTTGTTAAAAATATTATTTCCATTTTATTGTTGGACAATGAAAACTTTGGTATTATAATTAAGAAAAATTTTTGTTCTATTTATAATAATAATGTTTCGTATAGAATCGAAAGATTACTTAATGGATTTTGTATACTTGACTTACGTGAAAAATTATTTTGTAAATTGAAAAAACTTGTATAAAAAAGGAGATGATCATTCAAAGAGTTGAATGTATGTATTTGTTGAATACAAGTGTGAATTATTTGAAAGGTTCAAAGAATTGTAAGTGAAACTAATTGGCAATGTATTAAGATTCTTTGATTAGATCAAGGAATAAATACTTGTGCAATAAGTTTCGGATCATCTCAAATGGTTTTCTCATAATGGACACATCCCGATACGCAATAATTGATTGATGTATCCGAATGAAAATCGTACCTTGTTGGATATGGTGCGGTCCAAAATGATTTTACCGACATTCCAAAGATCCTTCCGGATAATGTCCTAGAAATGGTCGACATCTCACGAAAATGGTAACCTCAAAATCCGGCCCCAAGACTCCATAAAAGTTATGGACAGGGAGGATTCCTAATCTTAAGTATGTTAAGATAAGGGGTTGTCCAACTTATGTGAAAAGGTTTCAAAGGATAAGTTTGGGACAAGATTTGACAAGTACAATTTGTGGGACATCCTAAAGTAAGTTTAGGGTATATGTTCTATAATCCTACTTAGCAAAAGGTGTTTGTTGTGAAACACGATGCCTTCTAAGATAAATGTGTTTATTATTGAAGGGGCTAGTGGGAGGATAATAGATCTTGAAGAGTTCAAGAACCACAAAACACTATAAGTCAAATAAGAGGAACCTATAGATAGACTTCCATTGTACCACAAATCCAAATCGTAAATCGGAATAGAATAAAGAAGATACCTAGGAGGTATGGATTCATCATAGATGATGATGATGAGGTACATATCATAAGATGATGATCCAAATTACATACGATGAGGTAAGAGTTCTAGTGTGTACAAAAAGGGATGATTGGGAGGCGCCGCGACATTCCTAATATTATATGTTGATATATTACGGATAAGGAATGACATACTAATGCTACAATCAAGAATGATAAAGTTGTTCAAACATTCCTCCATGAATGGTTTGGGAAGAGTATCTTAATTGGGGATAAAATCTATATAGATAGATACAACAGGGATGCTCGACTTAACCCAAGGAACGATATTCATTTGATGCTAAAGTCGTTTAGCATGGCAAACTCCAAGAGATGTCTCATGTCGATGAGCTATGGAGTGTATCTCTTAATAATCCCCACAGACTCTCGAAAGAGAGGTCGCATGAGTGACAATCATGCATGCAATGAAATGTACTGGTAATTTCATGTCTTATATTTAATTGGGACATCAGATGGTGGAAGGATTGAATTGTGCGGTAACTATTTACTCAAAGGTTCTTTTATGATTAATGTTGAAATCTATATTATCCGGAAAGTCGCTGATCGCTAGGAGGCTTATCCCTATTGTAGAATAAATATTATTTATTTAAATAAATTAATTATTTAATTTATTTATTTAAATAAGATTAGAATTGTTCTAATTGATTTATTCACAACCTAGGTTTAATATGGAGAACCTAAAAGGGTCATACCATAAAAGGAAGAATAATTATTTAAGAAGTTAATGGCATAATCGTAATAATATAGTTATGTATATTTAATTTAATCTATGGTGATAGAATAAATTAAATAGCTTAATATTTATTATTTAATATTTTAGAAATATTAAATATAAATTAATAAGAGGAGTCTTATTAATATTATTACAATTATTATTATTATTTTAATTTCTAAAAGATTTTAAGAATTAATTTAATATAAGTACTCTCATTTATTCCTAATTGGATTAGGAAGGAAAATTAGTTAAAATAGTTTAATTAATTATCCCTAATAAGATTAGGGAGCCCTTTAATTAAAAAAGGGTTTAATTAAATAATACCTTATTTTAATAGGGTTACTTGATATCTTTATAAGAGGAGTCTTATATCGAGGATATCAAGAATACGTTATAATTCCAATGGTTGGAGAGACGCTCATTTTTTATATAGAGATAGAAAAACTAGGTTTAGCCAACCACCCATCTTCTTGAATTCTTCTTCATCCTTGGTGGATCACCTCTAGAGGCCAAACACTTGGGTGGCTAACGTTGATCAAAGGAAGGAACCAAACCCGGTGGATTCAAGTTGAACGCGAAAAGAATTAGAGGTGAACTTGTACCTGAGGAAGCTCGGGTCTTCAAGGGTATGATTCTTGTTCTTCAATTTTTCGTTTAATTAATAATTGTGCATAAAGGGTGATCCGGGTATATGGTTTGTAAAAATTTTAAACTCTGATTTTCCACGTTTCCGCTTATTTTTGCAATTTGATTGCGTTCATGAATATTACAAACCTAACAAACCCAATCCTAAGTTTCTGCTACAACTAACTAAATAAGTAAATGACACATAAATTACAGGATAATTAACTGAAGACACATAATTCATGTCTAAGTTACAGATATAATTGAGTTTCAATCAAAAACATCTTCAAAACAAAAGAAAACAAAACAATAACCGTCAAATCATTCAACCCCAAAATTTACTTTTTCTAACACATGCACTTGCATATCTGCATTCTTAAGTCTGAAATAGAATAATAAACAATGAGTCAGTGTACCTAGCTTCAAAATGTGCTCTACTCAGCTTTTTAGAAACCCACCTGTTGGGTCATGATATTTCCTCTTTTGGGCCGAATGAATTGGGCTTACTTGTTTAGTTAGTCCATTGGGTCTTTACTATTGGGTATTAATGTCATTGGGCCCAGTTACCATCTTGTTCCTTTCCAAATCTTTATAAAACCGGATCGGGTCAGTGGGTTGACCCATTAGATATTTTAATATCTTCATCTTTGACCGGTAATGATGAAAAAGCATGATAGTTGACTGTTGTAACTGCCATGCATTAATGTGTATGGGATTATAGCTCGTGGCAAAGATAAACAAGAGAAGGTGGTGACTGCGTGCGCATTTCTTGGCAGAGATCAATGAGGAGTAGAGGGCTGTGTCAGACGGCAGTGGGTGGCACGATAAACCGGGTCTGAGAGTATAACATAGCAAGGAAGTCTTCACAAACAGGTACGTCAACACACATTCAACTGATTATTATCTTTCTCAATACACTAGAGATTATATCCTCCATTGTTAACCCTTGTGAACACCGATACTGACTCTCACGCCTGAGCTATCCCCTGACGGTCGAAGCCGTCAAGCTTTTGGTGTTTATCGTGTTTACTGTGCAGGATCAGGGCGTCTTACGTGATTGGGACGTGGCAAAAGATCTTGGCGTTAACATTGGCGCTAGAATGAGGGGAGTTCTAGTGTCATTGAGTTTTCAATCACATTCATTAAGCCTACTTAGGAAGATGGTGAGGAGTTGAGATAATACGCCAGAGGGGCAAGCGATGACTGTGAGCACATCATTGCCTCATGTTTCAGTAAAGGATCGTCTGGGTCCTTCCAAAAGTGCTCACGAGAATACGGCATCTAAGTACGAATTAGGGAGTCCTCGTCCGAAGACTCATGGCGGAGCCAGACGGAGGTTGGTCTTTGATGCAGATAAGGAGCGTGGTCATGGTCGAAGGCGGGTAGAAGGTTCACCATCTAGAACTCGTCACCGGTGGCCAGATGATGCGACAGTACGCCAAGTTGGCAAAAATGGCGTAAGAGGCAGATAAGGCTTTAGATGTTCTTCTAAAGCAGAGGGAAGATATAGCAGAGCAGATGCTTCGGGTGGCTGAGTTAAGAGACGAAGCGTCTAGTCATGTTCAATCCGAAAGATGAAGCAGTCATAAGGAGGTACAAAGGCGAGAGGGGAAGGAGCCAGAGCACTCTATACATGTGTCTCGAGATCGTTCTCATGACCGAAGGAGATCGAGGAGCAGAACTCCCATAGTTTCAAAGAAGGCACTTATTGTCATTGGTTCTCAGCATCGAGACGACGACGGTCGAATGAGCAAGTCGAGGGAAGTTGTGCCAGAAACTAGGAAGAGAGAGCATCAACGTGAAAATTCTCGTCATGAGGATAGAGTTGCACGTCGGAGTAGATCCAGAAGTCCAATAAAGGTAGTGGGGTCAGTTGGAGGAGGTCGATCCACTCAAAAGCAGAACGTCGTTCAGGAGAAAGAAGTCTCCTCGCAGCCAGAAGGTGTGGATTTTCTGGTGAAAGAATTGAAGGAGCTCAGAAAGCAGTTGGCTGAGGTACAACAGGTGAAGGATACTCCGGGAAAGAAGGCATCCCCATTTTCCTCGGACATTCTTAAGGAGAAGGCAGACATCACCAAGAAGTTGCCTCGCATGGAGAGTTACGATGGGTCTGGAGACCCTTATGACCATAGCCAGGCGTTCGACCGGTTGATGGACTATTACGACTTTACCGATGCTGCCAAATGCCATACGTTTGTTACAACGTTAAGGAAGGATGCGTGGCAATGGATGGGGACTTTGCCAACAGATTCAGTATTCTCTTGGGCCGAGCTTTGCGACAAGTTCTATGCTCGCTTTGGGAGCAACCGGAGAGGTTCACCAACGAGTTCTTGGGCCAGTATGTGAAGAGGTTCAGAGAAGCAGTTGGCCAGGTGTCCGACCTTAATGATCTTCATGCTGTGGGCCTGTTCTAGAATGGATTAGATCTGGTGAAGTGCGAGAAGTTGGTGAAGAAGTTGATGTTCCACCATCCGAAAAGCTCAGCAGAAGCTTTCGACAAAACAGAAGGCTATATCGTAGTGGTGGAGGCTATGAACAGCCTGAAACGTCCTTCTTCGGACCAAATAAAAGAGGCCGATGCTTCTAAAGTTGAAGGCAATCAGAAGAAGGGGGAGGATATAATGATCGGTCAGAGGGCAGTTCGAAGAAGTACAACAACCCTTGGCGATAGGGGAGTAATCGTCCACCTGCTCCTATCCCGAAGGTGAATAAGGTTTACACCAAACTGAATACGGATAGGTCGGTGATTTTGGTGCAGATCAGGAACTAGCCATTCTTTGAGCCACCTCGTGATAACTATAAGAAAGGACAGGACAACTCTCAGAAATATTGTGGCTATCATCAAGCCGCAGGTCATGACACTAATGAGTGTTGCAATCTGAAGGACTTTGTGGAGAGGAAGATTCAAAGTGGTTTGTTGGTTCAGTATGTGGCCGGGAGGGACCAACAAGATCAGCAGAATGTCGACCGTACTGTTCAGACGGTTCAAACGGTTCCACTCGTCCAGAATGTTCCAACACCACCACCGAGACACGTCGTTGATGTAATAACCGGTGGGACAGCGGGGAAATTGGTAGGGAAGAAGAGGAGGGGTTACCTAGATTCGGTCATGTCCGTAGCGGGTGCTCCCCCGAAGACTGACAGACCATTTTTGGGACCAACTATATCTTTCAGTGATGCTGATTATCCTTCGGAGCCCATCGAACCCCATGAAGGAGCCTTGGTGATCACAAAGACAAGTGGGTTCTTGATGAGACACGGCGAATGATGATTGATAACGGGTCTTCCGTTGATATTCTATATGCCCATGCTTATTAGAGGATGCATCTTGATGGGCAAAAGATGGAGGTCGGGCAGGAGGCTCCCCTATATGGCTTCAGTAACGATCCAGTCAAAGTTGCAGACACTATTGAACTCCCAGTGGTCTTCGGCACAGCTCCTCAGTAGGTAGAAATAACCTGTAAATTTTATGTTGTGTAAGTAGATTCGGCTTACAACGCCATATTGGGACGACCTACCTTGACTGCTCTCCAAGCAGTGACCTCCATTCCTCACTTCAAGATCAAGTTTCCAACCAAGACACCTGAGTCGGAAAGGTGGCGAGGACTTGGATCCGCCCGTACCGTTATCGTAATGTTGTTATTTCCTCGGGAGTAGGGATCAGTAAGCAGAAGCAAACTATGGCAATTGAGATCGAGCCCTTCACTGAAAGTAGTTCGGAGCCATTGGTTATCCCTGCAGGAGAAACGGAGGAGATCGAGCTGGTCCTGGGAAAGAAAGACAAAACAGTGAAGATTGGTTCGGGTCTTCCGGAACCTCTTCGGACAAACCTTATGGAATTTCTTCGCTGCTATGAAGACATCTTCGCATGGGAGCCACAAGACATGCCTGGAATCAGCCGGAATATTGCCGAACACCAACTAGATGTGGATCCATCAAAGAAGCCAGTTCGACAGAAAAGGCAGATCTTTGCACCTGAGCGACAGAGGATCATTGATGAAGAGATCGCGAAGCTGATAGCTGCTGACTTCATCTTTGAGCTCGATTATCCGGAGTGGATGGCCAATGTAGTGTTGGTGCAAAAATAAAACGGGAAATGGCAAGTTTGCATCGACTATACCGACCTGAACAAATCTTGTCCGAAGGACTTCTATCCTCTGCCCCATATCGATCAGCTCATCGATGCCACTTCGGGGTATGCACTACTAAGCTTTATGGATGCTTTTTTAGGTTATCATCAAATTTCCATGTGCAAGGAGGACATTCCGAAGACAGCATTCATTACACACCGTTCGGTGTATGCATATAAGAAGATGACCTTTGGCCTAATAAATGCTGGAGCCACTTACTAGAGAATAATGAACTTCATCTTCGAGAGGTAGCTGGGGAGGAACATGGAAGTGTACGTGGACGATATAATCGTGAAGAGCATGCATGTTCAGAAGCACTTGGATGATCTGGAGGAGTAATTTCAGACTGTCCGACATCACAAGTTGAGGCTCAATCCGGCAAAATGCACCTTCTGCCTGCGGGAAGTTCTCGGTTATCTGTTCACCAAAGGGTATTGAGGCCAATCCGAAGAAGATCCAGGCTATTCTCGACATGAAGACTCCTCAGTCGTTCAAAGACGTTCAACGTATGACTGGTAGGATTGCAGCTTTGAGGATGTTCATGTCCAAATCTGCAGAAAGATGCTTGTCATTCTTCGATACACTGAAGGGACCGAAGAATGCAAAGACATTCCAGTGGACTTCGGAGTGTGAAGTCGCCTTCCGAGGCATAAAGACCTATTTGTCTTCGGCTCCTTTATTGGTGAAGCCTGCTCCATCTGAGACCTTGTATTTATATCTGGCAGCTAGTTCGCTTGGCGGTGGGGAGCCGCTTTTGGTTCGGGAAGCGGGGGGAAAGCAAAGATCCGGTTTATTATGTCGCCCATGTCCTGAGGGATGTCAAAAACCAGTAATTCGAATCTTCAAAAATTTGCTTTTGCTTTGATAATTTCTAGTCGAAAGCTTCGGCAATATTTTCAAGGTTGGCTCCTGGTCGTCTACACGGATCAACCATTGATGAAGATGATGAGCAAACCAGAGGTTTTGGGGAGATTAGCAGCGTGGACAATGGAATTATCCCAATTTTTTATTGAATATCATCCCCGAACCGCTATCAAAGGTCAAGCTTGGCGATTTCATGGTGGAATGTTCATTCTCCGGCGACATCGAAATCGCCGTGTCGAGACGTCCGATCGAGCGGTTGCGCTTCTTCAAAGACGACAGAAATTCATGGACGCCAGATGCAGATGGATCCTCTACTGCGCAGATGTCGATTAGGTGGGATCATTTCGACAATTCCGAGGGGTTCAGGTGCAAAGAAGCCATCCGATTTGGGTTCAGAGCAACAAACAACGAGGCCGAGTATGAAGCAGTGCTAGTAGGAGTCCAACTGGCGAAGAGTCTAGAAGTTCGTGTCGATCATTTACAGTGACTCTCAGTTGGTCGTCAAGCAGTTATCAGGAGATTATGAAGCTCGTGGGACAAGGATGATCAAGTATTTGGCATAGTTGAAAGACCGACTTCAGTATTTCATCTCTTATGAGTTTCAGGGCATAGAACGTAACGATAATTCCATTGCCGATGCATTGTCAAAACTGGCCACCACGGATGCTGTCGTTTTCAATGGGTCTATTTATCTGGAGGTTTTGCAGCAGCCGAGTATCCAGCATGAAGCGGTGATGTGTATCGAGTGATCTAACTGCTGGATGACTCTACATCGAATATTTGCGATGGCGCCCTTCCTTCGATCGAGATCTTTGTAAAGAAGATCAAGTACAAAAGTGCCAATTTCGTTCTTATTAATGGGGATCTTTATCGAAGGGCATTTTCGTCACCATTGCTCAAGTGTTTGGTCCCGACCGAAGCTGAATATGCTCTTCGGGAAGTTCACGAAGGCATCTATGGTGACCATATTGCTGCTAAGTCATTAGCCTACAAAGTACTTCGGCAGGGGTACTACTGGCCTACGATCTTCAAGGAAGCTACGAAATATGTGAAGAAATGCGAGAAGTGCCAGCTCAACAGTCTGATCCCACATCAGCCACCAGAAAAGCTATACTCGATCTTATCTGCTATACCCTTTGTTGTCTGGGGGGTAGATATATTGGGTCCGTTGCCAAAAGCGAAAGGTCAGGTTAGTTTCGTCATAGTGGCTATCGATTATATGACCAAGTGGGTAGAGGCGAAACCACTTCACTTAATAACGAGCAAAGAGTGTTTGAAGTTCATGAAGAGTCCGTGTAGTGTTTCGCTTTTGGAATTCCTAAAGTGGTGATATATCGACAACCTGACGCCAACAGGGGATCAAAATTTGAAGGATTTCGAAAAGAGTCGGGGTTCAAAGATAAGAAGACTTCTGGGCTCATCCACAATGAATGGGCAAGTTGAAGTGACCAATGTGAGACGTCTGGCAATCGGATCAAGTCAAGCAGACTAGACGGCTAAAGGAAGATGGCCAGAGGAGCTACTCAGCGTGTTATGGGCTTATCGGGCCACACCAAGGACTACCACAGGGGATTCACCTTTCAGATTGGCCTATGGTACTGATGCCTTAGTCCTAGTTGAGATTGGATCTCTAAGTCTTCGGGTCACTCAATTCAAAGAGATCTACAACGATAAAGGACCGAAGGCCAACTTGGATCTGTTGGAAGAAGTCAGAGAGGTGGCTTTGATCAAGTTAGCGACTACCCAATGAGAGTTGCCAAACACTACAACAAGGGGTTAAGCTTTCAGAGATTGAAGTGGGGGACTTCTTCCTCGTCGAGAAGTCAAGCATCTACGCCTCGTAACATGGGAAAGCGATGCCGAATCGGAAGGACCGTATGAGGTGATCAAGTACCAAAGCTGTGGACTTATCGGTTAAAGGCATTGGACGGATCTCGAGATCAAGAACACTTGCACGCGGGCAAAGCTTCAAAATACTTTCAATAGAAATCGAGTCGATTTTATTCTGAAGTCATATGATTGTTCACCATCAACAAAAGATTCACTTTTTCACAACTGATCTTCTTCCTATTTGTCCTAAGTTCATAATGGTGTAAGGAGGTATGGTCGGACTCACTGGCCATTCGATGGCAGCCTTTTTGTCAGGTGTGTCCGTATGAATTTGTCTTACCACGAGTGTTGAGCAAATTCCATGGTCCTCAATGGTGTAAGGAGGTATGGTCGGACTCGCTGGCCATTCGATAGAAGCCTTTTTGTCAGGTGTGTCCTTATGAATTTGTCTTACCGCGAGTGGTAAGCAAATTCCATGGTCCTCAATGATGTAAGGAGGTATAGTCGAACTCGCTGGCCATTCGATGGCAGCCTTTTTGTCAGGTGTGTCCTTATGAATTTGTCTTACCGTGAGTGGTGAGCAAATTCCATGGTCCTCAATGGTGTAAGGAGGTATGGTCGGACTCGCTAGCCATTCGATGGCAGCCTTTTTATCAGGTGTGTCCTTATGAATTTGTCTTGCCGCGAGTGGTGAGCAAATTCCATGGTCCTCAACGGTGTAAGGAGGTATGGTCGGACTCGCTGGCCATTTGATGGCAGCCTTTTTGTCAGGTGTGTCCTTATGAATTTGTCTTACCGCGAGTAGTGAGCAAATTCCATGGTCCTCAACGGTGTAAGGAGGTATGGTCGGACTCGCTGGCCATTCGATGGCAGCCTTTTTGTCAGGTGTGTCCTTATATACTTGTTCTACCCCGAGTGGTGAATAAGATCTTGATGGTGCAAAAAGAATCAGCAGAATTCACCTTATACATGACCTGCTTCACACTTCGGAAACGATAAGTATACATCACTTTATTCTGTTCAAGTGTTGAGTTCGGTTCATTCAGTTCAGTTCATTTAATTCAGTCCATTTCATTTCTTAACATTTATATACCTTATCTGATTCATGGCCTGAGTTAAGTTCATTCAAGTTCATTGATGCTGAATTATTGACAAGAAAAGTATTAGACAGAAGCCACTATAAAGAAATTTGAAGATTCGTTCATCTATTCATCCATAACTTTAAAATAATTACATAAAATTAAAAATTTCCTAGTAAAGTTCTTAAAAACGACTTCCAAAAAGATAGATAATTTTCACATAAACCCTAAAAGGTTAGAACAAAGCAGTAATATCTTCAGGTGTTATCTTCGCCTTTAGAATCGAGTAAAAGTAAAGTCTAGTGAAGAAAGCGGCCAATTTTTCCTTACCTCGCCTCCCCGGTCTTCGTACCCTTCCGAATACACCTTGATTTCAAAGATTAAGCTCATCGATTCCCTATAGTCCGTGCAGATCTCGCTACGCAGCTTCTTCAATCGAAGAGGGCCTCGCCCTCGAGCGTTTTTATTTTGTGACGAAGTTTATGGCGCTTGGCCTTGTGTGCCTCTTTATCCTCTTGAGCTTTCGTCTGGACTTCACCAAGCTGTATTGCTAAGCTTCGATGAGCTGTGATGAGTTCCTCATTCTTGGTCTTCAAAGCCAGATTCTCCCCAACCAGGCCGACGTTAATGTCAGATAGTGCCTGTTGGCTGGCCTTGTTAGTGTTTAGCTCTTCTTCGATTACCTTCTGTTTGTCCTCCGACGCCTTCAGGGCTTCTTTAGCTTGAGTCAAGTCTCTCCAAAGACCTTCATTGGTGAGAAGGACGCCTTCGTGCTCACTTCTTTCTCGAGCCAATGACGCCTTCAGCATGTTATTTTCTCTTCTCAACGCCTCTCTTCTACCAAGATTCACATGTCTCAGACGTAACGCCTCGAATCATCGTGATTTGCTCAGAGTATATTCAACAACATCCAATCGCTTTAGATACTTAAACAAGAAGAGAAATGTATAAACCAAGAAAGCTATCACTTACCTTAGCCAAATAGCTCATTCCTTCGTCAGCAGATCCCGTCCAGTATGATTACCAAATCGGTGATCGCGATCACCACCGAACGAAGGTATCAAAGAGTTGAAGGGAAATTAGCATTGAACCGAGGCCATAGGGTCGATGACGCCATAGCCTCGTTCTGATATCCCTGATCTGAAGGCCCGGTCGCTCGTGTGATACCTCGGTCGCTCAGAGATGGAATTGGTCGTCCGTGGGATGGCGACGGTCCATATATATGGTTTCATGGGATGGAGATCGCATTGAATGGTTTCTCTTGGGGTGATGGGGCCGGCCGAATCGGGATGACTATCGGAAGGTGTTTCCGCCTGTGATAGTGTGGGCATAGTCTCGACTTGTTCTTCCCCGTCCAAAACTTGTATTTCTATAAGGGGGACAAAGGGCGGAATGGTTGAAGACGGAGGTACCCTAAGCTCTTCGGCTGTCAGGGGGGTAACTTTGGCCTTTAATTTTTTGACACGGAGAAGATTTCTTCGATCAGGATGATCGAGCAAACCTCCTCGAGGAGGGGCTAAGTTGTCGATTGGTTCAGTTTCTGGGGTAGGTTCAGAGGATTTTGGAAGGGGGGTTGATCGGGGCTTTCGGATGGCCCTCCTCTTCTGACGAAGATAAAGAGTCTCTTCTGGTATGGGAGGCTCATCAGCTTCTGGCTCTTCTATCTGAGGCTCATCATTATGTGTTTCGGGGATTGGATCGGCTTCTAGTGTAGTTTCTGGTGGTGGATTCTCAGCAGCTTCCAAAGATTTTCCAGATAGAAAATCTTCAAATTCCTTCACTTTTAAGAAACTCGGTCTGATCAAAGATACTGCATAAAGTAAACAACCCTATGTCAGAGTCCACATCATGAAAAATTTCAAATATTTATATGCAAAATAGACCGATACTTACATTTATGGTCATATAACCATGCTTGCTTCGAGAGAAGTCCATATTTCCACTCCTCCTTAGGAAAATTGTCAAAGAGTTCTATCATTTCAGCTTCGCGTTCTTCAGAAATATCTCCGAAGTTGGCAAAGATCTTCTCATCAGTGGCCCAGTTCGATAAAGAAGTGATTTCAGGTCCCTTGACGAAAAACCACTTCTCGTGCCATCACCTATTGCTCGAAGGAGTATTCACCAACGAACGCCTCTCGAACTTTTCTCCTGTCTTCGGGGAATTCTTGCTTAGGGCCTTGAACCCCTTCTCTCTGGACTGCACGATCTTGTACATGGTGAAGAAGAAGTCGATAGTAGGTTCGACGCCTAGCTCATGGCAGAAAGCAACAAAGGCCAAGATTTGTATGTAAGAATTTGGCACCAGTTAGGCGAACCCAACACCCAAAAACCCTAGGATGGTCACTATGAAAATGTGAAGAGGGAATCGAACCCCCTTCTCAAAGATGGTCACAGGGACGGCCGTCCAACTTTCTGGTCGTTGGTACATTTTCTCACCAGATCTTGGAGCCCTAATCATGTGAGTATCCGGAATGTGATATCGAGTTCGAATCCTCTTCAGATCAATCTCAGTAATGGTAGAAGGAGTGTTGGTATGTGAGAAACGTTCTGTACTCCTATAGTATTCAGAAGGAGTTTTGGGGGTTTTTGGAGGAGGGTTCTTGCTGGTCTTCGTACTTTTGGGATTGGAACTGGAGGCCACCTCTTTACCAGGGCTAGGATTTGGGGGAACGGTGGTGATCGGAGTGGCAAGGATGGGTGAATCTTGCTGGCACCGTCAGTGATTACTAATAAGCTTCAGTATGGCTGACAAAGAAAATTCTTACTGTGTGTTTTAGTTTGTGAGAGAATGAGAGGAGATTATTTTTGGTATTGGGATGGGATGAAAGTTAACCAAAATGCAAAATACTAGAAAGTAAGACATATAAACAAGCCCAAGTTTTTACTTCCACTAAATAAATAAAGGTAAACCCAATCCTAAGTTTCTGCTACAACTAACTAAATAAGTAAATGGCACATAAATTACAGGATAATTAACTGAAGACACATAATTTATGTCTAAGTTACAGATATAATTGAGTTTCAATCAAAAACAACTTCAAAACAAAAGAAAACAAAACAATAACCGTCAAATCATTCAACCCCAAAATTTACTTTTTCTAACACATGCACTTGCATATCTGCATTCTTAAGTCTGAAATAGAACAATAAACAATGAGTCAGTGTACCTAGCTTCAAAATGTGCTCTAATCAGCTTTTTAGAAACCCAGCTGTTGGGTCATGATATTTCCACTATTGGGCCAAATGAATTGGGCTTACTTGTTTAGTTAGTCCATTGGGTCTTTACTATTGGGTATTAATGTCATTGGGCCCAGTTACCATCTTGTTCCTTTCAAAATCTTTATAAAATCGAATCGGGTCAGTGGGTTGACCCATTAGATATTTTAATATCTTCATCTTTGATCGGTAATGATGAAAAATTATGATAGTTAACTGTTGTAACTGCCTTGCATTAATGTGGATGGGATTATAGCCGGCCGACGGCATAAACAGTTGAAAAAAGGTGACAGCCTACATGCAGTCGGCAGAGATCACTGAGGAGTAGGGTCGTATCGAGGGCGAAGGTGGCACGAGAACCGGTCCGAGAGTATAACATAGCAAGGAAGTCTTCACAAAACAGTGTATGCGCCAACACACATTCAATCGATTATTATCTTTTTCAATACACTGTAGATTATATCCTCCATTGTTAACCCTCAGGAACACCGAATCGACTCTCACGCCACTGAGCTATCTCTTGACGGTTGAAGCCGTCAAGCTTTTAGTGTTTATCGTGTTTACTGTGCAGGATCAGGGCGTCTTACGTGATTGGGACGTGGCAGAAGATCTTGACGTTAACACCACCAAATTTGTTACAAACACTATTTTATTGAGTCTGCTTGTTTCTTTGATATTCCAAGTTTAAGAAAGTTAAAAATATTTAAGCCCAAATAACAAAACCCCCATCTCTTCTACTTTACTCCACAGCCCGAATCCAGTATACCAACCCCCATGCATTTTACCGACCAAAATCACAAAAAACAACACTAAACAAAAATACCCGTTTCATAGACCTCCATTTTCACCAAACAATCCAATTCTTTTAAACAAACAAAATAAAAAAACAAGACTTCAAGAAAATAAAATTACAGAAAGGAGTAGATATTCGAAAAAAGTTGCAACAAAAATCATTCTTCCATGCTCTGTAAAAAGGAGACATCAATAGGTATGAGACAAAGTGCAGCTCGAGGTTGAGGGAGAGAGTAAAGTAGTAAGACTGAAGACTTAAACTAGAGGATATATTATCAAAAAATGTTAAAATGTTAAAAATCAATGCAAAATGAAGCAAAACATTACAGAGCATAAAATAAAAAAACTAAACTCAATCCTATGTTTTTGATGCCACTAACTAAATAAAGAAAGGGCACATAAATTACATGAATATAATACTCAAGAAAACCACATAATTCATGAATAATCTAAGTTCCAGCGCAAAGTCGGACACTGAAATTGAGTTTCAATCCCAAACAAAAACTTTTTAGTAAACAAAAAAGTTAAAAACCTAATAAAATGGTGTTTCTAATAGACCCAATATTCCAAAGTTTAAGAAAGTTAAAAAGATTTAAGCTTTCTTGTTTACAGACCCAATATTCCAAGTTTAAAAAGTTTAAAAGATTTAAGATTTTCTTAAACTTGGAATATTAGGTCTGTTACAAACACCATTTTATGGTATTCCAGATTTAAGAAAGTTAAAAAGATTGAAGTTGAAAAAACAAAACCTCTAGCTATTCTACTTTACTCCACACCCCGTATCCACTGTATACGAACTCCCATTCATTTTGCTAACCAAAAACACAAAACCAACACGACAAAAATACCCACTACATTGAGATCTCCATTTTCACCAAACAACCCAATTTTTTGTTAACAAACAAAATAAAAATTTGCTGACCAAAATTACAAAAAACAACACAAAACAAAAATACCCACTTCATAGAGATCTCCATTTTCACCAAACAATTCAATTTTTTTAAAACAAACAAAATAAAATTCTGTTAAATATAACTCCAAATGGGTGGGTATATTTTTTGTCCTTGTGATAAGCTTTGCAGAAAAAAGAACAGAGATTTCAAGAAAATAAAATTACAGAAAGGAGTACATATTAAAGAAAAGTTGAGAAAAAAATTTGTAATTTCATGCTCTGTAAAAAGGAGACATCAGTGGGTATGAGAGAGTGTGCATAGAGATTGAGGGAATATGAAATCTGTACCTTCGAACAAAGCGGGTTAAGCAGATGGAAGAGTGGAACCAAATCAGAACCAAATCGTGTAGCCGTAAAATATTAGGGTGTCGAAGATGGCTTTGTATCTCAACTTCTCGGCTAAGCTGATGTTCTACCTGAGACTATTTCAGTTGGCTCTTAAAAAGAACCTTCAGCGCGACTATATGATTGCTCTGTTACAAGAAAAACATTGGAATTTTACTTGGCCATTTTATAAATTAATTTCATTAAGCATATTGGTTTGGTGAAAATCTTAATTGGGTTGTTTGGTGAAAATGGAGATTTGATGGTTGAAAATAGAAAGACAAAGAAGTGGTTTAAGTCTGGAGGGAAAAATATAGTAGAGGCACACGGACAAGACTGAAGTGTTTGAAGTCTGGAGGAAAAATATAGACTGTAGTGGAGGGAAAAATAAAGACCGAAGTGTTTGAAGTTTGGAGGGAAAAATTTAGTAAAGAGGGACACGCGGACAAGACTGAAGCCTGCCACAAAGTACAACAGAGTGGCCGTGCATGTCCTTATCCTAGACTAGTAGAGTATTGCCAAATGAATGGATGAGTCCCACTGTTTGACCTTTTTTAAAGAAACAAAAGAGAGTAGAAGGAGGAAAGTAGACGTTCAGTTGGAGTCAGATGTTCGTGCCTAAATTAAATTAAAATTCAAAAAATATTATATTATTTAAAGATTTTTTTCAACTTAAAATAATTTACAATCATACATAATAATTATCATAATTCATCACGGATTCGGTTAGTATAAAATTTATTTTTTGATAAATTAGTCAATTGACTAATAGAATCGACACATGTAGGCTTTCGCCTACTATGTCAAGATTATATCTAGTAAATCAATTAACTTACCCAAAAATAAACTTCATGCTAACCACTTTCATTCATCACACTACCACAATAATTAATTTTCCTTTAAAAATAGATATTCAAAAAAATCTAAACATATATAAAAAACATACAAATTATCAATAACAGTTTTCATAAATCACCACACTACTACAATAACAATTATTATTATTATTATTATTATTATTATTATTATTATTATTATTATTATTATTATTATTATTATTATTATTATAATTATTACTACTATTATTATTATTATTACTATTATTATAATAATAAAAAAATTATTATTGTAGTTGTTGTTGTTTTTAATATTATTGTTGTTATTGTTATTATTGTTATTACTAATATTATTATTATTATTATTATTATATTATAATTATTATTAATATTATTATTATTATTATTATTATTTAAATTTTAGTTGTATTTAAATTTTATAAAAGCATTAAACTAATATTTATACATCATTATTCCATGTTTAAAATTTTATAAAAAAATACAGAACATGTAAACTAAATTTAATGATATGTGAATTTGTCATTCCTTATAATGTACTTAGGATATACAAAAGAAACAAATTTTTATCTCTAAAAACGATAAATAACATATTTTCATGACATCTTTAATAAGAAATATGATATTCTCAGTTTAAAAAAATCAGATTAAAGAAATTATTTATATCTATGAAAATTTATAATGCTTTTCGATTATGCAATTTTCAAGTTCTTAAATCTCAAAATCAAATTTCTAATAAATGTATGTGTTAATCGTGACGCCCCAAAATTAGGTATACATCACTCATCTCTATTGCCGATATACATAGTGATGTAATTTAAATACAACTTACTAATATAACTGCTGTATGCATAATACGACATAAATCGTGAGTTTAATACAAATATTGTCTACTAGATATTATACAAATTCAAAAGGAGTCCTCATTACAATTATTTTCACACTATTTCACATAATAAATGAGGACTACTAATGCTATCCTCCTGGATCATTACTCTGCTCCCCGACTCGTCTCCAAATTATATTCTCATTTCAAGAGAATAAAGGAAAAGAAAGGGTGAGCTCAACTAGCCCAAAAGAAGAAATATTATGACTAAGATAATGCGTAATAAATTATCATTAGCCTCTGGCCAAGTTTAAACCGATAAAATATAATAAACATCAAGTTTAACTACAAAATGAACCAAAGAATCCATTAAAAGAGTCAAGTAGAAAATAAAATCTACTATCTTTTATGATTTAAAAGGTTTTTCATCATCATTATAAATTTGAGACTCCTATTTAATAAATAATCCACATCATCGAATCACCCCGCACTACTACTGGCCAAGGATATTCTTTAAGTATCACGACCACAATTATTCATGCACTACGGGCCAAGAATATTTGTGTATTCATTAATGGTCATGATCATGCCAACAATCGTCCATCAATGCACTACGGACGGCCGAGAATTTTACCACATCATTTGTAACATTACTGACCATGATTACCCCGAATAGTCTCTAATCATAATCATACCAAGTCCATCTATGCACTACAAAAGTCACGTAGATGACTTTCAACATAATATAAACACGAGGATGATGACAATGATATAAGAATTCAATAAAACAAGTTCAAGAATTAATTTATCTAGAACCAATAACATCCAAACTATCAACACGATATCGCTTTGTAGAGTAAAATTCAAGAATATCGAGAAGAATATTTCCATGAAAGGATATTTGGATGAAGCGCAAATATCAAGGATATTCCACTAATTTCATGGAGTATAGAAGTCAAAGTTTTAACCAACCGGGTATAATAAAGAATGGAATAACAAAAGAAATCATCATGCATGCGATAGATCGCATGACAGGCGAGTTATTCCAATGTAATAATAAATAACGGAACCAGTCCTGCAGAAACGCATGCACGGGATATTCCAATGTAATAATAAAGAATGGAACCAGTCCCATAAAAAACACATGCATGTGATGTTCCAACGGAAATAATAAAAGAATGTCACCAAATATAGGTAAACCACGATACACAAAGTTATTCCAAAAGAATAATAAGCAATGGAATAACAACAGCTTCTTCTTGAATAAGAAAGAATAATACCCTTACATTAGTAGGAGATTGAATACCGCAGAAGTGTAGTAACAAAATACTCTTCTTCTTTCTCTCTTATTCTCTATACTTTCTCTCTCTATAGCTTGAATGAATTGTGAAAATAATGAAGCACTAGTTTCTATTTATAGAAGATTTCTAGCTTAAGACCGTCATGTGAAAAGGCAAGTGGCTCGACGATTTGGTGATGTGAAAAGAAAAGTGGTTCGACGCTCAGTAATGTGAAACGACAAGTGGTTCGACGCTTTGTAATGTGAAACGACAAGTGGTTCGGCGCTTTGTAATATGAAATGGCAAGTGGTTTGGCGTCTGGTAAAGGTAATTACTATTGACGAAGGTAATTACTATTCACAAAGGTAATTACTTATCGACGAAGGTAATTACTATTGACGAAGGTAATTACTATCGACAAAGAGACTTTTAGATGATGACATATGGGCCCCCATAAAATAATCAAACTTACCACAAACGCCTCATAATGACTTTTTATATACATCAAGAATTAAATAAATATTACCACAAATCATTTTATTTTTAATCAACACATATTTAATCTTTCAACAATTATTAATCATTTATAACTTGTCGCCTCAATTATTGATTTAATACTATAACATATTATACGATTTATATGTGACAATAATTGAATCAATAATATAAGATATATGATGCAAAGTTAATTATCAGAAGTAATAATTGAGCATAAATGAGTGACTTCTCACGTAAGATCAATAATCAATATCGTGTGCTACTATACAACTACGCCAGACATCGCACTTTTACTACCGGTAGTTCAACGCTTTTAACGGTAACACCTCTGCCGTTATTTTTATAGAAAGATAATTTTGTCGCTTTTCTAACTACGACAATACTTCCGCCAGGGGTCCACTAATGATTGAGCCGTCGCATTTAATATTCCCCACAAAAAGAATATTCCCCGACCAAACGAATATTTTATAACAACTTGCTTACTTTGCAAAATTTATAAATATTACCCACAACTATAACATTATATCAAATTTATTCCATAATATTCAAAAATAATATTTATAGAAAATTCATCTTTATTTATAAAAGTTGGGGTCTTACAACCTCCCCTTCTTATGAAATTTCGCCCTCGAAATTAGGGTACGTACCTGGTATGTCGAAGAGGTAAGGATACCTTGATTTCATTTCAGATTCTAACTCCCAAGTCATTTCCTCAACATCGTGGTTCCTCCACAAAACTTTGACTTGAGGTATAACCTTGGATCATAGAATATGTTCCTTCTTATCCAAGATTTGAACAGGAACCTCTTCATACGTCAAATCTTCCGCTATTTCGTCTGGTTCTAACTCAATAATGTGGTTCGGGTCTTTCACATATTTATGTAACATGGATATGTGAAAAATGTTATGAACACGAGACATACTTGGCGGAAAAGCGAGTCTATAGGCCATACGCTTCCTACTCGATCGAGGATTAAAATGGACCGATGAATCGAGGATTGAGTTTTCTTCTCTTTCCAAATCTTGTAACTCCTTTCCATGGAGCAACTCTTAACAACACATGATCTCCTATATCGAATTCCACGCCCTTTCGATGAAGATCAAAGATAACTCTTTTGTCGATTTTGTGAGGTTTTTATACGCTTTGGATCGTTTGAATCTTTTCCGTAGTCATACGTATCAACTCCGGCCCCAACAACGTTGCTTCACCCACCTCATCCCAAAGATACTTGGAGAATCGACACTTTCTTCCATACAACGCTTGAATGGAGCCATGCCAATACTTGCTTGATAACTGTTGTTGTAGGAAAACTCCACCAATGGTAAGAACTTGTCCCAACTTCCTTGAAATCAAGGACACGTAGTCTTAATAGATCTTCAAGAGTTTGAAAAGTCCTCTCATTGTCGGTCAAATCCGTCTCGAGGATGATATGCCGAGCTAAATCGTAAGTCTGTGCCCATAGCTTTTTGCAAACTAACCCAAAATCGTGAAGTGAATCTTGGGTCTCGATCGAAACTATGGATACCGGCAGATACCATGCAGCCTTACAATCTCGCTTATGTACATACGAGCAAGACGTTCAAGTGTATAAGTTTCTCGATCGGTAAAGAAATGAGCGGACTTGGTCAATCTATCAACAATGACCCAAATCGCATCTATGCCGAGAAACCTTAGGAAGACCCCAGAACGAAATCCATGGTAATGTGCTCCCACTTCCATTCGGAATTTCAAGTGGTTGCAATGGACCTTTGGTACTTGATGTCTCGCTTTAACTCGTTGACAAGTTAGACACCTTGAGATAAACAAATGATATTTCTCTCTTCATATTGCTCCACCAAAATGTATGACGAATATCATGATACATTTTGGTACTCCCGTGATGGATTGCAAATGGTGTGTCAGGCGCCCCATCGTGATATTATACTTTTAAATCGTGGTCGTTAGAACACAAAGTCTAGAGTTGACTCAAAGTATTCCTTCTTCATCGATTCTTGCTTCCCAGATAAAGACCTTCTTGCACTTTCTTCCTCATACGCATCGCCTCCGTGTCCGTAGCTTGGCAGCGAACTTTAACTTTATCGATTAAAGTTTGCTTCTACTCAGATACTCGCTATCATCACATGGATCCCCGAGTCTTTAACTCTATCTCCATCCTTTGCAAGTCATACAAAATGGGCTCATACGACAATATCGCACTCGTGCTTGCATATGATCTTCTACTCAATCGTCGCCTACCACGCTCGCTTTTCCGGGATGGTATTGGATGGTATGATCATAATCTTTCAACAGCTCAAGCCAACGTCGTTGTCGCATGTTGAGTTCCTTTTGAGTGAAGAAATATTTGAGGCTTTTATGATCCGTAAAGATCTCCACTTTCTCCCCATACAAGTAATGCCTCCAAATTTTAAGTGCAAAAATAATAAATGCTAACTCTAGATCATGAGTAGGATAATTCCTCTCATATTCTTTGAGTTGTCGTGAGGCATAAAGCTATAACTTTTCCATGTTGCATAAGAACACATCCCAACCCTTTGCCCAAGCATCAGAGATGACAAATCCTCCGAGCCGATGATGGTATTGTCGAGTAACAGTCTTAAATAAGTCTCCTATCGAGTTCTTGAAAACTCTTCTCACATTCTTCGCTCCAACCGAACTTTGTATCTTTCCGAGTCACCGAGTCAATGGAGTAGCGATTCGAGAAAATCCTTCCACGAATCTCCGATAATAACCATCTAAACCGAGAAAGCTACGTCTTTCGGTCATCGATTTAGGTTGCTCCAAACTTTGAATAGCTTCAATCTTTGTTGGGTCAATCAGATATTCCATGACTTGATACCACGTGCCCAAGGAATGCTACTTCCTCGCCGTAACTCGCATTTCTTCAACTTGGCATAAAGCTTATATTCACGAAGCTTTTGGAGTGTCACCTCAAGTGTTGCTTTCATGATCTTCACGGCTTTTGGAATAAATAAGGATGTCATCAATAAAGACGACCACAAAGTGATCCAAATATTCCTTGAATACTTTGGTTCATCATATCCATGAAGGCAAAGCAGAAGCATTAGTCAATCCAAAGGACATGACTAGAATTCATAATGCCCGTCTTGAGTTCTTAAAGCCGCTTTTGGAATGTCGTGGCTCTAATCTTCAATTGGTGATATCTCAAACGAAGATCAATCTTTAAAAAGAATTTGGCTCCTTGCAACCGGGTCAAACAGTCATCAATACGTGGCAATGGATACCTATTTTTGACGGTGACATGATTCAACTCCCGATAATCAATACAAAGTCGCGATACTCCCATCTTTCTTCTTCACGAATAGAATGAGCACCCCAAGGAGAAGTACTAGGGATTTAATAAAACCAATGTCTAACAATTCCTGCGCAGTTGGGTCTTTAACTCACGAAGTTCAATAGAAGCCATTCGATATGGGGCTTTGGAAATAGGTTTTGTCTGGGGTTCAAGGTCGATACAAAATTCAATTTCATGCTTCTGGGGGTAGGCCAGGAAGTTCTTCGTGGAATACGTCAGGAAAATTATTAACAATAGAAATATCGTTCAAAACTAACGTATTTTTGTTTAAATCTGTGACATGAGCTAAGAAAGTTTGACATCCGTTTTTCAATAAACGAATAGCTTTGTGGCTTGAGAATACCGTGATTGATTTTAATGGTTTGGTCGCTTGAATTCGCATAATAGGTTGGTTAGGAATATGAAAGCTAACAACCTTACGAAAACAATCAATTTTTGCATGATAAGCGCTTAACCAATCAATCCCTAGAATCACGCCAAATGCAAGTATTTTTAATGAAATAAGATCGACAGTAATGTGAGGTACCGATTTGAACCAAACAAGACTTATAAATAGTGGATGTAATGAAGGTTTCTCCCAACGGAGTTTCCACAGATAAGTCAAAGTCTAATTTCTCCGAGTCAAATTTAATCGATGGCGCAAAGTAGGAGAAATAAAAGAATGGGTAGAACCGGTATCAAATAAAGTATAGACTTCGTTAGAGTTTATGATAAGCTTACCCGTGATGACCTCATTCGGGTTCCTTGCTTCTTTGGGAGGTCACAACAAACGCTTCCCTTACTACCCGGTTTGACTTTTCTGGGACGGCCTTTGGTGCCTCCATCCTAGTTGAATTTGTCTTCGATAAATGACAAAATCGAGCTAAGTGACCTTCTCTTCCACAATTATAACATGCTTTGATATCCCTAAGCTTTGATACCAACTGTGACGCCCCCAAAATTAGGTATACATCACCCATCTTGGGTCATCAGATACATGGTACAGAATTTAAATACAACTTACTAATATAACTGTCGTGTACAATACGACATAAACTGTGAGTTTGAATACAAATATTGTCTACTAGATATTATACAAACTCAAAAGGAGTCCTCATTACAATTATTTTCACACTATATCACATAATAGTGAGGACTACTAATGCTATCCTCTTGACCATTACTCCGTTCCCCGACTCATCCCAAATTATATTCTCATTTCAAGAGAGAAAAAATGAAAGAAAGGGGGTGAGCTCAACTAGCCCAAAGAAGAAATATTATAACTAAGATAATGCGAGAATAAATTATCATTAGCCTAAAAACAAAGATGTTAAACCGATAAAATATAATAAACATCAAGTTTAACTACAAATGAACCAAAGAATCCATTAAAAGAGTCAAGTAAAAATAAAATCTGCTATCTTTTATGATTTAAAAGGTTTTTCATCATCATATATATTTGAGACGCAGACTTTAATAAACAATCCACATCATCGAATCACCCTGCGCTTTACTGGCCAAGGATATTCTTTAGTATCACGACCACAATTATTCATGCACTACGGGCCAAGAATATTTGTGTATTCATTAATGGTCACTATCATGCCAACAACTGTCCATCAATGAACTACGGGCCACTAAGGATTTTTACCACATCATTTGTAACATTACGGTCATGATTACACCGGACCTAATCATACCAAGTAACAAAATACTCTTCTTCTTTCTCTCTTATTCTCTCTATACTTTCTCTCTCTATAGCTTGAATGAATTCGTAAAAAATAATGAAGCACTAGGCCTCTATTTATAGAAGATTTCTAGCTTAGCACCTGCCATGTGAAAAGGCAAGTGGCTTGACGACTAGTGATGTAAAAAGAAAAGTGGTTTGATGCCTGTAATGTGAAACGACAAGTGGTTCAACGCCTGTAATGTGAAACGACAAGTGGTTCGACGTCTGGTAAAGGTAATTACTATTGACGAAGGTAATTACTATTCACAAAGGTAATTACTATTGACGAAGGTAATTACTATTGACGAAGAGACTCTTAGATGATGACATATGGGCCCCCCATAAAATAATCAAACTTACCACAAACGCCTCATAATGTGAGACTTTTATATACATCAAGGATTAAATAAATATTACCACAAATTATTTTATTTTTAATCAACACATATTTAATCTTTCAACAATTATTAATCATTTATAACTTGTCGTCTCAATTATTGATTTAATACTATAACATATTATACGATTTATATCTTGTGACAATAATCGAATCAATAATATAAGAGATATGATGCGCAAAGAATTATTGTAGTAATAATTGAGCATAAATGAGTGACTTCTCACGTAAAGCATCAATAATCAATATCGTGTGCTACTATACAACTACGCCAGACATCGTATTTTTTTTACTAATGTAGTTCAACAGCTTTTAACGGTAACACCTCTCGCCGTTATTTTTATAGAAAGATAATTTTGTCGCTTTTCTAACTACGACAATACTTCCGCTAATGGGTCCACTTAATGATTGAGTCAAATATTACGAATATTCCCCGACAAAAAAGAATATTCCCCACCAAACGAATATTTTATAACAACTTGCTTACTTTGCAAAATTTATAAATATTACCCACAACTATAACATTATATCAAATTTATTCCATAATATTCAAAAATAATATTTATAGAAAATTCATCTTTATTTATAAAAGTTGGGGTCTTACATTAATTATCTTTGATTACAATATATATTTCAAAATTAAAAGATTACAATCTATTTATATTATTTTCTTTTTAAAATAGAAAATTAATACCCACTTTCTAAAAATTTTCTTAAAATTATCTACAAAATATTATTAATTATGAAATTAATATTATATTTTGGAATCAAGGTTGTGTGTATATATACTTCTTATGTTTCAAAAATTAAAGATTTTTTTTATATTTTAAAAATTAGAGATTTTTTTATTATTTATTTTACTATAAAATTCTCAGTATGTCATTACTTTATTCTAGGCATATTAAGTATTATGCTACAATTACTTACATTCTCTACTAATGTTAAAAAACAAGCCTCGAGAATTTGTGTTTAAAAAATGTATCTATAATACTGATTTTGAGAAAGTCTCTAGTAGTAGGTAATTATAATTAAAGGATCAATAGGGTAATTTAATTAATTATGGTAGGAGACTCATAAGATTGACCAACATAGTAAGCTTAAATTTTGAAATATGAAATTTCTGAAATCATGATTAAATTATGTATATGGATGTTTTTATGCAAGTGTTTCATAAGCATGCAAGCATAGACAACGAACCAAAAAAATTATTCTAAACTTTTTCTCACTTTAACTATAAACTGCTTATGAAATAATAAAGACTTGAACACTTAGAATACTTTGATGATTTGAATGAATTAAATAGTTGCCCCTCCTATCTATTAATAGAAGAAACTAGTGACCCTTCAGAAGAGACATAACACCTTGAAAAGGTATTATTTAATCAAAACAACGTAGTTTTAAGGCTTAACGAAAAAATCATGTCCATTCAGACCACTAAACGGCATAGTTTCAGGGTTCCGTTCATGCAGATAGTATTTCCCAAAATGTCACTGTTTAAATAATAAAACTAATTTAAATAAATTTTTTCCAAAAAAATATATACAAGGACTCAGACCCATGAACCTCGAGCTAGGTCGGTCGGCGGTGGTGGCGCACATGTGGTTTCAAACCAAACTTTGGCTCGGTTCTCACCCTTCCACAAAAGTGGGGTGTGCATTGGGACCTAAAACCAATAGCAATTTTTTAGGACTAAGGATAATTTATTATGCATGGGCTAGTTGAGTTCATCTTTTTCTTTTTTGTTCCATTTTTCTTCTGAGGAGACTAGAATATAGCGGGGACTAGTCGGGGTGTGAAGTGATGGTTCAAGATAGTTGTTATTGAAAGTAGTATGCATACAAGCCAATCATGTTTGATGATAAAGCATATACTTTGTAACAATCTTATTCATTTATTAATAAAAAGTATTAATTTATTAAAGGCTTTTAATTATCTACATGATGCTGTTTTATAATATGTGATAAACCCACAGTTTTAAGCAATGCTTTTAGAATAATGATGATGATCATTCTAATGAGATCTAAATTCTTAGAAAGCTTAAAACTAAAATAGTTCCCAATCATTGGATTACTAAATTGGGGATTAGTGAATCCGGATAGATTGGTACATCGTTTGCTTCATCGATTGGATGAGGATGATTGATCTCATGATCATTTGTGTGGAGACACTAAAGCAAGTATGTAGGTGCTTATTGGAGAATAAGTTCATCGAACGTGGCTCGCTAAGGAATACCTAATGGAGTTTTATTTGCTGTCGATAGGAATTCTGTAGTGATAGTAAGTACAAGTGATCCTTGGACTTGAGATCATCATAGTATCTTGTGTATGATGAGTTATACTTTGACTTATTCCTTAAGACCCTTAGGGTATATCAAAGGGTATGCTTGGGTATAATAAGTTGTACATGGAGATAATGTATGATCAATAAAGAATCTACCACTTCTAATAAAAGAAGAGAAATGTCCTATGTGATTCGATAAATGACAACCCAAGTAGTCCTTGGCGAAGCGCGAATGAAATTAGAAAGGAGTTTCTAATTTGCATTATTTGGAGTTGTGCATTTAAGGATCGAAATACATATAATTAAATAAAATAAGACTTGACAAGAATTCCATGTCTTATATTTAATTGGGACATCAGTATGGTGGAAGGATTGAATTGTCACGGTAACTATTTACTCAAAGGTTCTTTTATGATTAATGTTGAAATCTATATTATCCGGAAAGTCGTTAATCCTTTGGGGAGCTTTATCCCTATCAGAGAATAAATATTATTTAAATAAATTAATTGTTTAATTTATTTATTTAAATAAGATTAGAATTGTTCTAATTGATTTATTCACAACCTATTTAATATGGAGAACCTAAAGGGTCACACCATAAAAGGAAGAATAATTATTTAAGAAGTTAATGGCATAATCGTAATAATATATTAAGTATATTTAATTTAATCTATGGTGATAGAATAAATTAAATAGCTTAATATTTATTATTTAATATTTTAGAAATATTAAATATAAATTAATAAGAGGAGTCTTATTAATATTATTACAATTATTATTATTTTAATTTCTAAAAGAGTTTAGGAATTAATTTAATATAAGTACTCTCAAATATTCCTAATTGGATTAGGAAGGAAAATTAGTTAAAGGAGTTTAATTAATTATCCCTAATAAGATTAGGAGATTAATTAATTAAAAGAATTTAATTAATTAATTAAAACTCAATTCCTTAATTGTTAAGGTGGGTTGCCCACATCTATAAATAAGAGAGTCTTTATTATGGGTGGGTATGGGTTGTTGACTTTTTACAACGTAATAATTCCTATTTGTTGGAAGTACTTTTTTATAGAGATAAGAAAAAAACTAGGGGTTAAATTATATAACACCCATCTTCTTGAATTCCTATTCTTCCTCGGTGGATCACCACTGTAGCGCCAAACATTTGGGTGGGCTAACGCCGATCAAAGGAAGGAACCAAACCCGATGGATTCAAGATTGAACGCGAAAGGATTTGGAGAGTGAACTTGTGTCACGAGGAAGGCTTCGATCTTGAGGTATGATTTATTCTTTATCTTTTCGTTTAATTAATAATTGTGCGTAAAAAGGATGATCCGGGATATGGTTTGTAAATTTTTAAACTCGATTTTACCACGCTTACGCTAATTTTATGCAATTTGATTATTGCTATGAATATTACAAACCTAACAAATTTGGCGTCGTAGCCCAAACCTTTATGCGAATTATTAATTGTTCGATTTAATTTGTATATTGATATGTGTTTAGAATAATTTAATTGCAAGATAATTTTATTGTATAAAATTTATTAAAATAAAAAAAAATGATGGAATTTCGGCCGGTCCACTAATTTCCGTGAAATAGGTAATAATTATATATATATATATATATATATATATATATATATATTATATATAAAGGAATCAACGTTTGAAGCAACAGGAAATATATAGCTTACGAATTCATGATTCCACCAAAGGCCACGTGGCTGCCGAAGTTTAAAAAAAAAAAAAAAAAAAAAAAAAAAATGGTTCACGGTTCAAAGGAATGGCATTCCTGGACATTAACTTCGGTACTAATATATATATATATTATATATACGGTTAATATATATATATATATATATATATATATTATTTATTCTTAATTATTATATATAATTAAAATAAAAGTTTATTTTAATTTTAAAATAAAAGGTTTATTTTAATTTTAAAATATAAAGTTTTATTTTAATTTTAAATAATTTTATAATTAAAATAAAAGGTTTATTTTAATCTTAAAATAAAAGGTTTATTTTAATATTAAAATAAAAGATTTATTTTAATTCTAAAATTAAATTTCATGCTAACTAATTAGAGTTGGAATTGGATTCCATGATAACTAATTGGAGTTGAAATTGGATTGCTTAATTTCCTTAAATAAAGGAGTTTATTTAGATATGAAATAAGATTTCATATTATTCAAAATAAAAGAGTTTATTTGTGAATAGGAAAGAGAATCCATGCTTTCCTTAAATAAAGGAGTTTATTTAGATATGAAATAGATTTCATATTATTCAAAATAAAGGAGTTTATTTGTGAATGTTGTTAATATCCGTGTTTCCTTTAATATTTTTTTTTATATGGAATTGGATTCTAATTAATTAAAATAAAAGAGTTTATTTTAATTAAAGATTTTTTTATATACATGGAATTGGATTCCATAATTAATTAAAATAAAAGAGTTTATTTTAATTAAAGATTTTTATATATATGGAATTGGATTCCATAATTAATTAAAATAAAGGAGTTTATTTTGATTAAAGATTTTGATTAAAATAAAATAGTTTATTTTATTCAAAATAGGATAAATTAAAATAAAATAGTTTTATTTTGATTTAAATTTGGATTGAAATAAAGGAGTTTATTTTAATTCAAAATTAGATTTTATACTAACTAAATTTGCCCATTAAATGATATCAATATATATATTAAATGTTTATTTATTCATGAGATGAATGTTATTTATTGATGCGTATGGTGATGTGTATGATAATAAATGGGATTGATTATGACTTATCGAATGAATGTGATTGGATTTTATTTTTAGTTGGATGCATGAATGGGTTTTATTAAATGAGGTCTCGTCACTAAATTTCCTTCTAATTTTTCTTAATATAAATTCTATCTCCTCCTATGTACTTCCCTCGATCACGATCAAGACTTCTATTTATTTTAAATAGTTTTGTAATAGGAATATTTAGAATTAATTTTGAAGAATTAGAGATCAAGGGACAAGAAGTTGAAGACCCGTTTGTAATGGAGCTCTCGTTTAAATGTAATAGTTATATTTAAATATTATTTCTTGCACCCCTAGGGTTTGACCTTTTGGTTCACTTGGTGGCTCTAGTGAACCAAACTAGAATAAAAGTCCATAATCAATCCGGGTAGAATATAGTATTCTATATGTGTATGCTATACTATATATATATTATATATTATGCAAACATGTTCGCATGTTCATTAATATGACGCGTATTTTATATATATATATATGCATGCTACTTAAACAAGATGAGACAAATTAATAACAAACCCCTCAATTTTTATATTAAGTCCTAAGCGTTCAAAGATATTTGGAATATCGAACGTCGCTTTCAAAGCATGATAAAATTAATAGAGTATTAAATATTTAATATGAGTTTGTTGTGTCACCACAAGGCAAGTATTAAGTATTTAAGATGTTAATTTATCACATTTGATGCTTATAAAGAAAATTGAACAATATTGTTTTGTTGTGTCACCACAAGGATGATATTTTTTTTTTGAATATATGGAGTGCTAGGTCGGACTTAACTTGATAATTTTGATTCTGGATGTGCCACCACTGATCAAAATAATCTAAGAGGCAAAATACAAGGAGTTGCATAGTTGATGTAATTGACAAGAGTTGTCTACCTATTTATTTATATATAGTTTGTTGTGTCACCACAAGGCTATATACATTTGAAATGGGATCCTTATTCTCACTAACAAATCTTTAATTAGATTTTGCGAACTATATAAGTGAGGGTAATATAGTTTGAAAGAAAATAAATGGGAGATACCAATTTAAAACAAGACCTAATTTATTTTGGTAATTAATAAAAGAATGTATGTTAAAATGTTGTTAATCACAAATTCATTTACAGAATTTTACATCGTCTAAAAATTACTATCATCATGAAGCATATTAAATGCTAAATTAACCAAACCGAATTAAACGATTGGTTAAGGAATTTGAGAATAGTTCTCATAGCTGAAAAGCTATCTTATGTCCTTAATACGCCTATCCCTGCAATGGTTGCAGAAAATGCCTCTGAGGAAGACATTGCTACTTTTAGAAAGTGGCAAGATGATGCACAATTGGCTCGATGCATCATGCTCGCATCCATCGATAACGAGCTTGCGTCAAGATGAAACTATGGATGCTCCTACTATATTCCCGCACATCAAGTAGTTGATGGTGAGGAAAGTAGGACCGATAGATATCGAGATATCTAAGGAGCTCTTCCGATCTAGAATGGCCAATGGCACTATAAGATGCATAAAAAGTTCTTAACATAATCAATTTGATTGATCAATTAGGACAACCGGTTTTGTCATGGATGGAGAGTTGAGCCAAGATTTGATCTTGCACTCACTCCCTACTCCTTTCACAATTGTTGTGAATTTTTCATATGAACAAGCTAGTTATCGCCTTTGCACGATTTGCTTAACATGTTGAAAAATGTTGAGAGTCACTTTCCAACCAAGAAAGACCAAGTCTTACTAAGTAGGGCCAAAGGATCTTCCGAAAAGAAGAACGATTCAAAGAAGGTAAATAGAAAGGCATAAACAAAGGATAATAAGAACAAAACTGATATGGATAAAGAAGAAGTTTGCTTCCACCGCTATAAGCCCGACACCTTTGGAAAGAAAGCTGCAAGAAGCATCTTGCAGAGGCTAACCAAAGAAGCTTAGTGAAGTTTCGGTTCTAATACGCTTTTTGTTCATGATTAAAATAAATTTTTTAAGTCAAGGTTCTACTTGGGTATTGGATACCGACTTTGGTTATCATAAATATAGATTTATGAAGGGACCAAGCGAAGTAGAAAGTTAAACAAATATAAGTAATCCTATGTGTGGGAAATGAAGCAAAGGTTGCAACATTAGCCATGTAAACTTATAGTTTAAGATCGCCTACGGAAAATCTATTAAGTCAATAAGTTGTTATTGTATTTCAGCTTCTTGTTAGAAATATTATTTCAATTTTGTTGTTGGACAATAAATTTTTGGTATTATAATTAAGAACAATTGTTGTTCTATTTATAATAATAATGTTTTGTATAGAATCGAATATTACTTAATGGATTTTGTATACTTGACTTATGTGAAAAATATATTTTGCAAATTGAACAAACTAGTATAAGAAAAGGAGATGATCATTCAAAGAGTTGAATGTGTGTATTTGTTGAAATACAAGTGTGAATTATTTGAAAGGTTCAAAGAATTCAGAAATGAAACAAATTGACAAAGTATTAAGATTCTTTGATTAGATCAAGGAATAAATACTTGTGCAATAAGTTTCTAGATCATCTCAAATGGTTTTCTCATAATGGACACATCCTGATACGCAATAATTGATTGATGTATCTGAAAGGAAAAATCGTACCTATTTGAACATGGTGCGATCCATAATGATTTTACCGACATTCCAATATCCTTCTGGGATAATGTCCTAGAAATGGCTGCATATCTACGAAAATGGTAACCTCAAAATCCGGCCCCAAGACTCCATAAAAGTTATGGACAGGGAGGATTCCTAATCTTAAGTATGTTAAGATAAGGGGTTGTCCAACTTATGTGAAAAGGTTTCAAAAGGATAAGCTTGGGACAAGATTTGACATGTACAGATTTGTGGGACATCCTAAAGTAAGTTTAGGGTATATGTTCTATAATTCTACTTAGCAAAAGGTGTTTGTTACGAAACACACTACCTTCTAAGATAAAGGTGTTTATCATTGAAGGGGGCTAGTGGGAGGATAATAGATCTTGAAGAGTTCAAGAACCACAAAACACTATAAGTCAAATAAGAGGAACACATGTAGATGAGACCTATTGTACCACAACCGAATCAATCGTAAGTCCGGAATAGTACCAAGATACCTAGGAGGTATGGATTCATCATGGATGATGATGATGAGAGGCACGCATCATAGAAGATGATGATCCGAGTTACATACGATGAGTAAGAGTTCTAGTGTGTACAAAAGGGTCGATTGGGAGCGTCGTGACATTTCTAGTATTATATATTGATATACTACTTGAGAGGAATAACATACCAATGCTACAATTAGTAAAGATAAAGTTGTCTAAACATTCCTCCATGAATGATTTGGAAAGAGTATCTTAATTGGGGATATAAATCTATATAGATAGATTCAAGAGGATGCTCAACTTAACCCAAGAAACGATATTCATTTGATGCTAAAGTCGTTTAGCATGACAAACTCAAGAGATGTCTCATGTTGATGAGTCATGGTGTATCTCTCTTAATAGTCCCCATAGACTCCAAAAAGAGAGGTCGCATGAAAGACAATCATGTATGCAATGAAATATACGAGACCTGATGTTGATCGATCATATTTCGAGAGAAGATCACCGTAAGACGGTGAAAAACATCTTAAAGTTCTTAATCGGCACTAAGGATGTGATCATATTAATGGTAGGTCTTAATTAAAACTAGAGGGCTTAATGCACTCAAGTTTTTCGAACATGACCAAGACGACGAAAAATCCACTTTAAGGTAAAAGCGTTATCTTGAGCAGTAGGTGCGGTGAATTGGAAAGGTTCCAAACAAAGAAAGAGTTCTTTGGTTTAGTGATAAAGACAAAGTATATAGCTATAAATGAAGTCGCAAGTTGATTGTTTGGATTAAAAGTTCATTACGTAACTAGGAATAGTTCCTAAGTCTCATCTTGGATCTAAACATGTGTTGTGGCACTTTCATTTGATTATTAGAATCATTAAAAGATGGGAAATCACTATAGAGATAGTGGACTCTCATGAACAACATTACATATCCATTAACTAAAGCTTATCCAACAAACCAGGATAACCGTCACTTAGAGAAGAAGAGTATGAGATACCATGACGATTGGCTTTAGTGCAAGTGGGAGATTGAAAGTAGTATGCATACAAGCCAATCATGTTTGATGATAAAGCATATACTTTGTAACAATCTTATTCATTTATTAATAAAAAGTATTAATTTATTAAAGGCTTTTAATTATCTACATGATCTTTGTTTTATAATATGTGATAAACCCATAGTTTTAAGCAATGCTTTTAGAATAATGATGATGATCATTCTAATGAGATCTAAATTCTTAGAAAGCTTAAAACTAAAATAGTTCCCAATCATTGGATTACTAAATTGGGGATTAGTGAATCCGGATAGATTGGTACATACGTTGCTTGCTTTCATTGGATGAGGATGATTGATCTCATGATCATTTGTGTGGAGACACTAAAAAAGTATGTAGGTGCTTATTGGAGAATAAGTTCATCGAACGTGGGCTCATTAAGGAATACCTAATGGAGTTTTATTTGCTGTCAATAGGAATTCTCAGTAGTGATAGTAGTCTGAAGTGATCCTTGGACTTGAGATCATCATAGTATCTTGTGTATGATGAGTTATACTTTGACTTATTCCTTAAGACCCTTAGGGTATATCAAAGGGTATGCTTGGGTATAATAAGTTGTATATGGAGATAATGTATGATCAATAAAGAATCTACCACTTCTAATAAAAGAAGAGAAATGTCCTATGTGATTCGATAAATGACAACCCGGTAGTCCTCGGGTTAAAGCGTAATGAAATTAGAAAGGAGTTTCTAATTTGCATTATTTGAGTTGTGCATTTAAGGATCGAAATACATATAATTAAATAAAATAAGACTTGACGAAGAATTCCATGTCTTATATTTAATTGGGACATTGTATGGTGGAAGGATTGAATTATCACAGTAACTATTTACTCAAAGGTTCTTTTATGATTAATGTTGAAATCTATATTATCCGGAAAGTCGTTAATCGCTAGGGAGGCTTATCCTATTGTAGAATAAATATTATTTAAATAAATTAATTGTTTAATTTATTTATTTAAATAAGATTAGAATTGTTCTAATTGATTTATTCACAACCGTTTAATATGGAGAACCTAAAGGGTCACACCATAAAAGGAAGAATAATTATTTAAGAAGTTAATGGCATAATCGTAATAATATATTAAGTATATTTAATTTAATCTATGGTGATAGAATAAATTAAATAGCTTAATATTTATTATTTAATATTTTAGAAATATTAAATATAAATTAATAAGAGGAGTCTTATTAATATTATTACAATTATTATTATTTTAATTTCTAAAAGAGTTTAGGAATTAATTTAATATAAGTACTCTCAAATATTCCTAATTGGATTAGGAAGGAAAATTAGTTAAAGGAGTTTAATTAATTATCCCTAATAAGATTAGGGAGATTAATTAATTAAAAGAATTTAATTAATTAATTAAAACCCAATTCCTTAATTGTTAAGGTGGGTTGCCCACATCTATAAATAAGAGGAGTCTTATTATGGGTGGGTATGGGTTGTTGACTTTTACAACGTAATAATTCCTATTTGTTGGAGAGTACCCTTTTTCTATAGAGATAGGAAAAACTAGGGTTAGCCATAACACCCATCTTCTTGAATTCCTATTCTTCCTTGGTGGATCACCTCTAGAGGCCAAACATTTGGGTAGCTAACGTTGATCAAAGGAAGGAACCAAACCCGGTGGATTCAAGATTGAACGCGAAAGGATTTGGAGGTGAACTTGTACCTGAGGAAGCTCGATCTTCAAGGGTATGATTTATTCTTTATCTTTTCGTTTAATTAATAATTGTGCATAAAGGATGATCCGGGTATATGGTTTGTAAATTTTTAAACTCTGATTTTCTACGCTTCCGCTATTTTTATGCAATTTGATTGCTTTATGATTTTTACAAACCTAACAGTTATAGCAGTCCTCACTATTTTATAAAATGGGATATCAATAAGTATAATGAGGACTTTATTTGAATTTGGATATTGTCTAGAAGACAATAATGTATTAAAACTCACAGCATGTGTGTTGTCATATTTTGCACGACAGTTGTATTATTGAAGTTTGTATTTGGTTTTTTGTACCATGTATTTGGAGACTCATAATGGGTTGTGTGGACCTATTTTGGGGGAGTCACAATTGCCACAATAATTGTTGCATAGTATCTCTCATATTATTGATTCAATTATTGTCATAGTATCTTCTGCACAATATTTTATATTATTAAATTAATAATTGAGACTACAAATTTATTCATATTATTATTTGCATTATTGAAGATGTCTAGAAAGTTTTATCGAGAAAATAGATTTGGTAACCTAATTGCGCGCGCCAATAGGGAGAAATCCATATCGGAAAGCCCCTTCTTTCCTGGGAATGATCTGGTTGTTAATATTGTTAGTTATAATACTAATGATGAATAAGTTCGTGTTGATTAAAGATGTTTGTTCATTTAATTTTCTTTAATTCTTCCGTGACCCAATTACCCTCAAAAGAGGTAATTACGTGATTGACTGTTTTGTTATTATTAACCAAAAGGGTAATTTATCAGATAAATGAGTAATTAAATGTTATTAGTTCACATGCAAATAACTATTTATTCACATTCATGGAACTATTGGTTCACATGCATGTACTATTAGGGGAGGTTGTGCAAGATTGATAATAGTTGAAGGACTAAATTAAAAATAGAGGCAAAGATGAAAGTACTAAATTGTAATAATTCGAGCCCCTAAACGTGCAATTGTCGAAACTATGTTTTTCTATAAATAGAAGCTCATTTTTTCTTTCATTCTCACCAATTCACTAAGACTCACAAGATCAACTATAGAGCGAGAAATTATAGAGAGAAAGAAGAAGAGCATTCTGCTACTTCACTATTGCAGTATCCAGTCTTCTAATAAGGTAAGAAATATTATTTTTGTTCAATATTCGTATGAAATAATATTTTCTTTCATACTCTGTAGTATATAAGTAATATTATTTCGTTTCGTATTCCTAAATCTCTCTTCTCATAATTCATGCATTAATTCTCTCTCTCTCTCTATATATATATATATATATATTTAATTAGTACCATAATCAATATATATATTATATATAATGGATGGATAAAAAAGTTCATGTACATATAATTATTCTAAATTGATAATCCATACATTTTAAAAAACAATTTTAGTTGTATTTAAATTTTATAAAAGCATTAAACTAATATTTATACATCATTATTCCATGTTTAAAATTTTATAAAAAAAATACAGAACATATAAACTAAATTTAATGATATGTGAATTTGTCATTCCTTAAAATGTACTTAGGATATACAAAAAGAAACAAATTTTTATCTCTAAAAACGATAAATAACATATTTTCATGACATCTTTAATAAGAAATATGATATTCTCAGTTTAAAAAAATCAGATTAAAGAAATTATTTATATCTATGAAAATTTATAATGCTTTTCGAATATGCAATTTTCAAGTTCTTAAATCTCAAAATCAGAATTTCTAATAAATGTATGTGTTAATTATCTTTGATTACAATATATATTTCGAAAATTAAAAGATTACAATCTATAAATATTATTTTCTTTTTAAAATAGAAAATTAATACCCACTTTCTAAAAATTTCTTAAAAATTATCTACAAAATATTATTAATTATGAAATTAATATTATATTTTGGAATCAAGGTTAATGTGTATATATACTTCTTATGTTTCAAAAATTAGAGATTTTTTTTTATATTTTAAAAATTAGAGATTTATTTATTTTACTATAAAATTCTCAATATGCCATTACTTTATTCTAGGCATATTAAGTATTATACTACAATTACTTACATTCTCTACTAATGTTAAAAAACAAGCCTCGAGAATTTGTGTTTAAAAAATGTATCTATAATACTGATTTTGAGAAAGTCTCTAGTAGTAGGTAATTATAATTAAAGGATCAATAGGGTAATTTAATTAATTATGGTAGGAGACTCATAAGATTGACCAACATAGTAAACTTAAATTTTGAAATATGAAATTTCTAAAATCATGATTAAATTATGTATATGGATGTTTTTATGCAAGTGTTTCATAAGCATGCTAGCATAGAAAACGAACCAAAAGAAATATTCTAAACTTTTTCTCACTTTAACTATAAACTGCTTATGAAATAATAAAGACTTGAACACTTAGAATACTTTGATGATTTGAATGAATTAAATAGTTGCCCTCTCCCATCTATTAATAGAAGAAACTAGTGACCTTCTTCGGAAGAGACATAACACCTTGAAAAGGTATTATTTAATCAAAACAACGTAGTTTTAAGGCTTAACGAAAAAATCATGTCCATTCAGACCACTAAACGGCATAGTTTCAGGGTTCCGTTCATGCAGATAGTATTTCCCAAAATGTCACTGTTTAAATAATAAAACTAATTTAAATAAATTTTGTCCAAAAAAATATATACAAGGACTCAGACCCATGAACCTCGAGCTAGGTCGGTCGGCGGTGGTGGCGCACATGTGGTTTCAAACCAAACTTTGGCTCGGTTCTCATCCTTCCACAAAAGTGGGGTGCCCATTGGGACCTAAAACTAATAGCAACTTTTGAGGACTAAGGATAATTTATTATGTATTATCTTAGTCATTATATTATTTACTGGGCTAGTTGAGCTCATCCGTTTCTTTTTTGTTCCATTTTTCTTCTGAGGAGACGAAAATATAGCGGGGACTAGTCGGGGTGTGGAGTGATGGTTCAAGACAGTTGTTATAGCAGTCCTCACTATTTTATAAAATAAGATATCAATAAGTATATTGAGGACTTTATTTGAGTTTGGATATTGTCTAGAAGACAATATTGTATTAAAACTCACAGCATGTGTGTTGTCATATTTTGCACGAAAGTTGTATTATTAAAGTTTGTATTTGGTTTTTTGTACCATGTATATAGACACTCATAATGGGTTGTGTGGACCTATTTTGGGGAAGTTATAATTGCCACAATAATTGTTGCATAGTATGTAATACCCCGAATTTTATAAAATAAAAGTATTCAATTTTTCTATTTAGTAAATGGTTAAATTGATAAAAAGTAAAGTTAAGGGTGATATATGAATTTTTTTCAAAATAAGCAAGTGGCTATAAAATACTTATTGTTGTCGGGGAATATTTATTCGATCGTGGAATATTCTTGTTGTCGGGGAATATTCGTACGACGACGCAGCCGTTTATGGGCCCCATAACAGAATAATTGTAGGATGAAGAAAACGACAAGTTTAAATTTTTATAAATAACGGCATAGTTATTCACAGATTAACAACATTGGAATACACGGTGGTTAAAATATAATAATACGCGTTGTTGCTTGCAGTGCTTTACGGTACTACTGCATGTTATTATTGAATTATTGATTCTTACGTAAGAAGGCTCTCTACTTCAATAATTATTACGGTAATTATTGCTTTAATATTTTATTTTATTGATTCAATAATTCTTTGCGTTGATATTTTATATTATTGTTGTTTCAATAATTGTCACGACACGATATTTTCCATTATCGGATCAATAATTCATATTATTTGAATAATATTATTAGATAGCATTATTGGCAATGTCTAGAAAATTTTGTCAAAGAGAGGTTTGGTCATCTAATTGCGCGTCAGTAAGGAGAAATCCTTATTGGAAAGCCCTCTCTTTCCTGGAAACCACCTGGTTGTCATAATTGTAATTCTGTAATTTTATTTGTAAATAATTAATTATTGATTTATATGATAAAGAAATATTTATTTGATGCGAATATAAATGATGAATTTATTTATGTGGTTATAAATGAAGGAATTAATGCTAAAGTGTTTTATTAGTATTTTGTCGAAATGAAGAACAAAATATGGGATTTTCAGAAAAATTAGTTTATTACTTGATTTTGTAAAATCTATAACTCTTTGTGTATAATGAGTTAGGAGATGAGCCATTTATCAAAAGAAAGCGCTGGAAGTAATCTAAATGAAAAAATTTGAATCACCCAAAAATCCTTTGTAGATTTATCATGGTGAATTTTTGAATGAAACTGGTCCGTAGGACTAATAATAAAAAAAATCAATGTTCTTGAGATATATTGCGTGAGTTATAATTTTTAATCCGACCGTTGGATCGTTGTGATTTTTGGATATGTTATACATATATGAGTTGAGTATATGTCCACAAATTTTGAACCGTTAAAATTAACGATGATTTTTTATGAATTTTAAGAGGTGATTGATTCAAAATTATTTTTATAAATCTTTTTAGTGGAAAATTCTAGAAAGCGGGCCCCACTTTTTGGTTGGTGATTGAATGCATGTCTTTGAATTGGATTTTCAAAGGTGATGGTCGCCATTTTTTCAAAATGGCATGCGTATAAAATAAATTAATATTTTATTAATTTAGTCTCCTTTAATGCGTTCTAGCATTTTCTATAAATAAAGTAGCTTGAGTTAGAATTGAAAATCACACCGAAACAAGTTTTCTTTCTCTCAATATTGTCGAGCATATTTTTTGTAAGTATTTAGATACTTTGAGAGTTACTTATTCAGGTCTGAAGTTTCCTTGACTTTACATCCGTTGTGTTAAATAATCTTTTCTTTTGAGGTAAGAGATTTTAAGGGTTATTATGTTTTTCAGTTTCGAAATTATCTATGAAATCAGTAATATTATATTAGCTAAAATATGAAAGAATGAAAGGAAGACTTCTTAGTGCTATAGTCAATAAATTTGTTTCATTAATACAAAATTTGATTTACAAATGCATTCATTGAACTAGTGTAGCAAGATTTTGTAAAAAAAAATAAAAGGAAAAAAAAGGAAGAAACTCATGAGCACCTTTCGACCCAAATGACAACCTTAGCCACTGGTCTCACAATATCAAATTATCAAAACCCGGGCCATTTTGGCCCCGCATTTCCTTCTCGGTCTACTTACCCATTCTCGTCCTCGCTCGCCTTACCGTTTTGTCGTGTCTAACCTCACATTAAGAAGTATATTATAAACATAAAGTCTTTATCACATTAATAAAAAATACTATTCATTGTTCAAGATAAAAAATACATCCCTATTGAAATATTTACATATATTAAGAGTATTTTTGTTCATATTGTAGTGGTGGTGATTGCAATATTATCCCTTTGCATTGTTTATATAATTCAAATTGGGAAATACTTGAGAATTCTAAGTATTCATAAGCCTTTTCCGATGGTCAAATGAGTATCCCTTTCTAAATAAATCACGATATTTCAATGTGAAATAATTAAATTAAGCAACTCACGCGATTTGCGACATGCCAAGTAGATACAGAAGAGAGAAAAACTCAACGTTTCGAACAAGGATTAAAGCTGTGACTGTATAAAAAAGTGTTAGTACTCCAGATCGATTCGTTTGCTACATTGCTAGAGAAGACTATTATTGCTGAAAGGGGTAGTGAGGCTTTAAGTCAATATCACAAAGAGAAGAAGAATAAGAATGCTGGAGGAGAAAGTCGAATATATAAAAATATTTTATCTGTGAATAATATAAAAAGGAGGCCACTTAGAATTTTAAAGACCTTTTGAACAATTCACGTTATCATATATTCAAGGGTGAAAAAATTTAAATTGTTTCGGTGTCTAAGTACATCAGTTCTTAGAACAATGTTATCTATAACTATGATAAAATAGGAATTCGAGGTATTGCTAAGCTATAGAGGGATAAACTATACAAAAGGCAACTTCCCTAACCTTATATGTTAGGGACTTTAGTTTAGGATTTCAACGAATCAAAACTAAATAGGGTTATGTAATCACTAGGTGTACTAATTAGCCTTATGTTCTCATAAAGAGATCACATAATCTTTACTACACATGCTTGTACATATTCACATCTTTTACTCATAGCTATCGTTGTTTAACACTTAAAAACATGCTTTAAGCTCATGCTTGGTTTACTTCCATTATGTTTAACATATAAGACTTATGTTTAGTGACATAATGAAACATAACATGGCATATCGAGCCTTTAAAATCTAAATACTCATATAATGCAACCTAAGTTCAAAAACATGCTCGAGGTTACCCTTGAAATCATTTTTCATTAATGATGCAATATAGCACATATAAATCATATCTAGGGATATTATAGACATAACATGACTTATAAATCCTTTAAAATCTAGATGTCCATGTGATGTAACTAGATTTTGAAAATATGTTCAAGTTTACTTTTGAAACCATTGTAGAATTGAACAATTCCATTCAACACATACTGAACCACACTTCAAAGCTCTATTCATATATAATCAAGTCATGTTAACATGCTTGCAAGGTCAGAATGTATATCAAATAGCCTTCATGGACCTTAGTTATGTTATACCAAGTTTTGTTAAAAACTTCTATAACACAAGGTCTAACGAGTTTGATAATAAACAAAGGAACTATGTACACTAAGCATGCTCATTTATGTGTAACATCAGTCATGTAATCATCTTTTCAAGTTCCAAATCTACCTCATGTAGCATTCATATCCATTAGCCTATTATACTTGAAAATTTCTCTAACACAAGACTTCACAAGTTTAGCCATGGATATGGACACCATAAAAATTATATCATGCTCATTTACATCTGAATTCAATCATGTATATCAACTACTAAGTTCTGAACTTATAGCACATAAGTTTCCACAAGGTTTGTTTTCAAAATCTTTAAGTTTCTTTTCAGAACACATACTAAGTCATGTTAAGGCTTTCTATTATGAGCAAGAAAATCTTATATGTCATGGATAATATCATGAATTTTCATGTTAACATGTTACATCTTCGGGAGCACTATACTTGCGTATGTGCTAGCTCGACGCCCTCCGATCGCCTCCGAATACGTAACAGTCACAAAGATGACTATTTTGACCCTTCCTAATGACCTGAAATTCAAAATATTAAAGAACAAAAGTTGTAGGTCTATTTGTTCTCGTTCCGGATCATCTTGAATAACCTCAATCGAAGTTCGTATGAAAAAGTTATGCCTAATTTACTACAGCAGTGCACCAGACACTGATATTCGACGCAGCTGCGCCCTAAATGGCATTGGGGGCAGCGCAGCTGCACCCCAAGTCGCAGACTAGCCCCTCAGGCTCTGCTCCTCGCGATTTCATAGCCCAAAACTCCTTCCAATCATCATAATATGAGTTATACTAATCAAATTTAGCTCATTTTCGATTCTATAAATTTGTAACTCATAAAACTATAACATACCAAATATCCAACAATTAACATAATCATTAACTAACTCAAATATGAATTTGAAACTCATGCTCATACTAATTTTTATGTTTTAACAAACTTAGTGAATTCATTAACCACGAATTCGTTTCTAAACCAAATTGGTTCGTTTAACTTTCGTTGTTTTCGCATTTGATTATATTATCAGTAGCTAGCAACAATTCATGGATTATAACAAGACTTAGCCATCAAATTTGTGACCTAAAAGCACTATTTCAGTACATTTTTCTAGAAATTGAAGAACTTGAATTCAAGAATATGTAAGTATACAAATATTACCTCTTGAAGCTTAACTTTGCTAACCATAGCTCTTCAATCATCTAATTGTTACTCAATCCTCCCACACTCACTCTCCATAACTACTTATCAGACAATTTCAACAAGTTCACTTAAGAAGGAGGAGTCTCCATTTATAGAGAATTAATTATCCATACAATATCTTTGCCCATTGTTTTGATTTACCAGGAAGAAGAAGAAACTAACGGGTAGTGAATAGTTGGTGACCTGCTCCATCTTCCTCCATCATTATCAGCTATACTAGTTTTTTCCAAGCTTAAACAAGAGAGGAGTAGGCCATTGGTCTATTATACGGCTGATAATTATTTAGGACAATGGATTTGGGACAAGTTCTATTTCTTCCTTACTTAATAGTAAATTTGTCCCCATTCTACTAAATTTAATTCCGTTTGGGCTTATTAAATCAATTATAATGATTTAACATTACTACATTAAATTAAGTTATGGGTACATATACACACCTGTATATATGTACCTACCCACATGTAGGAAGTATACTTATATTTTAAATATACACCAATATACTCTTATATCCCATGTACTTTTGGGCTAGTCCCAATAATATTTTAACCGGATTAAAAATAATTCAGTTGGGTACTCTCAACCCGTTATCACATTTTAATATCACAACAATTAATTAATATTAATCATTTATTTTTTTTTCAATAATTATTATGCACTCCACTAATTAATAGAATATAATATTTCATATTATCACTTAATTAACCATATTTAATCCGGGCAAATTAATTATATCTTTATTCAAGTCATGTTTTCCTAACTAAATTTCTTTATGAATACTTAGTCACCATTCATGACCGTATAAGAGTTATTAGTATACATGGCTTAAAATCACATTTCCATAAACTAACTCAGCGTTTTCTATCAGGCCAAGTAGCAATTTACTTACCGTCACAGATTTTGAAATGGCGCAATTGCCCATACCAAAATCGAGAGGCGCATGAGTTACGCCTCGGCGAAAATGGAACCTACGCTTCTAAATACTTTACACATCCTTCTTAAGCGTTAACTCATCTAACATTAATCCCTTCTTTAGTTTCACACCATTGGTTACTATTTTCCTTAACAATTAAAGGATCACACTTCGAGTTTTAAAATTCTATTTCACTTATTAGCTTAACCAACTATACATCTCCTGTACGGTTTCTTACCACCGATAACACAACACTCGAATATAACACATACATGCATACATTTAATCCTTATTTCTCACCGTGTATCAATTCACTCAATAATTCTCTAACCACTTTAAAGGTATATCGATTTTATTCCTTCGTCAACAACGTACATATGTACAAGTCCAAACCTAACACACCTCGAGTCTTTAATAGTATTCAATATAAGACAATTTGGTGGTTTCCCAAACAACCAACAAATTAGTTTTCGTCTCGCCTACACTTGCTTTCACGATGAGTTAGATCGATTACCAATTCAGATATATCTCCGCCTCTCAAGAAGAATCGTTTAGCCCAAATCCTATACATCAACCATTAAAGAGTACGGTTGCACCACCTTAGACTTGATATGTACTCGTACATATACTCAAAAAATTGGTGATTATCAAAGATATTTTAATGTCACTAACTTACTATAATAAAATAATTCTATAAATTATTTAAGGTCGATAGATAAATCTTATCCATCTTCATATAAATTCATCTCTACAATTTCTAACAAATATATAATAATGGTATATATTTATTAACCACAACATTACTTATTACATAGCTCATATTACCTATGTAACACAATACCACATACCTCGTAACACATTATATATTTTTATTTAAACCCTTCACAAGCCTTAAGAATTTTATTCACTAAATTCTTCTTTTAATATTTTTTAAAAATTCAGGTTCTTACAGTAGTTGTTGTTGGTGGTGGTGTTGAACTGCTAAGATGTCATTAAGCTCTTAACATCTGTTGTACTTAGCAGCTTGGTGTGATCTTCTTTGCTTTCAGCTTCGAGTCCGGACCACATCTTCTTTGGTGCAGCTGATCTTCACTCTTTTCTGCTCATCTTCATCTGATGTCAGCTGTGCACCATCACCATCTGGGTTTGCTAAGTCTCTGTGCTTTTAGTAGACTTTGTCTGGACACTTAGCAATCCCTGAACCCTTCTTGAATACTTTGCGTACATGGTTACGCACTTGTTCGATTTTTTTTGGTTCATGGTGATTCGTAGAGTGGCTCTCTTGATCTTCTTTGTACTCAGTCACTTTTTTGAATGCTATCTTCTTGGCCTTCTCGGCTCTCAGCTTGGCTGCCATCTTCAGTGGCATTCTCATCTTTGTTGAGTGAAGCTTTGATCTGTTTGAATTCCTCTTCAAAGCTGTTTAACTTCCACCTTGGTAGTCTCACTGTCACTGAGACTTGTTCTGTTGATCTTTGGTGGAACTCGTAGAGTCAACAATAGCATTCACCAACTCAACGATTCTTCAACATTACAATCATCAGCTCCTTTTGATCTTTGAAGCTCTGTTAATTTATACTACTTCCCAATCTTCCCGTTGGAAAGTAACCGTTGAAAGCTATTCAAATTACCTCACAAATCTCAAGTTATTTGATGCAGACTGCAGATGTGACATGACATCTTTTTTTGACTTCCTGACACTGCAGTCTGCTGTTTCACCAACCCTGTCAGATATGTCACTTTGATATCTTGGGCAGGTCGATGACTTTATTTCACCCTTCTGATTTCTCGATCAGAGGTTGTCCTTGCATCGATGCTCTCAATAAGCTCTTGTCCGAATATTACCCTTTAGATTAAACCGTTGTCAATGCTTCAGTCTTCAGCTATTCGAACTCTACGATTCTGATGCATGTCTTCATGGACCTGATCGTAGTGTCTTGTTGACTGGTAGAGACAACACTACGATCTTGAGGAGTGTTCACTTGATCTTCAGTGTAGAACACCTCTCCTTATTTTTGTGCAGTGCTTCATCACTTACATTTACCTCGATTTGTTCTCGAGATCATTGATGGCTTGATTCCTTGCTCGCCCTCTTCGAATAACAAGACACTTGATTTGTGGGCGTGTCCATTTCGCTTTCTCCTTGTGATCTCCGCTCACTTATCATCAATGGATGACCCAATGCTTAATCACTTTAGCCTTGTTCTTCGAGAGGATTACCAAAGATCTCGGTGTGTACTACATCCGGTTCAATGGAATAATAATAATAACGGAACCGGGTCGTGAAATTCACAATCGGCGGGATGTTCCAATGTAAAAATAAAGATGGAACCCGGATCCGGTAAAAAACACGAGATAGATATTCCAACGGAATGATAAAGATTTTAACCAGTCCGGTGTAAAACACACGATGTGATGTTCCAATGAAATAATAAAGATTTTAAACCAGTCCGTGTAAAACACACGCATGTGGATGTTCTAATGAATAATAAAGATTTTAACCAGTGCAGTGTAAAACACACGATGCGAGATGTTCCAATGAATAATAATAAAAAGACGGAACCAGTCCTGTAAAATACATGTGAGCGAGATGTTCCAATGCGAATAATAGAAGAATGTCACCAAGTATAAGGTAAACCACGATACAAGTTTATTCCAACGAGAATGATAATAAGCAATGGAATAACAACAGATTCTCTTCATGAATAAGAAAGAATAACACCCCTTACGAGTACAACAAATAATATTCCCTACCTTAGAAGAATCAATATTGGCAAAGTGAAGTAGCGAATACTTTTCTTCTTTTTCTCTATAGTTTCTCTCTAGAGTTTCGGTGAATTAAAGAAAATAATGAAGGAATGAGCTTCTATTTATAGGAAAATAGAATGCGTAGTAATTAATCCATGAACGGTCCGGATTGATTTACTTTAATCGACGATCCATATTTAAAGCAAAATCTTTTAAATAAAATATAATATATTCTATTTATATAAAAATATTTTACTATGCAAACACTATCTGCAACACTACGCAAAAACACTATGCAACACTATGCGTAATAAAATATAATATATTTTATTTATAGAATAATTTTAATAAAGTATTACATTTTTATATAAAAGATGTTTACGCTTTTATTACGTTAATAATACGAATAAAACAAAACGTCATTATCGCTATAATAATTCATATTATTAATCGACAATAATGGAATCAAACCGGTGACTTTCACATAAAGATCAATAATCAATACCGCGGTGTCTACTATGCAACTGTGCGCGTATTCATCGTACTTTTACTACTGAGTAGTTCAGCGAATCGAAGGTCAAAACTTAAACTTCCGCCGTTATTTCAATAAAATATTTTTGTCGTTTTCTCAATCAAGCAATAATTACATTGTGAGGTCATAATTAACGATTGAGTAGTTATCTGAATATTCCCTAACTAAACCGAATATTCCCTACCAATCGAATAATAACCACTTGCATACTTTTGCAAAATTTATAAATATTACCCACAACTATAAAGATTATATCAAATTTATTCCATAATATTCAAAATAATATTTATAGAAAATTCATCTTTATTTATAAAAATTTGGTCTACATAAGATCATTATTGATTTTAAAAAAAACCTAAAAATTTTAAACTCAAAATTAAAATTTGATTCTAAAACGATAAAACTTACAATAAGTATTATTTTTAAATAGTTTACAAGTCATCATTGTATTAAAATAATATATATGTTAAATTTGAATTTAATAGTGATGTTTATTTTAGAATGGAGGAAGTATAATACAAATAACACATGCAACAAGTAAATATGTTCGGCTAAATGAAAACTTGTACATTTTCTCTCATGGTGCTGCTCTCATACCCAATAGATGATTATGTATTGTATGAGCTATTCAATAATAACACTACTTTCTTGCTGACTTGCTTGTTCCGCGGTTTCATTATCCCCCCCAGCACCACGCTTTGTTCTGTATTGGTACCTATGTGCTGAATATAGAAAAACACTGAAATTGATTAAACTCATAGCTGTAAGAAGCCAATACAGGTAGTCGAACCTTCCAGTATTTATATTCTGTGACAGCCACGAAATTCGCCTTCTCTCTTGGTTCCCTGTTACCGAGTTAATAATGCTGTTCAATGCGGTGGCCGCAAAGCAACCCAAACCTCCAGCTACAGCAGCATAAGCTGAACCGATACTTTTCATGGTGTTAACGCCAAGATCTTTCGTCACGTCCCAATCACCTAAAACGTCCTGATCCTGCAACGTAAACACAATAAACACCACAAGCTTCGACGGCGGCTTCCGTTTTGGGATAAATTTCAAAGCGAGAATCGTGATGTGAATTCACAAGGTTTATAAAAACGGAGGCTATATCACTCTAGTGTATTGATATCAAGAGATAATAATAATTCTCTCGTGAATATCCGATTCTAAATGAAGAAGAGTATGAGAACGCACTTCTTGGTAGAGACTTCCTCGCTAAGTTATACCCTCCTCGGCCCAATTACTGCGCCACCCACTACTACCGACACATTCCCTTTACCCGATGGGTTCTGCGCCACCGCATGTAGTTTGTTCATCGCTTTTGATCACTATTTCTACCACCAATCCGATTACAATCCCATCCACATTAATGCATGGCGAGATTCTTTAGTCAACCGACATGCTTTTTCATCATTACAGTCAAAGATTATAGATATTTAAAATGTCTAAATGATTAATCCATCGACCAATCTTGGCCTTATAAGTTTGAAATGAAAATGATACGATGATAATTGGGCTTAATGATTTTATATAATTCAATAATAAAGGCCCAATAGAATAAAAAAATAATAAGCCCAATATATTTGGCCCAAAGGATAAAATATCACGGCCCAACATTGCCCTAGTTTTTTTGTTGAATGTAATGTTTAATAGAAAACTATAAACAATCCATGATATTTTACTGAGAATTAATAAATGACAAGATGTAATTAAAAACGTACCCATTTATTGTCCATGAAATGAAATGAAAGGAAGTTAAGGGCCCAATTCAGAAAGATTTTTAACCATTAGGTACCAGGATCCGAAACCGGACGCTTCCCATTCAAATTCCAAATTATTACTGTCATTTAATGCGCCTGTCTTGAACAATCGTAAAATCACAAGATAAAAGGATAACTTTACCAATTTTGACAGTTTTACCTGTTCATTTGAAATTCGAGCGCCTTCTAAAATTTCTGATCTCTTTCTCTCTGCAAATCGTTACAAATGGCTTCTCAAAACCCTGAACAGAGTTCTCCCATACTTGTAACACCCATTACTGTGGTTCCCCCAAACCCTAATCTTCATGAGGGGACTTCAGGTACGAATCCCAAGCAGAAAACCCAGAAAACCCCCTCTGACTATTATAGGAGTATGGAGCGATTCTCGCATGCCAACACTCCGTCTATTATAACCGAGGTCGAATCAAGAGAGTTCAACTCTGCCCACATTCCGCATACCCATGCCGCTGTGGTACCCTGCTCGAGAGAGAAAATGTATCAACTACATCAAGGATGGACTACTGCATCAAAGACTTTTACCGGAGAAGGGGTTCGATTCCCTCTTCATATCTTCATAGTGACCCTATTGGGGTTTTTGGGTGTAGGATTTTCGCAACTGGTGCCGAACTCCTACATTCACATTCTGGCCTTCGTGGCTTTCGCATGAATCAAGCGCCGAGCCCTCATCGGACTTCTTCTTTACCGCCTACAAGATAGTATACAGTCCGTGAAAAAGGGGTTCAAGGCCCTCAAAGAAACATTCTCCAAGTCCGGAGAGAAATTTGACAGACGTTCACCGTGAACACCCTTCGAGCAATAGGGGATGGCACGAAAATGGTTCTTCGTCAAAGGCCCTCAAATCTCTTCTCTTCCGAATCGGGCAACCGATTTAAAAAATATCTCACGACTTTGAGATGTTTCAAGAACGAGAAGTGGAGATGATGGAGCTTTTTGACAATTTTTCCAAGGAGGAGTGGAAATACGGACTCCTCTCAAGCGTAATATGGTTGTATGACCATAAACGTAAGTCCCAAATTATTTCAATATATATATATATTTTTTGAAAATATTTCATAAAATATAATTATAACATGGAATTGTTTGATTTGTGCAAGATCTTTGATCGTGCCGAGCTCTCTGCGAGTAAAGGAGCTCAAGATTTTTTATCCGGGAAGTCTTCTAAGCACTCGAAGCTACACCCACCAAAGCTACCTCAAGTATATTCAACACCGTAAATTCATATGGATGAATTTCAACTAGAAGAAACAGAGGTCAAGAGGTTCTCATACCGTAAGAGACCCTTCACCTCGACAAAAAGAGGAGGGCTACCAGAAAACCAAGGTCACCCCTCTAGTAAATCCTCCCGAACCTATATTAGAAATGTAACCAACCCCTCAACACCATTCCTCGATCAAAGTGGCTTACTTGATCGTCTGATCAAGGAGTATACTTAGGACTAAAAACTAAAAACAAAATAACTCCATTAACTCGTCAAGAACTCGTGGTTCCTCGCCTTTGGCCATTCCTCCTTCGTGCCCCTCAGAGAAATACAGATCAAGAGGATTTGGTGACTGTGATTTAAGGATTCCAACGTTATCCGTAAAAGGAAACGTACTCGAGAGCCATCCAAGTTCCGCATCCGCTTCAACACCCAAAGAACTTAATTCAAACAAATCTCCCATAATCGAAACCGTTCATGTTGAACCTACACCCCCCGACCAGCCTACTCTTTCCCCTGAAAGACCGAGACCTTCTCCCGAACGGCCTTGGCCCTTCGTGTCAAAGTTATCATGTCAAGTCGTGGATCTCCGACCCTATGGCCCGTGTTCAACGCCAACTTTCCTTTCGACCTCTTCTGGGGCTTTCGTTCGACACACCGATTTATCACCGGCTCAAAGATCACACGGATGGAAATCTTCTCGACGAAGGAATGAGTTATCCGCCAAGGTAAACAATAATGACTTCTTCCTTTACATCTCTATTTTCCTTCGAACATTTTAGAATTTAACTTGAGTACTTTGAAAATGTGCGAAGTAATCGTCGTTTTCTGACGATCGCGTCCCGAGACACATAAATGGAGAGGCCGAGGAAGATTTCATGCGCCAAGAGATAAACATGTCAAATCGACCTTTGAACGAGAAAGAGTCAAGGCCGTGAAGATGCTTTTCATACCATCAATGGTCTTCAAAGAGAATTGGATCGGGCAAGATGGATTTGAAGACATCCGATGACGAACCGAGGGCCACAAGAGATGAATTGGGCATCATCCGCCGCCAACAAAATCGACCAACTCGAACGCCGGCTTGGTTGAAGAGAATTTACTCAAGGCGAAAAATGAGGAGTTCTCTTCACCAACCGAAGCCTAGTCCTTCAACTTGGTGAAGCCGAGACGAAGATCCGTGGATGAAGCTCAAGGCATAAGACCAAGCGCCATAAGCTCTCGGCCATAAGATAAAAGACCTCGAGGACGAGGCCCCGCTCTCGATCAAGAACTTCAAAATGATTCAGCAGCAGTATAGGGACTCTGATGAACTCAATGTAGAGATCATGAAGGTCTATTCGGAGGGGATATAGGATTGCTTGAACGAGGAAAGAGAAGCTATCATTTCGCTCAATGACCCTAAGACTTCTCAATTCCGATGGTGAAGGCAATGCTTCTAATATGTATTATGTTTTTGATTCTATGTAAATATTTAATTTTTTTTATGTTTATGTAATTAATCGACTTAAATGAAATGAACATTTTATGCTTATTGATAAATCTTAATCTGCCTTGATTATAACTTCATCCCGATCGGTTTTTTTTGTCAATAATTTAGTATCAACAAGATGAACTATTGAATTAGATATGGCATATAACAGCTTAACTCATGCCATGAAGTGAATTAAATTTTACTGAACAGATTCAAGTTAACTCAAATTAATGAACCGAATTCAACTTTAAAATGTAATAAATAACTTATACTCACTCCTGTATCAAGAGTGAGATCAATTATATGTGAAGTAAATTTGGACGATAAATGAGATAAGAACCAAGACATAAGGATTAATAATGACCATCGACTTACCACCGATAAGATCAATATAGGACCAAAAGGACTGGGGCTACCATCGAATGGCCCAAATGAGTCCTACCATACCTCCTTACACCATCGGACCAATAGTGACCATCGACTTATCACCCCGATAAGATCAATATAGGACCAAAAGGACTTGGGGCTACCATCGAATGGCCAAATGAGTCCTACCATACCTCCTTACACCATCTGACCATAATGACCATCGACTTATCACCCCGATAAGATCAATATAGGACCAAAAGGACTTGGGGCTACCATCGAATGGCCAAATGAGTCCTACCATACCTCCTTACACCATCGGACCAATAGTGACCATTGACTTATCACCACCGATAAGATCAATATAGGACCAAAAGGACTTGGGGCTACCATCGAATGGCCAAATGAGTCCTACCATACCTCCTTACACCATCTGGACCAATAGTGACCATCGACTTATCACCCCGATAAGATCAATATAGACCAAAAGGACTTGGGGCTACCATCGAATGGCCAGATGAGTCCTACCATACCTCCTTACACCATCGGACCAATAGTGACCATCGACTTATCACCCCGATAAGATCAATATAGACCAAAAGGACTTGGGGCTACCATCGAATGGCCAAATGAGTCCTACCATACCTCCTTACACCATCGGACCAATAAGACCGGTGATAATTTGTAGAAAAGTGATCTTTTATTGATATCAAACAAATAAGACCAAGTGTATGCACTTTCAATAAACCGACTTGAACTTTATTGAAAATACTTCAAGTCCGCCAAAGATGCCATGTATTCTTGATCTCTAACCATCAAGTGCCTTTAATCGATAAGTACCGCTTTGGTACTTCGATCACTTCATATGGCCCTTCCCAATTCGGCATTAGCTTTCCGTGATTCTCGAGGTGTAGAAGCTTCTATTTCTCGAGAACGAAGTCTCCTACTTGAATCTACGGTTTGACGCCTTTTGTTATAATGTTTGGCCACCCTTCGTTGATAAGCGTACCAATTTAATTAAAGCTCACTCTCTCCGACTTCGCCTAGCAGTCCAAGTTAGCTTTCACCCTTCATCATTGTAGATTTCTTTGAATCGACTTACCCAAGACTTGAGATCCGATCTCGACCGACTAAGGCATCGCACCATAGGCCAATCGGAAGGGCTTAATCCTCGTAGTAATCCTCGGCGTAGTTCGGATGCCCACAAAGACGCCAAAGAATTCTTCCGCCATCTCCCTTAGCTTCATCCAATCTTCGCTTTATTCCGCTCAAAGAAGTCATTCCGTTGGTCACCTCAACTTGCCCATTCGACCGTGGATGAGCTACGTAAGTCTTCTTGTCTTTGAATCTCTAAATCGCTCAAAAATTCTTCAAATTTTGAACCCACGAACCGACGCCCATCGTCCGATATCAATACTTTAGGGATCCCGGCGAAATACCACGCACTCCTTTACAAACTTTAAACACTCGCTCACATTATCGAATCAAGTGGTTTCGCCTCTACCCACTTAGTCATATAATCAATAAGAACTCATGATTTAAGCTAACCCTAACCTTTAGCTTTAGGTAATTGGTCCCAATATATCTACCCCCGCATAAAATGAAGGGTATAGGAGATAGAATCGAATATAACTCTTCCTATGGTCGATGTGGGACCGGACTATCGAAATGGCATTTTCACATTTCTTGACGATCTGTAGCTTCTTTGAAAATTGTCGACCAATAGTAACCTTGTCGGCATACTTTGTGTGCCAAAGACTTGGCGACCATATGATCGCCGAAATCCTTTCATGAACTTCCCAAGAGCATATTCGGCCTTGGACGGAACCAAACATTTCAATAATGGTGAGGAAAATGCCAATCGATAAAGATCCCCATCAATAAGATCAAATTAGTACTTCAGTACTTGATTTTCTTTGCAAAGATCTCGATCCGGGAAAGGACGCCATCCGCCAAATACTCGATGTAGGGGTCATCCAACAGCTTGTTCGCTTCGATGCACATCATCGTTTATGTCAACACTTTCTACCGCCGCAAAATTTCCAAATACACCGATCCATGAAAGACATCTGCATCCGTAGTGGCCAATTTCGACAAAGCATCGCAGTGAGAATTATCGTCATATTTCTATAGCCCAAAAACTCGTATTTAAGCAAAAAATTGAAGTTGGTTTCTTAACTCCACCAGATATTTGATCATTCGTCCCCCGAGCTTCATAATCTCCCGATAGCTGTTTAACGACCAACTGAGAATCACTATAGATAATTAACTGTTGGACTTCGAGACTCTTCGCTAATCGGACACCTGCTAACACCGCTTCGTACTCAGCCTCATTATTCGTTGCTTTAAATCCGAATCACGGCTCATGAACCTTAAATCCTCCCCGACTTATTAGAATAATTCTCGCCCACTAATAAATATCGTAGAGATCCATCTCGCATACAACGCCCACGCTTTTCATCCTCCTCGCCAATAACGACCACCGCCGATCGTAAGATTCGGCTTCCGTGAACTTCAGATTCGCTTTAAGTGAACGAACATTCTACCATAAAGTCACCCAAGGCTTGGCCTTTTGATGGCGCTTCGGGATGATACTCGATAAAAAAATCGGGACAATTCCATAGTCCATGCCGCTAATCTACCCGAGACCTCCGGCTTTGCCCATCACCTTCTTCAACGGTTGATCCGTAGACGCATCAGAGTCGACCTTGAAAATATCGCCAAGCTTTCATCGCAATTATTAAAGCAAAGGCAAATTTCTCAATGTTAGGATACCGGTTTCAAAGATCTCGTAGGACGTGATCGACGTAATAGACCGGATGTCGCTTCCCACCGATCTCCGAATCAAAATCGCTTCCAATCGCTAAGGAATCGCCGCAAGGTACAAATATAAAGTCTCTCTGGGACAAAGCTTGACCAATAAAGGAGCCAAGATGATACGCCTTTATACTTTGGAAAGCATCTTCACACTTGAAGTCCACCGAATGTCTTCGCATTCTTCTATTCCCTTCAATGTATCAAAGAAAGGAAGACATCTTTTCGCAGATTTGGCATTTAACCTCCTTAAAGCCGCAATCCTACCAACCGACGTGAACGCCTTTGAATGACCGAGGAGTCTTCATGTCGAGGATAGCCCGGATCTTTTCTCGATTGGCCTCGATGCCCTTTCGATCGACCAGATAACCTGTAAATTTTCCAAAGACCAAGGCCGAAAGTACATTTGGTCGATTAAGTCGCAGCTTGTCGATGACGAATAGTTTGAAAACATTCCTCTAGATCGCCTAAGTGTTTCAATTTGCATACTCTTCACGATCATGTCATCTACATAAACCTCCATGTTCCTCCCCAAATTGCCTATCAATATAAAGTTCATCATCCTTTGATAGGTAGCTCCAAAGATTAATCGCACTAAAAGTCATTTTTTTACGCATACACCGAATCTGTAAATGAATGTCGCTTTTTGGAATGTCTTCTTTGCACATGGATATTTGATGATAACCTCAAAAAGCATCCATAAAGCTTAATAATGCATACCTCAAGTGGCATCGATGAGTCGATCGATATGGGGCGTAGAGGATAAAGTCCTTCTGACAGCTTTGTTGAGGCTTCTGTAGTCAATGCAAACCCGCCACTTTCCATTATGCTTCGCACCAATACTACATTTGCTATCCACTCCGTAATCAATCTCAGAGATGAAGTCACCACAAAGAATTTTGCAACCTCTTCATCGATGATCTTTTGACGCTCGAGCAAATATCCGCCTTTCCGATTTAACCGGCTTTTTTGAAGGATCTATCTCCGCTTTATGCTCAAAGAACCTTCCTACCGACTCTGCATATCTTGTGGCTCCCATGCAAAAATATCGACATAGCATCGTAAGAGTTCCATAAGATTTGTCCGAAGAGGTTCTGGTAAGCCTAAACCAATCTTCACTGTCTTCTCTGGCTTTCCGATGACCAACTCAATTTCTCCGCCCCCCCAATGGGATTACCAATTGCTCGAATCGCTTTCGGTGAAGGGTTCGATTTCAATTGCCATCGTTTTCTTTTTGTTTATCGACCCCATTCCGGATGAAATGACAGTAATTCCGATAACATCTTCTGCCCGATCCAAGTCACCCATCACCTCTCCTACCCATGTCTTTGTGGGAACTTGATTTTGAAATGTGGATGGAAGTTACAAATCAAGAGTCACAACGTAGGTCTTCCCAAAATGGCGTTGTAGGTCAATCCACATGCACAACATAAAATTTACAAGTTATCTCCACTTGTTGTGGGGCCGTGTCAAGATGATGACAGGAAGTTCAATAAAGGCCGCTTACTTTGACAGATCGCTTCAAAACCATATAGAGGAGCTTCTCGTCCGACCTCCATTTTGTGCTCATCGAGATGCATTCTTTGATAAGCATGAGCATAAAGAATGTCCACCAAGATCCGTTGTCTATCATCATTCGTTTCACATCCATCGAGCCCACTTCAGGCTTTGATCACCAATGCTCCTTCATGCGGTTCAATGGGCTCAAGGATAATCCGCATCAGTAAATGAAATAACAGCCTCGGGAAAGGCCTCACAACCTTCGAGTAGCAAGATTTGCTATCGACATAATCAATCAAGATAAGACCTCCTCTTCTTCCCTACTAATTTCCCAATGACCTACCAGCTTATTACATCAACGACTTGTCTCAAGGTGGAGCATTTTGAATAAAGCAGTATTTGAACCGCTCGAATTCAGACGATCGATAACCTCACTTGATTTTGACTACCTTTTCTCACCACATATTGAATCAAGAAGCCACTTTTTAATTTTGTTTTCTACAAAATCCTTTAGATTACAACATTCATTAGTGTCACGACCAAAGAATTGATGATAAGCACAATATTTACGAGGGTTGCCATGTCCCGCTTTGTAATTATCACGAGGTGGTTCAAAGAAAGGTCGGTTTTCGATCCGATCCAAAATTATCGACCTCTCAGTATTCAACTGGGTATAAACCTTATTAACCTTCGGGGTAGGAACAGTGCACGATCGCCCGCCTTGTCGCCACGAGTTATCAGATTTCTTCAACTACCTTCCGCCTTTCGTTATATCCTCCCCTTTCTCTCGATCACCATCGGCCTTGGAACCTCTACCTCCTTTGATTGGCTCAAAGAAGGATTCTTCAGACTATTCATAGCCTCTTCCACAACAATATAGCCTTCCGCTTTGTCAAAGGCTTCACAGGCTCTTCGGATGGTGAAACATCAATTTCTTTACCAATTTCTCCGATTTAACCAGATCCAAATTTCATTCTCGAATAATCCAACAACTTTGAGATCATTAAGATCGGACACCGTCCGATCGCTTCCCTAAACCTCTTTACATATCGACCTAAAGATTCATTGGTGAACTCACGGACTTGTGCTAAAGAACCCAGTAGCTTCCCCTCTTCTTCTGCTGCTTCCAAAACGAGCATGGAACTTATCACAAAGTTCGCACCACGAGGAGATAGAATCCGATGGTAAAGTCCCCATCCACCGTCTGCCGCCTTTTCTCAAAGTAGTGACAAAAGTGTGACATTTAGCAAAGATCAAGAAAGTCATAGTAATCCATTAATCCACAAACGCTCGACTACGGTCATAAGGATCTCCCCACCCATCATAGTTCTCCATGCGAGGTAACTTTTGGTAGCATCCGCTTTCTCCTTGAGAATATCGAGGTAAAAGGGATGCCTTCTTACTAGAAATATCTTTCACCGTTGTACACTCAAACCAATTGTTTCAAGTTCTTTCAACTCTCTAACTGTAAAATCAACACCTTCGTTCAGTGATGAGATCTCCTTTTCCGGGCGACACTAGGTTTTGGAATGGATCGACCTTTCCTCGCCGATCTTATCGCTTTTACGGACTTCTTGATTTACTAGGTCGTAAAATTTCATCCTCATCATGAGAACGATTGTGACGGTATTCTCCCCTTCGGGCTTTCGGCATAATTTCTCTCGACCGCTTTCTTCGCTCTTCATCGCTACGATGAAGTGATCTAACAACCGTCAAGCTGCCTTGTTCGAGGTCGAAAGCGCTCGCGCTCCCTCGATCTCCTCCTACTGTGAGAATGATCCTCGACACACGCATAGAATGTTCCGCTATTTACCCTTCCGACGGGTACCTCCTTATGCCTACTTCGTCCTTCTGAGTGAAAATGGCTAGATGCTTCGCCTCTCAACTCATTCACCAAGCATCTGTTCGGCTATATCTTCCTTTTGTCTTAACAGTAACCTCCAAAGCCTTATCCGCTTCGTCCGCCATCCTTGCTAACTTGGTAGCTCGGTCCTTCTTGACTTCTTGGCGATGAGTCCTAGTTAGCGAACCGCCACCCGCTCCGGATTGGGATCACGCCTTTATCAAGATTGAAAACTAACTTCCGTCTGCTCCACCACGGATCTTCTGACGAAGCTCTTCCCGAATCCTCTAGAAGCCGTGTTTCACGAGCACTTTTAGAAGGACCCAAACGATCCTTTTATCAAATACGAGGCGTTGATGAACTAATGTACCATTGCCTCGCCTTTCCTCGTGTGTTCCATCTCTACTCCTCATCATCTTTCAAACAAATTTAAACAATTGTGATTGAAAAGAGCCTCCTTCTAGCGCCAATGTTAACGCCAAGATCTTTCGTCACGCCCCAATCACCTAAAACGTCCCGATCCTCGCAGAACGTAAACACAATAAACACCACAAGCTTCGACGGCGGTTCCGCTTGGGGATAGCTTTCAAAGTGAGAATCAAGATGTGAATTCACAAGGTTTATAAAAAAAGCGAGGCTATATCACCTAGTGTATTGATATCAAGAGATAATAATAATTCTCTCTGTGAATATCCGATTCTAAATGAAGAAGAGTATGAGAACGCATACTCTTGGTAGAGACTTCCTCGCTAAGTTATACCCTCCTCAATTACCGTACCACCCACTACTACTACCCGACACATTCCCTTTACCCGATGGGTTCTGCCTACCGCATGTAGTTTGTTCAACGCTTTTCATCACTATTTCTACCACCGACCGATTATTACAATCCCATCCACATTAATGCATGGCGTATTCTTTAGTCAACCGACATGCTTTTTCATCATTACAAGTCAAAGATTATAGATATTTAAAATGTCTAAATGATTAATCCATCGAATTCAATCTTGGCCTTTATAAGTTTGAAATGAAAATGATATGATAATTGGGCTTAATGATTTTATAATTCAATAATAAAGGCCCAATAGAATAAAAATAATAAGCCCAATATATTTGGCCCAAAGGGATAAAATATCACGACCCAACACATGGCATCTGGGGCCTCCTCGTAGAGGAATTCTAATAATCCCACAATGCAAAATACCTCTGCTAACCCAATCAAGCAATACTGAATCAACAGCCAATATGCGCTCAAATCAGGCATTGGGCTAAGAAAACTAGCCTCGTACCCATGTTCTATCGCATAGTTTCTTCTGTACCTCTCAAACATCCCAGCCCATGCCACAGATAAAATTGACAGTGCCAAACCAATTCCTACCCTCTGAAGCTGAGAGGCACCACGAGGATGACCCGTAATGCGCTTGGATAGCGGCACAAAAATGGTGTAATAAAGAGATAGTAACAGGAATATGCTAAGCACTGGGAAGACTGGCATGCATGTTACAGGTAGTTTCAGATGACCCATATGGGTATTCAACGTATATGCCTGCTGCACGGATAGGGTCAGAAACTCTGTTAAGATTAGATTGAGCATTATAGTGCAAGCCGGAATGGGAAGAAGCTTCAAAAGAATCTTAACTTCTTCAACTTGTGTCACAGTGCAGAGCCGCCAAGGACTCGGCTCTCCAGTACCGTCTTCCTTCAGTTGCAGAGCTGCTTTGTCCAAGCATCTGTAGGGTGAGCCACAAGCCAAGGCTCAGAAGATTGAAAGTTGAAACTATGTCGAGAAATGGATTGGATTCAACTAACAAGATTAAAGGAATTACTACTTGGTACAATCGGAGTGGCGAGAGAGATCCATCTCTCCATGTATTTAATTGAATCCTAATTAATCAAAGCTACGTGAGGGTAAGTTTGTTCTCACTTGCCATATGATTGAGGGCTGAATTATATTTGCATAAGATTTTGTGACTGATTGTAAAATAACAAGACATAAAAAGAGGGCCTTACCTGAAATCATCAGAGTGAGGTATCTTGCCACTGCCCTTTACTGCAGACCTTTTCCCCATAAGCTCGTATAGGCCTATTAATTCACTGGTATCAAAGGAGACATTTCTCTTCCGAAAGGCAGCAACCAGGACTTGTGCAACACGGGTGAGAGGGCTTCCCCCAGGCAACCTGTGTCGGTATAAAGGAGTACCAAGAAAGAAGACCATGTTTGAGATGCCCATGGCTATGGCGAGGGAACCAAGGGCAGATCCCCATCCGTGTTTCATTTGAATGTAGACAAGGGCAGTAAAGGCCACAATAGCACCAACAGTGACAGAAAGGTAGAAAAAGTTAAAAAACCTGTCGAGATGGGACTTGTAATCTCTGCTTCTCTCATCAAACTGATCAGCCCCAAAAGAAGAGACGCAAGGCCTTATACCTGCGGCTCCAAAACCGGTAATGTAGAGGAATGTATAGAGGTAAAACATTTGCCATGGCTTTGCAGGTTCACAATTTCCTAAAAGCAGCGCAAACTGATCACAATGATCTTGGATTGGCACTAAAATGTTCATCGTAGCACATAAGGTTATTCCTGTCAAACCCTTGAGAAGAGCTAATTAATTAAATACTTGTGGATTGTACTACTATAAAATTTTACGTACTACAGTAACAAACAGCCCACAGGTATTAGTAAGTAATTAATTCACAACAGAAATGATTAGTCTACTCTGTACTCACCGCAAGATAGATAGTGGTAAAAATAGCAATAGTCCAATACCGACCAAGATATGCGTCGGCTAAGAAACCACCAAGAACAGAGGATGCTTGCGAAATCCCCAAGAAATTATTAACTGCATTTGCTGAACTGGAGAAGGGTCTGTGCATGACATAGAACATAAATGCCACCATATTAACAGACAGCCCAAAGTAAGCCATTCTTTCTGCCATTTCATTCCCTGCATGGTAGCAGAGCAGCAGCAGCCGTACAAATTATTTGTAATAGACTACAAATTAGTACTTCTATAGTTTTATTACTGCTGTATTAAGTAGTGTCAATCCAGCTGTTTGGTGCCACACGATCAATAGTCCAGAATGCCCTCAATTTAAAAGGTTGTCCCCTAAACTATGTGGCAAACATTGGCAAAATTAAGCATGTGTGATGTACGCCGTATAATCTATTATCTATATAACACCATTGCATGACATGTGTCTTTCTCGCGTTGTAACACATTTCCTATATAATTAATGTGCATTTCACATTAATTTAATTATATTATAACATAATATTATACTATTTAAATTACAATATAATATTATACAATTTAAAACATTTAAAACAATTATATCCTAAAATTACTACTTTTCTAATATTATACTATTTATAATTATTATTATTGTGACGACCCCAAAATAGGTCCATTCCATCCAACCCATTCTCGAAATCGCCAAATACATAGTATGTAAAAACTACTACAACTTTATTATCACAACAATAAAATCGTGAGTTTAAATACAAATATTATCTTCTGCATAAATATTTATACTCAAATAAATCCTCATCACATTTATTGATACATTATTTTACAATAATGGTGAGGACTACTAAACAACTCTCTCTGTAACCTTCATTCCATACCCCGACTAAGACTTTGCTACATTCTCGCCTCCCGAGAAGAAAAAAATGGAACAACAAGGAAAAGGGTGAGCTCAACTAGCCCAAAGAAGAATGTTATGACTAAGATAATATACAACAAATTATCGTTAGTCTCCAACAGGAAAAAATCGATAGAATACAATAGATAACAAGTTTCGATCAATATTCGCAATGGAAATAATAATTCATGTAAGAGTTACGTAGAGAATGAAATCTACTATAATCTATGAATTTAATAAATTCATCATCAATATTTTATCCTCAGAACATCAATCAATATTCATCTCAAATCAAATATTCATCTTTGCACTACAGCCAAAGATATTCATCAATCTCATGTTCATCTCAACACTGCTCATCTTTGCACTAAAGGCCAAAGATATTCATCAACTCAATCATGTTCATCTCAACACTGCTCATCTTTGCACTAAAGGCCAAAGATATTCATCACCTATCATGTTCATCTCAACACTGCTCATCTTTGCACTAAAGGCCAAAGATATTCATCACGATCGGTCATGTTCATTTAAACACTGCTCATCTTTGCACTACAGCCAAAGATATTCATCGGTCAGTCATGTTCATTTAAACACCGCTTCACTTCGCACTACAGCCAAAGATATTCTTCAGAAATCATTCATCTTTGCACTATAGGCCAAAGATATTCAATAATATCATCATTTAAGACTGAGGATGATGAAAAATATTTTTAAAGAAACGAATCCAAAGGAAACAAAATGACAAGGATTAAGGATTAAGGATTCGTACTTTGTTTTATCCATGTCCAACAATACCTCAAAAATAATCATAGTGGTGTAAAATTCAAGAATGATCAAAACATGGATACAATCAAAGCTAGTATCCGTAATAGATATTTTAGACGAAAAGAAAAATTTTCATTTTTCTGAATAATAAAGGCCGATTCGTGAATAAAGGTCAGATATCGTGAATAAAGGCCGTATACGTGAATAAGAATCTCGACACCCAAAGATAGAAATTCCACAAAAAACATCTTCACGCTTCATTAATAAGTACTCGTGAATAAGAACTCGTGAATAGTAACTCATGAATAAGAACTCGTGAATAAGAACTCATGAATAAGTAACCCCGACATGAAAAAGTTCCAAATTTGATAAAAAGTACCAACCAATATTTCAAAGATAATGATATCAAGAATTAATATCATTTGAGAAGAAAATAACATCCCTTACCTCAAAGAATCAAGATTTCTAAGGAAAGGCTCAAGTGATGCTTGAATGAAACTTGTACTCAACAAAGAACTCTCAAAGTATCTAAATACTCACAAAATACGCCAATAATATAGAGAGAGAAGAGAGAAAACTTTGTTTCGTGTGATTTTCAATTCTAACTTAGCCTCTATTTATAGAAAATGTTAGCCCGTACCAAGCATTTTGACTTCACCACCGATGGCTTTACCTCGCTACTATTACCACCCACCACATTTGAAATAAAATTCAGCACATTTCTTCACCACCAACCACAAGTGGGGCCCACTCAATTCTAGAATTTTCCACCAAAATCAATTATAAACCTAATTTCCTAATCCGACACCTCTTAAAATTCACAACAAATCATTCGTGCATTTTTAATTCGCTCAAATTTTTGGACATATACTCAACTTATGTATGTATAACATACCCAAAAATTACCACAATCCAACTATTTGGATTAAAATTATAACCCCGCAATATATCTCAAAACCCCGATTTGATTTTTAACACCTCCAATCCGATAAAATACCGATAAAACACCTCAACATTAATTCCTTCATTAATAACCACATAAATAAATCCATCATTTATATTCATATAAAATAAATATTTCCTTATCATATGAATCAATAATTAATTATTCACAAATAATATTACGTAATCACATTTATGACAACCAAATGCCGCTCCTGTGAAAGAGGGCTTTCCAATAAGGATCTCTCCTTATCAAGCCGCAATTAGGTGACCAAACCTCTCCTTAGATGTAACTTTCTAGACATTGCCAATAATGTTATCTAATAATATTATTCAAATAATATGAATTATTGATCCGATAATGGGAAATATCAAGCAAAGGACAATTATCGAACAACAATAATATAAAATATCAACGCAAAGAATTATCAATCAATAAAATAAAATATCGAATAAAGAATTACCGTGAAAATTATCGAGTAGTGCCATCTTACGTATTGAATCAATAATTCAACAATACTGCAATACCGCAGTGCTATCAGCAACCACTAATGCCAGACATCGTATTTTAACCACCGGGTATTCCAACAGCCTTAATTCAGAATAACTACGCCAAGTTATTTATAACCACCCAAACTTTTGTCGCTTTCCTCATCCAATCGCTTTCACGTTATGGGCCCACACACATGGTCAAGGCTTCGCCGCATTTAATATTCCCCGACAAAGATTTAATATTCCACGACCAAACGAATATTCCCCGACAAAAATGAATATTTTATAACCACTCATTATTTTGAAATATTTATGATTTAACCCTTAACTATCCACATTAATCAAATCAACCCTTACTATTTTAAAATAATAAATAAAGGAAATTCCTTTTATTTAAAAAAATTTCGGTCTTACAACCTCCCTCCTTATGAAATTTCGTCCTCGAAATCGACGACGCACTCGTGTGTTTTTGAAAGATGAGGATACCTCGCTTTCATTTCCGCTTTCCAATTCCCATGTCATTTCCTCTATAAAGCATGATTCCTCCACAAAACTTTAACTTGTGGTATGACCTTTCATACAGTAGGACATGCTTCTTCCTATCCAAAATCTTGACAGTACCTCCTCATACGTTAAGTCTTCTACTATCTCGTCCGGCTCTAACTCAATAACGTGTTTCGGTCGTCCACATATTTACGTAACATCGATACGTGAAAAACGCTATGAACACGCCATACTACTGGTGGTAAACGAGTCTATAGCCACGCCCTATTCGATCGAGAATTTCAAATGGATTAATAAATCGAAGGTTCGAGCTTCCTCACCTCACCGATTCTCGCTTTTAAAATAACAACTTCTTGACCTCCTTCTTCAAATTCATCACCCGGTGTAGCTTGAATAACTTTAACTTTATCGATTAAAGTCGATTATACTCGTATATCATCACGCACTCAGATATCATCACGTGGGTACCTAGAGTTTTCATCTCCATCTCTATTATTTGTATATTATACTTAAATGAGTCTTTGACAATATCGTACTCGTGATTTGATATACGATCTTCTACTCAACACGCCACCTACCACGCTCGCTTTTCCAGATGGCACGGTCGTAACACGTCTTTGAAATGAGTCTCCTCTTGAGTTCTTCAAGCTCTTCCCACATTCCTCGCTCCATTCGAATTTTGTATCTCTACGAGTTAGCTACGTTAATGGAATAACGATTCGAGAATATCCTTCAACGATCTCCGATAATAACCAACTAAGCCTGTAAAGCTACGATTTCGATTATCGACTTAGGTTGCTTCAACCGTAACTCATATCCCAATCTTGATAAGACGTCACAATGACACCTATCGCTTTACTATCGCATCTAATATGACGTCCCCCACAGAGAGTCTCGCTTAGTGCATTCCACAAAGGAAGTCACAAGATAAAGGATCATGTACCAAATTTATAGTTGAATTTTTAACTCCCAAGTTCAATAGAGCCATTCGATATGAGATTTTAGAAATGAGTTTTGTACCGGGTTCAAAGTCGATACAAAATTTAATATCGATCTTTGGGAGTAAGCCAATAAATTCTTCAGAAATACGTCAGAAAAATCAATAACAACAAGAATATTATTCAAATCGACGCGTGTCTTTATTCAAATCCATAACACGGACTAAGAAAACTTGACATCCGTAATAAACGAACGACTTCATGGCTTGATATGAAAATGTTTGACTACAATGGTTTGATCGCTTGAGTTCAATAATAAAGTTGCTTAGAATATGAAAACTAACAACCTTACAAAAGCAATCAATTTTGCAATGATGAGTAGTTAACCAATCAATCCCATCAAAAGCAAGTATCTTTAAAGAGATAAGGTCAATGTGTAAGGTAATGGTGCCAACTTGAATCAAACAAGATTTTTAAACAACTGGATGTAATGAAAGTTTCTCCTAACGAGTCTCCATAAATAGTCAAAGTCTAATTTCTCCGTAGTCAAGTTCAAACGCTGAGCGCAAGCAAGAGAGATAAAAGAATGGGTAGAACCCAGATCTAGTAAGGTATAAACATCGCAAGAATTTATAATTAACTAACCTGCTAACTTCGTCGTTCCTCGATTTTGACCTGGCCACGCACAAACGCTTCTTCCGTAAATCGCTTGACTTTGACTTTTCTCGGGACATCTTTTGAGTCACCGTCCTCACGAACTAGGTTTCGCCATCGCATAACTCGAGCGATATGTCCTTCCTTTCCACAATTATAGCATACCTTAAATCTGCTGTGGGCGGTTTGAATGATATGTCCCTCTTTCCCAAGATTTGTAATATACGACCGATGGTCTTTTCTCTCCTTGAACCAGGCACCACCATCAAGGCCGACGCCTTCACACGGTCGTTGTTGAATCTCCTCTTTTAAAATCTCCTCCCAACTCGCTTCTTCTATTTTCACGGCCACGATTACCACCGTAGTGGTTACCGCTTTTGTCCGTATTCTTCTTTCTCCACCGGTTATCGTTATTCGATGACTGCTATCTTTGGTATGATCCTCGGTTATGGTCCCTCGGTTGAACGTATTCGTTATCTCGCCTAACAACCGAGCCCTCGCTTACAACATCCGAATAGAGAGAAAATTTATGAGAATGAGATATCGACGTATGCCGTTTTCAAACCTCTCGTAAACATCCGCGTCATACGCTCCTCATTCTCCACCAAATGAGGTGCAACTCGATAACTCCGCTAACTTCGCCTCGATCGGGATACCGCCATGTTATTCTCGCTTCCAATCTAATAAACTCCACTTCCTTCATACGACGAATACTTTCGTGGAAGTACTTGTCATTGAACTGCTTCAAACGCTCTCCCATGACATGCCGAAGCGCAAATGAATGGGTACGCTTACGATTCCCACCAAGAATCACCGCCGCCACTTTAACATAAAAGTAGCGAATGGAACTTTCGTTCTTCAGGCATCCCAAGACATCGAATATCTTGGTAATTTGCTTGACCCATGTTTCCGCCATGATCGGATCTCGCTTTCCCTGCAATTCTCGTGGTCCCAACTTTTGAACTGCTTGTCGTGACCACCCGTGAATTGCTATCATCTCCTCCTCAGATTTTGAACACGAGTCTCCTCGTCTGATTTTGCATGAAACTGCAAAAAGCTTCTAAACATCCCCTCGCTCATCATCTCGCCAAGCAAGGTGTTATTCACAGGAGGTACATTGCCACCTTTCACAGCACGCTTCCCTCGTTGTTAAGTAATGGCATCTCCACGGTCTCATTTACACCACTATTAATATTCTCAATGACATTCTCAATTCGACATCGCCATAAAACAAGGGTTAATTAAGGAAATCAATCACATAATATCCCTATATATCGACCAACTAACAAATAAGCTTAGTAGGACACACTAGCAAAGGATTTACTCATCTCCCCCTCCTAGTTCTATTCCCCATCTCCGCCAGAGATCATATCCCTAAGCTCGATATTAACCGTGACGACCCCAAAATAGTCCATTCCATCCAACCCATTCTCGAGTCGCCAAATACATGGTACGTAAACAACTACAACTTTATTATCACAACAATAAAATCGTGAGTTTAAATACAAATATTATCTTCTATAAATATTTATACTCAAATAAATCCTCATCACATTTATCGATACATTATTTTACAATAATGGTGAGGACTACTAAACAACTCTCTCTAGAACCTTCATTCCATACCCCGACTAGTACTCGCCACATTCTCTCGCCTCCCCGAGAAGAAAAATGGAACAACAAGGATAAGGGTGAGCTCAACTAGCCCAAGAAGAATGTTATGACTAAGATAATATACAACAAATTATCGTTAGTCTCCAACAGGAAAAATCTGATAATACAATGTATAACAAGTTTCGTATCAATATTCGCAATGAAATAATAATTCATGTAAGAGTTACGTAGAGAATGAAATCTACTATAATCTATGAATTTAACAACCATCATCAATATTTTATCCTCAGAACATCAATCAATATTCATCTCAAATCAAATATTCATCTTTGCACTACAGCCAAAGATATTCATCAATCAATGTTCATCTCAACACTGCTCATCTTTGCACTAAAGGCCAAAGATATTCATCGATCATTATGTTCATCTCAACACTGCTCATCTTTGCACTAAAGGCCAAAGATATTCATCAATCGGCCATGTTCATCTCAACACTGCTCATCTTTGCACTAAAGGCCAAAGATATTCATCGATCATTCATGTTCATTTAAACACTGCTCATCTTTGCACTAAAGGCCAAAGATATTCATCACTTCGGCCATGTTCATTTAAACACTGCTCATCTTTGCACTACAGCCAAAGATATATTCATCGATCGGTCATGTTCATTTAAACACCGCTCATCTCTTCTTTGCACTACTGTGCCAAAGATATTCTTCAGAAATCATTCATCTTTGCACTACAGCCAAAGATATTCAATAATATCATCATTTAAGACCGAGGATGATGAAAAATATTTTTAAAGAACGAATCCAAAGAAACAAAATGACAAGGATTAAGGATTAAGGATTCGTACTTTGTTTTATCCATGTCCAACAATACCTCAAAAATAATCATAGTGGTGTAAAATTCAAGAATGATCAAAACATGGATACAATCAAAGCTAGTATCCGTAATAGATATTTTAGACGAAAGAAAAATTTTCATTTTTCTATGAATAGTCATTTCATGAATAGTGGTCGTATACGTGAATAAAGGTATCGTGAATAATGCCGATACGTGAATAAAGGCCGATACGTGAATAAGAATCCGACACCAAAAGATAGAAATTCCACAAAAAACATCTTCACGCTTCATTTATAAGTACTCGTGAATAAGAATCGTGAATAAGAACTCATGAATAGTAACTCGTGAATAAGAACTCATGAATAAGTAACCCCATACTGAAAAAGTTCCAAATTTGATAAAAAGTACCAACCAATATTTCAAAGATAATGATATCAAGAATTAATATCATTCGAGAAGAAAATAACATCCCTTACCTCAAAGAATCAAGATTTCTAAGGAAAGGCCTCAAGTGATGTCAATGAAACTTGTACCGAATAAAGAACTCTCAAAGTATCTAAATACTCACAAAATACGCCAATAATATAGAGAGAGAAGAGAAAAAACTTTGTTTCGTGTGATTTTCAATTCTAACTTAAATTTCTATTTATAGAAAATGTTAGCCCACCAAGCAGACTTTCGACCTGCCACTTGATGGCTTTTACTCGCTACTATTACCACCCACCACATTTGAAATAAAATTCAGCACATTTCTTCACCAACCACAAGTGGGGCCCACTCAATTCTAGAATTTTCCACCAAAATCAATTATAAACCTAATTTCCGAATCCGACACCTCTTAAAATTCACAACAAATCATTCGCTCATTTTAAATCTGCTCAAAATTTTTGGACATATACTCAACTTATGTATGTATAACATACCCAAAAATTACCACAATCCAACTATTTGGATTAAAAATTATAACCCCGCAATATATCTCAAAACCCCGATTTGATTTTTAACACCTCCAATCCGATAAAATACCGATAAAACACCTCAACATTAATTCCTTCATTAATAACCACATAAATAAATCCATCATTTATATTCATATAAAATAAATATTTCTTATCATATGAATCAATAATTAATTATTCACAAATAATATTACGTAATCACATTTATGACAACCAGTCGCTCCCAGAAAGAGGGGGCTTTCAATAAGGATCTCTCATCATCGCGCCAAGATTAGGTGACCAAACCTCTCCTTAGATGTAACTTTCTAGACATTGCCAATAATGTTATCTAATAATATTATTCAAATAATATGAATTATTGATCCGATAATGGGAAATATCATGCGAAGACAATTATCGAACAACAATAATATAAAATATCAACGCAGCAGAATTATCAATCAATAAAATAAAATATCGAATAAGAATTACTCGTGAAAATTATCGAGTAAAAGGCCATCTTACGTATTTAATCAATAATTCAACAATCACTGCAATAATCTGAGTAAAGCATCACTGCGCAACCACGCCAGACATCAGATTTTTTAACCACCGGTATTCCAATGCCTTTTAATTCAGAATAACTACGCCAAGTTATTTATAACCACCCAAACTTTGTCGCTTTCCTCATCCAATCGCTTCACATGGGGCCCACATTACGGTCATACTACTATTGCATTTAATATTCCCCGACAATATTATTTAATATTCCACGACCAAACGAATATTCCCCGACAAAAATGAATATTTTATAACCACTTGCTTATTTTGAAATATTTATGATTTAACCCTTAACTATCCACATTAATCAAATCAACCCTTACTATTTCAAAATAATAAATAAAGGAAATTCCTTTTTATTTAAAAAATTTTGGTCTTACAATTATTATTATTTTGTTTTTATAATCCCCTAAATCACTATAAATCTAAATTGTTTTGATAATGTTAATCGCTCTAATATTATCATTACTAAATTAATTATTATCTCCTAAAATCAACGTTTTTTAATCTCAAATTAATATTTTGATTTTATAATCCCTAAATCACTACAAAATCTAAATTATTCTAATAATGTTAATCTGCTCTAATATTATCATTATTAAATTAATTATTATCTCCTAAAATCACTACTTTTTAATCCCAAATTAATATTTTGAATTTATAATCAACTAAATCACTACAAATCTAAATCGTTTTGGTAATGTCGATCGCTCGATATTATTCTTTTTATTTAATTATTATATCCTAAAATCACTATTTTTAATCCTAAATTAATATTTTGATTTTATAATCCTCTAAATCACTACAAATCTAAATTATTATGATAATGTTAAATGTTCTAATATTATCATTACTAAATTAATTATTATCTCCTAAAATATCTACTTTTTATCCCAAATTAATATTTTGAATTTATAATCAACTAAATCACTACAAATCTAAATTGTTTTGGTAATCTATTATATATACTAAATCACAATACATAGCACAATAAATTGACATTTGTCATCTTAAAAAATTAACACCTGTCATGCTTTATAAATGCTCCTTATTTCTATTGAAAAAAATGCCCAACAAACATAATGAATGAGGTTGAAACAAACCTAAATTCATTCCTCTAAAATTGTAATCAACTATTCAAATCTATTATCTATTATCTATTATTTATCTATTATATATACTAAATCACAGTATATAGCACAATAAATTGACATTTGTCATCTTAAAAAATTAACACAGGTCATGCCTAATAAATGCTCCTTATTTCTATTGACAAAAATGCCCAACAAACATAACAAATGAGGTTGTAACACATTTTCTCCCATTGAATGCACTGTCCCATAATATAATATTATACAGTTTAAAACATTTAAAACAATTATATTCTAAAATTATTACTTTTTTAATATTATACCATTTATAATTATACCATACATTATATCATGCATGTAACTATTTATCTAAACTGTGTGGATATTATCATTACTAATTTAATTATATTACAACATAATATTATTCCATTTATGTAAGACCTCAATTTTATGAAATAAAAGTATTCAATTTTTCTTATAATTATTATTCAAGAAATGGTTAAATTGATAAAAGTTTAAAGTTAAAGGTGATATATGTAAAATTTTCAAAATACCAAGTGGTTATAAAATACTCATTTACGTTTGGAATATTCGTTTGGTCGTGGAATATTCTTGTTGTCGGGGGAATATTCGTATTTACTGGCCGCGCTGATTCATTCGTGGGCCCCATAATGTAATAATCGCTTGATGATGAAGAAAACGACAAGTTTGTGTTTTTATAAATAATGGCGTAGTTGTTATCGTTAACAATCGTTGGAATACACAGTGGTTAAAATACGTAATATGCGTGGTTGCATAAAGAAGACGCTTGACAGTATTACATGATATTTTGAATTATTGATTCTTACGTGAAGACACTACTCAATAATTGTTACGATAATTATCGCTCAATATTTTATTTTATTGATTCAATCATTGCTACGTTGATATTTTATATTATTGTTGTTTCAATAATTGTCATCAGACAAGATTTTCTATTATCGGATCAATAATTCATATTATTTGAATAATATTATTAGATAGCATTATTGGCAATGTCTAGAAAGTTCTCATCGAGGAGAGGTTTGGTCACCTAATCAAGGCTAAGTAAGGAGAAATCCTTATCTGAAAGCCCCCTCTTTCCTAGGAACGGCCTGGTTGTCATAATTGTAATTCTATAATATTATTTGTGAATAATTAATTATTGATTTATATGATAATAAAATATTTATTTGATGCGGATATAAATGATGGATTTATTTATGTGGTTATAAATGAAGGAATTAATGTTGAGGTATTTTATCAGTATTTATCGGATTGGTGGTATTAAAAGATCAAATCGGTGTTCTTAAAGCTCTATTGTGTGAGTTATAATTTTAATCCTACCGTTGGATCGTTGTGATTTTTGGATATGTTATTCATATATAAGTTGAGTATATATCCTCAAATTTTGAACCGTTAAAAATTAACGGTTGATTTGTTATGAATTTTAAAAGGTTTTAAAAATCGTTCGTTTGTGGGTTTCAGATATTTTTTTTCTGGAATTTTAAAAATCTGAAAGCTACAAAGTTGTAGAGAATTCGATTTCTTGTGGAATGGACATAAAATTCATATTTTTCTGATAAATGGGCTATTTTCTAGAAATTATTGAAGTTTTAGAAAATAAAATAATTTTTATTAAAATTGGGTGGGACCCACTTTTGGTTGTTGGGAAATGTGACTGATTTTTGGGTGGGCCCCACTGTGGTGGCTAAAGTTTTGATTCAAATGAGGCATCCGTATAATTTGAATAAAAATAATTATATTTTATTATTTAGTCTCCTTTGGCGTTCTGGCATTTTCCTATAAATAGACGCTTAAGTTAGAATTGAAAATCACACCAAAAATAAATTTTCTTTCTCTCTATATTGTCGAACGTATTTTTGTGAGTATTTAGATACTTTGAGAGTTGTTATTCAGTGCAAATTTTTTTTGGCTTTACATCCGATATTCCGGCCAGAAATACTGCTCTTTTGAGGTAAGGGATTTTAAAGGTTATTATGTTTTTCAGTTTCGTAATTCTTTCGACTCTCAAAAATTCTGGAAAAATTTGAAATGATAATTTGATGAGTTTTCTTGATTGTGTCCAAAAATGGTGATTTTTGGATGTATAGATTAAGAGTTATGAATTTTATGAGAAAAGACTATTTTAAAAGTAAGCCCTTATAACTCCTTGTGGTTAACTCCAAAATTGGTGAAATTTTTATTGGGAGTATATGTATATAACAGAAGTATACTCTGTAAATTTCAGAATTTTTGGACAAACTTACAGTTTATGATAAATGTCTAAATATTCGATAGTTTTGTCCATATGAAAAATAGTAAATGAATTTTAAAAATTCTGAGAAAATATATGTTCAATATGGGACTATATTATGCAAAATCCCAGAAAAGAAATATTTTTGGAACTGATTTGGTATTTTTCATGAAAATGGACTAGTTATAAATAAATAAATTAAATATGTTATGTGAAGTAACAAAATTGAAAAATAGGATTTTATGGCTTGGGAATCCTATATATGGTTTATGCAGATTTTTGATGAGGTTGTTGGTTATTGGTGATGAAATCTTATGAGTTTGGCATTTTAGGATGATTAAATGCATTAATTAGTAAAGTGTAAACAATTAAAATAAATTGTTTATAAGTTTAAGAAAGGATTAAAATATTGTGGTAGTATTAATAATTTTAGATTATAAGATTATTAAGTGATTTATAACATTTGGATTAAGGCGTTATGAAATCGTTGATTTATGATTCTTACTTTTGAAATTAAATGCAGTTGTTGATCATATTGTTTTTATTATCATATACAACATTTTTATAATCCTGGTGAAGAAATTTCTCTTTGACTTGAGTGTAAAGATGGATAGATTATTGGTATGATCGTGACTATGGGTTCTCTTTGGCCAGTAGTGCAAAGTTAAATCGCCGATTGGTACGATGATTTGACCATTGAATTTACAATTGAATATTTTTAGCTTAAGTGTAAAGGTGAATTGATCAACATGGTTATAATTATGGTTTATATAAATTCTGAAATGATTATGTATTTCTTTGAGATATTAATATCTTTGGCCCGTAGTGCAAAGATGACATGTTGTTGAATATCTTTGGCCTGTAAGTGCAAAGATGACCTGTTGTTGAATATCTTTGGCCCATAGTGCAAAGATGACCTATTGTTGAATATCTTTGGCCTGTAGTGCAAAGATGAACTGTTAATGAATATCTTTGGGTAGTATTTATAAATTTTGCAAAGTATGCAAGTGGTTATATTATATTCGATTGGTCGGGGAATATTCGATTTAGCAGGGAATATTCGTACAACGGCTCAATCATTGGTGGACCTCACAATGTAATTATTGTCGGATTGAGAAAACGACAAAAATATTTTATTGAAATAACGGCGGAAGTTTTACCGCTGATCTTCGTTGAACTACTTTAGTAAAAGTATAATAATACGTGTGTGGTTGCATAGTAAGACACCTGGTATTGATTATTGATCTTTATGTGAGAAGTCACTCGGTTTGATTCCATTATTGTCGATTAATAATATGAATTATTATAATGATAATGACGCTTTTGTTTTATTCAGATTATTAACGTAATAAAATGAAACATCTTTTATATAAAATAGAATACTTTATTAAAGTTATTCTATAAATAGAATATATTATATTTTATTATGATATAGTGTTGCGTAGTGTTTTGCGTAGTGTTTTGTATAGTGTTGCATAGTATTTTTGCATAGTAAAATGTTTTTATATAAATAGAATATATGATATTTTATTTAAAAGATTTTGCTTTAAATATGGACCGTCGATTAAAGTAAATCAATCTGGACCGCTCATGGATTAATTACTACGCATTCTATTTTCCTATAAATAAAGTTCATTCCTTCATTATTTTCTTACGAATTCATTGAAACTCTGTAGAGAGAAATTATAGAGAGAAGCTATAGAGAGAAAATCTATAGAGAGAAAAGAAGAAGGGTATTCTAGTACTTCACTACTTTGATATCCAAAGTGTCTTTTACGTGAGGGATATTATTTGTTGTATTCGTAAGTGGGTGTTATTCTTTCTTATTCATGAAGAGAACTTCATTATTCCATTCTTTATTATTCATTGGAATAACCTCGTGTATGTCTGACATACCCTATACTTGGTGAAATCCTCTCATTATTCCATTCTTTATTATTCGATGGAATAACTCAGATATACCTGGCATACCCTATACATAATCAGATAATCGTGGTTTACCCTATACTTGGTGACATTCTTCTATTATTCTCGCTGGAACATCCTCATGCATGTGTGTTTTACAGGACTGGTTCCGCTCTTTATTATTATTCTGCTGGAACATCCATGCACATGTGTTTTACACCTACTGGTTCCGCTCTTTATTATTATTCATTGGAACATCCTGTGCGTGTGTTTTACACCTTAACTCGTTCCGCTCTTTATCATTCTCTGTTGGAATATCCTATCTGTGTTTTACAATACACCGATCCGGTTCTATCTTTATTATTCTGTTGGAACATCACCGCCGCTTGTGAATTTCACCGACTTCGGTTCCGTTATTATTATTCTCGTTGGAATAACTTTTATCTATCGCAAGTACCGCATGCACGGTGGTTTCATTTGTTATTCCATTCTTTATTATACCCAAATTGGTTAAAACTTTGACTTCTATACTCCATGAAATTAGTAGAATATTCTTGATATTTGCGTTTCATCCAAAGATATCTTTTCATGGAAATATTCTTCCGATCATTCTTGAATTTTACTCTCACAAAACAGATTATCTTGTTGACAATTTGACGTTATTAATTCCTGGATAAAATAATTCTTGAACTTGTTTTATTGAATTATTATGTCATTGTCATCATCCTCATGTTATATTATGGCTTACGTGTATAGATGAACTTAGTATGATTATGACGAGAGATCATTCTTGTATAATCATGGCTTGTTATAAATGATGTGATAAAAGTCCTCGGTGGCTATAATGCGTTGATGGATAGTTTTTGGTATGATTATGACCAGGTGATTCGATGATGTGGAATATTTATTAAGTTCGAGTCTCAAATATAACAAATGATGAAAAACCTTTTAAAACCTAAAAGATAGTAGACTTTATTTTCTACTTGACTCTTTTAATGGATTGCATATTCATTTGAGTTAAACCGGGTTGTCTATTGTATTTTATCGGTTTAACAATCGTTGAAGGCTAATGATAATTTATTCAAATTATCTTAGTCATAATATTTCTTCTTGGGCTAGTTGAGCTCACCTTTTCTTTCACCGTTTCTTCTTGAAAATGAGAACATAGGCGGGACGAAGTCTGGGAACGGAGTAATGGTCCGTAGGATAGCATTAGTAGTCCTCACTATTCGTGAAATAGTGTGATAATAGTTGTAATGAGGACTCCTTTTGAGTTTGTATAATATCTAGTAGACAATATTTGTATTCAAACTCACGCTTTATGTCGTATTGCACACTGACGCTTATGTTTGTAAGTTGTATTTGAATTTATGTACCATGTAAGTGGCGACCCAAGATGGGTGACGATACCTAATTTTAGGGGCCACACTTGTGTCGATCGTCGAAAGCATCGCACTGAAATCGTAGTCTTCCAGGAGAGTCAAGGAAAACTCGAGAGCTATCGAGGCAGAATCGTAGTCTGCAAGATAGTAGATCTCGGAGTGTGTAGACTTTCAGGAGAGACGAAGAAGGATCGTAGTGTGTCGAGGAGAACTTCCTCAGGGTTGTAGTTTGATGAGGAAGTCATATTCAGAACCGTAGAGACAGCCTGCCTACGAGCCGACCGAGCATCTGCCAAAGTCAAGTCAAGAATCGTAGACTACACTCGGAGTCGTAGAGTCTACTAATATCAAAGTCAATTCAAGAATCGTGAGATCGCACTCGAGAATCGTCTGATACCATCGATCGTATCAAAGGCAGAGATCGTAGTCGAGCAAGATCAGATGAAGACAACAAGCACAATGATGGAAATCGTAGAGTATCAAGATCTGATCTCAGAGTCGTAGTGTCTGCACAGCCAAAGCTGAATCGTAGTGTGCAGAACTAAGACCTCAACAGATGTGCTCACAAAGCCAAGTCACAATCATAGACCAATACGATTCTTAATGAATGAGCACTCCCTGAATATCCAAAGGAATGAAGCCTCTGGTTGGCACTGCATAGATACATCCCACCTAAAGAAAACCAGAGAGCACTCAACGAATGGCATGCAAGCTAACAGAAGACCTAAGCACCAACCCAATCAGCATCAAGATTGAGTAATGAAGCCATTTGAGATGAAGTCTTCCACAAGGAGATCAGAAGAAGACTTCTGTAACTGACTAAGGAAAGTTAGCAAGTGCAGTAGCTGTCAAGTAAAAAGATGACAACGATCTTGGAAGTAACCAAGATCGTAGTGTTTGCTAAAAGAAGAAGGAACTGATGTAGTACACACTGAGATACTGGTAAGCCTCTGAAGAATAAGGCTAAAGTGATTAAGCATTGGGTCAGTCCATTGATGATAAGTGAACGGGAGATCACAAGGAGAAAGCGAAATGGACACGCCACAAATCAAGTGTCTTGTTATTCGTAAGAGGCGAGCAAGGAATCAAGCCATCAAGATTCGAGAACAAATGAGACAAAATGTAAGTGATGAAGCACTGCATAAAAATAAGGAGAGGTGTTCTACACTGAAGATCAAGTGAACACTCCTCAAGATCGTAGTGTTGTCTCTACTAGTCAACAAGACTCTACGATCAGGTCCATGAAGACATGCATCGTAATCGTAGAGTTCGAATAAATCAAGACCAAGCATTGGCAACGGTTTAATCTCAAGGGTAATATTGGACAAGAGCTTATTGAGAGCATCGATGCAAGGACAACCTCTGATCGAGAAATCAGAAGGGTGAAATAAAGTCATCGACCTGCGCAAGATATCAAAGTGACATATCTGATAGGCTTGGTGAAACAGCAGACTGCAGTGTCAGGAAGTCAAAAAAAGATGTCATGTCACATCTGCAGTCTGCATCAAATAACTCGAGATTTGCGAGGCAATTTGAATAGCTTTCAACGGCTACTTTCCAACGGGAAGATTGGGAAGTAGTATAAATTAACAGAGCTTCAAAGTTCAAAAGGAGCTGATGATTGTAATGTTGAAGAATCGTTGAGTTGGTGAATACTATTGTTGACTCTACGAGTTCCACCAAAGATCAACAGAACAAGTCTCAAAGACAGTGAGACTACCAAGGTGGAAGTAAAGCAGCTTTGAAGAGGAATTCAAACAGATCAAAACTTCACTCAACAAAGATGAGAATGCTACTGAAGATGGCAGCCAAGCTGAGAGCTGAGAAGGCCAAGAAGATAACATTCAAAAAAGTGGCTGAGTACAAAGAAGATCAAGAGAGCCACTCTACGAATCACCATGAACCGAAAGCTGAAACTGAACAAGTGCAGAACCATGTCTGCAAAGTATTCAAGAAGGGTTCAGGGATTGCTAAGTGCCAGACAAAGTCTACTAAAAGCACAGAGACTTAGCAAACCCAGATGGTGATGGTGCACAGCTGACATCAGATGAAGATAAGCAGAAAAGATTGAAGATCAGCTGCACCAAAGAAATGTGGTCCGGACTCAAAGCTGAAAGCAAAGAAGATCACACCAAGCTGCTAAGTACAACAGATGTTAAGAGCTTAATGACATCTTAGCAGCTCAACACCACCACCAACAACAACTACTGTAAGAACCCGAATTTTTAAAAAATATTAAAAGAAGAATTTAGTGAATAAAATTCTTAAGGCTTGTGAAGGGTTCAAATAAAAATATATAATGTGTTACGAGGTATGTGGTATTGTGTTACATAGGGTAATATGAGTTATGTAATAAGTAATGTTGTGGTTAATAAATATATACCATTATTATATATTTGTTAGAAATTGTAGAGATGAATTTATATGAAGATGGATAAGATTTATCTATCGACCTTAAATAATTTATAGAATTATTTTATTATAGTAAGTTAGTGACATTAAAATATCTTTCATAATCACCAATTTTTTGAGTATATGTACGAGTACATATCAAGTCTAAGGTAGTGCAACCGTACTCTTTAATGGTTGATGTATAGGAGCTGGGCTAAACGATTCCTTCAGAGAGCGGAGGTATATACGAATTGGTAACCGATCTAACTCACTGTGAAAACAGTGTAGACGAGACGAAAACTAATTTGTTGGTTGTTTGTGGGAAACCACTCAGTGTACTATATTGAATACTATTAAAGACTCGAGGTGTGTTAGGTTTGGACTTGTACATATATACGTTGTTGGCGAGGAATAAAATCGATATACCTTTAAAGTGGTTAGAGAATTATCGAGTGAATTGATACACGGCGAGAAGTGAGGATTAAAGGTATGCATGTATGTGTTATATTTGAGTGTTGTGTTATCGGTGGTAAGAAACTGTACAGGAGATGTATAGTTGGTTAAGCTAATAAGTGAAATAGAATTTTAAAACTCGAAGTGTGATCCTTAAATTGTTAAGGAAAATAGTAACCAATGGTGTGAAACTAAAGAGGGGATTAATGTTAGATGAGTTAACGCTTAAGAAGGATGGGTAAAGTATTTAGAAGCGTAGGTTCCATTTCTTCTGAGGCAGAACTTGTCTGCCTCTGATTTTGGTATGGGCGCAATTGCGCCATTTCAAAGTTCATGATCATCAAATAGCCTACGCTTTGGAGTCTGTAAAAACGAAGTTAGTTTATGGAAATGTGATTTTTAAGCCATGTATACTAATAACTCTTATAAAGTCATGAATGGTGACTAAGTATTCATAAAGAAATTTAGTTAGGAAAACATGACTTGAATAAAGATATAATTAATTTGCCCGAATTAAATATGGTTAATTAAGTGATAATATGGAATATTATATTCTATTAATTAGTGGAGTGCATAATAATTATTGAAAAGAAAATAAATGATTAATATTAATTAATTGTTGTGATATTATAATGTGATAACTAACGAGAGTACCCAACCTGAATTATTTTTAATCCTAAGTTAAATATTATCGACTAGCCCAAAAGTACATGGGATATAAGAGTATATTGATGTATATTTAAAATATAAGTATACTTCCTACATGTGGGTAGGTACATATATACATGTGTGTATATGTACCCATAACTTAATTTAATGTAGTAATGTTAAATCATTATAATTGATTTAATAAGCTCAAAAGGAATTAACTTTAGTAGAATGGTGACCATTTTACTAATAAGTAAGGAAGAAATAGAACTTGTCCCAAATTCATTGTCCTAAATAATTATCAGCCGTATAATAGACCAATGGCCTACTCCTCTCTTGCTTAAGCTTGGCAAAAACTAGTATAGCTGATAATGATGGAGGAAGATGGAGCAGGTCACCAACTATTCACTACCCATTAGCTTCTTCTTCTTCCTGGTAAATCAAAACAATGGGCAAAGGTATTGTATGGACAATTAATTCTCTATAAATGGACAATCCTCCTTCTTAAGTGAACTTGTTGAAATTGTCTGATAAGTAGTTATGGAGAGTGAGTGTGGGAGGATTGAGGAACAATTAGATGATTGAAGAGCTATGATAAGCAAAGTTAAGCTTCAAGAGGTAATATTTGTATACTTACATATTCTTGAATTCAAGTTCTTCAAATTCTAGAAAAATGTACTGAAATAGTGCTTTTAAGTCTCAAATTTGATGGCTAAGTCATGTTATAATCCATGAATTATTGCTAGCTACTGATAATATAATCAAATGCGAAAACAACGAAAGTTAAACGAACCAAATTGGTTTAGATACGAATTCGTGGTTAATGAATTCACTAAGTTTGTTAAAACATAAAAATTAGTATGAACATGAGTTTCAAATTCATATTTGAGTTAGTTAATGATTATGTTAATTGTTGGATATTTGGTATGTTGTAGTTTTATGAGTTACAAACTTATAGAATCGAAAATGAGCTAAATTTGATTAGTATAATTCATATTATGATGATTGGAAGGAGTTTTGGGTTGTGAAATCGCGAGGAGCAAAGCCTGAGGGGCTGTTCTGCGACTGTAGGCGCAATTTACACCGCCCCTAATGCCATTTAGGGTGCAGTGACGCCCAAAATTAGGTATACATCACCCATCTTGGGTAGTCGATCATGGTATGTAATTTAAATACAACTTACTAATATAACTGTCGTGTACAATACGACATAAACCGCCAGTTTGAATACAAATATTGTCTACTAGAGATCATACAAACTCAAAAGGAGTCCTCATTACAATTATTATCACACTATTTCACGTAATAAAGGAGGACTACTAATGCTATCCTCCGACCATTACTCCGCTCCCCGACTCGTCCCAAAATATATTCTCATTTCCTCAAGAGAATAAAGGAAAGAAAGGGTGAGCTCAACTAGCTCAAGAAGAAATATTATGACTAAGATAATGCGTAATAAATTATCATTAGCCTACAACAAAGGTTAAACCGATAAAATATAATGAACATCAAGTTTAACTACAAATAAACCAAAGAATCCATTAAAAGAGTCAAGTAGAAAATAAAATCTACTATCTTTTATGATTTAAAAGGTTTTTCATCATCATTATATACCGAGACTCACTTTTAATAAATATTCCACATCATCGAATCACCCCCGCACTACTACCAAGGATATTCTTTAAGATCACGACCACAATTATTCATGCACTACGGGCCAAGAATATTTTTGTATTCATTAATGGTCATGATCATGCCAACAATCGCCCATCAATGCACTACGGCCACCGAGGATTTTTACCACATCATTTGTAACATTACTACCATGATTACAATCAATAGTCTCTCGTCATAATCATACCAAGTCCATCTATGCACTACAAAAGCCACGTATGACTTTCAACATAATATAAACATGAGGATGATGACAATGATATAAGAATTCAATAAAACAAGTTCAAGAATTAATTTATCTAGAACCAATAACATCCAAACTCACAACACGATATCGCTTTGTAGAGTAAAATTCAAGAATACCGAGAAGAATATTTCCATGAAAGGATATCGATGAAGCGCGCAAATATCAAGGATATTCCACTAATTTCATGGAGTATAGAAGTCAAAGTTTTAACCAACTAGGTATAATAAAGAATGGAATAACAAAAGAAATCACCATGCATGCGATAGATCGCACAGCGCAAAGTTATTCCAATGTAATAATAAATAATCTTAACCAGTCCCAAGAAAATGCATGTGCATGTGATATTCCAACAGAATAATAAAGAATGGAACGTGTCCCACAGAAACGCATGTGATGTGATATTCCAATGTAATAATAAAGAATGGAACCAGTCCCACAAAACACATGCATGTGATGTTCCAATGTAATAATAAAGAATTTAACCAGTCCCACAGAAACACACATGCATGTGATGTTCCAATGTAATAATAATAAAGATTTTAACCAGTCCTGTAAAACACACGCATGTGATGTTCCAATGTAATAATAGAAGAATGTCACCAAGTATAGGGTAAACCACGATACAAAAGTTATTCCAATGTAATAATAAGCAATGGAATAACAACAGCTTCTTTCATGAATAAGAAAGAATAACACCCTTACTTTTAGTAGAGATTGAATATCGCAGAGAGTGTAGTAACAAAATACTCTTCTTCTTTCTCTTATTCTCTACTATACTTTCTCTCTATAGCTTGAATGAATTCGTGAAAATAATGAAGCACTAGGCCTCTATTTATAGAAGATTTCTAGCTTAAGACCGCCATGTGAAAAGGCAAGTGGCTCGACGAATCGGTGATGTGAAAAGAAAAGTGGTTCGACGCCTCAGAATGTGAAACGACAAGTGGTTCGACGCCTCAGAATGTGAAACGAGAAGTGGTTCGACGCTCGTAATAATAAAAACGGCAAGTGGTTCGATGTCCGGTAAAGGTAATTACTATCGACGGTTAATTACTATTCACAAAGGTAATTACTATCGACGAAAGGTAATTACTATCGACGAAGAGACTTTTAGATGATGACATATGGGCCCCCATAAAATAATCAAACTTACCACAAACGCCTCATAATGCACTTTTATATACATCAAGGATCAAATAAATATTACCACAAATCATTTTATTTTTAATCAACACATATTTAATCTTTCAACAATTATTAATCATTTATAACTTGTCGCCTCAATTATTGATTTAATACTATAACATATTATACAGATGATAATCGTGACAATAATTGAATCAATAATATAAGAGATATGATGCAAAGAATTATCGTAGTAAATAATCGAGCATAAATGAGTGACTTCTCACGTAAGCATCAATAATCAATATCGTAGCTACTATACAACTACGCCAGACATCGCATTTTTTACTACCGGTAGTTCAACATTTTTAACGGTAATAACACCTCCGCCGTTATTTTTATAGAAAGATAATTTTGTCGCTTTCTAACTACGATAATACTTCCGCTAGGGGGGTCCACTAATGATTGAGCCATCGTATTTAATATTCCCCACAAAAAATAATATTCCCCACCAAACGAATATTTTATAACAACTTGCTTACTTTGCAAAATTTATAAATATTACCCACAACTATAACATTATATCAAATTTATTCCATAATATTCAAAAATAATATTTATAGAAAATTCATCTTTATTTATAAAAGTTGGGGTCTTACAACCTCCCTTCTTATGAAATTTCGCCGAAATTAGGGGTACGTACGACTGGTATGTCAAGAGGTAAGGATACCTTGATTTCATTTCGTATTCTAACTCCCAAGTCATTTCCTCAACATCGTGGTTCCTCCACAAAACTTTGACTTGAGGTATAACCTCGAGCGTAGAATATGTTCCTTCTTATCCAAGATTTGAACAGAACCTCTTCATACGCCAAATCTTCCGCTATTTCGTCCCGGCTTCTAACTCAATAATGTGGTTCGGTCTTTCACATATTTACGTAATATGGATATGTGAAAAACGTTATGAACACGAGACATACTGGGCAGAAAGCGAGTCTATAGCCACGCCTCCTACTCGATCGAGGATTAAAATGGACCGATGAATCGAGGATTGAGTTTTCCTCTCTTTCCAAATCTTGTAACTCCTTTCCATGGAGCAACTCTTCAACAACACATGATCTCCTATATCGAATTCCACGCCCTTTCGATGAAGATCAAGATAACTCTTTTGTCGATTTTGTGAGGTTTTTATACGTCATTTGATCGTTTGAATCTTTCCGTAGTAGTCATATCGTAACAACTCCGGCCCCAACAACGCTGTTTCACCCACCTCATCCCAAAGATACCGAGAACGACACTTTCTTCCATACAAACGCTCGAATGGAGCCATGCCAATACTTGCTTGATAATCGCTGTGTTGTAGGAAAACTCCACCAATGGTAAGAACTTGTCCCAACTTCCTTGAAATCAAGGACACAGTAGTCTTAATAGATCTTCAAGAGTTTGAATAGTCCTCTCCGATCGTCCGTCTGTCTGAGGATGATATGCCGAAGCTAAATCGTAAGTCTGCGCTCATAGCTTTTTGCAACCAACCCAAAATCGTGAAGTGAATCTTGGTCTCGATCGTAAACTATGGATACGCGGATACCATGCGCCTTACAATCTCGCTTATGTACATACGAAAGCAAGACGTTCAAGTGTATAAGTTTCTCGATCGTAGAAGAAATGAGCGTACTTGGTCAATCTATCAACAATGACCCAAATCGCATCTATGCCTTGAGAAACCTTAGAAGACCCAGAAAGAAATCCATGGTAATGTGCTCCCACTTCCATTCTGGAATTTCAAGTGGTTGCAATGGACCTTTTGGTACTTGATGCTCCGCTTTAACTCGCTGACAAGTTAGACACCTTGAGATAAACAAATATATCTCTCTCTTCATATTGCTCCACCAAAATGTATTTACTTAATATCATGATACATTTTGGTACTCCTGTGATGGATTGCAAATGGTGTGTTGTGCGCCCATCATGATATTATACTTTAAATCGTGGTCGTTAGGAACACAAAGTCCGGAGTCGACTCAAGTATTCCTTCTTCATCGATTCTTGCTTCCTGATATAGCACCTTCTTGCACTTTCTTCCTCATACGCATCACCCGTGTCCGAAGCTTGAGCAAAACTTTAACTTTATCGATTAAAGTCGGCCTACTCAGATATATTCGCTATCATCACATGCGTCCCCTCGAGTCTTTAACTCTATCTCCATCCTTTGCAAGTCACACAAATGGGCCTTTGTGTTGACAATATCGCACTCAGATTTGCATATGATCTTCTACTCAATGCGCCACCTACCACGCTCGCTTTTCCGTGATGGTATTGATGGTATGATCATAATCTTTCAATAGCTTCAAGCCAACGCCGTTGTCGCATGTTGAGTTCCTTTTGAGTGAAGAAATATTTGAGGCTTTTATGATCCGTAAAGATCTCCACTTTCCCCATACAAGTAATGCCTCCAAATTTTAAGTAAAAGATAACAAATGCCAACTCTAGATCATGAGTAGGATAATTCCTCTCATATTCTTTCGAGTTGTCATGAGGCATAAAGCTATAACTTTTCCATGTTGCATGAGAACACATCCCAACCCTTTTGCCCGAAGCATCATCAGAGATGACAAATCCTCCGAGCCGTATGGTATTGTCGTAACAGTGTCAAATAAGTCTCCTCTCGAGTTCTTGAAAACTCTTCTCACATTCTTCGCCCAACCGAACTTTGTATCTTTCCGAGTCACCGAAATAATGGAGTAGCGATTCGAGAAAATCCTTCCACGAATCTCCGATAATAACCAAATTTAAACCGAGAAAGCTACGTTTGGATTCTATTATCGATTTAGGTTGTTCCCACTTTGAATAGCTTCAATCTTTGTCGGGTCAATGATATTCCATGACTTGATACCACGTGCCCAAGGAATGCTACTTCTTCAAGCCGTAACTCGCATTTCTTCAACTTGGCATAAAGCTTATATTCACGGCTTTTGAGAGTGTCGACCAAGTGTTGCTTCATGATCTTCACTTCGCTTTTGAATAAATAAGGATGTCATCAATAAAGACGACCACAAAGTGATCCAAATATTCCTCGAATACTCGGCTCATCATATCCATGAAGGCAAAGATGAGCATTAGTCAATCCAAAGGACATGACTAGGAATTCATAATGCCCGCATCGAGTTCTCGAAAAGCCGCCTTTGAATGTCACGGCTCTAATCTTCAATTGGTGATATCCTAACGAAGATCAATCTTTGAAAAGAATTTGGCTCCTTGCAATCGGGTCAAACAGTCATCAATACGCGGCAATGGATACCTATTTTTGATGGTGACATGATTCAACTCCCGATAATCAATACAAAGTCGCATACTCCCATCTTTCTTCTTCACGAATAGTAATGTGAGCACCCCAAGGAGAAGTACTAGACGAATAAAGCCAATGTCTAACAATTCCTCGCAGCTTGGGTCTTTAACTCCCGGGTTCAATAGAGCCATTCGATATGGGCTTTGGAAATAGGTTTTGTACCGGGTTCAAGGTCGATACAAAATTCAATTTCACGCCTGGGGTAGGCCAGAAGTTCTTCGGGAATACGCCGTGAAATTTATTAACAATAGAAATATCGCTCAAAACCCGACGATTTTTGTTTAAATCAGGATATGAGCTAAGAAAGCTTGACATCCGCTTTTCAATAAACGAATAGCTTTATGGCTTAAGATGACCGTGATTGATTTTAATGGTTTGGTCGCTTGAATTTGATAATAGGTTGGTTAGGAATATGAAAGCTAACAACCTTACGAAAATAATCAATTTTTGCATGATAAGTAGTTAACCAATCAATCCTAGAATCACGCCAAATGCAAGTATTTTTAATGAAATAAGATCGACAGTAATGTGAGGGTACCGATTTGAACCAAACAAGACTTATAAACAAAGGGATGTAATGAAGGTTTCTCCCAACGGAGTTTCCACAGATAAGTCAAAGTCTAATTTCTCCTGAGTCAAATTTAATCGATGAGCGCAAGTAGAGAAATAAAAGAATGGATAGAACCCAGATCAAATAAAGTATAGACTTTATTAGAGTTTATGATAAGCTTACCCGTGATGACCTCATTCGGTTCCTTGCTCTCTGGGAGGTCACAACAAACGCCTCCTCCTTGCTACTGGCTTTGACTTTTCCGACTACTTTTTGTGCCTCCATCCTAGTCAATTTATCTTCTAGAACGACAAAAATCGAGCTAAGTGACCTTCTCTTCCACAATTATAACATGCTTTGACTACATGGCGCAGCTTGATCGATGTGTCCTCTCCTCCGCATTTGAAGCATATACGATAGGTGGTCTTTCTCCTTCCTTAACAACGGTGTCAGGTCGACGCCTTTCCATCATTGTTGAATCTCCTTTTCTTGAAATGTCCATTCTTATTGTTTTGGGCCCCGATTACCACCGGCGTGGTTACCATATCCGCCCGTTGATTCCTCCACGCTTGTTGTCACCGCTCGATGACTACTCTCCGGTATTATAATTTTGTCTTACGCTTCTTTTAGTTGCATTGACTCGTTATCGCGCTCCACTAATCGAGCCCTATTTACAACATCCTAATACAAACACGCTTTATGAGAAATAAGATGTTGACGATTCCCGCTTCAAACCTCTTAAAAACATTCGCGCCATTCTCTCTTCATTATCCACCAAGTGGGACGAAACCGTGATAACTCCGCAAATTTTTCCTCGTATCATGCGACACCTGGCCATATTGTTTTGTTCCAACTTGATAAACTCCACCTCCTTCATGTGGCGAATACTTTCGTGAAAGTATTTGTCGTTGAACAGCCTCTGAAATTCTCCCAAGATATCTTCAAGACAAAGAAGTCGAGTATGCTTTTACCGATTCCCACCAAGAATCCGCCTCCGCCGCAACATAAAGGTGGCAAGGGAACCTTTTGCTCCTGAGCATCCCAAGACATCAAATATCTTGGTAATCTGCTTTATCCATGCTTCCGCCGTAAGTGGTTTTGCTTTCCTTAAACTCCGGTGGTCCCAACTCCTCGAATTGTTTAATGCGACCGCCCTTTTAGTTTTCCGTGTTTCCACCCCACGCTTTGGATGAGTCGCCTCACTCATTGCTGCATGAATTCGTATAAAGCCTCCGAACATTTGATCATTCATCATTTGGTCGTTGTTGTTGTTTTTACGAGGATTGTCGCCTTCCCGATGCACATTATCCTCGATTATCGATATGTGGTGAATCAACGATCGCTCAGGCTCCATTGCTATTCTCAACATTCTCGATGTCATTTTCAGACATCGCCACAAAACAAAAGGTTAATTGACATGTAACATATTATCCCTATATTCTCGTCCGACCAATAAAATAAAGACATAAACTTAGGTAGGTCATACTAGCGAAGGTATTCCCCGCCTCTCCCCTCTAGTACTATTCTCACATCTTAGCCAGTGATCATATCCCTAAGCTCGATACTAACCGTGACGCCCCCAAAATTAGGTATACATCACCCATCTTGGGTAGTCGATATATGGTACGTAATTTAAATACAACTTACTAATATAACTGCCGTATAATACGATATAAATCGTGAGTTTGAATACAAATATTGTCTACTAGAGATCATACAAACTCAAAAGGAGTCCTCATTACAATTATTATCACACTATTTCACGTAATAAAGAGGACTACTAATGCTATCCTCCTCCACCATTACTCCGCTCCCCGACTCGTCCCAAATATATTCTCATTTCAAGAGAGAATAAAGGAAAGAAAGGGTGAGCTCAACTAGCTCAAGAAGAAATATTACGACTAAGATAATGCGTAATAAATTATCATTAGCCTCAACAAAGAAAGTTAAACCGATAAAATATAATGAACATCAAGTTTAACTACAATGAACCAAAGAATCCATTAAAAGAGTCAAGTAGAAAATAAAATCTACTATCTTTTATGATTTAAAAGGTTTTTCATCGATCATCATTATAGCCGAGACTCACTTTTAATAAATATTCCACATCATCGAATCACCCCTCGCACTACTACCAAGGATATTCTTTAAGATCACGACCACAATTATTCACGCACTACGGGCAAGAATATTTTTGTATTCATTAATGGTCATGATCATGCCAACAACTGGCCATCAATGCACTACGCCAATAAGGATTTTTACCACATCATTTGTAACATTACTACCATGATTACAATCGAATAGTCTCTCGGTCATAATCATACCAAGTCCATCTATGCACTACATGTGCCATGTATGACTTTCAACATAATATAAAAATGAGGATGATGACAATGATATAAGAAATCAATAAAACAAGTTCAAGAATTAATTTATCTAGAACCAATAACATCCAAATCACAACATGATATCGCTTTTATAGAGTAAAATTCAAGAATATCGAGAAGAATATTTCCATGAAAGGATATCGATGAAGCACAAATATCAAGGATATTCCACTAATTTCATGGAGTATAGAAGTCAAAGTTTTAACCAACTAGGTATAATAAAGAATGGAATAACAAAAGAAATCACCATGCATGCGATAGATCGCATATGCAAAAGTTATTCCAACAGAATAATAAATAACGGAATCAGTGTCCCACCAGAAAACGCAAAAGACAAGATATTCCAATGTAATAATAAAGAATGGAACCAGTCCCACAAAAAACGCATGCATGTGATATTCCAATGTAATAATAAAGAATGGAACCAGTCCCGCGTAAAATACATGCATGTGATATTCCAATGTAAATAATAAAGAATGGAACCAGTCCGACGTAAAACACATGCATGTGATGCTCCAATAGAATAATAATAAAAAGATTTTAACCAGTCCTGTAAAAACACACATGCATGTGATGTTCCAATGTAATAATAGAAGAATGTCACCAAGTATAGGGTAAACCACGTGATACAAAGTTATTCCAATGTAATAATAAGCAATGGAATAACAACAGCCTTCTTCATGAATAAGAAAGAATAACACCCCTTACTTTTTAGTAGAGATTGAATAACGCAAAGAGTGTAGTAAGAAAAAAATACTCTTCTTCTTTCTCTTATTCTCTATACTTTCTCTCTCTATAGCTCAATGAATTCGTGAAAATAATGAAGCACTAGGCCTCTATTTATAGAAGATTTCTAGCTTAAGACCGCCATGTAAAAGGCAAGTGGTTTGACGACCGGTGATGTGAAAAGAAAAGTGGTTTGACGCCTGTCATGTGAAACGACAAGTGGTTCGACGCCTGTAATGTGAAACGACAAGTGGTTCGACGCCTGTAATGTGAAACAACAAATGGTTCGACGCCTGTAATATGAAACGGCAAGTGGTTTGACGTCTGGTAAAGGTAATTACTATTCACAAAGGTAATTACTATCGACGAAGGTAATTACTATCGATGAAGAGACTTTTAGATGATGACATATGGGCCCCCATAAAATAATCAAACTTACCACAAACGCCTCATAATGACTTTTATATACATCAAGGATCGAATAAATATTACCACAAATTATTTTATTTTTAATCAACACATATTTAATCTTTCAACAATTATTAATCATTTATAACTTTTCGCCTCAATTATTGATTTAATACTATAACATATTATACGATGATACCGTGACAATAATTGAATCAATAATATAAGAGATATGATGCGTTAAATTATCGTAGTAATAATTGAGCATAAATGAGTGACTTCTCACGTAAGATCAATAATCAATATCGTGTGCTACTATACAACTACGCGACATCGTATTTTTACTACCGGGTAGTTCAACAGCTTTAACGGTAAACACCTCTGCCAAGTTATTTTTATAGAAAGATAATTTTGTCATTTTCTAACTACGACAATAATACTTCCGCTGTGGGGTCCACTAATGATTGAGTAGTCGTATTTAATATTCCCCACAAAAAGAATATTCCCCACCAAACGAATATTTTATAACAACTTGCTTACTTTGAAAAATTTATAAATATTACCCACAACTATAACATTATATCAAATTTACTCCATAATATTCAAAAATAATATTTATAGAAATTTCATCTTTATTTATAAAAGTTGGGGTCTTACAGTTGATATACATGATTGAATTCAGATGTAAATGAGCATGATATAATGTTTATGGTGTCCTTATCCATGGCTAAACTTGTGAAGTCTTGTGTTAGAGAAATTTTCAAGTATAATAGGCTAATGGATATGAATGCTACATGAGGTAGATTCGGAACTTGAAAAGATGATTACATGACTGATGTTACACATAAATGAGCATGCTTAGTGTAAATAGTTCCTTTGTTTATAATCAAACTCGTTAGTCCTTGTGTGATAGAAGTTTTTAAGAAAACTTGGTATAACATAACTAAGGTCCATGAAGGCTATTTGATATACATTCTGACCTTGCAAGCATGTTAACATGACTTGATTATATATGAATAGAGCTTTGAAGTGGTCTTGTATGTGTTGAATGGCATTGTTCAATTCTACAATGGTTTCAAAAGTAAACTTGAACATATTTTCAAAATCTAGTTACATCACATGGACATCTAGATTTTAAAGGATTTATAAGTCATGTTATGTCTATAATATCCCTAGATATGATTTATATGTGCTATATTGCATCATTCATGAAAAATGATTTCAAGGGCAACCTCGAGCATGTTTTTGAACTTAGATTGCATTATATGAGTATTTAGATTTTAAAGGCTCGAGATGCCATGTTATGTTTCATTATGTCACTAAACATAAGTCTTATATGTTAAACATAATGGAAGTAAACCAAGCATGAGGTTAAGCATGTTTTAAAGTGTTAAACAACGATAGCTATGAGTAAAAGATGTGAATATGTACGAGCATGTGTAGTAAAGATTATGTGATCTCTTTATGAGAACATAAGGCTAATTAGTACACCTAGTGATTACATAACCCTATTTGGTTTTAATTCATGGAAATCCTAAACTAAGGTCCCTAACATATAAGGTTAGGGAAGTTGCCTTTTGCATAGTTTATCCCTCTATAGCTTAGCAATACCTCGAATTCCTATTTTATCATAGTTATGTGTGTATATATATATATATATATAATTTCATTAGTTATACAAGTTCGATGCATAACTATCCCATATACATACTTAATACATATGTTAAGCGCATAAATCAAGCATCCTCTTAGCTACACAGTTAAACAATACAGTTATAACATCACATTAATGGGTTTTTGAAACTTTATCTAAAACTTTCTAAATTTTTGATAAGTATTGAATCAATGTAGTCATTATAAACTAAAGCACTTAGAACATCACTTTCATCACATATTATAGTTTAAAACATTCATACACACATGTATCGAGTTTCTGATTAGTAACAAAATAGTCAGATTACACTCGGAGGCGTACCTTAATCGCATTGCATTTAGACTAGGGAGTAAGCAACGCTAGCGTTACTCCATCTAAACCAAGATCTTGAAAATCAATTTGCATGATTTTAGTTCATTTACTAGCATACATTGATGATGATACATGCAGAACATACATGTTATGAGGTTTATGATTAGGTTTGGTCTCTTTTATGGCCATTCCAAGATTCTTTTAATGTTGGTTTTGTTTTTAGAAAAATTTCTATCTCGACAAGGCTAAATGAAACCAATTCTCAAAAGACTATTCATGTTTAACCATTATACCACATAATGAGGTTAATAAACCTTAAATATATATACCACATAAGGGGTGTTATTCTTTCTTATTCATGAAGAGAACTGTTGTTATTCCATTGCTTATTATCATTCTGTTGGAATAACCTGTATACATGGTTTACCCTATACTTGGTGACATTCTTCTATTATTCATTGGAACATCCTATCATGTGTTTTACACCCACCTGGTTCCGTCTTTATTATTATTACATTGGAACATCCTGCTGCATGTGTTTTACACCTACCGGTTCCGCCTTTATTATTCTGCTGGAATATCCTATCTCGTGTGTTTTACCCCGATCTGGTTCCATCTTTATTATTCTGTTGAAACATCCTCGCTTGCGGTGTGAATTTCACCGACTTGGTTCCGTTATTATTATTCTGTTGGAATAACTTTGCCTTTAAGGCTCTATCGCATGCATGGTGATTTCTTTTGTTATTCCATTCTTTATTATACCTAGTTGGTTAAAACTTTGACTTATACTCCATGAAATTAGTGGAATATCCTTGATATTTGTGCTTCATCCAAAGATCCTTTCATGGAAATATTCTTCTCGATATTCTTGAATTTTACTCTACAAAGCGATGATCATGTTGACAATTTGGATGTTATTGGTTCCTAGATAAATTAATTCTTGAACTTGTTTTATTGAATTCTTATGTCATTGTCATCATCCTCATTTTTATATTATGTTGAAAGTCATCTGTGGCACAGTAGGTGCATAGATGGACTTGGTATGATTATGACGAGACTATTCGATGTAATCATGGCCGTAATGTTACAAATGATGTGGTAAAAATCCTTATTGGCCCGTAGTGCATTGATGGATGATTGTTGGCATGATCATGACCATTAATGAATACAAAATATTCTTGGCCCAGAGTGCGTGAATAATTGTGGTCGTGATACTAAAGAATATCCTTGGCCGTAGTGCAGGGGTGATTCGATGATGTGGAATATTTATTAAAGCTGAGTCTCGGCTATAACAGTGATCGATGAAAAACCTTTTAAATCATAAAAGATAGTAGGTTTTATTTTCTACTTGACTCTTTTAATGAATTGCTGGTTCCGCTGTAGTTAAACTTGATGTTCATTATATTTTATCAGTTTAACACTGTTGTAGGCTAATGATAATTATTCTGCATTATCTTAGTCATAATATTTCTTACTGAGCTAGTTGAGCTCACCCTTTCTTTCACTGTTCTCTTCAAGAAATGAGAACATAGCTGGGACGAGTCGGAGAACGGAGTAATGGTCCAGAGAATAGCATTAGTAGTCCTCACTATTCTGTGAAATAGTGTGATAATAATTGTAATGAGGACTCCTTTTGAGTTTGTATAATATCTAGTAGATAATATTTGTATTCAAACTCACGCTTTATGTCGTATTGTACCACGATAGTTATATTAGTAAGTTGTATTTAAATTACGTACCACGTGTCGACTACCCAAGATGGGTGATGTATACCTAATTTTGGGGGCGCCACAATTGGTATCGAGCTTAAGGATATGATCCCCTAAGATGTGAGAATAGTACTAGGAGGGAGAGAGGGGAATACCTTCGCTAGTATGACCTACTTAAGTTTATGTGCTATTTTATTGGTCTCATCGAAATATAGGATAATTTGTTACATGTCAATTAACCTTTTGTTTTGTGGTAGTATCTCAAAATGACATCCGAGAATGTTGAGAATAGCAATGGAGCACAAAGCGATCGTTGATTCGCTACATATCAATAATCGAGATAACGTGCATCGTGAAGGCGACAATCCTCATGAAACAACAACACCGACCAAATGATGAATGATCAAATGTTCGAGGCTTTATGCAATTTATGCAACAATGAAAGCGAGAGCACTCTCGTCCCAAAACGTAGGTGGAAACACGGAAAACTCTCGGCGGCCACCGCTAAACAATTCAAGGAGCTGGGACCACCGGAGTTTAAGGAGAGCCAAAACCACTTCGCGGAAGCATGGATAAAGTAGATTACCAAGATATTTGATGTCTTGGGATGCTCCGAGGAGCAAAAGGTTCCTTTTCACGCCTTTATGTTTTGGCGGAGAGGCGGATTCTTGGTGGGAATCGGTAAAACGTACTCAACTTCTTGTCTTCAAGATATCTTGGGAGAAGTTCCAGAGTCGTTTCAACGACAAATACTTTCCCGAAAGTATTCGCCACATGAAGGAGGTGGAGTTTATCAAGTTGGAACAAAACAATATGACCGAATCGCAAAACGAGGCAAAATTTGCGGAGTTATCACGATTTGTGTCCCACTTGGTGGATAATGAAGAAAGAATGGCGCGAATGTTTTTAAGAGGTTTGAAGTCGGAGATACGTCAACATCTTATTTCTCATAAACTGTGTTTGTATTCAGATATTGTAAATAGGGCTCAGTTAGTGGAACGCGATAACGAGTCAACGCAACTAAAAGAGAGCGGCCCAAAGAAAATTATAATACCAAATGGTAGTAGTCATCGGCGGTGACATCAAGCGTGGAGGAATCAATGGGCGGATATGGTAACCACTTCGGTGGTAATCGTACCAAAACAATAAGAATGGACATTTCAAGAAACGGAGATTCAACAATGATGGAAAGACGTCAAAGACCAAAGACTGTTGTTAAGGAAGGAGAAAGACCACCTATCATATGCTTCAAATGCTGGGCGGAGAGGGACACATCGATCAAATCTGCGCCATGCCGTCAAAGCATGTTATAATTGTGGAAGAGAAGGTCACTTAGCTCGATTTTGTCATTTATCGAAGACAAATTCAACTAGGATGGAGGCACCAAAGGTCAGTCCCGTAAAAAAGTCAAACCGTTAGTCTGAGGGAGGCGTTTGTTGTGACCTCCCGGAGAGCAAAGGAACCCGAATGAGGTCATCACGGGTAAGCTTATCATAAACTCTAATGAAGTCTATACTTTATTTGATCTGGGTTCTACCCATTCTTTTATTTCTCCTACTAGCGCTCATCGATTAAATTTGACTCGGAGAAATTAGACTTTGAATTATCTGTGGAAACTCCGTTGGGAGAAACCTTCATTACATCCACTCGCTTATAAGTCTTGTTTAGTTCAAATCGGTACCCTCACATTACCTGTCGATCTTATTTCATTAAAAATACTTGCATTTGACGTGATTCTAGGGATTGATTGGTTAACTACTTATCATGCAAAAATTGATTGTTTTCGTAAGGTTGTTAGCTTTTATATTCCTAATCAACCTATTATGCGAATTCAAACGACCAAACCATTAAAATCAATCACGGTCATCTCAAGCCATAAAAAGCTATTCGTTTATTGAAAAACGGATGTCAAGCTTTCTTAGCTCATGTCACGATTTAAACAAAAATACGTTAGTTTTGAGCGATATTTCTATTGTTAATAAATTTCTGACGTATTCTCAAGAACTTCCCGGCTACCCCAGGCGTGAAATTGAATTTTGTATCGACCTTGAACCCTAAGATAAAACCTATTTCCAAAGCCCCATATCGAATAGCTCTTATTGAACTTCGAGAGTTAAAGACCCAACCGCAGGAATTATTAGACATTGGTTTTATTCGCCCCAAGTACTTCTCCTTGGGGTGCTCTGCTCTATTCGTGAAGAAGAAAGATGGGAGTATGCGACTTTGTATTGATTATCGGGAGTTGACTCATGTCACCATAAAAATAGGTATCCATTGCCATGTATTGATGACTGTTTGACCAACATTCTGAGGAGCCAAATTCTTTTCAAAGATTGATCTTCGTTCGAGATATCACCAATTGAAGATTAGAAATCGTGACATTCCTAAGACGGCTTTCGAACTCGATGCGGGCATTATGAATTCCTAGTCGTGTCCTTTGATTGACTAATGCTCGTCTTTGCCTTCATGGATATGATGAACCGAGTATTCAAGGAATATTTAGATCACTTTGTGGTCGCCTTTATTGATGACATCCTTATTTATTCCAAAAGCCGTGAAGATCATGAGCAACACTTGAGGCTGACACTCCAAAAGCTTCGTGAATATAAACTTTATGCCAAGTTGAAGAAATGCGAGTTCTGGCTTGAAGAAGTAGCATTCCTTGGGCACGTGGTATCAAGTCATGGAATATCTGTTGACCCAAAGAAAGATCAAGCTATTCAAAGTCGGGAACAACCTAAATCGATGGATCAAGTATGTAGCTTTCTCGGTTTAGTTGGTTATTATCGGAGATTCGTGGAAGGATTTTCTCGAATCGCTACTCCATCGACTTAAAGCGACTCGAAAAGATACAAAGTTCGGTTGGAGCGAAGAATGTGAGAAGAGTTTTCAAGAACTCAAGAGAGACTTATTTCAAAGACTGCTCGGCAATACCATCCGCTCGGAGGGATTTGTCATCTACGGTGATGCTTCGAGCAAAGGGTTGGGATGTGTTCTCATGCAATATAGAAAAGTTATAGCCTTTATGCCTCGACAACTCAAAGAATATGAGAGGAATTATCCTACTCATGATCCGGAGTTAGCAAATATTAATCTTTTTGCACTTAAAATTTGGAGGCATTACTTGTATGGGGAGAAAGTAGAAATCTTTACGGATCATAAAAGCCTCAAATATTTCTTCACTCAAAAGGAACTCAACACGCGACAACGATGTTGGCTTGAACTGCTGAAAGATTATGATCATACCATCCAATACCATCCTGGAAAAGCGAGCGTGGTAGGCGACGCGTTGAGTAGAAGATCATATGCACGAAATCACGAGTGCGTTATTGTCAACACAAAGGCCCATTTTGTGTGACTTGCAAAGGATGGAGATAGAGTTAAAGACTCGAGGACACATGTGATGATAGCGAATATACGAGTAGAACCGACTTTTAATCGATAAAGTTAAAGTCGCTTTCGCTACGGCACTGGAGCCGATGCGTATGAGGAAGAAAGTGCAAGAAGGTGCTATCGCCGGAAGCAAGAATCGATGAAGAAGGAATACTTGAGTCAACTCCGCACTTTGTGTTCCTAACGACCGATTTAAAGTATAATATCATGATGGAGGCGCACTACACACCATTTGCAATCCATCTCAGGAGTACCAAAATGTATCATGATATTCGCTATACATTTTGGTGGAGCAATATGAAGAGAGAGATAGACTTATTTATCTCAAGGTGTCTAACTTGTCAACGAGTTAAAGCGAGCATCAAGTACTTAAAAGGTCCATTTCAACCACTTGAAATTCTAGAATGGAAGTGGGAGCACATTACCATGGATTTCAATTCTCGGCCTTCCTAAGGTTTCTCAAGGCATTGATGCGATTTGGGTCATTGTTGATAGATTGACCAAGTCTCGCTCATTTCTTACCGATCACGAGAAACTTATACACTTGAACGTCTTCGCTCAGATGTACATAAACGAGATTGTAAGATCGCATGGTATGCCTGTATCCATAGTTTCGATCGAGACCCAAGATTCACTTCACGATTTTGGGTTAGTTTGCAAAAAAGCTATGGGCACAGACTTACGATTTAGCTTCGGCATATCATCCTCGACGGACGGATAGTGGGAGGACTATTCAAACTCTTGAAGATCTATTAAGACTCGTGTCCTTGATTTCAAGGGAGTTGGGACAAGTTCTTACCATTGGTGGAGTTTTCCTACAACGAGCTTATCAAGCAAAGTATTGGCATGGCTCCATTCGAGCGTTGTATGGAAGAAAGTGTCGTTCTCCAAAGATATCTTTGGGATGAGGTGGGTGAAGCAACGTTGTTGGGACCGGAGTTATTACGCATGACTACGGAAAAGATTCAAACGATCCGACAACGATAAAAAACCTCACAAAATCGACAAAAGAGTTATCTTGATCTTCATCGAAAAGGACGTGGAATTCAATATAGAGATCATGTGTTGTTAAGAGTTCGCTTCCATGGAAAGGAGTTACAAGATTTGGAAAGAGAGGAAAACTTAATCCTCGATTCATCTGGTCCATTTTAATCCTCGATCGAGTAGGAATCGTGGCTATATACTCGCTTTCTGCCAAATATGTCTCGTGTTCATAACGTTTTCACATATCCATGTTACGTAAATATGTGAAAGACCCGAACCATATTATTGAGTTAGAACCGAACGAAATAGCGGAAGATTTGACGTATGAAGAGGTTCTTGTTCAAATTTTGGATAAGAAGGAACATATTCTACGCTCCAAGGTTATACCTCAAGTCAAAGTTTTGTGGAGGAACCACGATGTTGAGGAAATGACTTGGGAGTTCGAATCTGAAATGAAATCAAGGTATCCTTACCTCTTCGACATACCAGGTACGTACCCTAATTTCGAGGGCGAAATTTCATAAGAAGGGGAGGTTGTAAGACCCCAGCTTTTATAAATAAAGATGAATTTTCTATAAATATTATTTTTGAATATTATGGAATAAATTTGATATAATGTTATAGTTGTGGGTAATATTTATAAATTTTGCAAAGTATGCAAGTGGTTATTATTCGATTGGTTGGGGAATATTCGGTTTAGCAGGGAATATTCGTACAACGGCTCAATCATTGGTGGACCCCACAACAGAATTATTATCGGATTGAGAAAACGACAAAAATAGTTTATTGAAATAACGGCGAAAGTTTTACCGTTGATCTTGTTGAACTACTTCTTAGTAAAAAATACGAATACGTGTGGTTGCATAGTAGCACCAGTATTGATTATTGATGCTTATGTGAGAAGTCACCTCAGTTTGATTCCATTATTGTCGATTAATATTATGAATTATTATAATGATAATGATGTTTTGTTTTATTCAGTATTATTAACGTAATAAAATGCGAATCTTTTTATATAAAATGAATACTTTATTAAAGTTATTCTATAAATAAAATATATTATATTTTATTATGCATAGTGTTGCATAGTGTTTTTGCATAGTGTTTTGCATAGTATTGCATAGTGTTTGCATAGTAAAATGTTTTTATATAAATAGAATATATTATATTTTATTTAAAAGATTTTGCTTTAAATATGGACCGCCGATTAAAAAGTAAATCAATCTGACCGTTCATGGATTAATTACTATGCATTCTATTTTTCTATAAATAAAGCTCATTCCTTTATTATTTTCTTACAAATTCACCAAACTCTGTAGAGAGAAACTATAGAGAAAAAGAAGAAAAGTATTCTGCTACTTCACTTTGCCAATATTCAGTTCTTCTAAGGTATGGAATATTATTTGTTGTACTCGTAAGGGGTGTTATTCTTTCTTATTTATGAAGAGAACTGTTGTTATTCCATTGCTTATTATCATTCTCGCTTGGAATAACTTTTATATAATGCGTTTTACCCTATACTTGGTGACATTCTTCTATTATTCTGTTGGAACATCCTGTCTGTGTGTTTTACACCGGACCTGGTTCCTTCTTTATTATTATTTTGTTGGAACATCCTGTTTGTGTGTTTTACACCGGACCTGGTTCCGTCTTTATTATTCTGTTGGAACATCCTGTCTGTGTGTTTTACACCGGACCTGGTTCCGCCTTTTTTATCATTCGTTGGAATATCCTATCTGTGTTTTTTACCGGGATCTGGTTCCATCTTTATTATTCATTTGGAACATCCCAGTGCGGTGTGAATTTCACCCGACACGTTCCGTTATTATTATTCTGTTGGAATAACTCATGCATCTGCACAATCTGCATGCATGGTGATTTCTTTTGTTATTCCATTCTTTATTATACCCAGTTGGTTAAAACTTTGACTTCTATACTCCATAAAATTAGTAGAATATCCTTGATATTTGCGTTTCATCAAAGATATCTTTTCATGGAAATATTCTTCTTCCGATCATTCTTGAATTTTACTCTACAAAACAATGATCATATTGACAATTTGGACGTTAATAATTCTGGATAAAATAATTCTTGAACTTGTTTTATTGAATTCTTATATCATTGTCATCATCCTCATGTTTATATTTTTAAAAGTCATCTGTGGCTGTAGTGCATAGATGGACTTGGTATGATTATGACCGAGACTATTCGGTGTAATCATGGCCGTAATGTTACAAATGATGTGGTAAAAATCCTCGATTAGTAGTAGTGCATTGATGGATGATTGTTGGCATGATCATGACCATTAATGAATACACAACTATTCTTGGCCGTAAAGTGCATAAATAATTGTGGTCGTGATACTAAAGAATATCCTTGGCCGTAGTGCGGGGGTGATTCGATGATGTGGATTATTTATTAAAGTTTGAGTCTCAAATTACTAACAATGATGAAAAAAAACCTTTTAAATCATAAAAGATAGTAGATTTTATTTTCTACTTGACTCTTTTAATGGATTGCTTGTTCATTGCAGATTAAACTTGATGTTTATTATATTTTATCGCTTTAACAACATTGAAGGCTAATGATAATTTATTCTGCATTATCTTAGTCATAATATTTCTTCTTGGGCTAGTTGAGATCACCCTTTTCTTTCAACATTTCTCTTGAGAAAATGAGAACATATTTGGGACGAGTCGGAGAACGGAGTAATGGTCCGAGAATAAGATTAGTAGTCCTCACTATTCGTGAAATAGTGTGATAATAATTGTAATGAGGACTCCTTTTGAGTTTGTATAATATCTAGTAGATAATATTTGTATTCAAACTCACGCTTTATGTCGTATTGTACACTCGTAGTTATATTAGTAAGTTGTATTTAAATTTTGTACCACGTGTCGACTACCCAAGATGGGTGATGTATACCTAATTTTGGGGCGTCACAATAACCGAGGATCGCACGGAGATAGCGATCAATGTAATAATGATAACCAAATAAGAAAGAAACAAACGGACAAAAATGGTAACCACTCCGTGGTAATCATAGCCATGAAAATAGAAGAAGCGAGTCGAGGAGAGATTATAAAAGAGGAGATTTAACAACGACCATGTGAAGACGATAAAGTCTTAAGAACAATCGGTTCTAAGGGAGGAGAACGACCACCCATCATATGCTACAAATGCGGAAAAGAGGGACATATCGATCAAACCGCCTGACAACAGCTTCAAGGTATGCTATAATTGTGGAAAGGAAGGACATATCGCTCGAGATTGTCAGATGTGAATAAACCTAGTTCAATGAGGACGGTGACTCAATAGATCGTCCCGAAAAAGTCAAAGTCAACGATTCCGAGAAGAAGCGTTTGTTGTGGTAGTCAAAATGCGAGGAACCCAAACGAGGTGATCACGGGTAAGCTATTTATAAATTCTTGCGAAGTTTATACCTTACTTGATCTGGGGTCTACCCATTCATTTATCTCTCCTGCATGTGCTCAACGTTTAAACTTGACTCCGGAGAAATTAGACTTTGACCTATTTGTGGAAACTCCTTTAGGAGAAACTTTCATCACATCCACTGTTTATAAATCTTATTTAATTCAAGTTGGCACCATCACCTTACCTGTTGACCTTATCTCTTTAAAAATACTTGCTTTTGATGTGATTTTAGGGATTGATTGGTTAACTACTCATCATGCCAAAATTGATTGTTTTCGTAAGGTTGTTAGTTTTCATATTCCTAACCAACCTCATTGTATGCAATTCAAGCAACTAAACCATTAAAATCAATCATTTGTCATATCTAATCATAAAGCTATTCGTTTTATTGAAAAACGGATGTCAAGCTTTCTTAACCCATGTTATGGATTTGAATAAAGACACGTCAAATTTGAATAATATTCTGTTGTTATTGACTTTCCGACGTATTTCAAAGAACTTCCCTTGTCTACCCCGAATGTGAAATTGAATTCTTTATTGATCTTGAACTGATACAAAGCCCATTTCTAAAACCCCATATCGAATGGTTCCTATTGAACTTGGGGTTAAAGGTCCAACTACGAGAATTGTTGGACATCGGTTTCATTCGGCCTAGTACATCTCCTTGGGGTGCTCCTGTTTTATTCATAAAGAAGAAAGACGGGAGTATGCGACTTTGTATTGACTATCGGGAATTGAACCATGTCACCATCAAGAATAGGTATCCTCTACCTCGTATTGATGACTTGTTAGACCAGATTCAAGGGCACAATTCTTTTCAAAATCGATCTTCGCTTACGGATATCATCACCAAGAAGATTAGAATCGAGGATATTCCAAAGATCGCCTTGAGAACTCGGTATGGGCATTATGAATTCTTAGTCATGTCTTTCGGACTAACTAATGCTCCATTGGCTTTCATGGATATGATGAACCGAGTATTCAAGGAATATTTGGATCAGTTTGTTGTTGTCTTTATTGATGACATCCTCATATATTCCAAAAGTCGTGAAGATCATGAGCACCATTTGAAGCTAGTACTCCAAAGGCTTCGTGAAAACAAACTATATGCCAAATTGAAGAAATGCGAGTTCTGGCTTGAGGAAGTAGCATTTCTTGGGCACGTGGTGTCAAAACATGGAGTATCCATGGACCCGGCCAAGATTGAAGCAATACAAAGTTAGAGCAACCGGAAGTCGGTGACCAAAATCACGTAGCTTTTTGGGCTTAGCTGGTTATTATCGGAGATTCGTGGAAGAATTTTCTCGAACCGCTACTCCATTAACTCAGCTGACTCGGAAAGATATAAAATTCTTTTGGAGAGAAGAATGCGAGAAGAGTTTCCAAGAGCTTAAGAGGAGACTTATTTCTAAGACTGTTCTAACAATACCATCTGGTTCGGATGGATTTGTTATCTACAATGATGCTTCGAGCAAAGGGTTAGGATGTGTTCTCATGCAACGTGGAAAGTCATAGCCTATGTCTCATGACAACTTAAAGAGTATGAGAGGAATTATCCTACTCATGATCTAGAGTTGGCGCAGGTCATTTTCGCAATAAAGATATGGAGGCACTATCTATATGGGGAGAAAGTGGAGATATATTCGCACCATAAAAGCCTTAAATATTTCTTCACTCAAAAAAGAACTCAACATGCGGCAACGACGTTGGCTCGAGCTATTGAAAGACTACGACCATACTATTCAATACCATCCTAGAAAAGCGAACGTGGTAGCTAACGCGTTGAGTAGAAGATCATATACGGGAATGAGTGCGATGATGTCAAGTATAATTATAGAGCCAACTTTAATAGAAAAAGTTAAGGTTGCTCAAGCCACCCAATCGGAGTGATGCGTATGAAGAAGAAAGTACAAGAAGGAGCTATTCCTAAGCGAGAATTGATGAAGAAGGAATACTTGAGTCCACTCTAGACTTTGTGTTCTAACGACTCGATTTGAAGTACAAGATTATGATGGAGGCACACAATACACCATTTGCAATCCATCTCGGAAGTACCAAAATGTATCGTGATCTTGACATACATTTTGGTGGAACAATATGAAGAGAGAGATTGCAAAGTTTATCTCGATGTGTTTAACTTGTCAACGTGTAAAGGCGGAGCATCTAGTACCTAAGGGTCCGTTGCAACCACTTGAGATTCCAAAATGGAAGTGGGAACATATTACCATGGATTTCGTTATGGGTCTTCCTACGGTTTCTCAAGGCATCAATGTTATTTGGGTTATTGTTGATAGATTAACCAAGTCGCTCATTTCTTGCTTGAATCACGGAGACTTATTCCTTGAACGTCTTGCTAGTATATGCGTGAATGAGATTGTGAGGTTGCATGGCATGCCTGTATCCATAGTTTTGGATCGTGACCCAAGATTCACTTCAAGATTTTGGGTTAGCTTGTAAAAAGCTATGGGCACGGATTTGCGATTTAGTTCGGCATAAAATCCCCAAACGGACGGACAATCAGAGAGAACTATTCAAACTCTTGAAGATCTATTAAGACTCTGTGTCCTAGACTTCAAGGGCAGTTGGGATAAGTATTTAACATTGGTGGAATTCTCCTACAACAATAGTTATCGAGCAGTATATAGGTGTGGCTCCATTCAAGCATTATATGGACGAAAGTGTCGCTCTCCAAAGTATGTTGGGACGAGGTGGGTGAAGCAACATTGTTGGGACCCGAGTTGAGTACGTATGACTACTACTTTTAAAAGATCCAAATGATTCGACAACGTATACAAAACGGCACAAGATCGACAAAAGAGTTATGCGGATCTTCATCGAAAGGACGTGGAATTTAGTATAGGGGATCATGTATTGTTGCGAGTTGCTCCATGGAAGGGAGTTACAAGATTTGAAGAGAGGAAAACTCAATCCACGATTTATTGGTCCATTTCAAATTCTTGGCCGAGTAGGAAATGTAGCCTATATAGACTCGCGTTACCTCCGAGTATGTCTCGTGTTCATAATGTGTTTCACATATCTGTATTAGTAAATATGTGAAAGACCCGAACCACGTTATAGAGTTAGAACCGAACGAGATAGCCGAAGACTTAACGTATGAGGAGGTACCAGTCAAGATCTTGGATAGGAAGGAGCATGTCCTACGCGCAAAGGTCATACCACAAGTTAAAGTTTTGTGCCTGGGAATTGGAAACGGAAATGAAAGCGAGGTATCCTCACCTTTTCGAAACATCAGGTACGTACGTCAATTTCGAGGACGAAATTTCATAAGGAGGGGAGGTTGTAAGACCCCAACTTATTATTAATGAAATTTAATTTTCTCTATTTATTATTTTGAAATAGTAAGGGTTGATTTGATTAATGTGGATAGTTAGGGGTAAAATACGCAAATATTTCAAAATAAGCAAGTGGTTATAAAATATTCATTGTTGTTTGGGAATATTCATTTGGTCGTGGAATATTCGTGCTTCTCGGGAATATTAAATGCGACGGCATGACCATGTGTGGGCCCCATAACGAAAGCGATTGGATGAAGAAAATGACAAATATAAGTTGTTTAAAATAACGGCAGTAGTTATTACTGATTAATCTTTGTTAAAATACTCTATGGTTAAAACACGTGAAGCTACACGGTATTGCACCAATTATTGATTCTTACGTAAGATGGCACTACTTAATAATGGTTACGATAATTATTGTTCGATATTTTATTGATTCAATAATTTCTGTATTGATATTTTATATTACTTTTATTTCAATAAATTGTCATTACACAAGATTTTCCATTATCGAGCAATAATTCATATTATCTCGAATAATATTATTGGATAACATTATTGGCAATGTCCGGAAAGTTACATCTAAGGAGAGGTTTGGTCACCTAATTGCGGCGCCAAGAAGTGAGAAATCTTTATTGAAAGCCCCTCTTTCCCAGAAGCTGCCTCAGTTGTCAATATTGTGATTCTCAGTAATATTATTTATGAATAATTAATTATTGATTCATATGATAAGAAAAATATTGATTTTATGTGGATATAGATGGAGAAAATTTTAATGTGACAATTGTTGAAAATTGAAATTTTATCTTTTTCCGATAAAATAATTCATTTAAATGTATTATTATATTTTAAATATATAATAATGGTGATATTTTTACAACGAATGTGGGATATATGAGTATCTGAGGGAGGAATAGTATTTTTGTTGCAATAAATGTTTAAAACATGTTAAACATGTCTCAATGGGACCCCATTTATTGATTGAAATTTGATTATACCGTAAAAAATCGCCTTGCTTTGTGGATTTCGGTCAATTTCATTTGGAATTTGGAAAAACTTTCTTCTGCAAAGTTGTAGAGAATTGAATTTCCTATAAAAAGTCATGCGAGATTCGAATTTTTTTGATAAAAGGGCTATTTATTGTGAATTATTGAAGTTCAAGTTCAAAATAATTGATTTTTGGAAGTTTTAATTATTATTTTAAAGAAAAATGTTTTTTTTTGCATTTAAGTGGGCTAACATGTGATATTAATTGCTGAAATCAGATCTTCAAAGATGGGCTAAGGAAATTTATAATATATATTAATATTTTATTAAATTTTCTACTTTGGTGTTCTAAGCATTTTCCTATAAATAGGGTGCTTAGGTTAGAATTGAAAATCACACCAGAAACTGAAGTTTTCTCTCTCTCTATATTATCGAGCGTATTCTTGTGAGTATTTTGAGTATACTTTGAGTATTGTTAGACGGTGCAAGTTCTCTTCAGCACTATACCCGGTATTCCAGCTAGAAGTACTAATCTTTCGAGGTAAGGGATATTATTTTTTTTTTTGTAATGATATTATTTCTTCAATATCATTATGTTGAAATATTGATCTGAAGTTTTTATCAAATTTAGAACTTTTGGTGTTGGAGTTACTATTCACGTGATACTGGCCTTTATTCACGATACGACACTTATTCACGAATACTAAGACTATTCATCGAAAAATGAAAAATTTTTTTTTCGTCTAAAATATCTATTCTCGGATACTAGCTTTGATTGTATCCATGTTTTGATCATTCTTGAATTTTACACCACCGTAATTATTTTTGAGGTATTTTTGGACGTGGATAAAACAAAGTACTAATCCTTAATCCTTAATCCTTGTCATTTTTGTTTCAATCGGATTCGCTTTCTTTAAAATATTTTCATCATCTTGATCTTAAATGATGATATTATTGAATATCTTTGGCACAGAGTAGTGCAAAGATGAATGATTTCTCGAAGAATATCTTTGGCCCAGAGTGCAAAGATGAACAGTGTTTAGATGAACATGACCAATCGATGAATATCTTTGGCCCAGTAGTGCAAAGATGAATATTTGATTCGAGATATATATTGATTGATGTTACGAGGGGATAAAATATAGATTTATGGACTTTTAAATTCATACATAGAAGATAGTAGTTTGCATTCTCTACTTAACTCTTCTAATGAATTATTATTTCATTGCGAATATTGATTTAAAAACTTGTTGTCTATCAGTATTCTATTAGATTTTTCCTCGTGAAGACTAACGATAATTTGTTGTATATTATCTTAGTCATAATATTCTTTACTAGGCTAGTTGAGCTCACCCTTTTCCTTTTGTTCCATCCATTTTCTTCTCGGAGGCGAGAATATAGCGATGCATGAGTCGGGGTATGGAATGAAAGTTCTAGAGAGAGTTGTTTAGTAGTCCTCACCATTTTGTAAAATAATGTATCAATAAATGTGATGAGAATTTATTTGAGTATAGATATTGTCTGAAGATAATATTTGTATTCAAACTCACGCTTTCTTGTTGTAATAATAAAGTTGTAGTTGTTTCTGTACCATGTATTGACAACTCAGAATGGGTGATGTATACCTATTTTGGGGGCATCACAAATACACTTAGGTTTATTTCCTTTTTGACTTATAATTCCATATTTGATGACTAAATGTTATTTCTTAGGTTTAGTTATGGTTACATATACACAAAATCATATAATCCATGTACATTGGGTTAGTCTAAATAATATTTAAATTGAGTTGAAATATAATTAGTTGGGTATTAACAACCCATTATTTCCACAAAACTTTATTATTTCAAATTCACATAAATGTTATAATAATTATTTATTTACTTAAATTTATTTTCTCCCATATATTTAAAATACTCATTTAATTTCCCCACCACACTTCATATTGTCACATGAGCTACTTTATGAAATTTAGTGAATTATATAATTCCATTCATTTATATCATATGTTCTCATTCATATATTAATGTCACACCTCATATTATCTAATGAATAAAGAAACTTTATTATAAAAGGTTACACATTATATGTCATTGCACATAGCAAATAATTAATAGATATTAGTCTATTACAATATTTAATATAATACTAATTAATCTTATTATTAACTCATTCCTTCACTAATTTACTTAATGAATTTATTAGTCTTTCTTTTATGCCACATTAGAAAATTCTCATAAGCTTTAAATTAAGCTTTTCATCAATTTTATCATATTACTCAATTATCATATGCTTATTAAATTAAATGAATGATCAAAAACTCATGCCACCAATATATATATATATATATATATATATATATATATATATATATATATATATATTATTCAAATAAATATTCACACAATTATTATTCTCAATTTTAATATTATTTATTAAAATTCGGGGGTATTACAGTGTTCCTTCCGGACTTAACACAACAACAAAAGAAAAAGTTTCTACATGATGTGAGATGGTATATGTGGGATGAGCCATTTTATTCAAACAATGTGCAGATCAGATGATTAGATGGTGTATCCCCCAAATCGAAACGTAGAGTATTCTACACCAGTCTCATGATTCGTTATATGGGGGACAATTACATCAACATATAACTCCTTTTATTTTGCCTCTTAAATTATTTTGATCAAGTGTGACACATCTGAATCACAATTATTCAAGTTAAGTCCAACTTAACACTTCCGTATATTCAAAAGAAAAGCATTGTCCTTGTGTAACAAAAAATTCACCATGTATTATTTCACGGATTGTTTTGTTGGATACCATCAAATCATGGTTGCTGAAGAAGATAAAGAGAAAATTGCTTTTATCACTCCCTAAGGAACCTTCTGCTATCGGCGATTGCCTTAGAAAGGGAGGCACCGAAGTCAGACTTTCCGTAGGGGACACCGTGAAGTACGGTGGCAAGTTGATAGGTATCACTGTGAGGCGTTATCCAGTTATAGATGAAAGTCACAGTTAGTATCAAAGCTAAGGTCGATTTTTCGGGCAAAAGAAAAAAATTCTGGTTATGTGATGCAGCGTGGCCGTGTCGCTTCCTATTCATTCTGGAGCGCGGCCGCATCCAAACCCAATAAAATGCATTTGGACAGTGTAGATATATTTTCTATACATAGCAAATGCTATGAAAGCACACCGCCAGAGATAACATTGTTCTAGGAACTAATGTGTACTTGACAATCAAAAACAATTTAAATTTTTCACCCTTAAATATATGATAACGTGAATTGTTCAAACGGTTTTTAAAATCCTAAGTGGCCTCCTTTTTATATTATTCACAGATAAAATATTTTTATATATTCGACTTTCTCCTCCAGCATTCTTGTTCTTCTTCTCTTTCTGATATTGACTTAAAGCCTCACTACCTCTTTCAGCAATAATAGTCTTCTCTAGCAATGTAGCAAACGAATCGATCTGGAGTACTGACACCTTTTTATACAGTCACAGCTTTAATCCTTGTTCGAAACGTTGAGCTTTTCTCTCTTATGTATCTACTTGGTGTGCCGCAAATCGCGTGAGTTGCTTAATTTAATTATTTCACATAGAAATATCGTGATTTATTTAGAAAGGGATACTCATTTGACCATCGGAAAAGGCTTATGAATACTTAGAATTCTCAAATATTTCCCAATTTGAATTATATAAACAATGCAAAGGGATAATATTGCAATCACCACCACTACAATATGAAAAAAAATACTCTTAATATATGTAAATATTTCAATAGGGATGTATTTTTTATCTTGAACAATGAATAGTATTTTTTATTAATGTGATAAAGACTTTATGAATATAAAATAATATACTTCTTAATGTGAGGTTAGACCGACAAACAGGTACGGTGGTAGTAGGGTAAATCGAGAGCCGGATTCGAATCAAATGGTCCTATTTTGATGGGGGCGATATTGTGAGACACATGGCTCGGGTTAATTTGGGTCGGCCTACTACTCACGAGTTTCTTCCTTTTTTTTTCCTTTTATTTTTTTTTTACAAAATCTTGCTACACCAGTTCAATGAATGCATTTGTAAATCAAATTTTGTATTAATGAAACAAAGTTATTGACTATAGCACTAAAAAGTCTTCCTTTCATTCTTTCATATTTTAGCTAATATAATATTACTGATTTTGCAAAGCCATGTTATACAAAAAAATAATAAAGAGTTTATTAACTATATCTGAAGCTGAAAAGAAAATATAATAGCTCACATCAAACCCATAAAATAAAGCACACCATTAGTATAATAAAAGCCTCATAGCTGACTTTGACCTGGCTTTGCCCCTTTGGACCGAAAAAAGAGAGACCTAGCTTTGCCCCTTAGCTACCTCATGTGGGTAAAATTTAAGTGGACCATAATGAACTAACAAATTTGGTTATTCCAAAAAAAGAAAATGTGTATTTAATAATTTATTATAATGCTTGATCACTAGCGTGTTACATATGGACAATGTACTACTCTATCTGTTCTTTATTACTTGTCATGAAATGGTCAAAGCACAATATTTGAGTGTTCAAATTTCATAGCCTGTAAGTAGTAATATTTTATTTCTAAAAAAATAAGTAGATTTTTGAGTGACCAGCATATTCTTAGGCTGAAATATTACTGCCCATGTTTCTACGGACGGGACCCGCGGGCCTCAGCCTAAATTGTCAGGTCTATGTGAGATAGACAATTAAAAAAATGAACGAAATGTATGTAGAAGAGCACATGTTAAATGTAGATATTTAGTGTATTAGAAGAAGTATCAACGCTAGAGATATTGTAATTTACTAAAAGACTTTCAGGACACGGTTATAAATTTTCACTCCCTTTTTTTAGCTTAGGCCTTTATTTGATTGATTTAACAAAAAAATACTTGTATATAGCCAACGCAGCTAGAGAAACAAAAATATATGGCCAAGTTAATTGAATATTCTTCTAAATTATTGTCTTTTCTGAACACGGGTTGGCTCCATACATGTGTAAGCATTTGTAATCGTGATGCTATTTATTTCTTGCAATAGAGTTCGAAGCAGAAATGAACAGCTAGCTTCTCTAGAACACCCTGACTGATAAGGTTAGCTTATCTAGCTACTATTCATGCCCCAATTCCAATTAATCTAAGCTGCCAAAGATAAATTGTTGTCAAAATTATGCTCTGGCTTTAACTTAAGAAAAAGAAGAGAATAACATAACTACTCAAACCAAAATTACTTACTATATTGTTTTGAGGCTTCCTCCAATAGAATCCTTGAAGAACAACCGGTAGGGTATTGCAGGCTATAAGAACATAAATCAGCAAGGCATTGGTTCCCATCCACTCCAGCACCAAACTTGGGCGCTTATATTCATATACATCAACCTGAAATGTCATAAGCATTTACATAATATATATGTAGGAAGCTGATCCATTTACAATGGTTGCTATAAGACCTAATATGACCACCACATCTTGCATCGCTCATTATAAGATTTGACGATAACAATTTAAAAATACAACTCCCCTACTGCAATATATTTATTTTTATTTTTAAATCGCGGCCGTAGAATCTATAAATGGAAGGTGAAGATATGATGCTCAAAAATAGATTCATAGCCACCATTTGCTATGGATCAACTCTCATATATGTGTGTGTGTGTGTGTATACTTGAATAGAAGAGAAAACTAGAAACCAATGCCCAGGATCAGATGTCCTGGAAAATTATTAAGAAAACTTGATAAAGGGTTTTGTAGTCTAGGTAGGAGACGAGGGTTCAGGCCTAACCAATGTATATATTCCAGCAAAGAGAATGCCAGCAGCACCAGTAGTAACACACATGTAACTGACTGTGTAAAGAGCCTTGTTTACATGCATCCCTATGATATCGGTAGCAAACATGTTAGTTATATAAGTGTGGCTACGCAACTAGATTGAATCTATAAAAACCAATAGACATACCAACAATTAGTTCTTTAACTAGTAAAAAGAATGGATGGTGCAGAAGATATTTTCTTACCAAATAAGTGGAACGAAACACCAAACACCACAAGACAGCATGATGTGATCATCCACTGCAAAATTCTAGTCCGGTGAGCCTGCATGAAGTAGCTGAATTAGAGTACGCAAGTATACATAGTTCTCGTTTTTAACAACACCATTTTGTTCATGAAAAGTTTAATTACTAACTCTTACCTTGAAATGAACGATAATGTGCCCATAATGCAAACCAATCAAGCAAGTCACTATAGCCATCACAGAACTACAAACACGAAGAATGAGGGTCAACAGAAAATCGGGTAATTCAAAAGCGCTGAAAACCCTGATAAAATTAATCTAAAAAAATTCTTCTAAACACATCATCGTTTTTCTCTACTTTCTGAGATTTTGATACAATAAAAAGTCTGACAGCAACACAGGAACTTCTTCCGTGTGTTTAAAGATGTAAAAGACCATCTACTGACACAGCCACACAGGACTTTGGCCTCTAGGAAGAAATCCCTCAGGCATACATATATTTATCCTAATACATTTGTATATTGTGTCGCTTCATGTATTGCCTATAATTGATACGAATAAACCATTCAATGAAAGAGCAAGTTTTCATAAATAAACCTTAGGATTCCTTCAGGATCAAAAGGGGCTTCACACCATGAAGGAGCATCATAAGGAAGTGGACCATAATCTGGGGAATTGATACTACATTGCTGAGAAAGAACTAACAGATCAGAGAACAAGGAATGCCAGAACGCTGTTTAGACTTGATGAACCTTGAATTATTGGTAACATGAGTACCATGGTTCTCCCGTAGACTGGTTTTCTGTATAAGTGTTGAATTCCCAATATTTTACGGTCTATCATTCCAACAGCATTACAGGCTGGTCCAGTGTCTCCCCGCACTCCACATTTCACCTTTAAATGGTTAAAAATATGCTAAGCTACTATTCTACAGCAGTTTTCGAAATGAGAGATCATCCCCCAAATAGTTGAAATTGTATAATTAAAGCAAAAACAAAAGTCAGATACTTACTGAGAATATCTTTGGTGGTGAAGAAAACTTTGCTGGAATTTGATATTCCCAATCGGGAACATATAGACCGTACAATATGAAAAGGTACAAGGCAGTAAGAACCAGTGCCACTCCCCTAGAGAATCAAAAAGAAATAACCAGGTGGCAAAAGATTTTGAACTGTTCATATCTACCAATGAGCAAGAAACAAAAGCATCCTTCACAAATCCATATTAATTGGGAAAAAGGAAATTAATTTGGTGACAGCATAACCAAGAAATTAGACCTCTTCCACCAGGAGTTATTTTATTTTTATTATTATCACTTGGACCCCCTACTATCTATTTTGAACTTTGAAGGGTACTCTATGAAGACCATGATATACCAAATTTTGAGCCCTTAGAATTTGGATTTTCCGTAAACAAGGTTTTTAAGGCGGAATAACTTTTCAAGTATCACATCTAGCCGATGTTGCACCATTAAGCTTACTTCCTCCTTAGATTTGAAAATGAATGAGCCAAAAACTCGTTTACGAATATTTACTGGAGGTGTAACATCCTTGTCATATTTCAAAGCAGCCGCAAGCAACCTGCCATTAGCTCCCAGAGAGATGGCTAGTCTCCATTCTAGATGTTTATAAGATGGTTTGAGTTACTAATTGGCTTGATGGAAAGGTAACAAAATCAATCGGGATAGGCCGGGATAGAAAGCACAATTTTATTTTATTTTTTATCAGTAGAGAAGGCTCAATCACCAATCAAAGGTGGCACGTTCTAGTCAGGACTGCATTTGGGGGAACTAAACACTTGTACTCCCAAGAGTTTGCCACTCAAATGCACAGCATATCCTGGCTATCTACACCACCCATTCCCATTTCCTGAAAAAAATACATTCCATGTAACCTGTGCCTTTTAGATGGTTCTCTGTGCTTGCAGCTCAGCTGGCTACCGCTTAAGCCGCACAGGGCCATTTCTGGACACTAAAAGACCTACTCTTCATCTCACTGTCATTCTGAGGCTCCATTTTCTCCTACATCGCTAAAATATCCCCTCAAAGCTTGCACCTATAGCATAGAGCCACTTCGAACAAGATAAATCTCTCTCACAGAATTTTCAAAACAATGAAGTATGTGAAGTTGACAATGAATTAGAGCTTACCATTGTATTCTATATTTCTTTAACAAAGATAATCCTGTATTAACTTTACCATCATACTTGAGCCAAATCTCGCATAACCCTGCCAGCATATAAGCTACTGCAATTCTCTGAAAGAAAACCCATAAATCTTAGTCATGCAATGAATCAAGGGTTAATTGACTTTTTGGTCACTGTACTAAGGGTCGATTTTCATTGTAGTTACTGATTTTTTTTTGTTACAAACGCATTACTCGAAAAAAACTTACAAAATGATGATTATTTATGATTCCGTTGAAAAAAGTGACAGAAAGTGTTAAGTAGACAAACGATTGACATGTGTTAACGTGAATCGGGTTAATTGATGCTTTGATCACTGTACTAGGGGTCGATTTTCATTTTACTTAACTGAAACTTTTTTTTGTTACATTCTCGTTGTCAAAGTAACAAAAAATTGCATATTAGTGATATTACAAAATATTACAACATATGAAGAGAAAGTACATTATAGCTAATTTAAATCTAAAAATTTCCAAAATCATATTTAATTTGAAATTTTCTAAACACCAAAACAAATAGCAAAATATATAAAGAAGAAAATTGGCCCAATAAACCTCCTCAGATATGCCGACTACTGCAAAAATCAGTTTAATAGAAACTATTTCAGAATAAGAATTTTATCACATACCTGCAATATGCCCATCCACCTGATCTGTTCTATGTCCACTCCATAAGTTAGATTGTTGAGGCTATGAAAATATCCTCCTACCAAAAATTGAAGTAAAAACCTGAGTAGGAGAAAAATGACTAGAGTGTCGGGGAGAAACCCACTAGGAAAGATAAATGATTCAATGCATAATAAATTCTAAAAAAAATATAGATGACTATTTTCAGACGTTGTGTTCATGGATTCAATATAGATCTAGAAGGGCACCTTGGAGAAATAATCCTAATATTAGAAGCTTCAGGGCTCGATATGTTGCTTTCTTAGTTGCAACAATTCTGCAAGACATTTTCTGTATGCAAAAACCCATTTTGTTAGCCTAAGAATATATATACTGCTATTATAACATGCATTCGTTACAGATATATCAAAGTAGATTGCAAAAATTGAAATACTAAAGCAAATCCGAATACAAGTTTTTTTAGGAAGAGACAACAGTACTATGCTCTTCCACAAACTATATAGTTACCAACAATAGCTCCATCTATCAAGTACAATAATAGAAAATTTTCCTAAATTGGATATTGATGATGCTTATTCTCTTCCTAAAACTAAAGAAAAAGGCTTTCTTTTATGCTAAGGAAGACAAAATTAATAGTAAACATATAGCAAATTATATAAAAGTGAGACTATATGTACAAAAACTGAAAAGTACCTTGTTTGCAAGTCCAATCGAGACTCCAACAATAAATAGGAAAAATGGCATCACAAAATCTGCTAAGGTCAGACCATTCCATGGTGAATGATTGATAGCAGGAACAATTCCACCAGCATCATCCACAAGTATCATTAACTACAACAGGTAGCATAGCAAATTGAAAAGAATAAAGGATGGCTGTTTATTTCCATTCATATGAAAGGATATATTAGAAAATCATCCATCGTGCATGACAAACAAAACTAAGATACTAATTGTTAAAAGCAACTTATATTTCTACATGTTTTCCTGGTCTTTGTAATATAACTAGAGGTATGACAAAAAATTAATAATAATATTGCTAGAGGTGAACCAAATTAAGCATGTTCAACACCTCTTCTTATAATTCGTAATAAAAGTGGGAAGAAGATCCTCATGCGTAAGGCACAGTTCAAGTTACAGTATACAAAAGTACAACTTTTATAGCTTAGCAGTGCAATGCCTGCATCTAGAAAAGGTTGCCGACAATCATTCTGCATTATGCAACTTTTTCCATTCAAATATGAAATGGAAAACGACACATTATGGATAATGAAAATTATTGTGTGTGCAAGAGGCTAAGATTTATCCCAACAAACATAGATACGTAAAGCTCATATTCTGAAGAGAATGACTTTGGCATCTATTAATTTTGACTTTTTAAGTCAATTTCCAAAATCCTAAAATTTAAAATCCATAGGAAATAATGGTAGTTCTAATGTAAAACAATCTTGAAGTTGAATACCTTTGGACATTTCAAAGCCAAAGTAAAGAGTTAAGCCTTTCTTTTGGTTTTTTTCCTTTCTTTGACTTATCCAAATAGTAGGGGTAAACTAATTTTAGCAAGTTTACTAGCTAATTTATCAGTAACTTCGTTGTAACAATCACCTATGGACAGGTTTTCTTTTTCTCCTCCTCCTGATGGAGATGGTGTATGTGTATGTTGGTTGAAGATAATAATATATTATTATTCACATAAAGCTTACTCTTTTCTTTTTCCACCTGGTGTATTTCCTCATAATATAACATGTTAAGAATTTGATGAATATTGAGAGTCAAGTTCATATATATTCGACTGTATATTGTTTAATAGAATTTATTCAAAGTGAAAGTCAGGTGCATGGCTAGCTGGAATAATGATCTGTTGTTTTTGCAAACGTCATTTACAAACAATTTTGATTTTTCTCTTTCTTGTTTTTCTCTTAAATTCTGTATTTCCCTTGTGCTTTTATTTTCTTTTTAATCCAATATATTGTTTTTTATTGATGGATATAAGAGTGTATATAAGGGATAAGGGAAGATGGAGCATACCGCAACCGTGAGTCCGCGATACACATCGAGGGAGAGAACGCGGGCATCTCCTCCGCCACCACCTCCTCCACCTCCACCAGAAGCGTTCAATAAGGAGGAGATATTCTTGCCATTGCCACCTGACTCGGACGAATTAAACTTTTGGGTTGCTGATTCAACATCAATGTCATGGCTGTCCTGATCGTAACCATCAAATTGGAGAGAATAGTTGTTTCTGTTCTTGATTACCCATGCTCCTTGATCGTCCTTTCCTTTTATGAGCTCGTACGACCCCATCTCTCTCTCAAGAAAGCTTTCCTTTTGTTTTTTCTTTTTCTTTTTTGCTAAATTCCTTTTCTTCTTTTTCTCCTATGATGATGATTAATTAATATTGTTGGTCTATTACCCTCGCCTGCATTCAATTCAATTAGCAGAAAAGCAATGCTTTAAATATATTTATTTTGGATTTTTTCGATAAATTATTAGTAGTAGTATATATATATATATATATATATATATATATATGAAATCTGTATGAATATATTTATGGCGCACACGGGGAGTATAAAAATATAAAATGCGTATCCACCACCCCAAACATCCAAAGAACGCCACGGGCGATGTTACAAGCCTCTGCCTCGATGCCCCACTGTATAAAATTTTTCTTTTAATTTTATTTTATGTACAAAATTCAATGGAGTTTTATATTGAGATAGAGAGATGGGAGCAGGAGGGAGGCATACGCCAAAGGGCTCTATCTTTCTTAGTCTGGCTTTGTCAAGGAGTCTTCTTAAGATCGAACTATCTTGTTTTGGATTTCCAATTAAGGACTCAAATTTTGAATTTAAAATTATTTTCTCACCCTCCATAAAAAGAGTCTATTTTACAATATTTATAAATATTAATAACATATTTTTATTCCATACATATTTTTAAATTATTTTTTTATGACATAATAATATTAAAATTATGATAAATATTTAAAAATATTGTATCATCTTTTATAATTATCAATGGCAAAACGACTCATTTGGTTTTTGAACTCTTGGTTTGAGTTTTTTTTCCTTTAAAATATACCTATATTTTATTTAGAGTGCTAATATATGTTGTTAACATGAGGCACGATGAAGATCTAGAAAGGGATTGAATAGATATTTAAATCTTTTATTTAATTAAAGATTGGTTACTAAATAATTAATTAGTTTAATTAATAATACATCGGAATATTAGTTTGACAAATTCCTTTAAAGATTTAAAGGAATCTCAGTTTTAAATTTAGTTATATTACCCACTAGCAAATATAACAGGTATAACAATTCTATAACAGGAAGTAAATAACACAAAATCTTTCTAAATGGTTCGGAGTTTTAAAAAAAGAACTATTATAAAAGATTACTAAAATTAAGAACAAAATGATTAGAGAAAAGAGGCATGTCTCATAATATTTTTTATATATCCATCATCATCTATTACAATGCTCATGCTCTTATTTATAGATACATGGACTTGGAAGTTTCAAAACTCAAAAGTCATGAGTTTAAAACTTAATGAACATGGAGTTACTTAATGAACTTGGGAGTTCTAAAATACCAAAGAAAGATTACAATTAAATATAAATCTAGACATCCATAAATATATATGTTATAATTTTATAACACTCCCTTGGATGTCTATCAGATAACCATACGATAGAAAAACGCCTCATTAAAAACCTTACCAAAGAAAAACCCAATGGGAAAAAAAAAACATTGGTTAAGGGAAAAAGAGTGCAGTCGCGATAAGCTCCCCTCATGAATGTATCATTAAGTCCTCCAAATTTTTGCATTCCAATATTATGACGCAATCCTTCAAACATTGTAGTTGATAATGCCTTCTTCAACAAATCTGCTAGATTGTTCAATGTCACCACACTTATCAAGGTCATGTGTGAAAAAGAATTTTGGTGAGATATGTTTTCTTCTATCTCCTTTGATGTATCCTCCTTTAATTGAGCTATACATGCGGCATTGTCTTCATACGAGAATGGATGGAGTTCTTTTATAGTAATTTTCTAAGAATATGCCTCGTTAAAACCTTACCAAATAAAAACCCAAAGGGGAAAAAAAATTTGGCTAAGGAAAAGAGTACAATATTCTTGTATAACTTCTAGTGCCTTGAGATTGCCTCATTAAAAAACCTTGCAAAAGAAAAACCGAAAGGGAAAAAAACCTTAGCGAAGGAAAAAGAGTACAATCAAAGACATATCCTTTTTACTCCCCTTCATAAGTACATAGAATTTCCATTATTCATGGTAAAAATATCATTAAGTCAAAATATGCCAATATTGTGCACAATCTTCTTCAAAATCATAGTTAGTAATGACTTAATGAATCTATCAACCAAATTATCACATGATCATATATGCTTGATATCAATATCGCCATTCTTCTTACGGGGCTCAAAATAATTTTGATGCAATATGCTTGGTTCTATCACCCATGATATAAAGATCCTCTAATTTGAGTGATACAAGCAACATTATCTTCATATAATATCGTTGGACTATTTATGATTGATGATCATCCATGAGCTCACACAAATATGTTGAATTATCGATCTCAACTAAATACATTCACAACTTACTTCATAAATTGTGATAATCTCTGCATCAACAGATCCAACTAACTGTGGTTTTGATCCATAATTATAATTTAACTGCAAATGCTATATCAGGTCATGAGAAATTTTACAATATATATCAAAGCACCAATTGTACAAAGATATGGTACTTCAGGACCAAGAGTTTCTTCATTATTTTCTTGTGATCAAAACGGATCTTTCTTGATATCAAGTAACCAATCTATCATTGAAGTACTTAAAGGATTAACATTATCCATGTAAAGTTACTTCAGGACTTTTTCTGTATATGTTGATTGATGAACAAGAATTTCATAGTTCAATTTGTAGGCAAGACAAAATTTGTCTTACCAATGTCTTTCATCTCAAATTTGTTATTTTTGTCAACTCTTCTGGAGCAAGATCTTTCATCAATAAATACAGTAATAATAGCAAATCCATATTATGATCTTTTGATAAAAATGCATGCACAAATTGGATTATTCTCAAATCCTTCTTTCAAAAGATATCTATTTAGGCGATTATTCCACAATATGCATCTGGATTGCTTTAACTTATATAAAGATCTTTGTAACTTAATAGAATACATACTTCGAGATTTAGAATTATATGCTTCAGGCATTTTATATCCTTCGTGGATTTTCATGTATATATGATCATTATCTAATGATTCATACAGATATATGTTGTAACAACATTCATTAATCGATATCCAAATTTTCTTTTGCTACCAAGCTAATTAAAATTTGAATATAATTGCGTCCATTACAGAACATATGTTTCTCCATAATTAATACCGTGTCTCATGAGAAACCTTGTGCTACAAGTCGCGCTTTGTACCATATAATTTCATTTTTCTTATTTCGCATAAATACCCATTTGTATCTAATAAGTATTACACCTTCGTGTGTTATGATTCTACGTGTCCAAAAATTTCACGCTTACTTTGTGAATTTAGTTCTATTTGAATCGCCTTTTTTCACATTTGGCCAAATATTTCTACATTCATCAACAATTTGTAGTTCATATTCATGATCATTACTTACGTAATATCAAGAACAACTTTATACAAAAATATGTTGTTTACAACAATTTTATTTCTATCCAATATATTCGCCTCTCAGATATACATAATGTATCGAGATCTCGTTATTTTCGTTACGATCCTTTTCGGGGATAACTCATCCTCTTTAGAGATAACTCTTCAAGAGTTTTATTTACAAGAGATTTTTTGTTCATAAGTTTTGGATAGATCAATAACTTTTGTAGCTTTGTTTATGGGTATAGCCTCTTTATAAGTCGCAACTTGTTTTTCTTGTACTTTCTTCTTTCCGAAAAATTTTATCTTTAACACCGATCATTCTTCCATGTTTCAAGTGTGATTTTGATTCAATTTGCTGCTGTATTAACTGATTGTCCTACTGAGACTTCAATCTCTTCTAGAGTATTAGCAGCTAAAATTTGAGATATCACAATTTTCTTATTATCGGTGAATAATTCTGGTAATTGATTTGCAATTCATTGCAAATGAATAATCCTTTGAACTTCTAGTTCATATTGATTTGTATGAGAATCAGGATTAAATAATGTTGAAACATTCCAATTAATCTCCCGTCGTGCTTCAGGCAACGATCTCACGTCGTACTTTAGGCAACAAAACATTTCAATTAATCTCCCGTCGTGCTTCAGGCAACGATCTAATGTCGTGCTTCAGGTAACGACTTTTCTCCCCCTAATGGTGGGAAGACTGTTTCATTAAAATAACAATCCTCAAATTATTCCTTAAAAATATCACTTATTGAGGTTATGAATAAGATGACCCCATGCATGTATTAGTAATTAACTTACTTTGATATAATCAACAAGTAAATGAATCTTCTGGTTCCTTACGGGATGTTCATGGGAGTTTTCAATAATTAAACGCAACATTATTGATCCTGGAATGTCAAATCATAAAAACCTTTTTGGATACGAACACTTCTGGTGTATTATACACTTCTGGTGTATTACAACATTTGTTTCAACTATTCTCATTTTAGTATAATATATCCCAGAAGAGAAAATATACAGTTTTTCTAATATGAGCTTCTGGCCCGATAGTATTGAAGTAATATAAAGAAATTACTTTACTATCTTTAATGTTGGTTTCAATATGATAACCATTATAACAATATCCTTAAATCGAAAGCAAATTTACGCTTTGCCTCGTAAGAATATAAAGAATCATCAATACAAAGTTTTGTGCCCTTTTGACAACATTATAATCGCTCTTCCAGAGACTTTAATTAAGTTTGATGAATAATCACTCTTCTAGAGCTTTTAATTATGTTTGATGAATAATCGCTCTTCTAGAGCCTTTAATTAAGTTTGATGAGCTTCTGGCCCATACAACTTCGTATATGCAAAACATAAATTTAACTTTATTACTTGAAACATAAATAAAACATATAATAAAAATACTTATTATAATGTCATAATATAATGAAATAAAAATAATTAATTGGTATGAACATTTCTATCAACATATCATCAAGAAAACCATAGATATCAAAATTAGTTATATCCACTCCATTTGAAAAGTCAAAATAATTCATGGGATCTTCAGGATCATTCCATTTCTTTTTCTTTTATGGAGTCTTGGTACAAATCTACCAAATGTTTAGGAGTACGACGGGTACATTCCCTTTTATATATTGATTGTTCTTTTCAAGTTCACTACCACAACTACAACCATAATTTCCTCTATGATTATCAAATGAGGTTCAATTCACTTGAGGAATGTAATAAAATCGATTCGAGCTAGATTGTTGGTTTTTCAAATGAAAACTCATTATTTTGTACAACCATTAGAAGACATAATATCACTTACGGGAACATAGTTTCCTTTATCGCTCGTAAAATATTTTGAAAACTTACTCTCTCAATATTGCTACTACAGGAGCATATTTGAGGCATGAAATATAATAAATATTTTCTCTAACATGTATTCATCGTTGTTTTTCACTCAACACTTTTAAAATCTTGCAACTTCAAAAAGAAACCAATTATAATGAGCTTTTAAAATCTTTCCTTTAAATCATTTCATAAGACAAGTAAGTCTTTTACTCTAATGTACTCAACTTTAAATTTTCATGGAGATGATAAATAATAAAAATCATTAATTTTGCATGATCATGCAATGATGCATGATTGTCAACTACAATTGTATCTCCAAGGTTCTTTGCCTTTATATGAATCTCATCATTAAGAGTACATGACAAATAATTCTTGCTCGATATAAATCAAGAGCAACAAATTCAAATTTATAATATTTAAATATTAAATAACTAAACATATTCCCCCATCGAATTAAATAATTATATATGTTCAATTTTAATTGTAATGAAACAATTTATAGAAATGCAGTAAAACACGAAACTAAATTTGTCCACTAAAAATAACAAACTAATACTACTAAGCATATTTGTCATTGTAACTTCATACAAAAATTTATCAAAAGGTCATTAGAAACATATCAAATATGCTACCATGCATGCCAAAAAGAAATATATCAAAAATCATTAGAAATATATCAAAAGATTGTTTTAGTACGAGAACTAAAAAGAACTAAAACATCATGTATTCTATCGGATCCCTTTTGATTTATTTAAATTAAAATGAATGCAAAATTACAATACACTTTTATAAAAATAAACACTGCACAATAATTGAGGTTAGATATTACGCCGTATAACAACAAAACAATTTGAGGGTGGTGTGATGATGACTTACATATGAGTATGAGAGTCATTAGCATGCTAGAACCAAGAACAACAAACTCTAATATATAATAGATTATGAATGGAATAACATGCAGTATGTTATATTAAAAAAAAATTGTGTATCCATATATATATAATTGATAAACATACCTTCTCCTTCAAATCAAATATGATTATCTTCAAGACGAATGTGATAAGCAATTCGTGCTGATAACGTATTATAAAAGATTACTAAAAATTAAGAACAAAATGATTAGAGAAAAGAGGCATGTCTCATAATATTTTCATATATCCATCATCATCTATTACAATGCTCATGCTCTTATTTATAGATACATGGACTTGGAAGTTTCAAAACTCAAAAGTCATGAGTTTAAAACTTAATGAACATGGGAGTTACTTAATGAACTTGGGAGTTCTAAAATACCAAAGAGCATTACAATTAAATATAAATCTAGACATCCATAAATATATATGTTATAATTTTATAACAAGAACTTGTTTATTCTTAAACTATCTCAAGTTATTAGAAAAAAAAAATGATATTAACATGACAACAAAGATAAGCACGTGACAATTTAGATTAAATTGTAAATTTGACCCTCTCATTTCTCATGTTTTTGCTAAAATGTTACTTATATATATATATTTTTGAATAACTATTGCTCATAGATGCATTAGTCATACAAAGGCTTCCTCCAATGTTTTCTAAACTTTTTTTTAGCACAAATATTCCTCATAGATGCGTTAGTCATGAAAATGTATTCTTTCAACTTTTTTTCACCTATTAAAAATTATTTTTCTTTCTTCTCTCTCCTCATTTATTTTATTTTTTATTTTTAAATTTTTTGTAAAAAGTATACTCTTCTTTATATATATATATATATATATTATCGCTTTTGAATTCAATATGAAATATCTCTAAATTCAAAATTAGTATAAATTAATTAATTTTAGACAATATAATTTTCAAATTTATAAACCTTACTATTTTTTATTTTATCTAAATAAAAATATAATTTATTTTAAAAATTAGTATTTTTAAAGACAAGTAAAGAAATTTTAAAAATATTGAGTTCAACTTTTAATAATAGTCGTATGATGAAAATTTTGAAAATATTTTCAATTTTTTTTGTTCAATATATAGGATCAAGTTTTGATTTGTTCAAATCAATTTGAGATATATTCAATTTTAAAATAAATCATACATTTATTAGTACCATTTAGATAAAATAAAAAAAAAGATAGTAAAGTTTATAATTTTGGTAATTATATTGTTTAAAATTAATTAATTTATATTAATTTTGAATTTAGAGATATTTTATATTGAATTCAAAATGTCAATATAAAAATAAACAAGTAAAAGAAGAAGATTATATTTTTTACACAAATTTTAAAAATAAAAAATAAAAAATGAGTAGAAATGAGAGAGAAAATCAATTTTTAATAGGTGACAAAAATTAGAGGAACACATTTGCATGATTAACGATCTACGGGGTTAATTAATATTAAAAAATGTTTAAAAACATCAAAAAACACATTTGTATGATTAATGATCTATGAAAGAATAATACCATCTTAAAAAGAATTTAGAGACAGTTTAACAAAAATATAACAAATAAGAGGGTCATATTTGCAATTTAGTCGACAATTTATATACTTTTAACAATTTTACACTTAATATTAACAAATTGTTTCTATTATTTTGCGGCCTGCGGGTGAGTGTTATCCAAAGAAAATCACACCATGTCATAAATAAGGAATAAATCCTCTCGTTTACCACCTCGCTAGAATCCTTTTCGTTTTTTAATCACTTGTAGTTGTAGGTAACCCATTTGCAAACAATTTCAGATAGTTGCGTACATTTTAATCTAGAAATGATTTTAATGGGTTTAATTTTTGGTCCATGACAGCATAGTTGAGGAGGCAAAGTAGCAATCACCACCACCGCTGCCGCCTCTCATTATATAAGACACTGACCACCACCACCGCATCTTTTATTCTTATCCTCAAATCTATCTCCATATATGGCTGCATTTCATATAAACTAAGAATCAAACAACCCAAACAATTAGACTAAATTCAAAATTAGACTAAGAATCAAACAACCCAAACAATTAGACTAAATTCAAAATTAGACTAAGAATCAAACAACCCAAATAATTAGACTAATTTACACCCTAAATTTTAACCATGAAATTATTTTGTATCCTAAATTTATTTTGAATTAAATACATTCTAAATTTTGGGATATTCTATGAAGATTTTCTTGTGAGGATCTTGTGAGAGTTTTCTTTGTTTCGTTGAACACATCGTAAAAGAGATCCAATTACCACAACTTTTTTTTTTTTCACATCAAAACGACGTCGTTTTGATAGAATTTTTTTTTACAAGTTGATAGAAAATTAAAAGCCATCAAACACAACTTACTTTTACCAAACAAACGAAGTAAAGTAAAAAGAGTACATTTAAATTTTGAGTTTAAATCTTCATAAGATTCTCACAAAGAAATACGATCCCCTAAATTTTGAGTTTAAATACAACTTGCAACCTCCCCACTAAAGTTTAGGAGGCAAATTGTTTTGATGTAGAGGATACAGAGGATACAAATTGATACAAATTGTTTTGAAGATCAAAGTTTACGCTCTGTTTCTGAGTTTTAAAATGGACAGAAAAGAAAAGAAATAAACGGAAAATTTAAGTTTTATTTCCAATTCTTATGTTTCTGAGTTTTTTAATAAACGAAAAAGAAAAAGAAGTGGATAGAAAACTTACCACTTTTTCTTCTAAAAGTTTTTCATCCAAAATTGACCGATTTTAATTTTAAAAGAAATTGGAATAAGTAATATTTTATAATTCACATATTATCCTCAACTTTTAATATAATAAATTTTAAATTACAACCTCGCCTTCAATTTTTTTAAATTTTTATTCTTTTCTATTAAAAACTCGTAAACAACATGTTAAAAAAAACTTCAAATTTTCTATTCTTTTTTTTTCTGTTCTAATTTAAATTTTCTATTCTTTTCTTTTCTGTTCAAAACTCAGAAACAGAGTGTTAGTGTGCATGTAATTTAAAATAAAATTTAAGATGCAAATAAATTTTAAGATTAAAGTTTGAAATACAAATTGGAGATTAGTCACCTTAAAACACCCGAGTTCTAGCCACCAACACTTCCACAACAAAATATTCAATTCGTATCCGTCCCAACACGTAAAAAAGCCCCAAACAACTTCAATTTTACTACTGCCATCTAATTAATAATTAGAATGATTTTGTTCCGATTGATCAACAACAATAACATCCACCTTCTCATCTCATCTACCTTTGTGATTCATTGCCGGGAAACTCTCAAATCTTCAGACGGATGAAGATTTAGCAGAGTGAAAATAATTATCACCGTGAGAGAAAATGGCGAAGTTATTGATAATGATGGCAAAATTGTCAAAAGCTTATAAATTGCTCAATAGTCTTCTTTATTGTCATATTAATTGATTCGGATTAACATGAATTTTATTTTTTGATAAGTTGTCAATTAATTAACAGAATAATAAGACATATAGATTAGCACTCTATTAGTGAAATGATCCATTTATTCAAAAATAAACTTCATGCTAACAACATCCTTAATATCAAGCTCCAAATAAAAAACTTCTCGATTTAAAGGGACACGTTTGTCATTACCTCTTAATTTTAAAACTCTGAAATAAACTGAAAATGCAAATTAAAGAAGGATAAGGGAACTAATTCAACTGGTCCGATCTAGGGAGTGGATACTAAGTCGTCTATAAATCCGACGGAATGGCCGTTCCTAGCGGTGGCATATACCCAACGCAATCGACGATTCCGGCTACAGAGCTTCGCATTAATGTAGGATTGTGGTACCGGAGGAGGCCGAGCGGTATCAATATCAGCTCAATTGGTAATCGTAATAGTAGTAGAACTTGGATGCGCGTCTTGGCACTGGAGCGGAACAACAATTCCAGTAGTGATGCAGCGGTGCCCAATTCCAATTACGTGGTGCCGTTGGACTCCAAGTCCTCCTCTTGCATCACTCGCCCCCTTGCCGAGATCCTTCGCGACCTCAACAAAAGGATCCCCGATAATATCATCATCAAAGCGGAAGGAGTTGATCATGATCATCAGCACTATCCAACCACCTTCATCCCATGGTTGGTTACACTATTAACTCTTTCTCTTTCTTTCTTTTTCCTAATTATATACTACCTCCGTCCCAGAAAATGAGTCATATTTGGCTTGTTCCAAGTTAATTTGCGAGATGCTAATATTCAAATTATGATGTGAATTTATTATAATTTTTCTAAATAAAAAATTTGTACTCGGTAATTTTTTTTTTAAAGTAGTTGCATAATCAAACATAAATAAATTCACATCGATTTTGAATGTTAGAAATTTGTAAATTGATAACTCAAAAAAAAAACCTCAAATGGGACTCATTTTGTGGAATGGGGGGAGGAATAAATCATTTCTAACGTAAAGAATACCTGGATGTTGTCCAGGTACCATGCCAACCGGATGTTGAGTTTCTACGCCCCAGGTAGTAGTGTAACCATGCCATTGCTTCTTTCGATTTTTAGGGATCTAATTTTATTAATCATTCTTAGAAGATTTTGTCAACTGTTTCCCCTGATTCTGATCCCACTGTGATTTTGCTATGTGATTCTCTATCACTTTACCTCATTAAATTTGTAAACACTGGCAATGCTTCCATCCAGTTCACATGACATCTTATCTAATGATCTGTCATGGAGTGGCGGGTCATTTGCCATCATCTGTGATAAAATGTTTGAGGCTTTACTGGCTTTTGACCACACCACTTTTTCTTGTGCATCTGCGAATGTATCTTATGTAACAAATGGTTCACGAATTACATAAACAAGAATATTGTTCTATATAATCTCATCTCAGTTGCACATTCTTAATTTAACTTGACAACTTGTTAAATTATCAAGCTCTGATGTCTAGACATTTCTTACAGGTTGGTGTGGAGAAATACGCGATGTAATTTTCTCTGATAATGGAAATGTAACTGTGGTATATCGCGTCATTGTACGAGGTTCTGATGGAGAGGTTTGGCTCCTTTCCATATCTTGTATTTTATTATTCCCTAGTATTTCATCAATTAAAATGTGATAGAAATTAAAATGTGAACAAGACATAAGAGATAGATTTATGTTTATCTCCGCGGAGAATTGGTTGTCCTCCGGGATGTTTAGATCAGTCCTTAAGTTCAATCCGCATCACTCGCGTACACAGAAAATATATCTCATAAATTCTCTCAACTCAATAATAAATAAGCTGTTACATACAAATAGAGATTAGCCTTATAAAGAGACCAAGGAAACTGCCATTTCTTACAACTTCTCACCCTCCATTATCTGTCAACTATCCCACTACCCCTAGACATAATAAATTAAATACCTTATGAAACCCTAATAATATATAATATATTTAAAGTATAACTTAATTCCAGCAAAAGCCTAATTAAATATAGAAATTTTAGCTGCCTTATGTCTTTGATCCTCATCACTTCTACTAATTATCCTGCTCAAAACAATAATGAATCAGGTGAAGCCATTTCTTTATAACATGCAATCCCAGAGCCCAGCTCACCATAACATAATCTTTCTCACAATCTAACTTAAGTACTCATTCCGTTCCACCAAAATAATTCACATTTTGCAAAATTTGCAGATTTTAAGGATATATTTTTCTTCCATGTTTATCACTAAATATACTAGTTTAGTAGTTATGGCATCATAGTGTAATTGTGATGTTAAATTTAAGGACATTGTGTCATTTTATACTATCATCAATAAAAAGAGTACTCCTTTTGTGGAACAAATTTTTTTTTAATTATTTGTAAATGGGACTCTTTTTGTGGTACGGAGACAACATCAAATTGATCACTTTTAACACCTCAACCATCTCCTTTGCTAACAAATTGAAATGGTCGTTTCTACACATGCACCAACTTTTCATAAATCATATAAGGCTTTTCTCTAATACAACTTGGTAAATTAATGGGCATAAAGCACTTAACCAAGATAGACTTGTCCTTTTTAGACCCCAACACAATAAATATGAAATTAATGCTCTTGGAAATTAATATCATTAGCATGAACGCTGAGGATTTGACATTTATTGTTGATTAGTAGGAAAACGGGAACCAAGACTCATTGGAAGTGAGGTTTCTTCTTAGTTTACTAGAGATATGGAATGAATTGAATGCTACTCTGTCGGGAAAAATTGTTATCTCTGCTCTTGTTGTTGATCAGATTAGGAGTGTGCAAAAAACGGATAAAACCGAATTACTGAACACAACTGAATTATTTTAACCGAATTATTTCGGTTTTTCGGTTTTTTTCTTAATTTCGGTTATATCCTATTTAATTATCGGTATTCGGTTTGGTATGGTTTTAAAAATAGGTTATTCTGGATAACTGAATAACAAGAATCACACATAGCTCCTCAAGTTTGCATGTGATGATGACGTGTTGATATGTGAGTTGGAGTGTAGATTCCGGGCTTCCAAATAGAAACAAGAAAAATGGGACAACCTGAATAAAAGGAACAGACCATTGAATATTGATAACTAAATTTTATTAACCCCTGTGCCCCAACTTATAACTTATAAGACTCCTCGGTCCTCTTTATCGTCCCATAACTCCTAACCCCAACCACTCCTCTTCAATCTTCATCATTCCATAAATCCCGACCGTGATAAACCTCTTCCAAAGAAAAGCAAGCAATCAATCGCTTCACCTTGTTTAGTCGCAACTAATGCGAAGAGGCCACCATTTCACCGACCGAGCTCGAACCCGTAGAGACCCACCGTGAGAGAGTTGGCCATCGGAGACAACGACGGTGACTCGGTCCAAGGCGTGTTAGCAAAAATGAGACTTAACATCGGCGCTTCTAACCGTCCTTGCGAGGCTGCGTCACGATGGCGAGTTGGGTGGTCATCGGTGGATCTGAGCTTGACGGCTTGGATTGCTTCTATGCTCGATGTTCGGCCTTCTCGGCAGGAAATTTCTCGATCCACGGTGGTCTTCTTCTCCTCCATTGACTTCTTCTCTAAAGCTCAGGCTGTCCATGGTCTTCTCTCTCTCATTTTGGGTGCTATTTGTGTTCGGTTATTACCCGAAATACCGAATTTATAATTCGGTAATTCGGTATTCGGGTATTCGGTTATTACAAAATTCGGTTATTAGTTCGGATAGTGAAAATATGAATATTTCGGTATTCGGTTCGGTTATAACCGAATGATCAGTCCTAGATCAGATTGGTGTTCTTGCTTTAGGGCATTTCTATGGTGCTTTTTGAGGAATTTCTGTTTCATATACATATTTGGGCTACACTTTTATAGGTGCTATATTTTATTTTAGTTTCCACTTATTCTTGGTTGAATTGACTTCTTGTCCCCCTTGCTTTATGTAATCTTCTATGTTCTATGAATAAAATTTATTTTTCTATAAATAATAGAGTTATTACTAAGTTTGTAGGGGAAGAAGATGGAGAAGAAAAAGAGTGAAGTAGAAAAATTGATGGATTCGAAGAGTCAAGGGAGCTGAAATTCTATATTCCTAAAACTAATTAGTTTGGTAGTGGTGGTATGAGGATGAAATTATGATGACAAAATTGAGAATATTATGTCATTTTATACTACTATCAGTAAAAAGTGAACTCTTCGTGATTTTTTTTTGGCAAGTGCGACTCTTTGTGGAAAGGTGGGAGTATTATTAATTAGGCTTTTGGTGGGAATGAAATTATGTTGTACATACATATATTATATATTTTGGTGGGAGTTTTTTTTTTTAATATTTGTATTCTGTGTTTTAGGGTTGAAAAATTATTAAAACCCTATGTAGTAAAGAATCAAAACATACCAACTCTTAGCAGGCATAAGCCCCAAGTCCTTGGGGAACTAGAAATTACAGGGGCAGAAAAAAAGCTGAGTGCCTTGCTAGAAAAAATGCATTCCTGACTGATAACCAACATTCTTGGGAACTGTAAACTATACTTGATGGAATTCTAATAATAAGAATTTTGGCCTAGCAATGGCTTTCAATGCTATATGTGTTAGCTCTGTGCAGTCCGTAGTTTAAGCAGGTAATTTGTCAGCAATGCCCCTTGAAATTATATCTTTGATGTTGACATTGGTGGAGGAGGGTTGGTACCTATTGTCGTAGGAGGAATGGTAGTTTTTTTTTCAGCATACTCAGAGACTTGAGTTTGACGCTATAGAACACAAGTTAGATAGTAAGAGATACCACCTAAAGGAGATTATAGTGACAACACAATCATTTGCAATGGATTTCAACGAGCTTAATTATTTATTTGAAACTTCAAAATTAACATGATTGATTGATAGTTTTACATCACAAATATGTCATCTATTTACTTTTATTTTGGTGGTTTTCCTTGTTGTTTTCCTTTTTGCACCAAACTGATGTTTTATCCATTCTACTTGATAATACCTTCTGATGCAGGCATATCGCGAATCAACTGGGACAGTGTCATCTGGCAATGACCATATGGTAGATCCTGTTGCTGCAGCCGAGGAAATAGCTTTTTGTAGAGCATGTGCCCGGTTTGGCCTTGGTTTGTATCTTTATCATGAAGAATAGGGGTCAGCAACATTGTGTTTCTAGTAACATGTAATTGACAAATTTGGATTATTTATGTTACATTCCTTTTAGTTCATGTGTATTTGTAGTGAAATTGATATTCTACCGGTATTGTATCTCTTAATATGCCTTGTGAAGTAGAGACAACATCCGCTTGCAAATTTAGAGCAACAAATTATGGCATTGCCAGTAGCCATTGTTCCTAACTAGTTTTGGGACTTTGTTTTGTCTGCTTATTCTTGGACGCCTGAACTTGAAGAATTAAGATAAGTAGGCATAGATTATAGAGCTAATTAAAATTATGCATTATGTTGATTTTAGAAAGTATCATGAATAGTTTTCTTTAACGATAATGCATTTTAATCACAACATTTTACCGGGAGAGGTGGACAATAAACGTTGAGGATTTTCTTATTGTTTTTTTTGGTAAAATCATAAATGATCTAATTCATAACTTAAAGACTTGATTCTGTTAGGAATGGTAGATCTGTCTTGGGCATCGTAGAGCTGTTGAAGTATTTAAAAAATTCTATAAAATATGTTAAAATGTCATAAAGTACTCATTCGTAGAGCAGATAATAATGCATCGTAGAGCAAGATGTAGAGTTCAGACAATACGTTTCTCATCACTCTATCATCAAACAAGTTCGTAGAGTATATGAGAATTGTCCTCAAATTGACAAATTTAGACTCTCAAAGCGAAGATTCCAAGATGTCACTCAATGTCTTCAAATTAAGATTGGAAGATCAAAGAGTAGTTAGTCTATACTAATAATAGGTAGAAGATGTGACACCACTAACATATGATAGGTGAGACTGCAGTCTAATATGACTTTGTTAGAGCCGAAAGCAAGTCTAGTATCTAATCTATAAGTCAACATTAGAAAACATCTAGAGTAGAGTATTAAATGCCCCAACGAAAACTCTCCAAGGAGTTGATTTTCATAAGTCTATAAAGTGAGTACGAGGATTCAAATCCAAATACACACGAACACATACGCGGATCAAATAGTTGAAAATTTGCAGGATCATATCAAGTTCTACTCTATGTTTCAGAATATAGCGTTCAAGCTGCTAAGTACCAGAAAGAAATAAAGCTTATTTGCAAAGCTTAGCATCACATCAAACAACTATCATCAAATTAGAAATTGATTGTCTTAATGACTTTCATCCAAGTCTAAGTGACTTGTAGAGATCTAAGTGACCTAATCTGTGTGACATTGCCGAAACTTAGTGACTCGAATGAATCTTAATGGTTCAGTTATAATAGATTTTAATAATCTGGTCTATGTGACCCATTCTTAGTGGATTTCTTACTTGTTGAAATAGAAGAATGGACTATAAATTATTTGTATTTCAAATCACTTAAAAATATCCTCTGTCATTTACTTTCAGTCATATATCTATTATATTTGTTACATTCATAAAGCTAATCTTAGAATTGGGTGTGAGTGCAAAGGCACAGAGACGACAGGAGCAAAAAGAAAAGAAATTGGAGATCTGGGAAACAATTCAGATTCAATATGGTTTACAAATTTCTTTTGTTTTATAGAGTCTTTAACTATTGGTATGATAATGATGATAGTGATGAACTAATTTTGTACATATATATAATATTAACGCCAAGATTTTTCCACGCGTCTCAATCACGTAAAAGCGCGTCTAATCCTGCATATTTCAACAGGTCAATACCAGAAACTTGACGGCTTGGACCGTCAGGGGATAGCTACGGCGTGAGAGTCAGTACAGGCAGATACAAGGATAACAGTGGAGGAATATAGCTCTAGTGTTTTAATAAAAAGAAATATCGGTTACCTTTAATTGTCTTGTATCCGGTTCTCATATACTCCATTTTCGGTTTTGCGTGCCACCGACCCGCCTGACACTATCCCACTGCAGGTAGCTTACATGCTGATCCCATCACCATTTCCCACCGCCGGTCGATTCTGTCCAATCCTCATTAATGCATTGCAGGATAACAGTCAACTATTATCTTTGTCATCATCACCGGTCAAAGCCAATTCAAACCATTATTCACTTAATGGTTAGGCCCAATGATCCGGCCCAATACTTTCAGGACCCAATAGAAATAGCCCAATGGTTCAGCCCAAGGTGTATAAAATATCATGGCCCAACATTGCCCCCCAGTCTTTTATTAAACAAAATGTTTAATGAAAGACTATAAATGGCCCAGAGTAAAATTGGAGTCCAAATGGAAATAAGTCGAGTCTAATCAGTAAGAAAATCAAAACCAGAAGCCCAATTAATAGAAAATTTGAATCCGAATTGTAACTCTCCAAATTTACCATCATGTCTGGCATTAAATGAGCCGCCCTCGAGTTTCGAAAACCATTTAAAGGACAGACACTATAAAAACCCTTTTCCCCCAATTTTGAAAGCTTTACTAGCTTTTTTGAATCCTCAGTCTCCTCGAGCTCTCGTCTTCCTCTAGATTCCTTTTCTTTTCTGCAAATATCGAACAATGGCGTCTCAAGATTCCGGCGATGCTGCCGTTCCACTCTCTGTGACTCCTCTGTCGACTGTTCCTCCTTCCCCTAGCCCTAATAAATTAGCTTCGGGGTCATGATAAGTAGGTTTTATACCTACTTATTGGATATCAATTCACGAGAACTATGCTCATCTCAAGTACATTTTAGTATGTTTTTAGTTGCATTTTGTGTTTATTTTGCATTACTTGTAATTAGAACTCATATGGTATGAAAATGCAGGAAATGACATAGTTATGAGACTAGCGAAGGCATGACACATGGAACGAGTGTAGATAAGGAACTGAGCAGTGATGGAGGAACAAGCAACAAGCAGTAGAACAACAAGCAACAACAATGAGAAACAAGTATGCGAGAACGACGAAGGTATGGCATTGAACAAGTTAGATTTCACAGGTCCGCCGCCATCACTGTAGAAGCTAAAATTGCATACCTGCGCGCCCGCGCCCATTTTTTATTGGGACCTCGTGCGGCCACGCGAGTCATCTGAAGTTGTTATTTGACTTAATTTTAAATTTGAAATTTGAAGCGCTTGAGCTTATCTAAACTATTCTGGTTGGTACTAGACGTGATTATTATTGGTTTTTATCAGTTTTTGAATAGAGAACTAGGGTTCTAAGCTTTGAATTAATTCCAAAGAGGATTTGAGCATACACTTAAGATTTTTTACATCTTCTTTAGAATTCAGTCATTGAATAATAACTCATTTCATTTTGCTGGAAATTATTGGAGATTTGAACAGCACTTTAGAACATAATCTGCAATTGGGTTTGTTCAATTCTATCTTCTCTTTCAATTACTTTATTTATTTTCCATGTGTTACTATAATCCCATAATGGCTTTCGGTTCAGAAATGAACTAAATTCCATTACGGGATTCTAACGAATTTTGATATGTAGTCTATAATTAATTGCCTGATTGCTTGATTGTTCGTTTATCATTGGAATTTCTGTTATGATTGATTGGATTGCATGAATGTTTGATCACCATTCATTTTATGTATTTATATGGAATTGAAAAATGACATGTGAGTATGGTTGTAATCATGATAGCATGCGCTTATGAGGCTGAAAAGTTTAGCTTTATATTTCGTGAACCAGATGGAAATATATTGTTTCTCCGTGTGTAGTAATATAAGAGCTTGTGCTTCAATTCAATATTTCTGCAATTTCACATAGAAATATAGTGATTTTGGTTTTATTGATGATTACATGATTTCCATTGTATGTGGAGGTTATGTAAGCAGGTCATAATGCATTGAAAAATGGTTATGTCTACTTTTTTGCTCTTGGCTAATTTTCCATGATACATGTATAATCTTGCATGATGGTAAATTTAGATGAAATATGAAATGAAGTTAGAATCCCATTTATTTCCAAATTTGATTTCATTAAAGTAGAATTGTGTTTTTAATTACTAATTGATTTTAGAATTAATTGAAATTTTGAATTGTCCATTTAAGCATATAGAAATAATAGTGATACAATTGGTGTATGGTAATTTAGATTTTAAAACCTTTCTCCGTGGATCGATACTTTTCTTACTCTGTACTACTTGTTGACCCATGTATGCTTGCATGAGTTAGAGTCCTTTTGTTAAGATTAAAAAGAAGGCAACAAGTTTTTGGTGCCGTTGTCGGGGAAAGGCGTTTAAATTTATTATTATTATCATCAATTTTAAGCTATATTGTATGACTTAGACAAATCTAATCTTGTCTCATTTCTATTTTTTGTTTTTGTGTGTATTTCAGGTACTTTTATATATTTTTATGCACACACGGTCATCCAACTCCGAGTTAACTCATGCTCAGGATAATATTAACGGAAGAGGTTGGAAAACAAAAGTGCGTAGAAATTTACAAGCAGCCTTAGAGACCACAACATCTAATATGGCGGCAGAAGAGCAAAGAGAGGAGCACAGGGCTTTGGGAGATTATTCAATGCCGAATATTAATGGATTACAGTCAAGTATAGTCAGGCCAGCGATAGCAACCAACACCTTTGAGATAAAGTCGGGCACTATTCAAATGGTGCAGAATTCGGTACAGTTTGGGGGTGCTGCTACAGATGATCCTAATGAGCACCTGTTGAGTTTCATTGAAATATGTGACACCTTCAGATACAACGGGGTGACAGTGTAAGACCCTAACTTTTATGAATAAAGATTAATTTTTCTCAAAATATATTTTTGAATATTATGGTGTGGATATAATATATTGTTATAGTTGTGGGTAATATTTACCAATTTTGCAAAGTAAGCAAGTGATTATATAATATTCGATTGGTCGGGGAACATTCGTTTTAACAGGGAATATTTGTACGACGGCACAATCATTGGTAGACCCCACAACGGAAGTATTGTCGTAGTTTGAAAACGGCATAATTATCTTTTTATAAAAATAACGGCGAAAGTTTTATCATTAAACTGTTGAACTACCCGGTAGTAAAAGTACAAAGAATACTGCATGGTTGGTTGCAAGAAGCAGCACCAGTATTGATTATTGATGCTTACGTGAGAAGTCACTCAGTTATATTCAATTATTGCTATAGTAATTGCTGCATCATATCTCTCATATTATTGATACAATTATTGTTACAGTATCATCTGCATAATATGTTATATTATTAAATCAATAATTGAGACGACAAAGTTATTCATATTATTAAATTGCAATATTTACAATGTGTCAGAAGTTACATCGAGGAGAGGTTTGGTCATCTAATTGCGCGCCAATAAGGAGAAATCCTTATCGAAAGCCCCCTCTTTCCTGGGAACGACCTGGTTGTTAAATATTGTAAGTTATAATATTAATGATGAATAAGTTCGTGTTGATTAAAGATGAAATTGATAGTTCTATTGTGTTGGAATTATTAGTGTTAGTGGAAATCGACATTTATTTCAATATTAATTGATGTTTGAAAGTTATACTGACCAGTCGGGTAATTAATCAGATAAATGAGGAATTAATTGCTATTAATTCATATGATTATAACTATTTGTTCATATGTGTGTACTATTGATTCACATTCTTGTACTATTAGGGGAGTTGGTGCAAGATTGATAATACTTGCATGACTAAGTTAAAAATAGAGGTATAGATGGAGGTACTATACTGTAATTTGTATTTTCACATGATTATAACTATTGATTCACATGATTAAACTATTGATTCACATTATTTACTATTAGGGGAGGTGGTGCAAGTTTAATAATAACTGCAGCACTAAATTAAAAATAAAGAAAAAGAGGAAGGTATTATACTGTAATATTTTGAGCCCCAAAACGTGCAATTATCGAAACTATATTTTCCTATAAATAGAAGATCATTCTTCCTTCATTTCTCACCAATTCACTAAAGCTTTAGAGCAATTATTATAGAGAGAAATTATAGAGAGAAAGAAGAAGAGAAGTCTGCTACCTCACTATTCCAATATCCAGTTTCTTCTAAGGTAAGGGGTATTATTCTTACGTATTCATGAAGAGAATTATTTTCTTTTAATACTGTAAAGAGTCATTATTCCATTCTTTATTATTATGTTAGAATAACTTTTCTACATCTGAGTACCGCATACATGATGAAATTCTTCCGTTATTCCATTCTTTATTATTCTTTGGAATAACTTTTACATCGGCTGATCTATCGCGTGCGTGAATTCTGTTGTTATTCCATTCTTTATTATTCTATTGAAACATCCTCATCTGCAATGCAAATTACGCATGACTTCGGTTTCATTCTTTATTATTCTCATTGGAACATCACATGCATGCGGATTACGCATTTAATGACTGGTTCTATTCTTTATTATTATGTTGGAATATCACATGCATGCGGATTCACGCACACCGGTTCCATTCTTTATTATTCATTGGGAATAACTCATGCGTAGGTGGTCTATCGCATGCTCGGTGAATTCTTCATTATTCCATTCTTTATTATTACATTGGAATAACTTGTCATGTGGATTACCGCGTGCATGGTGAATGATCCTTCAGATTCATTCCTTATTAAATTGTGGAAATGATCTCATCACGCGTGGATTACTGCATGGCGACGAAAATCCATTCTGCGCTTTCATATATTCTATTATACTCGGTTGGTTAAAGTTTTGACTTCTATACTCCATGAAATTAGTAGAATATCCTGGATATTTGCGCTTCATCTAGTATCTTTTCATGAAAATATTCTTCTGAGCATTATTGAATTTTACTCCACAAAGAAGTATCATGTTGATAATTTGGACGTAATTGATTTCAGGTTAAATTAACTTATAAATCTTTAAAATTTATCCTTGAACTTGTTTTATTATTATGTCATTGTCATTGTCATCATCCTCATGCTTATATTGTGATACAAGTCATCTTCGGCTTACGTGCATAGATGGACTTGGTATAATTATGACCAGAGATTATTCGGTATAATCATGACATGTAATGTTATAAATGATGTGGTAAAAGTCCTCAGTGGCATGTAGTGCATTGATGGACAGTTTTTGGTATGATTATGACCAGGAATTATTCGGTATAGTCATGACCATTGATGATTTAATGAATATCCTTGGCCCGTAGTGCAAGGATGACTCGATGATGTGGTTTATTTATTAAGCTGAGTTTCAGCGATAAAAATTGATGAAAACATTTTAAATCATAGAAGATAGTAGATATCATGCTCTACTTGACTCTTCTAATGGATTGCTTATTCTACTGTAGTTAAACTTGATGTCTATTATATTTTATCAGTTTAATATTGTTGAAGACTAATGATAATTTATTCTGCATTATCTTAGTCATAATATTTCTTACTGGGCTAGTTGAGCTCACCCTTTTGCTTTCATTGTTCTCTTCAGGAAATGAGAACGTAGCCGGGACTAGTTGGGGAACGGAGTGATTGTCCGAGATGGTGTATTAGTAGTCCTCACTATTATATAAAATAGTGTGACAATAAATGTAATGAGGACTCTATTTGAGAGTGGATATTGTTTAGAAGGCAGCATTCCTGTTTAAACTCTCAGTTATGTTTTGACGTATATTACATGACGGTTGTATAATTAAGTTTGTATTTGTATTATGTACCATGTATTTGGCAACTCAAGATGGGTGATGTATACCTATTTTGGGGGCGTCATAGTTGGTATTAAAGCTTAGGGTTATGATCCCTGGCTGAGATGTGAGACAAGAACTAGGAGGGGAGTGACGGGGAATTCCTTCGCTAGTATGACCTATCTAAGTTTATTTGGTATTTAATTGGTCAGTCAGAGTATAGGGATAATATGTGATATGTTAATTAACCCTTGTTTTGTGGCAGTATAGGAAAATTGCAGCTGAAAATGTTAACAATGGAGTGAATGAGATCGTGGAGACACCTCTAATCACCAACCAGAATAATGTGATGTCAGGCGAAGAAGGAATTAGAGATATCCATGTGGTGAGTGAAGAATTGATAGTTGCACCCGAGATAGTCGCAGAGGTAGCAGCTGAGAGTGAGGAAGAAGAGGAACCTGAGGAGAATTTATTAGAAGAATTTTATGATAGAAATTTAAAATTGCAAAATCGTGTTCATGAGTTAGAAGAGCAGGCTGAAGAACGGCAGGCAGTCGTGGAACAAAAGGATGCACAATTCAAGCTTGTGTTACCCGATATGCGATGCTTGAACAGAAGCACTCTTTGGCAGAGTATAAGATGATAAAGCTGGAATCTGAGCTGAAAGAAGAAACAATTGAACGAGTGAGAATGAGTGATGCATGGGTGAAAGCCGCACGACGCGTTGATATTGTGGAAAGAGATGTCCGATCTAAGAAGGCTAAAATAGATGATATATATTTCTCTTTTTGGACAACAATTGAAAGAACCCAACATCGAGTTTTGAATTACCCTGTACATGGCGGTCAACCCCAATTTGATATGGATCAAAGATTAATGATTCAGATCATGAAACAGGAGTACGATGAAGCAGTTGAGGGTGGAATATGCCCTATAGAAAAGTCAATTTCAACGGTAATCCTTGCTCAGCTTTCTACTTCTGACCAGTCCCTGCATATTATTATATATGTGAGAACCACAGCCGGCATCCAATACCCAAGTAGAAGATTGACTTTCAGAAAAATTAATTTCAATCATAAACAAACCTTGATTAGGATTAGAAACTTCTCCAAGCTTCTTTTGGCTGTGTCATATACACATCTTCCTCAAGTTTCCCATTAAGAAAGGCCGTTTTCACGTCCATCTGCCAGATTTCGTAGTCATGGTAAGCTGCAATCGCAAGCAAAATCCGAATGGACTTAAGCATTGCTACTGGTGAGAAGATTTCATCATAGTCAACTCCTTGTCTTTGTTTGAAACCTTTTGCAACCAGTCGGGCCTTATAGGTCTCTACCTTGCCGTCTGCTCCAATCTTTCTTTTAAAGACCCATTTACACACAATAGGCTTAATGCCTTCAGGTGGTGAAACCAAAGTCCATACTTGGTTCTCATAAATGGAGTCCATCTTGGATTTCATGGCTTCTTGCCACTTTTCTGAGTCTTTATTACTCATAGCCTGTTCGTAATTCAATGGATCATCATCATCTATGATGCGTGCCTCATCATCATCCTCTATGACAAGTCCATACCTCTCAGGTATCTTTGGTACTCTTCCGCATTTACTGAATAGGTGTGTGATGCGGAAGGAATCTCTACTGGTTAGGTACCTCACTTTGATCTCAGTAGTATTTTGTGGTTCTTGAACCTCTTCAAGATAAATCTTACTCCCACAATCGACCCTTCAAGGATAAACTCCTTTTCCAAGAAGGCGGCATGTTTATGACAAACACCTTTTGATCACTTGGATGATAGAAATAATACCCGATGTTTCTTTAGGGTATCCCACAAATCTACATTTGTCGATCTCTAGTCTGTAGCTTATCGTTTTCAAACTTTTTGACATAAAATGGACAACCCCAAGTCTTAACATGCTTAAGATTTGGTTTCCTCCCCGTCCATAACTCATATGGGTCTTGGGGATGATTTTGTAGGTACCTTGTTAAGTAGGTATGCGTAGATTCTAGTGGAATATCCCCGAAAAGAAATCGGAAGGTTGGTAAAGCTCATCATGGATCGAACCATGTGCAACAATGTTCGATTTCTCCTTTCGAGATACACCATTCATCTGTGGTGCGTCCCTGTGGAGTCCATTGTGAGATTATACCATTTTCTTTGAGACAATCTAGAAACTCACCACTTAGTATTCTCCTCCTCGATCAGATCGAAGAATCTTAATACTCTTACCAGTTTGCTTCTCTACTTCACTTCTGAACTCTTTGAACTTTTCAAATGATTCAGATTTGTATTTCATTAAATACACATATCCAAATCTTGAGTGATCGTCGATGAATGTAATAAAATAAGAATACCCTCCTCGCGTGCGTTCGTTGTCATAGGTCCACATACATCTCAGTGTACCAACGCTAACAACTCAGAACTCTTTCTCCTTTTCCACTAAAAGGAGATTTAGTCATTTTGCCCATGAGACAAGATTCACAAGTTGGATATGATTCATAATCCGATAGCTCTGGAGCCCATCTTTATGCAACTTGGATAATCTTGTTTCATTAATATAATAGAGTCTACGGCTTCCACATGAAGGTATAATTAACATCATCTCTTTCCTTTTCTTAGTTTGTTCAATTTGAAGTATATTTTCATGCAAGTCAAGTATATAAAGTCCATTTCAGCAAATTACCAACACCATATAAAACATTATCATTATAAATAGAACAACCGTTGTTCTTTATTATAATATTAAAACCATCCATATCCAATACGAGAGATAGAAATAATGTTTCTAATGATATTTGCAATATTTAAATTAATGAACTTGCTCAGTGGCGGTGCTAAACAATAAGTCCCTACATTACCTAATGCAAAGAACCTTTGCTCCATTTCCCACTCGTAGGACGACCTCATCATTGCTCGACTTTTCTACTTGACCGGTCCTGCGATACTATTACATATGTGAGAACCACAAATAGGTATCCAATACCCAGTAGAAGATTGACTTTCGGAAAAATTAATTTCAATCATAAACAAACCTTGATTAGGATTCGAAGCTTCTCCAAGCTTCTTCTGCTTTTGTTCCGCAAGATAATCCTTGCAGTTCTTCTTCCAGTGACCCGGCCTGTCGCAATGGAAGCAAATTCCTTTGCTAGCTGGATTAGGTTTCTTTTGATCCTTCACTTTCGCCTTTCCCTTAGCCTTCTTGGATTTTTTCTTTTCAGAAGATACTATCGGCCTCTTCCTTTTCTTGGAAGAATCATCCACCAGTAACACATGGTTCTTCTTGGATGGAAAGTGACCTTCAGCAGTTTTCAACATGTTAAGTAATTCAGGCAAGCTGACATCCAACTTATTCATGTGAAAATTCACAACAAATTGTGAGAAGGTGTCTGGGAGTGACTGCAAGACTAAATCTTAACTCAACTCCCCATCCATGACGAACCCAAGCTGTCCAAGACGTTTAATCAGATTGATCATCTTTAAGACATGAGTCTCAACAGTAGTGCCCTCGGTCATCCGAGATCGGAAGAGCTCCTTAGATATCTCATATTTAGCAGTCCTACTTTGCTCACCATACAACTCTTGAAGGTGCAGTATCATAGTAGGAGCATCCATGTTTTCATCTTGTGTCCAAGCTCGTTACTCATGGATGCGAGCATGATGCATTAAGCCACGGATGCATCATCTTGCCAATGCTTAAAAGTAGCAATCTCTTCCTCGAGGTCGTCTCTCTCTGCAACTTTTTGCAGTACTGGCGAATTTAGGATATAAGAAATCTTTTCAAAGAAGTGAGAACAATTCTCAGATTCGTTAACCAAATCCAGTGTAGTTCTATCCCATTCGGTTTGTTAAGATCAAGTATGCTACGCATGAAAAATAAGTGAATGTGACATTTTCAAAATTTCGCATGTAAAAAGATAATATTTTAGCAAATATTCATTTAATTAATTACCAAAATAAATTAGGTCTTATTTTATATTTGTATCTCCCACTATTTTCTTCAAACTATATTACCTCATTTATATAGTTCTAAGAAAATCTAATTAAAGTTTTTACTAGTGAAAATAAGGATCCCATTTCAAATATATATAGCCTTGTGGTGACACAACAAACTATATATAAATAAATAGGTAGACAACTCCTTGTCAATTACATCATCATGTAACTCCTTATGTTTTGCCTCTTAGATTATTTTGATCAAGTGGTGGCACATCCGAATCAAAATTATTTAAGTTAAGTCCAACCTAAAGACTTCCATATATTCAAAAAAGAAAATATCGCCTCTTGTGGTGACACAACAAAAAACAATATTGTTCAATTTTCTTTATAAGCATCAAATATGATAAATTAACATCTTAAATACTTAATACTTGCCTTGTGGTGACACAACAAACTCATATTAAATATTTAATACTCTATTAATTTTATCATGCTAGAAGGCGACGTTTGATATTCTAAATATCTTTGAAAGCTTAAGACATAATATATAAAAACTTTGAGGGATTTGTTATTATTTGTCTCATCTTGTTTAGCGCGCATGCAAATATGTATATAAAATACGCGTCATATTATTAAACATGCGAAGCATGTTTGCATAATATATAATATATATAATACTAGCATGCACATATAGAATACTATATTCTATCCGAATTGATTATGGACTTTTATTCTAGTTTGGTTCACTAGAGCCACCAAGTGAACCAAAAGGTCAAACCCTAGGGTGCAAGAATAAACATTTAAACATAACTATTACATTTAAACCCGGGCTCCATTACAAACGGGTCTTCAAATGCTCCTTGCTCCTTGATCTCTAGTTCTTTGAAAAAAAAATTCTAACTAATCCTATTACATTAAACTATTTAATTTAAATAGAAACCTTGATCAGAAGTCAAGGGGAATTACATAGGAGAGAGATAGAATTTACATCAAGAAGAAAACCGAAAAGAAAAGGCAGTACGCAGAATTCCCATTTAATAAAATCCATTCATTCAAACATCCAACCAAAATAAATCCAATCACATTGGTCAATAGTCCATAATCAATCCCATTTATTATCATACATATCATCATATGTATCAATAAATAAAATCATTCTATATATTTATGAATATCATTTAATGGGCAATTTTATGTTGCCGTTATTTTTATAAAAAAGATAATTCTGTCGTTTTCTTACTACGACAATACTTCCATTGTGGGGTCCACCAATGATTGTGCCGTCGTACGGATATTCCCTGACAAATAGAATATTCCCCGACCAAACGAATATTTTATAACAATTTGCATACTTTGTAAAATTTTCACATATCACCATTAACTTTAACCTTTTCTCTATTTAACCATTTACTAAACATAATAATTATAAGAAATTTGAATAATTTCATTTCATAATTTTGGGATTTCACAATCTCATCTCCCCTCCTTATGAAATTTTGCCCTCGAAATTTACGTACCTCGTAGTTCGAAGAGATGAGAATACCTTATTTTCTTTTTGGGTTGTACCTTCCTGGTTATTTCCTCTATATCATGATTTTTCCATTGCTCATTTCCTGTATTTCAGATATCATTCTAGAATATATCTTCAAAACAAAGGTTGATTGACATATCATAATTTGTCAACTTATCAAGTAAACAATTTCAGCTTAGGTAAGTCACACACTAGCGAAGTATATAACTCGTATCTCCCCTCCTAGTTCTAGACTCTTATCTCCGCCAGCGACCATATCCCTAAGCTCTGATACCATTTGTGATGCCCCCAAAATAGGTCCACACGACCCATTCTGAGTCGCCAGATATCACACTACAGAAATCAAATATAAACTTCATTTATACAACTATTGAACTTTCGCGATGCGAAACGACTACTGATTAAAATCGTGAGTTTTAATACAAATGTATGTAAATCTCTCATGGTGCCTCGACCACAACCTTACAATGGTACTTTTACATAAAAAGTACAAGAAAAGCTGTTTTAGAAATTAAAATCTTTGGGAAGTTCTCAAGAAACCTTCGTGCATGGGAGGCCATGCGTACAGGTTATGATAGATATCATATGTTCACGTAATTATCCTTGGTTGACCAAATAGACCCCAAAAGAAAAATGAGAAGATTACTATCATGTTCTTTCCAATGGTGAGTCTTCTCTTGACATATAACTATCTCCACTGTCTGCAATTGAAAATTATATTTCAACCAAACTCCAAGATCATATAGGTAGTGCTCGTAGATATTGTGAGACCCTAGATTTTATGAATAAAGATTTAAATTTTTTGAAATATTTTTTTGAATATTATTGTGTGTAATTGATATAATGTTATAGTTGTGGGTAATATTTATAAATTTGGCAAAGTAAGCAAGTTGTTATATAATATTCGATTGGTCAGAGAATATTCTTTTTATCGGAGAATATCCGTATGACGGCACAATCATTGGTGGACCCCACAACGGAAGTATTGTCGTATTTAGAAAACGACAGAATTATCATTTTATAAAAATAATGGCGAAAGTGTTACCGTTAAAACTGTTGAACTACCCGATAGGAAAAAATGCATAAGATGTCTGGCGTGGTTGCATAAGTAGTACACACCAGTATTGATTATTGATGCTTACGTGAGAAGTCACTCGATTTTATTCAATTATTGTCACAATATTTTATATTATTAAATCAATAATTAAGACGACAAAGTTAATCATATTATTATTTGCAATATTGACAATGTCTAGAAGTTCTACACAAGGAGAGGTTTGGTCACCTAATTGCTACCAATAAGGAGAAATCCTTATCGAAAAGCCCCCTCTTTCCTTGGAATAACCTGGTTGTTAAATATTGTAAGTTATAATATTAATGATGAATAAGTTCGTGTTGATTAAAGATGAAATGGATAGTTCCATTGTGTTGAAATTATTAAAGTTAGTGAAAATCGAGATTTATTTTGATAATAATTGATGTCTGGAGGTTATATTGACCAACCGGGTAATTAACCGGAAAAATGAGCAATTAATTGCTATTAATTCACATGATTATAACTATTTGTTCACATGTATGTACTATTGATTCACATCCATTTACTATTAGGGGAGTTGGTGCAAGATTGATAATACTTGCATGACTAAGTTATAGATGGAGGTACTATAATGTAATCCCAATTCTTTATGTGTTACATGCGGTGAACAAATATTTTCATTCAATTCACGAACCTAATTATTCGCCATGCAAATAACTAAGTCACATGTTATCATACCCAGTTCTAACCCTAGAATTCCTCTTTCAATTCCTTCTAGAGTAACAAGGTAATTACTGATCAGATAATTAATCAATAGGCTCAAGACAAGATAAACAATTCAATTTGACACGGATAATTGGAATAAATTGAATAACTAATTTATAAACATAAAAGGTTTAATTGAAATCTTAATGAAAGAATTAGTTCAATTTCATTGAATTAAAATCAAGAATCCACAACTGAATAGACATTAAAAGATAAAAGTATGATAAGAGAAGAGAATAGAATCTGTTGTCAGCAACAAATTATGAAACCCTTGAACCAAATGGATTAAAACAGTTAAACTTTAAGTGCTAACCGGTTACATAAGTTTAAGACAGGCTCAGATTATCATCATGATTAAAATTAGAACTCATCATCAATTATCAACACTATTCAAGTTAACATGCAAAACCAATCTTATCATAGGCCGAGCTAAGACCACACCAACCGATCACACAGATTTATGCAAAAAAATATATGCAATTATACTACATGAACACATACTAATGCAACACATATATGAATATGCAAATAACTACCATGTATTATATGCAACCTAAAAAAAACACAATGCTAACACATAAAAAAAATGAACTACCATGCAGATAACTAACTATATGCAATACGACATTAAAGTGCCCCCAAACTTAAACTAGACATTGTCCTCAATGGCTGAAATAGAAAAAAGTAGAGCAGAGGACTTCCTTGAAAATATAACAATCTTCTTCCTTGTCCATTAAGTTTGGAGACTATGCTAAGCACATGGAACAAATTGGGCACCACACTTGAATTTGACTTGAATAACCTGTAAACCATGATAGAAACAATCTTATTAAATTCTAAATAATTGCAAATTCAAAACTACTAATATAAAACCTAATAAAAACTAAAAATAAAAATTAAACTTGGGTTGCCTCCCAATAAGCGCTTGTTTTATAGTCTCAGTCTGACTTCTTCAATTCTCTATCCAATTCCCCTTCGAAAATTGAGGAATCCTCCATCCATCAGTAGCAATGTCTATTTTGGGAGGTTCCCATTAGCAAAAGCCCTTGAATTAAAGTCACCTAGCATTCTCTTTGTAGATAGGTTCCCTATTAAGAACGTCCAACAACTAGGTGTTTTCTCCATTATGTCTGTGATCAGACTGGGGCATTGAAGCTTAATAAATATAATGGGATCTTCCTCTAATTTATAAACATAAAAGGTTCAATTAAAATCTTAATGAAAGAATTAGTTCATTGTCATTGAATTAAAATCAAGAATCCACAACTGAATAGACATTAAAAGATAAAAGTATGATAAGAGAAGAGAATAGAATCTGTTGTCAGCAAATCTGATGATCCCCTCTTGCTCTTGCTCTTGATCTTCAATGTTCTTCAATTAGCTCCAATGGCTAATTAAGAACTAGGGTTTATATTTTAATCTAATGGAGTATTTTATCTAGTCTAATCTATGTAATCTCTCTTTATTTTATGCCTTACATCATGTATTTATAGGTTACAAGTCCAATTTTTAGATTAAGAACAAACCCAATCCAATTTGGAGTCAAAAAGGTGTCAAAAATCGCCCCAAAACGCGTCCAAGCTTGGCCAAACTCTTCCCAAAGGTCTCCTGGCTATTTGGGCATGGCACCGAACACACCCCTAGCGCCCGAAGACTGGGCATAGGGCACGAAATGGGAGACCCAATTGGTCACTTTTCTGGAAATTTTTAGCTCTGACGTCCTTTGGAAAAATGGCCATAACTTCTTCGTTAAAACTACAATTTCAATGATTCAAGATGTTCCGAAAAGAGGAGACGTAGATCTAAAACTTTTATTCTTTGAGTTTTTCGAAATAAGATCCAGAGAAATGCTGAAATTGGCTCTGAAGTGACTGTTGTGTAAATGGCAAGCCAAAAACACTAATCTAGCCACCCCAAACGTCGATCCAAGTAACTTTTGTTCTAAATCCTACAAAAAACGTAAAACATGCATGAATATACATAAAAACTTAAGAAAATCCAAAAGATTAAGCTCAAACGCATTCAATTCATGGGTATAAAACTCACTCATCAGAAATTATAGAGAGAAAGAAGAAGAGAAGTCTGCTACCTCACTATTCCAGTATCCAGTTTTCTTCTGAGGTAAGGGGTATTATTTCTTTTGTATTCATGAAGAGAGCTATTGTTATTTCATACCTTATTATTATGTTGGAATAACCTGTCTATGCGAAGTACCGCATACATGGTGAAATTCTTCTGTTATTCCATTATTTATTATTATGTTGAATAACTCTGCCACGCCAATCTGATATCGCATACATGATGAAATTCTTCTATTATTCCATTCTTTATTATTCTATTAGAATAACTTGTCTGTGTGGTCTATCGCATGCCTGGTGAATTCTATTGTTATTCCATTCTTTATTATTCTGTTGGAATATCCTGTCTGTGCGGATTACGCATGATGTAAGACCCCATCTTTTATAAATAAAGATGAATTTTTCTATAAATATTATTTTTGAGTATTATGGAATAAATTTGATATAATTTTATAGTTGTGGGTAATATTTATAAATTTTGCAAAGTATGCAAGTTGTTATAAAATATTCGTTTGGTCGGGGAATATTCTTTTTGTTAGGGAATATTCGTATAATGGCTCAATCATTGGTGGACCCCATTAAATGTAATTATTGTCGGATTGAGAAAACGACAAAATATATTTTATAAAAATAACGGCGGAGGTGTTACTGTTAAAACCGTTGAACTACCCGGTGGTAAAAAGTATGCGATGTCTGGCGTGGTTGCATAAGAGCACTACGGTATTGATTATTGATGCTTACGTGAGAAGTCACTTTCCTATGCTCAATTATTATTACGATAATTGTTGCATCATATCTCTTATATTATTGATTCAATTATTGTCACAAAGATCATCCTGCTTAATATGTTATAGTATTAAATCAATAATTGAGACGACAAGTTATAAATGATTAATAATTGTTGAAAGATTAAATATGTGTTGATGAAAAAAAATGATTTGTGGTAAGTTTGATTATTTTATGGGGGCTCATATGTCATCATCTAAGAGTCTCTTCGTCGATAGTAATTACCTTCGTCAATAGTAATTACCCTTGTGAATAGTATTTACCTTCGCCGATAGTAATTACCTTCGTCAATATAGTAATTACCCTTGTGAATAGTATTTACCTTCGTCAATAGTAATTACCCTCAGTGAATAGTATTTACCTTCGTCAATAGTATTTACCTTCGTTAATAGTAATTACCTTTTTACCGGACGTCCGAACCACTTGTCATTTCACATTACAAAGGCGTCGAACCACTTGTCGTTTCACATTACAAAGCGCCGAACCCGATCGTCAAGCCACTTTGCCTTTTCACACTAAGAAAAGTGCTAAGCTAGAAATCTTCTATAAATAGAGGCTGGGGCTTCATTATTTTCACGAATTCATTCAAGTTATAGAGAGAAAGTATAGAGAGAATAAGAGAGAAAGAAGAAGAGTATTTTGTTACTACACCGCCGCAAAGATTCAATCTCCTACCAAATGTAAGGGTGTTATTCTTTCTTATTCATGAAGAGAACTGTTGTTATTCCATTGCTTATTATTACATTGGAATAACCTATATCGCGGCTTTACCTATACTTGGTGACATTCTTCTATGATTACGTTGGAACATCCTCGTCATGTGTTTTACACCGGACTGGTTCCGCTCTTTATTATTCTGTTGGAACATCACATGCATGTGTTTTACACCTGACTGGTTCCGCCTTTTATTATTTTGTTGGAACATCCTGTTTGTGTGTTTTACACCGAACTCGGTTCCGCTCTTTATTATTCTCGCTGGAATATCCTATCTCGTGTGTTTTACACCGGATCCGGTTCCATCTTTATTATTACATTTGGAACATCCTGCTTGTGTGAATTTCACCTGACTTCGGTTCCGTTATTTATTATTCATTTGAATAACTTTTATCATGCGGCTATCGCATGCATGGTGATTTCTTTTGTTATTCCATTCTTTATTATACCCAAATTGGTTAAAACTTTGACTTCTATACTCCATGAAATTAGTGGAATATCCTTGATATTTGCTTTTCATCCAAAGATCTTTTCATGAAAATATTCTTTTGATCATTCTTGAATTTTACTCTACAAAAAGCGATTATCATATTAATAATTTGGGCGTTAATAATTCCTCGGATAAAATAATTCTTGAACTTGTTTTATTGAATTCTTATATCATTGTCATCATCCTCATGTTTATATTTTTTTTAAAGTCATCTCGTGGCACCGTAGTGCATAGATGGACTTGGTATGATTATGACCGAGAGACTATTCGTTGTAATCATGGCCGTAATGTTACAAATGATGTGGTAAAAATCCTCGATGGTAGTAGTGCATTGATGGACCGATTGTTGGCATGATCATGACCATTAATGAATACACAAATATTCTTGGCCCGTAGTGCATGAATAATTGTGGTCGTGATACTAAAGAATATCCTCGGCCGTAGTGCGTAGGGTGATTCGATGATGTGGAATATTTATTAAATCGAGTCTCAAATTTATAACAAAGGATGAAAAACCTTTTAAAACCTAAAAGATAGTAGACTTTATTTTCTACTGACTCTTTTAATGGATCAGATATTCTGCTTAGCTTAAACCGGTCATTCTATTGTATTTTATCGGTTTAACATTGTTGAAGACTATTGATAATTTATTCGCGCATTATCTTAGTCATAATATTTCTTCTTGGGCTAGTTGAGCTCACCCTTTCTTTCACCGCTTCTATTCGTGAAATGAGAATATAGCCGGGACGAGTCGGGAAAACGCAGTGATGGTCTTGAAGATAGCATTAGTAGTCCTCACTATTCGTGAAATAGTGTGATAATAATTGTAATGAGGACTCCTTTTTGAGTTTGTATAATATCTAGTAGATGATATTTGTATTTAAACTCACAGTTTATGTCGTATTGTACACGATTGTTATGTTAGTAAGTTGTATTTAAATTCTGTACCATGTAAGTGGCGACCCAAGATGGGTGATGTATACCTAATTTTGGGGGCGTCACACATGACCTGGTTCCATTCTTTATTATTCTGTGAGAATATCCTGTCTGTGCGGATTAAGCATGATCTGGTTCCATTCTTTATTATTCTGTTGGGAATAACTTGTCTGTGCGGTCTATCGCATGCATGGTGAATTCTTCTGTTATTCTATTCTTTATTATTCTGTTGGAATAACCTGTCTATATGGATTACCGCATGCATGGTGAATGATCCTTTGTATTCATTGCTTATTAAATTATGAAAATGATCTGTCGACGTGGATTACCGCATGGCGGGTGAAAATTCATTTGCAGTTTCGTATATTCTATTATACTCGTCTGAGATATCATTTTTTTGTACTCGTCATGGATTATCATTTTCTTTGATATTTTTTTTACGAGTTACTATTCACAGGTTACTATTCACCCAGTTACTATTCACTCTAGTATTATTCACTCGGGTATTCGGGACACTTTTCATGTCAGAGTACTATTCACGGGTTACTATTCACCCGATTACTATTCACTCTAGTATCATTCAATCGGGTATTCGGGACACTTTTTCGTGTCGGGGTACTATTCCCGAAGTACTATTCACGGGTTACTATTTACCCGAAAAATATATTTCTTTTCTGTCCAAATTATTTTTGGTACATAAATATTATTCTTGAATTTTACTCTACAAAGCAAGATATCGTGTTGACAATTTGGGCGTTATTGATTTCTAGATAAATTAAATTATAAATCTTTAAAATTTATCCTTGAACTTGTTTTTTTGAATTATTATGTCATTGTCATCATCCTCATGCTTATATTATAATTAAAGTCATCTTTGGCTTACGTGCATAGATGGACTTGGTATGATTATGACCAGGGATTATTCGGTATAATCATGACCATAATGTAATGAATGATGTGGTAAAAGTCCTCATTGGCCTGTAGTTCATTGATGGACAGTTGTTGGTATGATTATGACCAGGGATTATTCGGTATAATCATGACCATTGATAATTACATGAATATCCTTGGTCATGGTGCAAGGATGATTCAATTTTATTTATTAAGCTGAGTCTCAGTGATAAAGTTGATGAAAAACTTTTTAAATCATAGAAGATAGTAGATTTTATGCTCTACTTGACTCTTCTAATGGATTGCTTATTCCGCTGCAGTTGTTGATGTGACGCCCCCAAAATTAGGTATACGTCACCCATCTTGGGTCGCCACTTACATGGTACATAAATTCAAATACAACTTACTAACATAACTGTCATGCAATACGACATAAACTGTGAGTTTGAATACAAATATTGTCTACTAGATATTATACAAACTCAAAAGGAGTCCTCATTACAACTATTATCACACTATTTCACAGAATAGTGAGGACTACTAATGCTATCCTCTGGACCATTATTCCGTTCCCCGACTCGTCCCAAATTATGTTCTCATTTCACAAGAACAAAGGTGAAAGAAAGGTGAACTCAACTAGCCCAAGAAGAAATATTATGACTAAGATAATGCGAATAAATTATCATTAGCCTTCAACGATGTTAAACCGATAAAATACAATAGACAACAAGTTTAACTACGGATGAATATGCAATCCATTAAAAGAGTCAAGTAGAAAATAAAGTCTACTATCTTTTAGGTTTTAAAAGGTTTTCATAAATTTTTATCACTAAGACTCAGTTTAATGAATAAACCACAATATCTAATCATCCCTGTACCACGGTCAAGGATTTTCATCAAATTATCAATGGTCATGACTATCTTAGAATCACCCCTCGGTCATAATCATACCAAAACTATCCATCAACGCATTACAGTGCCACCGAGGACTTTTATCACATCATTTATAACAAGCCATGATTATACCGAATGATCCTCGGTTATAATCATACTAAGTTCATCTATGCACGTAAGCGAAAGATAACATAATATATCGTGAGGATGATGATGATGATGATATAATAATTCAATAAAACAAGTTCAAGAATTATTTTATCCGAGAATTAAGAACGTCCAAATTGTCAACAAGATACTTTTTTGTAGAGTAAAATTCAAGAATGATCGAAGAATATTTTCATGAAAGATCTTTGGATGAAACGCAAATATCAAGGATATTCTACTAATTTCATGGAATATAGAAGTCAAAGTTTTAACTAACCGGGTATAATAAAGAATGGAATAACAAAAGAAATCACTATGCATGCGGATTTCAGATATATACAGTTATTCCAATAGAATAATAATAATCTAACCAGTCGTGAAATTCACACGCATGTGATATTCCAAATGTAATAATAAATGCGAATAATAAACAATGGAACCAGGTCCCATGTAAAACACATGCATGTGATATTCCAACGAATAATAAAGAATGGAATAATGAAGAAGATCACCAAGTATAGGGGATTCCACGATCTGAAAGTTATTCCAATGTAATAAATAAGAATGGAATAACATAAGGATTTCACCAAGTATAAGGTATCTGCATATACGAGGTTATGTATAGGGTATGCCACTTTTACGGGTTATTCCAATGTAATAATAATGAATGGAATAACGAAGTTCTCTTCATGAATAAGAAAGAATAACACCCTTTACTTGGTACAACAAATAATATCCCTTACCGTAAAAGACACTTTGGATATCAAAGTAGTGAAGTACCGAATACTCTTCTTCTTTATCTCTATAGATTTTCTCTCTATAAACTTCTCTCTATAATTCTCTCTCTAGAGTTTCAAAGAATTAAATAAGAAAATAATGAAGGAATGAGCTTCTTTTATAGGAAAATAGAATGCATAGTAATTAATCCATAAACGGTCCAGTTGATTTACTTTTAATCGGCGGTCCATATTTAAAGCAAAATCTTTTAAATAAAATATCATATATTATTATTTATATAAAACATTTTACTATGAAAACACTATGCAACACTATGCAAAACACTATGCATAATAAAATATAATATATTATATTTATAGAATAACTTTAATAAAGTATTACATTTTATATAAAAAAGATGTTTACATTTTATTACGTTAATAATACGAATAAAACAAAACGTCATTATCGCTATAAATAATTCATATTATTAATCGACAATAATGGAATCAAACCGAGTGACTTCTCACATAAGCATCAATAATCAATACCGTAATACTACTATGCAACCATACGTATTCATCGTACTTTTACTACCGAGTAGTTCAACAAGATCAACGGTAAAACTTCCGCCGTTATTTCAATAAAATATTTTTGTCGCTTTTCTCAATCCGACAATAATTACATTATGGGGTCCACCAATGATTGAGCCATTGTACGAATATTCCTCGCTAAACCGAATATTCCCCAGCCAATCGAATATAATATAACCACTTGCATACTTTTGCAAAATTTATAAATACTACCCACAACTATAATATTATTTCAAATTCACACCATAATATTAAAAATTATTTCGACAAAATTTAAATCTTTATTGATAAAATCTGGGATCTCACAATCTCCCTCCTTATGGAATTTTGCCCTCGAAATTAGGGTAGTGCGTACTGGTATGATAAAGAGGTGAGGATACCTTGAATACCTTTAACGTTGAAAACATTAAATTCATCTTTGCAATCCGGCGAAAAGATATTCATTAACAATTCATCTTTTGCACTACTGGGCCAAAGATATACAATCTATAAAACCAATAATCTTTGAGACGCAGCGACTTAATAGTATCACGACCACGAATTATCCATGCACCCGGCGAGGATATTCGTGTTTTTTACTGATTATGATTATACTTAACAATCCTCGGTCATAATCATACCAAGTCTATCAATACACTACTGACGAAGATAACTTTCACCACATCCATGAATTAATATTTCATTGCTGAGACTCAGCTCAATAATTAATCCATATCATCGAATTATCCCTGCACTACAGGCCAATGATATTCATTAGTATCACGACCACCAATTATCCATGCACTACTACCAAAGATAATCGTGTATTCATTAGTATCACGACCACAAGTTATCCATGCACTACGACCTCAAAGATAATCGTGTATTCATTAGTATCACGACCACAAATTATCCATGCTACTACGGCGAAGATAATCGTGTATTCATTAGTATCACGACCACAAATTATCCATGCACTATGGCCAAAGATAATCGTGTATTCATTAGTATCACGACCACAAATTATCCATGTACTACGGCCAAAGATAATCGTGTATTCATTAGTATCACGACCACAAATTATCCATGCACTACGGCCAAAGATAATCGTGTATTCATTAGTATCACGACCACAAATTATTCATGCACTACGGCCAAAGATAATCATGTTTTCAATTACGGTTATGATTATACCGAACAATCCCTGGTCATAATCATACCAAGTCCATCTATGCACTACAGGCCATAGATGACTTTCAACATAATATAAGCATGAGGATAATGATATAAAGAATCAATCAAATGAGATAAAGGATAAATATTAAACATTTATAATATAATTTATCCGATTCAAGAATATCCCCATGTTATCAATCACTTAATAATCTCATAATCTAATATCATTAATACTATAACAATATTTTAATCACTTCTTAAATTTATAAACAATTTATCTCAATTGTTTACGCTTTACCATATAATGCATTTAATCATTCAAAAATGTCATACTTATAAGATATCATCACCCATTATCAAATCCCTCAAAAAAATATGCATATACTCTATATAGTATTCTCTAACCATAAAATCCTATTTTCAACTTTGTTACTTCACATAACATATTTAACTCATATGTTCGTAATTAAACTATTTTCATGAAAATACCAAATCAGTCCCAAAAATATTTCTTTTCTAGAATTTAGCATAATATAGTCTCATAATGAAAATATATTTTTCTCGGAATTTTTAAAATTCATTTACTATTTTTCAAAAATCAATTTCCAATTAATTCCTTAAGAAATTAGCTACCTCAAGGATAACTCAAAAAAATTCCCAAATCTTGGCAGAATCTTACACATGTTAACATGAGCTTCCAGTCTAAATTTCACGATCATCGGAGTTATAGAACTCCGGTTATAGCATTTTTCGTCGGAAAAACCTAAATATTGAAATAGTCGTAACTTGCTCATTTTAAGTCAGAATGAGCTCATTTTTGGACAGGAGGTACTTTATACCATATAATTTCATGTCCCAAAAGGCCAGAATTTTTCTAGTAATTTAAGTGGCCGAAACAGCCCCTCAAAAATCATGGCAACAGCTTTTTCGGTTTTTGCAGCTTTGCACTCCTTTGCTAAAATCAGTCCACACGAAAATCTACAACATCTTTTTCATTGATTCCACTTGGATTAGTTAGGTAACTCATAGATCTAACTCTAGGACTTAACCACACTCAAAAATTTAAAATATAATAGGAGATTTGGTCAATTGAATTTTATGTTACGTTTTTCACCAAAATCTGGTTTTTAAGTCCTTGTGAATTTTAAGAAACTTTCATGTTTTCACATACTAACCAACATAACTCATCATAACACTTACTAATACCACGTATACCTATGATTTTCATTAGTCCAATGCTTTTATTATGACTTTCATCATAAACCACGTAAACCGCTCATTTTAGTTGAAGAAATATTTGAGGTTTAAGAAATGGGTTTTGTCTTTGGGGTCAATACAAAATTCGATTTCACGCTCTAAGTAGGCTAAGAAGTCTTCAAGAATACGCCAGAAATTTATTAATAATAGAAATATCATTCAAAACTGCTGACTCTCATCCAAGACTTGGATAAGACGTCACATTGATACCAACCGTGACTTCTATCCCTTAACCTAGATAAAGACCTCACAATGATAACTATAAACTTGACATCTTCATTCATGATGTAAGCTCTGAAAAAAGTCCGGCTTTGGTGCATTCCACACAAGAAGTCAACAACGAAAGGTTCGGGGCTCTTTACTTATGGCTTGATATGACAATAATTGACTTTAGTAGTTTGGTTACTTGAATTCGCACAACAAGTTGGTTATGAATATAAAAGCTAACAACCTTACGAAAAAGCATGATGAGTAGTTAACCAATTGATTCCTAAAATCACATTAAAGGCAAATATTTTCAAAAAGATAAGATCGACAGTAACGTGAAAATGTTTATTTGAATCAAACAAGATTTAAAAATAGTAAGCGATAACGAAGGCTCCTACTAACGAAGTTTCAACCAATAAGTCAAAGTTTAACTTCTTGAGTCAAATTTAAACATTAAACACAACTAGGTGAAATAAAAGAGTGGGTAGAATCTGGTATCTAACACAACGTATAGACTTCATGAAGAGCTTACGATTAACTTACCCGTGATAATTTTATTCGGGTTCCTCGTCACGAGAAAAAAAAAATGCTCTCTCTTAAACTCTAGGCTTTGGTTTATGCAGGGACGACCTTTGGTGCCTCTATCCTAGTTGAATTTGTCTTGATGGCAACGACAAAATCGAGCTAAGTGACCTTCTCTTCCATAATTATAACATACTTTGACTGGCGTGGCGCAGTTCGGACTGATGTGTCCCTCTCCTCCGCATTTGAAGCATATGATAGGTGGTCTTTCTCTTTCCTTAACAACGGGTGCTGGTGCTGACGTCTTTCCATCATTGTTGAATCTCCTTTTCTTGAAATGTCCATTCTTATTGTTTTGGCCCTGATTACTACCGAAATGATAATTTCCCCCACGATGGTTATCGTTGTTCCGATGGCCGCTGCCCACCGCATTTATTATTATTGTGTTGTTGGTCGTTACCTTTTGGTTGTCTTTGACTCATTATCGCTACTCCAATAATCGAGCCCTATTCACAATATCTCGAATACAAACAAAGTTTATGAGAAATTAGGTATTGACGTATATCGGGTTTCAAACCTGTTAAAAACATTCGCGTCATTCGCTTCTCATTATCGACCAAATGGGATGCAAACCGAGATAACTCGGCAAACTTAGCCTCATACTGTGACACGGTCATATTATTTTGCTCCATCTTGATAAACTCCACCTCCTTCATGTGACGAATACTTTCGGGAAAGTACTTGTCGTTGAACAGCTCTTGGAACTTCTCCCAAGACATCTTGAATATGTCAGTCTGGGTACATTTTACAGATTCCCACCAGTAATCTGCCTCTTCACGCAACATAAAGGTGGAAAATAGAACCTGTTGCTCCTCTGAGCATCCCAAGACATCAAATATCTTGGTGATCTGCTTTAACCACGTCTCCGCCTTAAGTGGTTCTGGCTTTCCCAAAAACTCCGGTGGTCCCAGCTCCTTGAACTGCTTAGCGGTGACCGACCGTGGGTTGCCATTATTTTAGCATGCTTTATGAACAGGAGCCGCCTTCGTCTGATGTTGCATGAATTCAAAAAAACTCCTAAACGTACCGTCGTTCGTCATTTGATCAGTGTTATTGTTTACAGGAGGATTATTGCCATCCTTTCGCTCATTATCCTGATTATTGATCTGTGGAGACTCAACGGTCTCCTGTGCTCCATTGCCTATCTCAACATTTTCGGATGCCATTTTCAAATACTGCCACAAAACAAGGGTTAATTAACATATCACATATTATCCCTATACTCTGACCGACCAATTAAATACCAAATAAACTTAGGTAGGTCATACTAGCGAAGGTATTCCCCGTCTCTCCCCTCCTAGTACTATTCTCACATCTTAGCGAGGATCATATCCTAAGCTCGATACCAAACTGTGACTCTAGACACCAACTTGTGTCAAGACCTCACATTGGTACTTTATCGACTTACCACCGAAAAGACGGCGTCCCTACGGAGAGTCTCGCTTTGGTGCATCCCCATCAACAGAAGTCACCAAATGAGGAGGCTCGGGGCTCTTCACACTTATGGCTCGATACCAACCGTGGCGCCTCCAAAATTAGGTATACGTCACCCATCTTGGGTCGCCACTTACATGGTACATAAATTCAAATACAACTTACTAACATAACTGCTGTACAATACGACATAAACCGTGAGTTTGAATACAAATATTGTCTACTAGATATTATACAAACTCAAAAGGAGTCCTCATTACAACTATTATCACACTATTTCACGAGAATAGTGAGGACTACTAATGATATCCTCTCGGACCATTACTCCGTTCCCGACTCGTCCCAATTATGTTCTCATTTCACAAGAGAGAACGGTGAAAGAAAGGGTGAGCTCAACTAGCCCAAAGAAGAAATATTATGACTAAGATAATGCGAATAAATTATCATTAGCCTTCAACAGTGTTAAACTGATAAAATACAATAGACAACAAGTTTAACTGCAGCAGAATATGCAATCCATTAAAAGAGTCAAGTATAAAATAAAGTCTACTATCTTTTAGGTTTTAAAAGGTTTTCATAAATTTTTATCACTAAGACTCAGTTTAATGAATAAATCACAATATCTAATCATCCCTGTACCAAGGTCAAGGATTTTCATCAAATTATCAATGGTCATGACTATACCGAATCACCCCTGGTCATAATCATACCAAAAACTATCCATCACTGCATTACAGGCCACTGAGGACTTTTATCACATCATTTATAACAAGCCATGATTATACCGAATGATCCCTGGTTATAATCATACTAAGTTCATCTATGCACGTAAGCCAAAGATAACATAATATATCATGAGGATGATGACAATGACATAATAATTCAATAAAACAAGTTCAAGAATTATTTTATCCAGGAATTAGTAACGTCCAAATTGTCAACAAGATCTTTTTGTTTTGTAGAGTAAAATTCAAGAATGATCGGAAGAATATTTTCATGAAAAGGTCTTTGGATGAAACGCAAATATCAAGGATATTCTACTAATTTCATGGAGTATAGAAGTCAAAGTTTTAACCAACCGGGTATAATAAAGAATGGAATAACAAAAGAAATCACCATGCATGCGGTACTTGTGATGTGACGAGTTATTCAATGAGAATAATAATAACGGAACGGTCGGTGAAATTCACACTTCGCGTGATTATCCAACGAGAATAATAAATCTTGAATAATAAACAATGGAACCGTGTCCTGTAAAACACACGAACGTGATATTCCAAATGTAATAATAAATGCGAAATAATAAACAATGGAACTAGGTCCTGGGTGTAAAACACTTTTACGAGATATTCCAACAGAATAATAAAGAATGGAATAACGAAGAAGATCACCAAGTATAGGGGATTCCACGTTATCTGAGTTATTCAAATGTAATAAATAAGAATGGAATAACATAAGGATTTCACCAAGTATAGGGTATCTACGCATATACGAGTTATGTATAGGGTATGCCACTTTTACGCTTTATTCCAACGTAGAATAATAATGAATGGAATAACGTAAGTTCTCTTCATGAATAAGAAAGAATAACACCCTTACGAATTACAACAAATAATATCCTTACTAGTAAAAAGGCAATTGGATATCAAAGTAGTGAAGTACCGAATACTCTTCTTCTTTCTCTCTATATTTTTCTCTCTATATAGCTTCTCTATAATTTTCTCTCTAGAGTTTCGATGAATTAAGTAAGAAAATAATGAAGGAATGAGCTTCTATTTATAGGAAAATAGAATGTATAGTAATTAATCCATGAATCGGTCCAGTTGATTTACTTTAATCGACGGTCCATATTTAAAGCAAAATCTTTTAAATAAAATATCATATATTCTATTTATATAAAACATTTTACTATGCAAACACTATATCGCAACACTATGCAAAACACTATGCATAATAAAATATAATATATTATATTTATAGAATAACTTTAATAAAGTATTCTGCTTTTATATAAAAGATGTTTCGCTTTTATTACGTTAATAATACTGAATAAAACAAAACGTCATTATCGCTATAATAATTCATATTATTAATCGAAAATAATGGAATCAAACCGAGTGACTTCTCACATAAGCATCAATAATCAATCTTGTGCTACTACGCAACCACACGTATTCATCGTACTTTTACTACCGAGTAGTTCAACAAAGATCAACCAGAAAACTTCCGCCGTTATTTCAATAAAATATTTTTGTCGTTTTCAATCCGACAATAATTCTGTTGTGGGGTCCACTAATGATTGAGTCATTATACGAATATTCCCTGCTAAACCGAATATTCCCCGACCAATCGAATATAATATAACCACTTGCATACTTTGCAAAATTTATAAATACTACCCACAACTATAATATTATCTCAAATTCACACCATAATATTAAAAATTATTTCGACAAAATTTAAATCTTTATTGATAAAATCTGGGATCTCACAGTTGATCTAAAACTTGTTGTCTATTATATTCTATCAGTTTTTTTATTGTTGAAGGCTAAAGATAATTTATTCTGCATTATCTAAGTCATAATATTTCTTATTGGGCTAGTTGAGCTCACCCTTTTCTTTCATTATTCTCTTCAGGAAATGAGAATATAACTGGGACTAGTCGGGGAACGGATTGACAGTACAGATGGTTGTTTTAATAGTCCTCACTATTTTATAAAATAGTGTGACAATAAATATAATGATGACTCCATTGAGTATGGATATTGTCTAGATGACAATATTCTTATTAAAACTCTTAGATTATGTTTTGTCGTATTTTACACGACTGTTGTATAATTACGTTGTATTTAAATTTTGTACCATGTATTTGTCGACTCAAGATGAGTGATGTATACCTGTTTTGGGGGCATCACGGTTGGTATCAAAGCTTAGGGATATGATCCCTGGCTAAGATGTGAGACAAGAACTAGGAGGGGAGAGACGAGGAATTCCTTCACTAGTATGACCTACATAAGTTTATTTGGTATTTAATTGGTCGGTCAGAGTATAGGGATAATATGTGATATGTCAATTAACCCTTGTTTTGTGACAGTGTTTAAAAATGGCATCTGAAAATGTTGAGATAAGCAATGAAGCTCATGAGACCGTTGAGCCACCAACGATCAATACCCAGGATAATGTGCAACAAGAAGAGCATTTTTCGTGACTTCTCAAAAAGCGAGTAACCCGAACGAAGTTATCAAGTGTTAGTTAATTATAAATTCTTGCGAAGTCTATACCTTATTAGATATCGGTTCTACCCATTCTTTTATCTTTCTTGCTTGCGCTCAACGTTTAAATTTGACTCTAGAAAAATTAGACTTTGAATTATCAATTGAAACTTCGTTAGCAGAAACCTTCGTTACCTCCACTGTTTATAAATCTTATTTGATTCAAATTGATACCCTTACGTTACCTGTTGATCTTATCTCTTTGAAAATACTTGCCTTTGATGTGATTTTAGGAATCGATTGGTTAACTACTTATCATCCTTTTCGTAAGGTTGTTAGCTTTCATATTCCTAACCAACCTGTTATGCGAATTCAAGCAACCAAACCACTAAAGTCAATTATTGTCATATCAAGCCATAAATAAAGAGCTCCGATCCTTTCGTTGTTAACATCCTTGTGTGGAATGCACCGAAGCCAAACTTTCTGTTGGCGACGTCGTGAATGACGATGGCAAGTTGATAGGTATCAATGTGACGTACTATCCAAGTCTTGGATGAGAGTCACAGTTTTGAATGATATTTCTATTATTAATAAATTTCCTGATGTATTCCGAAAGGACTTCTTAGCCTACCCCTAGAGCGTGAAATCGAATTTTGTATTGACCCCGGTATAAAACCCATTTCTAAAATCCTCAAATATTTCTTTACCTAAAGCGATCGTATAATGTGCCAAAGATGTTGGCTCAAGTTGTTGATGATTACGACCATACCATTCAATATCATCGTGGAAGAGCGAACGTGGTAGCTGACGCGTTGAGTAGAAGATCATATGCGTTTATGAGTGTGATGTAGTTAACACAAAAACCCATTTTTTATAACTTACAAATGATAAAGATAGAGTTAAAGACTCTAAGGACCCACGTGGTGATATCAAATATACGAGTAGAATCAACTTTAATCGATAAAGTTAAAAATCGTTCAAGCTACGGACGCGGAGCTGATGAATGTGAAGAAGAAGGTTCAAGAAGGCGTTATTCTAGAAGTAAGAGTCGATGAATAGAGGAAATCTCAACCCTCGATTTAATTGGCCCATTTGAAATTCTCGATCGAGTAGGAACTGTGGCCTATAGACTCGCTTTATCGTTAAGTATGTCACGTGTTCATAATGTTTTTCACGTACTGATGTTACGTAATTATGTGGATGAGCTGAACCACATTATTGAATTAGAACTAAACGAGATAGCAGAAGATTTAACGTATGAGGAGATATGTGTTAAAATCTTGAATAAGAAGGATCATATTCGACACTCAAAGGTTATATCTCAAGAGTTAGAATCTGAAATAAAGTTAAGGTATCCTTACCTCTTCAGCATACCAGGTACGTACGTAAATTTTGAGGGCGAAATTTCATAAGGAGGGGAGATTATGAGACCCCAGATTTTATGAATAAAGATTTAAATTTCTCGAAATATTTTTTTTGAATATTATGGTGTGGATTTGATATAATGTTATAGTTGTGGGTAATATTTATAAATTTTTCAAAGTAAGCAAGTTGTTATATAATATTCGATTGGTCGGAGAATATTCTTTTTGTCGGGGAATATCCGTACGACGGCACAATCATTGGTGGACCCCACAACGGAAGTATTGTCGTAGTTAGAAAACGATAGAATTATCATTTTATAAAAATAATGACGAAAGTGTTACCATTAAAACTGTTGAACTACCCGATAGTAAAAGTACAGTAATACGCGTGGTTGCATAGTAGCACACGGTATTGATTATTGATGCTTACGTGAGAAGTCACTCGGTTTTATTCAATTATTGTCACAATATTTTATATTATTAAATAAATAATTGATACGAAAAAGTTATTCATATTATTATTTACAATATTGAAAATGTCTAGAAGTTTTGTCAAGGAGAGGTTTGGTCACCTAATTGCGCGCCAATAAGGAGAAATCCTTATCGGAAACCCCTTCACAGGAATGACACCGTTTGTTAAATATTGTGAGTTATAATATTAATGATGAATAAGTTCGTGTTGATTAAAGATGAAATGGATAGTTCCATTGTGTTAGAATTATTAGTGGTAGTGAAAATAGACATTTATTTTTATAATAATTGATGTCTGGAGGTTATATTGACAAACTGGGTAATTAACCGGATAAATGAGCAATTAATTGCTATTAATTCACATGATTATAACTATTTGTTTACATGTGTGTACTATTGATTCACATCCATTTACTATTAGGGGAGTTGGTGCAAGATTGATAATACTTGTATGACTAAGTTAAAAATGGAGGTATAGATGGAGGTACTATATTGTAATTCGTATTTTCGCATGTCTAGAACTATTGATTCACATGATTTACTATTGATTCACATGGTTTACTATTAGGGGAGATGGTGTAAGTTTGATAATACTTGCAGGACTAAATTAAAAATGAAGAAAAAGAGGAAGGTATTATACTGTAATATTTTGAGCCCCAAAATGTACAATTATTGAAACTATATTTTCCTATAAATAGAAGCTCATTATTACTTCATTTCTCACCAATTCACTAAAGCTATAGAGCAATTATTATAGAGAGAAATTATAGAGAGAAAGAAAAAGAGAAGTCTGCTACCTCACTATTCGAGTATCCAGTTTTCTTCTGAGGTAATGGGTATTATTTCTTTTGTATTCATGAAGAGAGATATTGTTATTCCATTCCTTATTATTATGTTGGAATAATATGTCTATGCGAAGTACCGCATATATGGTGAAATTCTTCTATTATTCCATTCTTTATTATTCTATTGAATAACTCGTCTCATGTGATTATCGCATCGCACTGGTGAATTCATTGTTATTCCATTCTTTATTATTCATTGGAATATCACATGCATGCGGATTACGCATGACCTGGTTCCATTCTTTATTATTCTGTGGGAATATCCTGTCTATGCAGATTACGCAGGACCTGGTTCCATTCTTTATTATTCTGTTGGGAATAACTTGTCTGTGCGGTTTATCGCATGCATGCGTGGTGAATTCTTTTGTTATTTCATTCTTTATTATTCTGTTGGAATAACCTGTCTATGTGGATTACCGCATGCATGGTGAATGATCCTTTGTATTCATTCCTTATTAAATTGTGAAAATAATCTGTCTACGTGGATTACCGCATGGTGGGTAAAAATTCATTTGTAGTTTTGTATATTATATTATACTCGTCTGAGATATCATTTCTTTTGTACTCGTCATGGATTATCATTTTCTTTGATATTTTTTTTACGAGTTACTATTCACAGGTTACTATTCACCCGGTTACTATTTATTCTAGTATTATTCACTCGGGTATTCGGGGAACTTTTCATGCCGGAGTACTATTCACGAGTTACTATTCACGGGTTGTTATTCACCTTATTACTATTCACTCTAGTATCATTCACTCGGGTATTCGGGACACTTTTAGGTATCCGGGATACTATTCACAGTACTATTTCAAAAGTCTGATTCACGGTCTTATTTACGGAAAATATATTTCTTTTACATCCAAATTATTTTTGGTACATGAATATTATTCTTGAATTTTACTCTACAAAGCGATTATCATGTTGACAATTTGGACGTTATTGATTTCTGGATAAATTAAATTATAAATCTTTAAAATTTATCCTTGAACTTTTTTTATTGAATTATTATGTCATTGTCATCATCCTCATGCTTATATTATGATTAAAGTCATCTTTGGCTTACGTGCATAGATGGACTTGGTATGGTGGTTAATCATGTAATCATCAACGGTCATGATTATACCGAATAATCCCTGGTTATAATCATACCAATAACTATCCATCAATGCACTACGGGCCAATGAGGACTTTTACAACATCATCTATAACATTACGGGTCATGATTATACCAAATGATCCCTGGTAATAATCATACCAATAAACAGTTCATCTATGCACATAAGTCAAAGATACTCATCAATCAATAGTTCATCTTTGCACGTAAGCCGAAGATATACAACTATAAAACCAATAATCAATTGTCCATCTTTGCACGTAAGCCAAAGATATACAACTGTAAAACCCGATAATCAACACCATCTTTGCACGTAAGCCAAAGATGACTTTCATCATAATATAAGCATGAGGATGATGACAACGATATAAGCATTAATCAAACGAAATCAAGGATAAATATTAAAGACTTTAAATTTATCCAGAGTTTAAAAATATCCAAATTGTCAACATGATACTGCTTTGTAGAGTAAAATTCAAGAATAATATTCATGTACCAAAAATAATTTGGACAGAAAAGAAATATATTTTTCGGGTAAATAGTACCCCGCAATAGTAACCTATGAATAGAACTTCGAGAATAGTACCTCGTGAATAGTACTCCGACACGGAAAGTTCTTCGAATACCCGAGTGAATAATACTAGAGTGAATAGTAATCGGGTGAATAGTAACTCGTGAATAGTAACTCGTAAAAAAATACGAAAGAAAATGATATTCCATGACGAGTACAAAAGAAATGATATCTCATACGAGTATAATAGAATATACGAAACTGCAAATGGATTTTCACCCACAGTGCGATAATCCACGTATATAGATCATTTTCACAATTTAATAAAGAATGAATACAAAGGATCATTCACCATGCATGCGGTAATCCACATAGATGTGAGTTATTCCAACGAAATAATAAAGAATGGAATAACGAGAAAAATTCACCATGCATGCGAGAGAGATCGCGTAGACAAGTTATTCCCAACGTATAATAAAGAATGGAACCAGAATTCACGCATAATTCGCACGCAGACGTGATATTCCAAATGTAATAATAAAGAATGGAACCAGTCATGCGTAATCCGTGATGGAGAATATTCCAACGTAATAATAAAGAATGGAATAACAACGAAATTCACCGTACGCGATAGATCACACATGCAAGTTATTCCAATGAATAATAAATAATGGAATAACGTAAGAATTTCACCATGTATGCGGTACTTGCGATGTATGTGTTATTCCAACATAATAATAAAGAATGGAATAACAAACCTTACGAGTATTGAAAGAAAATAACTCTCTTCATGAATACGAAAGAATAATACCCCTTACTATAATAATAATATCCCTTACCTTAGAAGAAACTGGATACTGGAATAGTGAGGTAGCAGACTTCTCTTCTTCTTTTTTTCTATAATTTCTCTCTATAATAATTGCTCTTGTGAGACTTAGTGAATTGGTGAAGAATAATAAAGGAATGAGCTTCTATTTTTAGGAAAATATAGTTTCCATAATTGTACATTTTGGGGCTCGAAATATTACAGTATAATACCTTCATCTTTTCCTTTATTTTTAATTTAGTCATGCAAGTATTATCAAACTTGCACCACCTCCCCTAATAGTAAATTATGTGAATCAATAGTAAATCATGTGAATCAATAGTTCTAGACATGTGAAAATACGAATTACAGTATAGTACCTCCATCTATACCTCCATTTTTAACTTAGTCATGCAAGTATTATCAATCTTGCACCAACTCCCCTAATAGTACAAGAATGTGAATCAATAGTACACACATGTGAACAAATAGTTACAATCATGTGAATTAATAACAATTAATTGCTCATTTATCCGATTCATTGCCCGATTGGTCAATATAACTTCCAGACATCAATTATTATCAAAATAGATGTCGATTTCCACTAACACTAATAATTCCAACATAATGGAACTATCAATTTCATCTTTAATCAACACGAACTTATTCATCATTAATATTATAACTCACAATATTTAACAACCAAAATGTCGCTTCCGAAAGAGGGGGCTTTCGATAAGGATTTCTCCTTATTGGCGCGCAATTAGGTGACCAAACCTCTCATTGACAGAACTTCTAGACATTGCCATTATTGCAAATAATAATATGAATAACTTTATCGTCTCAATTATTGATTTAAAAATATATCATATTATGCAGATGATATTGTGACAATAATTGAATTAACAATATAAGAGATATGATGCAGCAATTATTGTAGAAATAATTGAGTATAACTGAGTGACTTATCACGTAAGCATCAATAATCAATACTGTGACGCCCCCAAAATAGGTATATGTGACGCCCCCAAAATTAGGTATACATCACCCATCTTGAGTCGTCAAATACATGGTACAAAATACAAATACAAACTTAATTATACAAAGGTCGTGTAACATACGACAATACATAAACTGAGAGTTCTAATAGGAATATTGTCATCTAGACAATATCCATACTCAAGGAGTCCTCATTACATTTATTGTCACACTATTTAACAGAATAGTGAGGACTACTAATGCTATCTTCTGGACCATCACTCCTTTCCCGGACTCGTCCCAGCTATATTCTCATTTCCTGAAGAGAACATTGAAAGAAAGGGTGAGCTCAACTAGCCCAGTAAGAAATATTATGACTATGATAATACAGAATAAATTATCACTAGTCTTTAACAATGTTAAACTGATAATATACAATAGACATCAAGTTTAACTGCAGCGAAATATGCAATCCATTAAAAGAGTCAAGTAGAGAATAAAGTCTACTATCTTTTATGTTTTAAAAGGTTTTCATCAATTTTTATCGCTGAGACTCAGCTTAATAAATAAACCAACACATCTAATCATCCCTACACCACAGTCAAGGATTTTCATTAAATCATCAATGGTCATAACTATACCGAATTACCCTGGTCATAATCATACCAAAAACTATTCATCAATGCATTATAGGCCACTGAGGACTTTTTATCACATTATTTATAACAGGTCATGATTATACCGAATGATCCCTGGTCATAATCATACTAAGTCCGTCTATGCACGTAAGCCAAAGATGACTTTCAACATAATATAACATGAGGATGATGACAATGACATAATAATTCAATAAAACAAGTTCAAGAATTAATTTGTCCAAGAACCAATAACGTCCAAATTGTCAACATGATACTTCTTTGTAAAGTAAAATTTAAGAATGCTCAGAAGAATATTTCCATGAAATGATACTGGATGAAGCCAAATATCAAGGATATTCCACTAATTTCATGGAGTATAGAAGTCAAAACTTTAACCAACTGAGTATAATAAAGAATGAAATAACAAAAGAAATCACCATGCACGCGGTACTTGGATAGACAAAGTTATTCCAATGTAATAATAAAGATTTTAACCAGTCCTGTAAAACACACGACGTGATATTCCAAATGTAATAATAAATGCGAATAATAAATATGGAACCAGTGTCGTGAAATTCACAAAGCCGGATATTCCGACAAGATAATAAAGAAACGAATAATAAAAGAATTTCACCAAGTATGCGGTACTTCGCATAAACAGGTTATTTCAACATAATAATAAAGAATGTAATAACAGAAGAAGATCACCAAGTATTAGGTAAACCGCATATACAGGTCATTCCACCAAGTATAGGGTCAATCATGATACAAAGTTATCCCAATGTAATAATAAAGAATGGAATAACATAAGGATTTCACCAAGTATAGGGTATGCCGCGTATACAGGTTATTCCAACAGATTAAATAAGAATGGAATAACATAAGGATTTCACCAAGTATAAGGTATACCGCGTATACAGGTTATGTATAGGGTATGTCACTTTTACAGGTTATTCCAACAGAATAATAAAGAATGGAATAATAGAAGTTCTCTTCATGAATAAGAAAGAATAACACCCCTTATCGTAAAAGACACTGGATATCAAAGTAGTGAAGTAGCAGAATACTCTTCTTCTTCCTCTCTATAATTTCTCTCTCTAGAGTTTCAGTGAATTCGTAAGAAATAATGAAGGAATGAGCTTCTATTTATAGAAGAATGGATTGAATAGTAACTAATTCATGAACGGTCCAGATCGATTTACTTTTAAACGAACGATCCAGATCGATTTACTATTAAAACTTAAAGCGACGGTCCATACTGATTTATTATTAAAACTTTAAACCAGCGACTCATATTGATTCAATATTATAACTTTCCACCAACGATCCATATTAATTCATTCAACCAACGGTCTAAAAAATTAGCACATCTCCTCATGGAATAATATTGTACCCAAATACCCGAATGCGCAATAATAGAGTGAATAATAATCAGGGTGAATAAGAACTCGTGAATAAGTAACTCATGAATAAGTAACTCATGAATAGTAACTCGTGAATAGTAACTCATGAATAGTAACTCGTGAATAGTAACTCGTGAATAGTAACTTCGACACAAAAATATCCCGAATACCCAATTGAACAAAATAACCTCCAGACATCAATTATCATCGGAATAGATGTCAATTTCTATTAACACAAATAATTCTAACAAAATGAAACTATCAAATTCATCTTTAATTAACATGAAATTAATCATCATTAATATTATAACTCACAATATTTAACAACCAGGTCGTTCTCCGGAAAGAGGGGGCTTTCCAATAAGGATTTCTCCCTATTGGCGCGCAATTAGGTGACCAAACCTCTCATTGATGTAACTTAGAGACATTGTAAATATTGCAATTTAATAATATGAATAACTTTGTCGTCTCAATTATTGATTTAATAAAATAACATATTATGCACATGATCATCGTGACAATAATTGAATCAATAATATAAGAGAGATATGATGCGAAGAATTATCAGAGTAATAATGCAAGACAACCGAAAGTGACTTATCACGTAAGCATCAATAATCAATATCGTAGTGCTACTATGCAACCACGCCAGATTATCTTGTACTTTTAATACCGGGTAGTTCAACAGCTTTTTACAATAACACCTCCGTAGTTACTTATAAAATATTTTCATTTTTTTCAATGATAATTACATTGTGGGGTCCACTAATGATTGTGTCGTTGCATTTAATATTCTGTAAAAAGAATATTCCCCACCAATCGAATATTTATAAGACAACTTGCGTACTTTGAAAAATTTATAAATACTACCCCCAACTATAACATTATATCAAATTCATTCCATAATACTCAAAAATAATATTCATAGAAAAATCATCTTTATTCATAAAAGTTGGGGTCTTACAATATACATCACCAATTTTGAGTCGCCAAATACATGGTACAGAATACGAATACAATCTTTAATCAAGGATATTCCACTAATTTCATGGAGTATAGAAGTCAAAACTTTAACCAACTGAGTATAATAAAGAATGGAATAACAAAAGAAATCACCATGCATGCGGTACTTCACATGATTAAAGTTATTCAAATGTAATAATAAATAACGGAACCAGGTCAGGCGTAACACGCACCGACATGATATTCTAACAGAATAATAAAGAATGGAATAACAACAGAATTTCACTATGTATGCGGTACTTGACAGTAGGCGAGTTATTCCAATGTAATAATAAATAACGGAATCAGTCCATGCGTGAAACGCATGCGATGTGATATTCAAAGAGAATAATAAAGAGCGAAACCAGTCCCGTAAAATGCATGTATGAGATATTCCAACAGAATAATAAAGACGGAACCAGTCCCACAGATAACGCACAAACAGGATGTTCCAACAGAATAATAACGAATGGAATAACAATAGAAATCACCAAGTATAGGGTAGATCGCGTACACAGGTTATTCCAACAGAATAACAAAGAATGGAATAATAGAAGTTCTCTTTATGAATATAAAAAAAAAATACCCCTTACCTTATAAAGAAGAGTTCTCCGACGGTAGGGCGGGGATATACTTGAAGAAACTTGCACTACGCTCAAAGCTTTCTTAAAAGCTAAAGAAATACGCTCAAGATAGAAGAATAATTCTCTCTACAGTTAATCTCTCTAGAGTTTCAGTGAATTCGTAAGAAATAATGAAGGAATGAGCTTCTGTTTATAGAAGAATAGATAAATAAGAACCAATCCATGAACTATCCGTCGATCGATTTACTTTAAACTACTTGGCCCGTCAGTTGTTTACAATAAAATATAATATATTCTATTTATAATCTAATAAAATGAATAACTTTTTAAAAAGATTTTACTACGCAAATACTATGCAGTAACTATACAAAAACACTATGCATAATAAAATATAATATATTCTAATTATTGTCTAATAAAATGAATAACTTTATAAAAGTATTCTGCTTTTATATAAAAAGATTTTACTATTAGCCTAATAAAACGAATAACTTTATAAAAGTATTCGATTTTATATAAAAAGTTATTCTGTTTTATTACATTAATAATACTAATAAAACAAAACTTCATCATCATTATTATTATTCACACTATTAATCGACCGCATCGCTCCTGTGAGAAAGAGGAGGCTTTCCAATAAGGATTTCTCCCTATCAAGCGCCAAGCAATTAGGTGACCAAACCTCTCCTTGATGTAACTTCTGACATCGTTAATATTGCAAATAATAATATTAATAACTTCGTCATCTCAATATAAAATATCAACAATAATTGAATCAATTAACGTGAGATACTATACAACAATTATCAAGCAATAATTGAACAAAACCGAGTGACTTCTCACGTAAGCATCAATAATTAATACTGGTGCTACTACTATCAACCACGCCAGATTCCTTTACTTTTAACACCGTGTGTTTCAACAGCTTAACGGTAAACTTCCGCCGTTATTTTCATAAAAATATTTTGTCATTTTCTCAATCCGACAATAATTCCGTTAGGGGTCCACTAATGATTGTGTTGCCGTCATTTAATATTCCCCGACCAATCGAATATTATAAACAACTTGCTTACTTTGCAAAATTTCTAAATATTACCCACAACCATAACATTATATCAAATTCATTCCATAATATTTAAAAATGATAATTATAGAAAATTCATCTTTATTTATAAAAGTTAGGGTCTTACAATCTCCCCTTCTTATGAAATTTCACCCTCGAAATTAGGGTACGTACCTGATATGTCGAAGAGGTAAGGATACCTTGATTTCATTTCAGATTCTAACTCTCAAGTCATTTCCTCAACATCGTGGTTTCTCCATAAAACTTTGACTTGAGATATAACCTTGGAACATAGAATATGTTCCTTCTTATCCAAGATTTGAACAGGAACCTCTTCATACGTTAAATATTCCACTATTTCATCCGGTTCTAATTCAATAATGTGGTTCGGGTCTTTCACATATTTACGTAACATGGATATATGAAAAACGTTATGAACATGAGACATACTTGGCGGTAAAGTGAGTCTATAGGCTATAGTCCCTACTCGATCGAGGATTAAAAATGGGCCAATGAATCGAGGATTGAGGTTTTCTTTCTTTCCAAATCTCGTAACTCCTTTCCATGGAGCAACACGTAACAACACATGATCTCCAATATCGAATTCCACGTCCTTTCGATGAAGATCAACATAAATCTTTTGTCGGTCTTGTGAGGTTTTTATACATTGTCGGTTCGTTTGAATCTTTTTCGTAGTCATACGTACCAACTCTGGTCCCAACAATGTTTCTTCACCCACCTCATCCCAGCATACTGGAGAATGACACTTTCTTCCATGCCAATACTTGCTTGATAACTGTTGTTGTAGGAAAACTCCACCAATGGTAAGAACTTGTCCCAACTTCCTCTTGAAGTCAAGGACACAGAGTCTTAATAAATCTTCAAGAGTTTGAATAGTCCTCTCGATTGTCCATCCGCTTTTGAGGATGATATGCCAACTAAATCGTAAATCCGTCTTCATAGCTTTTTGCAAACTAACCCAAAATCGTGAAGTGAATCTTGGGTCTCGATCAGAAACTATGGATACTGGCATACCATGCAATCTTACAACCTCGTTTATGTACATACGAGTAAGACGTTCAAGTGTATAAGTTTTTTGTATAAGTAAGAAATGAGCAGACTTAGTCAATCTATCAACAATGACCCAAATTTCATCTATACCCTAAGAAACCTTGGGAAGACCAGTAACAAAATCCATGGTAATGTGCTCCCGCTTCCATTCTGGAATTTCAAGTGGTTACAATGGGCCTTTTGGTACCTGATGTTCCGCCTTGACTCGTTGACACGTTAGATGTAAGACCCCAACTTTTATAAATAAAGATGAATTTTTTATAAATATTATTTTTGAATATTATGGAATAAATTTGATATAATGTTATAGTTGTGGGTAATATTTATAAATTTTGCAAAGTAAGCAAGTTGTTATAAAATATTCGTTTGGTCTGGGAATATTCTTTTTGTTTGGAGAATATTCGTGATACGACGACTCAATCATTAGTGGACCCCATTAACGGAAGTATTGTCGTAGTTAGAAAACGACAAAATTATTTTTTCTATAAAAATAACGGCAGAGGTGTTACCACAAAACCGCTGAATTGCCTTAGGTAGTAAAAGTACAAGAATACGCCGTAGTTGTATATAGTAGCAGACACGATATTGATTATTGATGCTTTACGGAGAAGTCACTCAAATATGCTCAATTATTGCTACAGAATTGTCGATCATATCTCTTATATTATTGATTCAATTATTATTCAAAGATCATCTCAGATAATATGTTATAGTATTAAATTATTAATTGAGACGACAAGTTATAAATGATTAATAATTGTTGAAAGATTAAATATGTGTTGATTAAAAATAAAATGATTTGTGGTAATATTTATTCAATCCTCGATGTATATAAAGAGTCATATGAGACGCTTGTGGTAAGTTTGATTATTTTATATGGGGGGGGTATGTCATCATCTAAGAGTCCTTCCGTCAATAGTAATTACCATTGTGAATATTAATTACCTTCAAATAGTAGTATTTACCTTCGTCGATAGTAATTACCTTTGTGAATAGTAATTATCATTGTGAATAGTAATTACCTTCGTCGAATAGTATTTACCTTTGTCAATAGTAATTACCTTCTTCATATAGTAATTACCTTCGCCAATTGTAATTACCTTCGCCAATAATAGTAATTACCCTTCCATGAATAGTAGTTGTCCCTTCAATATTACCAAGAGTTAACTGCTTCTTTGTTCCAAGGGTTAATTACCCTTCACAAATAGTAGTTGTCTTTTCAATATTACCAAGAGTCATTTTGACCTTCATAAGACTCAAGAGCCACCCTCGCTTTTTCTATAAATAGAAAGCTCATTCCTTCATTATTTCTTACGAATTCAATTGAAACTCTGAGAGAGAAACTATAGAGAAAGAAGAAAAAGTATTTTGCTACTTCACTTTTCCAATATTCACTCTTCTTCTAAGGTAGGGAATATTATTTGTTGTACTCGTAAGGGGTGTTATTTTTTTATTCATGAAGAGAACTTCATTATTCCATTCTTTATTATTCATTGGAATAACTCAGTAAAAGTGGCATACCCTATACACGACCAGATATGCTGAATACCTATACTTGGTGAAATCTTTATATTATTCCATTCTTATTTATTCTCATTGAATAACTCAGATATGCTTGAATCCCTATACTTGGTGACATTCTTCTATTATTTTATTATTCCGTTGGAACATCCTGCATGTGCTTTTACGCCTGGGACTTCGGTTCCGCCTTTATTATTCTCATCTTTATTATTCTATCGAATATCCTGGTCATGCGTGTGTTTTACACCTGGTTCCGCTTTTATTATTCTCAGATTTATTATTCTCGTTAGAATAACTCGCATATGCGAAGCACCGCATGCACGGTGATTTCTTTTGTTATTTCATTCGCTATTATACTCAAATTGGTTAAAATTTTGACTTCTATACTCCATGAATTTAGTGGAATATCCTTGATATTTGGCTTCATCCAAAGATTTTTAATGAAAATATTTTTCCGAGCATTCTTGAATTTTACTCTACAAAGCGAAGATCATGTTGACAATTTGGACTTTATTAGTTCTGAATAAATTAATTCGTGAACTTGTTTTATTGAATTATTATGTCATTGTCATCATCCTCATGTTATATTATATGTTATCTTTGGTTTACGTGCATAGATGAACTTAGTATGATTATGACCAGGATCATTCTAAGATAATCATGGCTTGATATAAATGATGTGACAAAAAGTTCTCGGTGGCACGTAATGCAATGTTGATGGATAGTTTTTGGTATGATTATGACCGTGGGTGATTCTAAGATAGTCATGACCATTGATAATTTGATGAAAATCCTTGACCGTGTATAGGATGAGTAGAGATATTGTGGTTTATTCATTAAATTGAGTCTTAGTGATAAAATTGATGAAAACCTTTTAAAACCTAAAAGATAGTAGACTTTATTTTCTACTTGACTCTTTTAATGGATCAGATATTCATTGCAAGCTTAAACCGGTTGTCTATTGTATTTTATCGGTTTAATATTGTTGAAGACTATTGATAATTTATTCGCATTATCTTAGTTATAATATTTCATCGGGCTAGTTGAGCTCACCCTTTCTTTCACCGTTTCTCTTGAGAAATGAGAATATAGCCGGGATGAGTCGGGAAAAAGAGTGATGGTCCCGAAGATAAGATTAGTAGTCCTCACTATTCTCATTAAATAAAGTGTGACAATAAATGTAATAAGGACTCTTGAGTATGGATATTTTCTAAATGACAATATTCCTATTAGAACTCTCGGTTTATGTATTGTCGTATGTTATACCTACGATGTATAATTAAGTTTGTATTTGAATTTATGTACCATGTAAGTGGCGACCCAAGATGGGTGACGATACCTACCTAATTTTGGGGGCCACACAGTTGGTATCGAGCTTAGGATATGATCCTGCTAAGATGCGAGATAAGAACTAAGAGGGAGAGACGGGGAATTCCTTCGCTAGTATTTACCTACCTAAGTTTATTTGTTATTTAATTGGTTGGTCGAGTATAGGGATAATATTTGATATATTAATTAACCCTTGTGTTGTGGCGGTGTTTGAAATGGCAATTTGAAAATATTCACAATGGAGTGAATGTGACCGCCAGACACCTTTAATCACTAATCGTGTTAATGCAAAGGTCGGATCGAAGAACAAATTAGAGATATCCACGTAGTGAATGAAGAACTAATTGTTGCACCCAGCTAGTTGCAGAGGTAGGTAGGTGAGAGTGAGGAAGAAGAGAAGAAGAAGAGGAAGAAGAGGAACCCGAGGAGAATTAGTTAGAAGAAATTTATGATCAAAACTTAGAATTACAAAATCGTGTTCGTGAGCTAGAAGAACGGGTTGAAGAACGGCAAACGATGTCAGGAACAAAGGGATACAACAATTCAAAATTGGGTTACCCGATATGTGATGCTCGAACAAAATCACGCTTTGGCGGTGTAAGATATTAAAGTTAGAATCGAGAATTTAAAAATCAAAGATCACCGAAAGAAGAAACAATCGAACGAAGGAGAATAGACGATGTATGGGTAAAAGTCGCACAACGCGTTGATAGTGTAGAAAAGACGTCCGATCCAATAAAGCCAAAATAGATGAAATGGACTTTGCTTTTGGATAGCAATTGGGAGAACCCAACTTCAATTCTAATTACCACAATGCATAGCGGCCAACCCTGAATTCGATATGGATCGGAGAATAATGATTCAAATCATGGATCGTGAATGTGAAGAAGCACTTAAGGGTGGAATGTACCCTATAAGTAAAGTCAAACTTTCGAATTTAAGCGAGGCGTTTTTGAGAAAAACCCAACTAAGTTATTACGGGTAAATTAATTATAAATTATTGCGAAGTCTATACTTTATTCAATACAAGTTCTACCCACTCTTTTATTCTACCTAGTTGTGTTCAATGTTTAAATTTGACTTCTAAAAATTAGACTTTGATTTATCTATTGAAACTTCGTTGGGAGAAACCTTCGTTACCTCCAATCGCTTATTAATCTTGTTGTTTCAAATAAACACTTTCACGATCTTATCTCTTTGAAAATACTTGCCTTTGAGGTAATTTTTGAAAACGATTGATTAACTACTTATTATTATTTTTGTAAGGTTGTTAGCTTTCATATTCCTAACCAACCCGTTATACTGAATTCAAAGTAACCAAACCCTAAAGTTAATCACCGTTATATCGCCCATAAGTAAAGAGCCCCGATCCTTTCGTTGTTGACTTCCTTGTGTGGAATGCACCGCCGCACTTTCTCAGAGGCGACGTCGTGAATGACGATGACAAGTTGATAGGTATCATTGTGAGGTGTTATCTAGGTTAAAGGATAGAAGTCACAATTGGTATCAATGTAACGTATTATCCAAGTCTTGGATAAGAGTAGCGCTTTTGAATGATATTTCTATCATTAATAAATTTCTTGACGATATTCTTGAAGATTTCCTAGCCTACCCTAGAGCGTGAAATCAATTTTGTATTGACCCAAAGATAAAAACCCATTTCTTAAACCCTCAAATATTTCTTCAACTAAAAGGATCTGCATTTACGAGGATTATGATGAAAGTCATAATAAAAGCATTGGACTAATGAAAATCATGGGTATATGAAGTATTAGTAAGTGTTATGATGAGTTATGTGGTTATTATGTGAAAACATGAAAGTTTCTTAGAAATCACAAAGGGTTGAAAAATTAGATTTTGGTAAAAACGTAACATGAAATTCAATTGACCATATCTCCTATTATATTTTTAATTTTTGAGTGTGGTCAAGTCCTAGAGTTAGATCTATGAGTTTTGTAGCTTATCCATGTGAAATCACTAGAAAAGGTGCTGTAGATTTTCGTGTGGACTGAATTTAGCAAAAGAGTCCAAAGCTGCAAATTACAAAAATGCTACTGCCCAGAAACTTTAAGGGGATGTTTCGGCCACTAAATTTATGTGAAAAATTCTGGGCTTTTGGGACATGAAAATATATGTTATAAAGTACCTCCTGTCCAAAAATGAGTTCATTCTGATTTAAAATGAACAAGTTATGACCATTTCAATATTTAGGTTTTTTTGACGAAAAATGCTATAATCGGAGTTCTATAACTCACGACCATGAAATTTAAATCGAGGCTCACATTAACATGTGTAAGGTCCTGCCAATATTTGGGAATTTTGGAGTTAAACTTGAGGTAGCTAATTTCTTAAGGAATTAATTAGAAATTAATTTTTGAAAAATAGTAAATGAATTTTAAAATTCTTAGAAAAATATATTTTCATTATGGGACTATATTATGCTAAATCCCAGAAAAGAAATATTTTTGGGACTGATTTGGTATTTTCATGAAAATAGTTTAGTTACGAAATATATGAGTTAAATATGTTATGTGAAGTAACAAAGTTGAAAATTGGATTTTATGGCTAGAGAATCCTATATAGTAGTATATGCATATTTTTTTGATGAGGCATTTGATAATTGGTGATGATATCTTATGAGTATGGCATTTTTGAATGATTAAATGCATTATATGGTAAAGCGTAAACAATTGAGATAAATTGTTTATAAATTTAAGAAGTGATTAAAATATTGTTATAATATTAATGATATTAGATTATGAGATTATTAAGTGATTGATAACATGGGGATATTCTTGAATCTGGATAAATTATATTATAAATGTTTAATATTTATCCTTTATCTCATTTGATTGATTCTTTATATCATTATCCTCATGCTTATATTGTGTTGAAAGTCATCTGTGGCTTACGTGAATAGATGGACTTGGTATGATTATGACCATGGATTGTTCGGATAATTATAACCGTAATTGAATACACGATTATCTTTGGTAGTAGTCATGGATAATTTGTGGTCGTGATACTAATGAATACACGATTATCTTTGGTCGTAGTGCATTGGATAATTTGTGGTCGTGATACTAATGAATACATGATTATCTTCGTCAGTAGTGCATGGATAATTTGTGGTCGTGATACTAATGAATACACGATTATCTTTGGTCGTAGTGCATGGATAATTCGTGGTCGTGATACTAATGAATATCCTCGCCACGTAGTGCGGGGATGATTTGATGATATGGATTAATTATTGAAATGAGGTGTTACCGCACAAAACTGTTGAACTACCCCGTAGTAAAAGTACGATGAATACTGCCAGTAGTTGTATAGTAGCAGACACGATATTGATTATTGATGCTTACGTGAGAAGTCACTCACGGTATGCTCAATTATTGCTACGATAATTCTTTGCATCATATCTCTTATATTATTCATTCAATTATTGTCACAAGATCATCATATAATATGTTATAGTATTAAATTATTAATTGAGACGACAAGTTATAAATGATTAATAATTGTTGAAAGATTAAATATGTGTTGATTAAAAATAAAATGATTTGTGGTAATATTTATTCAATCCTTGATGTATATAAAGAGTCTGTTATGAGACGTTTGTGGTAAGTTTGATTATTTTATGTGGGGGCCCATATGTCATCATCTAAGAGTCCCTTCGTCAATAGTAATTTCCTTTGTGAATAGTATTGAGTCTTCTCTTGAGTTCTTGAAAACTCTTCTCATATTCCTCACTCCAACCGAATTTTGTATCTTTCTGAGTCAGCTGAGTTAATAGAGTAGCGATTCGAGAAAACCCTTCTACGAATCTCCGATAATAACCAGCTAAGCCGAGAAAGCTACGTACTTCGGTCACTGATTTAGGTTGTTCCCAGCTTTGAATGGCTTCAATCTTTGCCGGGTCAAAAGATATTCCATGACTTGATACCACGTGCCCAAGGAATACTACTTCCTCAAGCCAGAACTCGTATTTCTTCAACTTGGCATAAAACTTATATTCACGAAGCTTTTAGAGTATCAGCCTCAAGTGTTGCTCATGATCTTCACGGCTTTTGGAATAAATAAGGATGTCATCAATAAAGACGACCACAAAGTGATCCAAATATTTCTTGAATACTCGGTTCATCATATCCATGAAAGCAGCAAGAGCATTAGTCAATCCAAAAGATATGACTAGGAGTTCATAATGCCCGTACCGAGTTCTGAAAGTCGTCTTTGGAATTTCATCGGTTCTAATCTTCAATTAGTGATATCCAGAATGAAGATCAATTTTTAAAAAGAATTTGGCGCCTTGCAACTAGTTAAACAGGTCATCAATACGTGGCAATGGGTACCTATTTTTGATGGTGACATGATTCAACTCCCGATAATCAATACAAAGTCGCATACTCCCATCTTTCTTCTTCAAGAATAGGACATGAGCACCCCAATGAGAAGTACTAGGACGAATAAAGCCAATGTCTATCAATTCCTGCAGTTGGGTCTTTAACTCCTGAAGTTCAATAGGAGCCATTCGATATAGGGCTTTGAAAATGGATTTTGTACCGGGTTCAAGGTCGATACAAAATTCAATTTCACGTTCTGGGTAGGCGGGTTTCTTCAAGGAATACGTCAGAAATTCATTAACAATAGAAATATCATTCAAAACTGACGTATTTTTTTTTTAGATCCGTGACATGAGTTAAGAAAGCTTGACATCCATTTTTCAATAAATGAATAGCTTTATGGCTTGAGATGACAGTGATTGATTTTAATGGCTTAGTTGCTTGAATTCGCATAATAGGTTGATTAGGAATATGAAAGCTAACAACCTTACGAAAACAATCAATTTTTGCATGATGAGTAGTTAACCAATCAATCCCTAGAATTACGTCAAATGCAAGTATTTTCAATGAAATAAGATCGACAGGTAATGTGAGAGTACCGATTTGAACCAAACAAGACTTATAAACAATGGATGTAATGAAGGTTTTTTCCAACAGAGTTTCAACAGATAAGTCAAAGTCCAATTTCTCCGGAGTCAAATTTAAACGTTGAGCGCAAGTAGGAGAAATAAAAGAATGGGTAGAACCGGTATCAAATAAGGTATATACTTCGCTAGAGTTTATGATAAGCTTACCCGTGATGACCTCATTTGGGTTCCTTGCTTTTTGGGAGGTCACGATAAACGCTCTCCCTTGCACTACTGGCTTTGACTTTTCTGGGGCGTCCTTTTGGTGCCTCCATCCTTGTTGAATTTGTCTTCGGTGAACAAAAAAATTGGGCTAGGTGACATTCTCTTCCATAATTATAACATGCTTTGACTGAGATCGCTAGCTTTGACCGATGTGTCCCCCTCCGCATTTGAAGCATATGATAGGTGGTTGTTCTCCTTCCTTAACAACAAGTGCAGTCTTGGCGCCTTTCAATCATTGTTGAATCTCCTCTTCTTGAAATGTCCATTCTTATTATTGGCCATGATTACCACCGTTGTTACCATTTCGCATGTTGATTCCTCTATGATTATTGTCACACGCTTCGATGATTGTTATCACCGGTATTAGTCATTTTGCTTACCGCTCTCTTTTGTTTGGGTTGACTCATTATCGCTACTCCAATAATCGAGCCCTATTAACAACATCCGAATACAAACACACGGTTTATGAGAGATAAGATATCGACGTATCTCGGGTTTCAAACCTCTTAGAAACATTCACGTCATTCTCTCATCATTATCAATCAAATGGGACGCAAACCAGGACAACTCGGCAAACTTGGCTTCGTACTGCGACACGGTCATGTTGTTTTGTTCCAGTTTAATGAACTCTACCTCTTTCATGTGACGAATACTTTCGGAAAGTACTTGTCGTTGAACGCTTCTTGAAACTTTTCCCAAGACATCTTCATGCGGCGGTTTGAGTACGCTTTTGATTCCCACCAAGAATCCGCCTCCGCAATTATATGAATGTGGCAAGGGAACCTTTTGCTCTCGAGCAACCCAAGACATCAAATATCTTGTTGATCTATTTTATCGACGTCTCCGCCTTAAGCGGTTTTGGCTCTCCAAAAAACTCCGGTGGTCCCAGCTCCTTGAACTATTTGGCGGTGATCGTCCGAGAGTTGCCAATGTTTCCACCAGCATTTTGGACAGGAGCCGCTCTCGCCTGATGTTGCATGAATTGCATGAAGCCTCGGAACATTCCATCGTTCATCATTTGGTCAGTGTTGTTGTTTGCATGAGGATTGTCGCCTTCTTGATGCACATTGTCCTGGTTATTGATCTGTGGAGACTCAACGGTTTCCTGTGCTCCATTGATGTTCTCAACATTCTCGGTTGCCATTTCCAAACACTGCCACAAAATAAGGGTTAATTAACATATCACATATTATCCCTATACTCTGACCGACCAATTAAATACCAAATAAACTTAGGTAGGTCATACTAGCGAAGGAATTCCCCTCTCTCCCTCCTAATTCTTGTCTCATCTCTCACCAGGGATCATATCCTAAGCTTTGATACTAATCATGACGCCCCCAAAATAGGTATACATCACCTATTTTGAGTCGCCAAATACATGGTATAGAATACAAATACAATCTTTAATATACAACAAGAAAGCTGTGAGTTTTAATACAAACATTCTCTTCTAGACAATATCCACTCTCAGAATAAGTCCTCATTACATTTATTAACACACTATTTAATGTAATAGTGGAGGACTACTAATACTATCATCCGGACCGGCCACTCCGCTTTCTCGACTAGTCCCGCCACGTTCTCATTTCCTGAAGAGAACGAAGAAAGAAAGGGTGAGCTCAACTAGCCCAAGAAGAAATATTATGACTAAGATAATGCGTAATAAATTATCATTAGTCTTCAACAATGTTAAACCGATAAAATACAATAGACATCAAGTTTAATCATGTAATGAATATGCAATCCATTAAAAGAGTCAAGTAGAGAATAAAATCTACTATCTTTTATGATTTAAAAGGTTTTCATCACTTTTATCGTTGGGACTCAACTTAATAAATAATCCACATCATCCCTGCACTACGGCCAATAATATTCATTAGTCTCACAACCATAAATTATCCATGCACTATGGGCCAAGGATATTCGTATATTCATCAATGGTCATGATCATACCAACAACTGTCCATCAATGCACTACGGGCCAATGAGGACTTTTACCACATCATTTGTAACTTTACGATCATGATTACAATCGAATAATCCTCAGTCATAATCATACCAAGTCCATCTATGCACTACGTGCCACGTATGACTTTCAACAAAATATAAATATGAGGATGATGACAATGATATAAGAATTCAATAAAACAAGTTCAAGAATTAATTTATTCAGGAACTAATAACGTCCAAATTGTCAACATGATACTTCTTTGTAGAGTAAAATTCAAGAATGCTCAGAAGAATATTTCAACAAAAAGATACTAGATGAAGCACAAATATCAAGGATATTCCACTAATTTCATGGAGTATAGAAGTCAAAACTTTAACCAACCGAGTATAATAAAGAATGGAATAACAAAAGAAATCACCATGCATGCGGTATTGAATAGGCATGGTTTATTCCAATGTAATAATAAATAAAGAAACTGTGTCAAAGCGTAACACGACCGGCTGTGATATTCCAATGTAATAATAAAGAATAGAATAACTACGAATTTCACCATGTATGCGGTATTGGCATGAGCAAAGTTATTCCAATAGAATAATAAATAATCTAATCAGTCCCACAGAAATGCATGCATGTGATATTCCAATGTAATAATAAAGATGTAACCAGTCCCGGCATAAAACATGCATGTGATGTGATATATTCCAACACAATAATAAAGATTTTAACTGTGTCCCACATGATAACGCATGCATGTGATGTTCTAACAGAATAATAACGAATGAAATAACAACAAAAATCACCAAGTATAAGGTAGACCGCGTATACAGGTTATTCCAATAGAATAACAAAGAATGGAATAACAGAAGTTCTCTTCATGAATATAAAAAAAAATACCCCTTACCTTATAAAGAAGAGTACTCCGACGGTAAGGCAGGGATATACTTGAAGAAACTTGCACTACACTCAAAGCTTTCTTAAACGCTAAAAAAATACGCTCAAGATAGAAGAATAATTCTCTCTACAGTTTTTCTCTCTACGCCTAATAAAACGAATAACTTTATAAAAGTATTCGATTTTATATAAAAAGTTTTTCTATTTTATTACATTAATAATACTAATAAAATAAAACTTCATCATCATTATTATTATTCACACTATTAATCGAACAGGTCATTCCCAGGAAAGAGGGGGCTTTCCAATAAGGATTTCTCCCTATTGGCGCGCAATTAAGTGACCAAACCTCTCATTGGCAGAACTTCTAGACATCGTTAATATTGTAAATAATAATATTAATAACTTCGTCATCTCAATATAAAATATCAACAATAATTGAATCAGTTAACGTGAGATACTATGCAACAATTACTGAAGCAATAATTGAACAAAACTAAGTGACTTCTCACGTAAGCATCAATAATCAATATCGTAGCTACTATGCATTCACGCCAGATTCTCAGATTTTTTAACACACGGTGTTTCAACAGCTTAACAGTAAAACTTCCGCCGTTATTTTCATAAAAATATTTTTGTCATTTTCTCAATCCGATAATAATTCCGCTAGGGGTCCACTAATGATTGTGCTGTCGCATTTAATATTCCCCACCAATCGAATATTATAAACAACTTGCGTGATTTGTAAAATTTCTAAATATTACCCACAACTATAACATTATATCAAATTCATTCCATAATATTTAAAAATGATAATTATAGAAAATTCATCTTTTTCATAAAAGTTGGGTCTTACAAATACCGTGGTAATATTACTATGCAACCACGCCAGATTTACTATACTTTTACTAATGAGTAGTTCAATGCTTTTAACTTAAGACACTTTCGTAAGTTATTTTATAAAAGATAATTATGTCGCTTTCTTTACTACGATAATACTTCCATTAATAGGGTCCACTAATGATTGTGCCATCGCATTTAATATTCCCCACAAAAAGAATATTCCCAACCAAACGAATACTTTATAACAACTTGCATACTTTGTAAAATTTTCACATATCACCTTAACTTTAACCTTTTCTCAATTTAACCATTTACTAAACATAATAATTATAAGAAATTTGAATAGTTTTATTTTATAATTTTGGGATCTCACATATATATATATATGGTGTACTACGGAGGGAAATTGGGGGGGAGTTGCCTTGCTAGAAAGGGAGTTAATATATATAATATATATGTAATAAGTGTGTGTGTGTGTGTTGAAAAAATTATGTGGTAATACCTTTCATTGTAAGGCAAAGGTTATATATATATATATATATATATATATATATATATATATATATAAGTTTTGTTTTATTTGATTATAAATAGAATATATTATATTTTATTTAAAGTTTTCATTTTATTAGAATATTTTATCAAGATAAGTCTTTGCATAGTAAAATCAAAATTTTTCGTAAATCACCGATGAATGTCGTCGTGAGAATTCTCCTTTGTAGTCCGTGATTATTTCCTAAATAGTATCCTTTCCATTCTCATATAAATAGGATGCTTAGTTAGAATTGAAAATCACACCAGAATCAGAGAATTCTTCTTCGATAATATTGAGCGTATTTCTTTCGAGTTTTAGAAAGCTTTGAGCGTAGAAAACAGTGAAAGTTTTCTTCAAGAATATCTCCGCTATACCAGTTGGAATACTCTTCTTTTCAAGGTAAGGGATGTTATTTTTTTTCAATATTTGATTGAAATAATATTTTCTTCCATACTCTGTAGTATGTAAGTAATATTATTTCGTTTCAGATTTCGAATTTTATACTCATTTGGTTAAAGTTTTGGCTTCTATACTCCATGAAATTAGTAGAATATCCTTAAATTTTGCATTTCATCCTGTATATTTTCATCAAAATATTATTCTGAGTATTCTTGATAAATTTTAACTTTTCCATGCCGGAGTACTATTCACGGATTACTATTCATGAAGTACTATTCACAGGGTACTATTCACTTGAGTACTATTCACCCGGGGTACTATTCATGATAGAAATTGATTCGTATTCGGTCCAAATCATTTTTGGTACAATATTTTTCTTGAATTTTACTCCACAAAGCAGTATCATGTAGACAATTTAGACATTATTGAATTCGGGATAAATTAAATTATAAATCTTTAAAAATTTATCCTTTGATTTCTTTTAATTGAATTCTTATATCATTGTCATCATCCTCATGCTTATATTATTTTAAAAGTCATCTGTGGTCGTAGTGCATAGATGGACTTGGTATAATTATGATCATGGATTATTCGATATAATCATGACCGTAATGTTACAAATGACGTGGTAAAAGTCTTTATTGGCCTGTAGTGCATTGATGGACAGTTGTTGGCATGATCATGACCATTGATAAATACACGAATATCCTTATTCCTTGGCCCCTAGTGCATGGATAATTTGTGGTCGTGATACTAATGAATATCCTTGCCGTAGTGCAGGGATGATGTGGATTATTAAGCTGAGTCTCAGTGATAAAAGTGATGAAAAATCTTTTAAATCATAGAAGATAGTAGATATCATTCTCAACCTGACTCTTCTAATGGATTGCTTGTTCCGCTGCAGTTAAACTTGATGTCTATTGTATTTTATCAGTTTAACACTGTTGAAGGCTAACGATAATTTATTCTGCATAATCTTAGTCATAATATTTCTTACTGGGCTAGTTGAGCTTACCTTTTGCTTTCATTGTTCTCTTCAGGAAATGAGAAAATAGCTGGGACTAGTCGGGAAACGGAGTGATGGTCCAGATGTTTGCATTAGTAGTTCTCATTATTCTGTGAAATAGTGTGATAATAAATGTATTGAGGACTTATTTTGAGTTTGAATACTGTCTAGAAGACAATATTCGTATTAAAACTCACAGCTCATGTTGTATATTTAAGTTTGTATTTGTATTCTGTATCATGTATTTGGCGACTTAGAATATGTGATGTATTCCTATTTTGGGGATGTCACATTAAACAAGCTCCCCGAGCTTGGTATAATGAACTCAAGTCCTATCTTCTTACTCTTGGTTTCACAAATTCCATCTCAGACACATCTTGATTTACTTTACGTCATAATAATGATATAATCTACCTACTTGTCTATGTTGATGATATCATTATCATTGGTTCAAATTTCACTCTCTTAAACACATTCATCTCTCAATTATCCTCTCGTTTCTCCCTTAAATATCTTGGTAACCTATCCAATTTTCTTAGAGTTGAAATGTTCCCTCATCCTCAAGGCATCTTTCTTAGCCAACACAAATATATCCAAGACCTTTTAACCCGTGCTCATATGTCTACTGCCAAACCTGTACCTACCCTTATGGCCACGCATCCTCCCCTATCCACACAAACTGGAACTCCTCTAACCAACCAAACCGAATATCGAGAACTTATGGGAAGCTTACAATATATCTCTTTAACTAGACTTGACATCTTCTTTGTTGTAAACAGGTTATCTCAATACATGTACAAACCCAGTGAAAGATCATTGGGTCGCTCTCAAACGCCTATTACGCTATCTTGCAGGAACTACTACACAAGGTTTACTACTTCGTTGAGACCCGTCCACTATTTTTCATGCTTTTACAAACATTGACTAGGCATGTAATAAAGATGACTATCTTTCTACAACTGGTTACATTGTCTACTTGGGTCGAAATCCTATATCTTGGAGTTCCCGCAAACAACGAACTCTTGCTCGCTCTTCCACTGAAGCCGAGTACCGAACTGTTGCTGCGACTACTATCGAGGTCTTATGGGTACAAAACTTACTTCATGAGTTAGGATATTTACCCACAAACAAATCGGTCATCTACTGTGATAATATAGGAGCTATATATGTTGCCGCAAATCCGAAGTTCCACTCAAAAATGAAGCACTTAGGACTTGACTACCACTTTTTTTTGTGAGAATGTTCAAAGTCAAAACTTACGTGTGTCATACATTTCCAATAACGATCAACTAGCCGATGCTCTTACTAAGCCACTTGCTCGCACCCGATTCCATGACCTCATGTCCAAGACTGGTCTCATTAACCGATCATCCATCTTGCGGGGGCATGATAGAGATAAATCAAATCAATCTCTTGACTAATTCTCTCCTAATTTTATGCTTACTGTTTGTAGATAATATTAGTTGTAAATGTTTCTTGATTTACTCATTCTTCTCCTTGAATTATTCTCTTTAATTCAAATTGTAATTATATCTAGAATAGTTGCTATCATATGTATTCAAACTACTCGTTGTATATATATATATATACTTGACTAATGTCAATAATACAATAAGTTTCATTTTATTATTTTCTCTCATACTTTTAATTATCAATTTATTGAGGAATAAGGTAAGAGGATTATTGCGAATCAATTTGGAAAATTACATTCTTATGTCTGAATCATAGGTGCCTCAAACTTCGCCATTAAAGTACTCTACTAAGTAGGCAAAAACTTATGAATGAGAACAATGTGTGTACGAGAAGAGCAGATCCTCTGTCCCTAAATTATTTGTCTCTTTTGTGTCCCTCCACTTCAATTTTGACACATGTCCTTTTATTTAATTTTAAAATTAATTAGTATTAAGTAAGACGCTAGGTGTCAAAATTTAAGTAAAGGGACACAAAGAGACATAAAAATTGGAGACAAATGATCTACTCTCGTGTACGAGACATGGAAGTGAGCATGAGATCTAGAAAAGTGGACCGACATTCTATTTACTATGTACAAAATTTTTGTAAATTACTCCTTCCATTCCTTAATATAAGTCATTTTAGAAAAATATTTTTGTACTTTAATATAAGTCGTTTGAAAATTTCAAGTAAGCATTAATTACTTAGTTTCTAATATTACTCCAAATATTAAATGTAATTTTGGTTCTCTCATTATTTTCTGTCCAATAAATAACAATCTCTTCTTCCAATACAAGAGTAATATAGACAATTGATATTATAGTTAATGCTATACAATCATTTCCTTAATATTTGTGCACAACTCTAAAATAACTTATATTAAAAAAATAAAGGAAGTATATTATTTCGTTATAAAGTTAAATATGCATTCTCACGTTTTTAGTCAATTTTATTTATGAAATTTTAAATAATACCAAAATCAATAAAACCTAAAACTTTTAGTATAAATTAATTATCTTTATCAAGTAACCAATTTTTAACCACGGAGTAAATCCTACAAAGATACCGATTCTTCACAAATTTATCTTGAATTGGATCTTTCGACTCCACTTAGAAAATTATACTTTCGCATGAAAAAATATGATATTTATACATATGTTATTTTCACATGAAATTGAGATTCATTTATTATTTATGTGAAAATAATCATTTAAAAATAAAAATAATACAAAAACGATTAGTTATAATATTTATTACTCTTTCTTCCAAGAATAAAAGTTTTTATTACTATTTTAGACATTACAAATTAAAAGTTTAGTTACCTTAAATATTCTATTTTATTACAATAATTTGCTTATAATAATCTTAGTATTGATTGTTATATTTCTATTCTCTATGATATTTATGAAAGATCATTAATCATGTATATAAAAATTATGTAATTAAATGAGAATTTAAATAAGAATAATTTTGTTATTTTATTATTTTTTTAGTATGCGTAAAAAATTAACTAAGACGGAAGGAGTACTTTTAAAACGAATTTATATAAATTTTAATCGACTTGAGTAGTTTGAATTGAACGGACGGAGTGTTTTGTTGGTTGTCAGTTGTCACCGTTTGGTTGGACTGAATTAAGGCTATAAAATAAACAAATAGTTCGAGCTCGATTTGTACTCGCTCGATTAAAAGTTTGATTCGAGCTCGACTCAAAATATATATGAGTCAAATATGAGTACATTTTAAAGTTCGATAAATTACTCGAATCTTCTCAAATTATAATTTTCTATTGATACTCGGATCATATTCGTTGAAAAAGTCCAAACTGTTCGGGCTCGATTTAGAATCGTACTCAACTCGATAGTTAAATGAGCCTCAATCAAACCTTATTTTATACTCGATAAATATTGTGAATCAAATCTGACCAACTTAATACTCGGATCGACTCGGTTCGTTTACATCCTTAGACTAAATGAAGGACAGAAAGAGATGGTCATTTTGACCAACAATTCTTTTTCGACATTTGGTATATTAAAAATGAATGGGATTTATGCATCGGAATCATGATTCCGTGGCTTGGTAATCGCCATTGCAACTACAGATGGAATGAAATTTATAAATATATACTACTACTATATATTTATAAGTAATTAAATATATAATATTTACAATTTTTAATACATATATACTATGTATTATATATATAAGTATATATTTATATTACTTTAATAATATACATTTGTATATTCATTTTAATATTTATTATTTATATATATTAATAATCAAATATATAATATAAAATTTATATTTCTTATATATATATATATATATAAATAATATCATGCGTATTGTTAGGGATATAACCGGACACATGAATAAAGTGTTTGATTTTGATTTTATTAGATTCTGATGATTTTGACAATTATTTTTTATTCAGCCCTTAAAAGGATTCCGTTCTACCAACCATATGCCCAATTTTGTTGGTCTGGGCCACTTGGCAGGGCACTCCAATAGTCCAATAGCTCAGCATATGACTTGCATAAAATAGTCGTCATCCATCCTCTTTCCTCTCCTTAGCTTACCCTGCCCTGCTATAAAAGAATCAATGGAACGCACATTCCTAACTGCTAACGCCATTGTTGTGGGATTTCATTTCCATTTGAAGGGTTAAAAGAGAAATACTGGAATAATTTTTTGAAGGGTTAAAAGAGATACTGGAAGAAGGAAGAGAAGAACCGTAGCCGCCTAATGGGATATGTATGTATGTATAACATCGAGATTCTGATAAGTTAACTCCTCTGGTCTACGGCTTGTTTATTAATGGCGATTGCTGTTGTTCAAGGATTTGCTTGTAGAAGCCAACTCACTTTCCACCGCTCTCTTTTCCACCAGGTTAGCTTAATTTCTATCCTTTCTTCAGAATCTAATCTCTGAATCTCTCTCCACTTGGTTTGGTTTCATTCTAAATAAATTACTAAGATAAAAGCATTGACAACTTCTCTATACATAAAATTAACTTTTTAATTTTCAGCAAAAATTAAATTAATGTTATTAGCCACGCCACCCTGGGCTTGAACCAAATGACCGACCCACGTATTTTTATTTGAAATTCACTAATTACCAGCATGAATATACAGAATAATTGGAATTGAATGGATTGACACGGGTAGTCCCAGTGTATTTATTATCCCTTATCACTAAGGTTTGCTAAAAGCTGCTGACAATATAACTCCACAAATATATGTCAGGCCTATATTACTTCATAGTGATAGTAATTCACTAATGAACAATCTATAAATACTTCTTTGTAAAGGTTGAAAAGAGTTAGAAGAAGATCAAGAGAGAATTTCACTTACAAAACTTAACTCTGTAACCGTTACAAAAATAAATTCCGTAATCATTACAGAACAGTTATCCAAAGCAGTTTAGATAACTCTTTGTATACAAAGTAATTAAACACAGATCAGTTTAATTATGAATTAGGTCCATTAATCTGGTTCAAGCACAATCGTAGAGCAGCTTTCATGTGACTGTAGAGCAGCTTTCAACTCTGCCACCGTAGCAGCTTCCAACTCTGCGAACTGTAAATTGACTTCCAACTCTGTGACCGTAGAGTGACTTCCAACTCTGTAGTGTGACTTTCTTTCACTATTTTCTTTCATAGCATGCTAATTTATAGTTACGTATTTTCTGCTTTCAATTATGTTATTTGTTATTATAGTTTGGATCACTAATTAGAATTTATAGTTTGTGTTTTGTTTAACTAATTTTACTTTTGAAAAACAGTTTACCTTTTCAATTTAATAGATATTACTCCCTCCGTCCAAGTTTTTCCATCCTAATTTGAAAATACACGTCTATTAAGAAGAAAAAAACTATCTCCAAATTATCCATCTTAACTACTCTATTATCATCCCTTTTTATTAAATTAATCTCCTATCTCTTTCTTGGAATACTAAAATAGTGGAGAGAGAAGAGAAAAAAGGAGTATGGTTGTGTTTCGAATGTCAAAGTTAATAGTGTTACTCTTTCCAAGTCATGTAGTTTTCAATGATCTTTTTTTATAAAGTTAAATGAGAGTACCAAGTAGTATTGGAAAAATAAGGTTAAAAATAGTATTAAAATGGAAAGAGGACAAATAGATTTGGACAAACTAAAAAGGAAGTTAGGATAAGTAAAATTGGATAGAGGGAGTGTGTGTGTGTGTGTGTGTGTGTGTGTGTTTGTATATGTCTGACATTATTAACTTTTCCGTAACTTCAGCAGTTACAGGAAAGGCAAAGCAGCTCCATTGCAGCATCGCTTATTGTTGAACCCATCAAAAAAGAAGAAGAGGAAGCTCAACTCTCAACCATTTCCAATTCACTTGTTAAAGGTAATATAAATAACACTCCATCAATCATAATTTTCCAACACTACAGATAGTCGGAAGGATCTATGTCCATCCCCAACTTCCTTTTAATCCACATCCCTTGGAATTACTCTCCTACCCAATGAAAGTCCGATTTATGACATTTATGCCTTGAATCTGCAATTACAAACCCGTTAATTTATTTAAGATCACTCCACCCTTCATTGAGGCATGAGTTTTGTAGTTTCATTGTTTATGACAGTAAATGTCTTGTTGATATCTGAGATTAATGGCAACTTGCAGAATCAATGCACTTTGGAATCATGAAATAAGTTTTGATTGGAGTAGATACCTTGAATTGACGATAAATCATTTAGAGAACTTAATAGGAAAATAGATCTGTAGCTCTTGTTATCATGTTTATGTGTGTGAAGTAAATAGGAATTCTTCACAAAGTAGGCTGGGGCCTGGGGTTAGGCTTCAACTTGTAGAAGTGAATATCAGTAGCTGAAGGGGATAATTTTTTGTATGCTGATCAAGACAGAAACATGTTTACTTATCAAATAAATAAATAGATACTGAAAACCTGTTTCATTTGCCAAGAGTTTGGACAATATACAGTCCTTAAAATGAGCTAACAGAATGGTACATGGGATGCCTTAACTGTGAACCTCTTCTGATTATTTTATCCTATTTGAATCGGTAATTTTCAGAATCTTTACACTTCCTCATATTTGTTAGTGTTTGATTTTAATGTACAGATTGGTAGATTAGGATCTAATCAACCACTGAATACACTGTATGAATTAATTTCCTTGCCTGTCGTATCTTGGCACACTGGTGTTTAGGCCTTCTAATTTTACATATATATAAAAGAGTAGGTTTTTATCTTGGTGGTAGATTATGTGAAATCAAACTTTTCTTATAATTGTGACTGTCAAATGTGGATTATCCTTTTGTGAAGTAGTAATACTGTCAGCTAGAATTTTTTTTAAGATTGTTGTTTGTATTGCTCTGGATTGTGATTTCTCACATTTGAAAGTTTGTGAACTCGTGACTTGTAGATAATGATGAATGCAAGCCTCGTGAATGGAAGAAGTTGAGTTCAAAAGATCTCGGTATTAGGACCTCAAAAATCACGAAGCCAGCGAGATTGGTTTTAAATGTGCTTAGGAAAAATGGTATATAATATATATATATATATATATATATATATATATATATTATGACTTTCATTACCTAATATTGAAATTTCGGGTCCCTCCAAGCTAATCTCAGTTTGAATATGGAAGTATGGTTATCAATTGGTATAAGTTCTGAAGCATAATTTCAAATGTTTGATGTTGTCGAATACATGGTTTTCTACTTTTCTTCTTCTATGCGCCCTCTAAAAGGCATTGCAGTGAATTGGAATTGGCTTCTAGTATTGATTTTGAATATGCAGCATCTGCCAAGTAGCATTTGGAACTATCTTTGCTTTATATCTACTGATCTTCTTCATTTCAGTTAATAATTTTTTATCACCTTATCCTTTCATCTTTCTTAGTCTTGTGATGACCCTTCTTTTCTAGGATATGAGGTCTACCTTGTCGGGGGGTGTGTGCGGGATCTTATCTTAAAGAGAACTCCTAAAGATTTCGATATCATAACCTCGGCTGAACTTAAAGAGGTATTTCACTTCTATTCATGTTTTTTATGGTAATGCTTCTTGCTCAATTGCTGTAGTACATGATTTATTATGATTTTTCCGGCAGTCATAACACACTAGATTAATACTTTTTCACTATATGTGTGTGTGTGTGTGTGTATTTACTTAACTTGCCTCATGGAGAGTGTCAGACATCACCTTATGATCATATATTATTGGAAACACCTGGAATTTCTAGTTGACATTCATCCTTGTAAAGTATTTGCAGCTAACTCCAACTTCAGTGGATTGCTTGCTTTCCATTGTTGTAAGCGATAATGGATAGAATTCTGTCTAATATGTCCAGTTTCTTAAAACCAAAACCATGTCAATTTCTTTGGATCAAAATTCAACTACCCTCTATGTATTATATAAATTTCACTGTAAGTTGTTAGCTTCATTGACATGTCCGGCCACCTTAAAGGGTGAGGAGGTAAAAGACTAAATGAAGAAAAAAAGATAAATAAGTGAACAGTCTGATATTTGGAATGATTTTCTTCTTGTTTTTGGTATCCTCTGATGCCTGATAGTTTTTAAAACAAGTCAGTAATCATCTGAGATGGGTGTGCGCAAAAATGAAAAGCATTTGTTGTTGAAGTTCAGAAACAATTTAAATGCAGGCTTTCAAGTTCAAATGTTTAGTTTTAGCTTATTGAAATTAGCACAACATAGTCTAATTGGGCCTTGTTGTATTTAATACCCAAATTCCCAAACTCTTTGGACCCTCAACTTCAACTCTTTATCTCATTTTACAGTTACCTCATTTTGTGTCATATATTTTGGCAATGAGATGTTAATTTGTTGTTTAATGATATGAAATATAGCTGGATCCCGTAACTTATCAATACAAGCATATCCAACCCTTTGCAGGTACTGAGAACATTTCCTAGATGTGAAATAGTTGGAAGTAGATTTCCCATATGTCATGTGCATGTTGATGATACCATTGTGGAGGTTTGTTCTTTTACTTATTCAGTATTCTAAAAAACACTAGGCAGATTTTGGCGGCAGAGGCGTTTTCCCAGACAGTCTTAATTATTTATCTTTCTATTGTATATATTTATATATACTATATAAACTGTGTATTAGATGTAAAGATTCTAAATTTTATATAAAAAATTACCAAAAAAATATTGTCTTATAAGGCAAGACAAATTATTCAAGCATTGTAGAGCATTAAATTGATGCGGTAGTGGACTAATTTTCTAAGGTGAGGAGTTGGGTGCCCAACCAAATCTTGGGTGCCCAACCAAATCTAGGCGGTAAATGATGCAGTGGAAAATATCCATGAAAATAAGGTTTTCCAATTATTTTAGTATACGTAGAGATTAGTTTATTTTATGTATATTTATTTGTTATTTAGGAAAATCCAGTAGTTTAACCTACTTTTGGCCCGTTTTTATTTTGTGCTAAGTTTTTCTAATTTTATTTTAATTACGATCATATTATTTTCCTTTTCCGAATAGACGTAGGAAAGTATAAATATGTTCAAGGGTTTTTAAGATGGACAATTTTTTTGACAACTATACGAATTTCTATTTGATTAGTTTTTTATCTTCTTTGTGGATTCAAAGTTTTTATCTTGTTCGTGTTTAGTATGATAAATGGCCATCAACGTTCATGGACATTTTCCACTACATCAATAGAGGAATGTCTAGAGCCTTGACGGGGGGGCTAGAAGGATTTTTAGAAAGATGGACTTATTTGATTACTGGAATCTCTCTTATATAAGTGCATTCGAAATTTCAAATTAACTGCAAGTTTTTGTCAGTAATTATAATGTCATCTGTATGAATTTTTTTGCGTGATGACTGATGTAATCTTCTGGGAATAGGTTTCAAGTTTTAGTACCTCGGGAAGGACTTCTGGGAGTAATTTTGGAAGGAAGTCTAACTATGGTTTCGGAAGACCTCCTGGTTGTGGTGAAAAGGAGTTACTTCGCTGGAGAAATTGTATACGAAGGGATTTTACCATCAATGGGTAACGTACTTGGCCCTTGTATATAAAACTTAAAGTTGCTAAAGGCATTCCCTTTAATGTACTACGTCTACGTTGTTTGTGACTGCCTCAAGAATGTTTGTTAACTTCATTTACTGAATATTATTAACAATATAATATTTGCAGATTGATGTTTGATCCGTTTGCAAAAATAGTATATGACTATGTTGGTGGACTGGAAGATATCAAAATAGCTAAAGTGGGCATGTCTTTCTTACGCTTTCAGTTCCACTATTTACTTACTCTGTAATTCACAGTATGTTCATGGTATTTTACTTTCATATTCATATGTTCGGAGTGTAATTCCTGCAAGCACTTCTTTTGAGGAGGATTGTGGTATTTTCCCTGCTTCTTAGCTTTCCTGGATGTGTATATTGAGTTAGTATTTTGGAAAATAGTGGTTGGTGGCACTGTATTTGTGTAGTTTTGGTGTCTAACTCTACTCGGTAAATATTTTACAGCTCGCATTTTACGCGGGGTGAGAATTGCAGCACGCTTAGGGTTTCGTTTTACCCGAGAAACAGCTCATTATGTAAAAGAATTATCTCATTTGTTGTTAATACTTGACAAGGTATTCTAATTTCTTTGAAAAGTGATAACAATTAATTTTTTATCCTAAGCACATACTTGTAACCTTTAGCTTTAGCAAAAAATCTTTTCTTGAAAGGCATACTTTTTTGTATATAAATATTGTAGGGTAGAATTTTTATGGAAATGAACTATATGCTGGCGTATGGATCTGCAGAAGCTTCTCTGAGGTTATTATGGAAATTTGGACTTCTAGAGATTCTTCTACCCATCCAAGTATGAAAGCTTTTCCTCTTGATAATTATACCAAGTATTCTAGTAGTACAGTGTGTCTTAAAACATGCTTTCATCCTGCAGGCATCGTACTTTGTCTCCCAAGGTTTTCGAAGGCGTGATAAGAGATATAACATGCTTCTGGTACATTTACCATTTTGCCGCATACATCTCATACAGCATGAATAAATATGTTTTGAAGCTAATAATGGTAAACCATTTTTTTTAACTCACTGGTAAATGAAGCAGTTATTTTACTAATGGAAATATGTAGCCCCTTCTCTATCATCTATGATCTGTTCTAGATTTCATCATTTAGTGGTTTCACAAATGATAAATAGATAATGCTGTTGCCTTTGTGCTTTCATTAAGTATCACCTCTCATCATATTTGACATTTTACTGGTTTTCGCAGTCTTTATTATCTAGCCTGGATAAACTTCTAGCACCTGACCAACCGTGTCATTGTTGCTTGTGGTAAGCAACCTTGTCAGCTATTGGAATTTTAAAAAAATTTAAATTTCGTTATTGCATTATCATGTCTATGTTAAATCTTTGTATCTACTTAAATGAAACCTTTTTTTGTCATTAAGCAATGCAACAAAATCTATTTCACTAAAAAGAATAATATATCAGTGAGTTCAGGAGTGCATCAACGAACTGATAAGTTTTTCGAGGGTTGGATATGTATTGCTATTTGCTGGAGTGGACGAAGTTCACCATCTCTTTTAAGCTATGACGTTTTCTGTGCATTACCACATTTTGGTCCTGAATATAGGTCTTAGAAGTAAACCGGTGGTCACTTTTTGCAGGGTTGGTATCTTGGCATTTCATAAAGCGTTGGTAGACCAGCCTCAGGATCCTCTGGCAGTTGCTGCATTTAGCATTGCTGTATACAGTGGTGGATCTTTGTCAAAAGCAATAAAAGTTGCTAGGAAAATCTCGCAACCCCATAACAGGAGCTTCTGTGAATTATCAGAAAGAGAGGGTCTAGACTCGGACGATGCTTTGATGGATGAGATTATGAATCTTGCTGCTTCTGTGAGAGCTGCATTACACAAGATGAGAGATGAGCATTTTGTTTCCCAAGCATTAATCAAGTACCCACAAGCACTACGGTCAGATCTAGTGAGGACTAAACTTTTATCAACCTTTTGAATTAATTTCTTAAACTTTAATAACTTCACCCTTCAGATGGAATACTGATTTATGACTGATGACCTTAGGCATTTAACTAGTGGAGAGATAAAGAGAGATTGAAATCCTCTACCAATGATGACCCCGTGACTAAACAGATAAAGTGCAAGCTCCAATGCCTGTTTCATTATTTCCTTGATCCTCGAATAATTCTACATTTCTACTACATAGTATGTGATAACTTTGACATAATTGTGCCATTCGTATTAGTGCCTTCTTTATTAATAGGATTCATCTCTGTTTACTGAACTTCTCCCTCTAGCTTAATAAATGTTACACTCCCACCGTTCAAAAATGAGAGTTATGCTTGAATTGTTGACCTCTTGTATGCATGAAGTGTTAAGGGTTGCCTAGGTTAAAAAATTGTGTTCGAGTGTGTCGTAAGCAAATCTTAGTATGCATAAAAAATATCAACTAGTCCAATAGATCTCTTGTTTCCGAACATAGAGAATATTTTTACTCGGTGTTGTACCCACCCTTTATATTTTTATAGTGGTACTTTTACGTACTTGTATGCTTTGCTTGCATTAAGATGGGCCTCTTTCAAGCATCTAATGTGGACACTTCTTTGCCTTTTTTTGTTAACAGGTCTTTATCACATTGGCATTGTCAGAGAAGGTAAGCACTATTTTTGACTGTGTTAGAAGGGGAAAGGAGAGAGGATTTATACTTGAACGAGAAAGTATAATTGATTACGAGTCTTTAGCATTGGGGAGAATTCATGAAGTTAGGCACGTGTTCGCAAGGATAGTTTTCGACACCGTGTACCCTTTAAAAAAGAAAAAGGATGAATGAATGAGACTGTCAGTGAAAGTTCTTCATTGTAATAATTTTGGCAGAAAAAATGTTCTTCTCTTTCTTCCCGTTGAGAAATAGAAAGGGAGACTGATTATAATTATAGTGAATATATGTATTATGTGCTAAAGCATTGTGGTGACTAATATTCTTTTCTTTGTAGTTGGAACTGTAATTTTTTTTTTCTTGGCAATTGTGCTTTGACATGTTCCATCGAAGTTGAAAGTGTGGATCATCCTTGGCAGGAAAGTGATGTTTGTTTCTTTCTGAAATTTGTTTTGGTAATTAGAAATATGGATAAGACTATGTGGCACCCACATTGGATATTAGTCATCCATAAGCCTACATTTCTCAGTTGAGAGTCACCCAAGGGGTACCACCTATTATTTAAGATTCTGGTTTGCCAATCAGTGTGAAATGGCTTCTAGACTCGGTCGATAATAATCTCCGAGACACATCCGCGGTAAGCCATCCCATGCCTTGTGTTAGATTAAGTCAGGGATAAATAAGGTTTTTGGTGTTTGTCTTGGACGTAGGTTTTTAAATTAGGTTCGGTTTTTCATTGTAATTCACCAAAGCTTTTTTTTTCTGATCGAATAATTATCTTTCGAAAATTTACAAAATAATCAAAACAAATCAGATTTTTAGTCAAAAAAACGTTAGGAATCTTGTTGTCTCTGAGATTGACTTGACTTTTTTCTTGACGTGGAACACAAAAAAGACAAATTAATGGATTATTATAGCGACAAATGACCAAAACTATTAACTACTTCACCTAAACAATTCCAAAACTAATAATAATAATAATACTAATAATTTCAAAATAATAATAAAAAAATGTTAATTTTAAAAATTTAAAAACGTTAATTTTAAAAATTTAAAAACGTTAATTTTCTAAAAAATTTAAAAACGTTACTTTTCTAAAAATTAAAAAAAATCTGTTTTATAAAAAAATTAACGTTTTTAAAAAACAGACTTTTTAAAAATTGAATTTTAAAAACAGTTTAAAATTAAAAAATTCTGTTTAAAAATTTTAAAAAATTAACGTTTTTAAACTGATTTTTAAAAATTAACGTTTTTTAAAAATTTATTAAATTTTTTTTAAAATTAACGTTTTAAACTGTTTTTAAAAATTTATTAAAAAAAATTAACGTTTTTAAAAAATTAAAAAAATCATGTTTTAAATTTTTTTAAACTGTTTAAAAAATTAATGTTTTTAAACTGTTTTAAAAAATTAATATTTAAACTGTTTAAAAATTTTAAAAATTAATGTTTTTAAACTGTTTTTAAAAATTAACGTTTTTAAACTGTTTTTAAAATTAACGTTTTAAACTGTTTTTAAAAAATTAATGTTTTTAAACTGTTTTTAAAAATTAATGTTTTTAAACTGTTTAAAAATTAATGTTTAAAAATTTTTAAACAGAATTTTTTAATTTTAAACTGTTTTTAAAATTCAATTTTTTAAAAAGTCTGTTTTTCTAAAAACGTTAATTTTTTATAAAATAGAATTTTTTTATTTTTTAAAAAACGTTAATTTGTTTTTAAACCGAACTAATATTTTTAAAAAAGACTGTTTTTTTAAAAAATGTTAATTTTTATAAAACAGAAAATTTTAAATTTTTTAGAAAATTAAAGTTTTTTAAATTTTTTTAAAAATAACGCTTTTCAATTTTTTTAGAAAAGTAACGTTTTTTAATTTTTTTAGAAAAGTAACGTTTTTAAAAAAATTTAGAAAATTAACTTTTTAAATTTTTAAAATTAACATTTTTTATTATTATTATTTTGAAATTATTAGTATTATTATTATTATTAGTTTTAGAATTGTTTAGGTTAAAGTAGCTTAATAGTTTTTATTCATTTGTCTTATAATAATCCGCTTGTTTGTCTTTTCTCTCATGTTCCACGTCAAAAAAAAAGTCAAGTCAACTTCAGATAACCGATTCCTAACGCTTTTTGATTTTAAAATCTGGACGGAAACTATTTACTATTTTTGTAAATTTCGAAAGATGCTTATTCGATCAGAATAAAAAAAGTTTTTGTGAACTACAACGAAAACCGAACCCCACTCATGATAATTAAAACCTTATTTATCCCGATTAAGTCATCCCAGTTTATGTATCGAGCTGGGTTGAGGGAAACGGACACACCTACAAAGCCATATGCTAAATTTGGATATTATTGTTGTATGAGCCAGCCACCTTTTCCGAAGCAAACAAGATTTTAGTAACCATCTGCGATGAGATAATTCAGCGGAGAGCAATTATAAGAAAGCCGATAGGTATAGGTATCGTATGTCACATTGAAATATCGATGGCAAGCCCATAGGATAGGTATTTATTATATTATTGGGTCATATTGAAATATGTATAATTTAGAGTCAATTTGCGAAATGTTAAAATTCAAAATTGATATATTTTTGTTCAAATTTTGAAAATAACAAAACAAATATGATAATTAGTAGTATTTTATACTTAATTTATAATTATTATATTTGTTTGTATTAAAATTAAATAACTTTATATTAATTTTAAAATTGTACAAATAAATATATATCTCTAATTTTAAAGGATTGATGGAAGTACTATATAGTTTTTTATTGTTGATTTAGTGCATGTTTGTTTAAATTAAAGAAACGGACAAAGAAGTGATAGAAAGGCGGAGGAGTAGATAATGACAAAGTTAGGCTAATAATCTCTTTTAAGTGGACATGAAAATTGAATATAAATGTATAAATAAATAAAATTCAAATACATTAATATCGGACTAGTATTTGACGAAACTAATGATGTCAGTTAGCCTTCTTAAGTAATGGTACAGACACAAACTATTTTACAAATATTTTACAAACTGCTGATGTGGCATACTCTACCTTAACATATTGATGAACAAATTATTTCAATGTAGTCTTTGGCCCCACACAATATATTGAGGTGGAGTATGCCACATCAATAATTTGTAAAATATTTGTAAAATAGTTTGTGTCTCTAACATTATTCAATAATCAATTGGTTGGGTAAAATAAGGGCTACTAAGTAAAGTTGTAAACGAACCAAACAATTCAGGTTCAATTCAAAAAAATACGAGTGAGACTCGAATTCGTTAATAATATAATCTAAATTTGAGCATAAAAAATAGTTCAAATAAAAATACGAGTTGAATCTAAGCAAAATTATACTCAACTAGTTTAATATTTAAATTACTAGAATTTTTGATTGTGATTAGATAAATACTCGATTGATAGAAATTTGATTAGATACTCAATACATTCGCTTATAATATATACAAAATTAAATCAAATTAGGATAATTAATTATTATTGTTTTGTTTTGTTTTTAATTTTAATTGCGATTTTATATTTGTAAAGTGTAATAGTAAATATTTTTTTTTCATTTTTAACTAAAATAATAAATTCAATTTATAATTATATTTATTATAAAACTAGTTATTATGTGAAAACTCGAATTCAAAGCTAGCGAGTAGTTTGAATATAATTCGATCCGAGTCGAATTGAATTCGAGTCAAGTTGATTTGAGTAGAAATTTTCAAATACAATTCGAGTTCGAGTATGAATTTAATGTTTTGAGTCGAATTCGAACAACTCTTTGTTCGTTTTAATTTGACTCATTTACACCTTACTATTAAGTTAGGAGTGATAGAGAGCAGATCCTATGTCCCCAATTTTTCTGTCCTCTTGTGTCCCTCCACTTAAATTTTGACACATGTTCTTTTATTTAATTCTAAAATTAATTAGTGTTAAATAAGCGACTAGGTGTCAAAATTTAAGTGGAAACAACAGAGGAAAGAAAAATTGGGAACAAAGGATCTGTAAGACCCCAACTTATTATAAATGAAATTGAATTTCCTCTATTTATTATTTTGAAATAGTAAGGGTTGATTTGATTAATGTGGGCTAGTTATGGGTAAAATCTTAAATATCTTAAATAAGCAAGTGGTTATAAAATATTCATTGTTGTTTTAGAATATTCGTTTGGTCGTGGAATATTTTTACTTGTTTGGGGAATATTTGTACGACCTTGGCCAAGAACCTTGTGTAGGCCCCATAATGTGAAAAGCGATTGGATGAAGAAAACGACAAGTATAAGTTTTTTTAAATAATAACTTGGTAGTAAGTTGTTACTGTTAACATCACTTTGGAATATCCGGTGGTTAAAACACAAGAATACTACTCGGTTGCACAGTAGCACACGGTATTGCACCAATTATTGATTCTTACGTAAGAAGGCACTACTCAATAATTGTTACAGTAATTACTGTTTAATATTTTATTGATTCAATAATTGCTACGTTGATATTTTATATTATTGTTGTTTCAATAATTGTCACTGCACAGTATTTTCCATTATCAGATCAATAATTCATATTATTTGAATAATATTATTAGATAGCATTATTGGCAATGTCTAAGAAAGTTTTGTCTAAAGAGAGGTTTGGTCACCTAATTGCGTGTCAGTAAGGAGAAATCTTTATTGGAAAGCCCCCTCTTTCCTTGGAACGATTTGATTGTCATTATTGTGATTCTGTAATATTATTTGTGAATAATTAATTATTAATTTATATGATAAGAAAAATATTTATTTATGTGGATAGACATGGAGTAATTTTTAGAAAAATGACAATTGCTGAAAATTGATATTTTATCTTTTCTGATAAAATAATTCATTTAAATATATTATTATATTATAATAATATAATAATGGTGATATTTTTATAATGAATGTGAGATATATGAATAAATGAGGAGGAAGAGTATTTTTGTTACAATAAATGCTAAAAACATGTTAAACATGTTGGTGGGCCCCATTTTTGACTGAAATTTGATTATAACCTGTAAAATCGTCTGTACGTGAATTTCGGTCAACTTCTGCTTGGAATTTGGAAAAACTTAAACTTATAAAGTTGTAGAGAATTGAATTTTCTGTGGAATGGACATAAGATTCGAATTTTTCTGATAAAAAGGCTATTTATTATGAATTATTGAAGTTCCAAAATTATTGATTTTTGAAGTTATAAATATTTTTAATAAGAAAAATGTTTTTTTTATTTTGGTGAGGTGGGCCCCATTTAGTGGCTGATGTTTTGATCAAAGAAGGTGTGCGTAAGAATTTAAAAAAATATATATTAATATTTTATTAAATTTTCTGCTTTGGTGTTCTAAGCATTTTCCTATAAATAAGGTGCTTAGTTAATTAAAAATCACACCGAAATCAAGTTTTCTCTCTATATTATCGAGCGTATTCTTGTGAGTATTTTGATACTTTGAGTGTTGCTATACTATGCAAGTTCCTTCAAATAAGTTATATCCGATATTTCAACTAGAAGTACTATTCTATCGAGGTAAGGGATGTTATTTTTTTATAAATGATATTATTTCTTTCAATATCATTATGTTTGAATATTGGAAAGATTTTTCTTGTGAAATTCCGCCTTTTTGTGTCTGGGGTTACTATTCACATATACTTACACTTATTCACGAATCACGACACTTATTCTCGTAAAATTAAATTTTCGCTTCTTTATCCCGTATTGAAGCAATACAAAGTTGGGAGCAATCAAGCTCGGTGGATCAAGAAATGCGTAGCTTTTTCGCTTAATGGTTTATTATCGAGATTCGTGGAAGGATTTTCTCGAATCGATATCTCGCTAACTCACCGACTCGGAAGGATACAAAATTGTATGGAGCGAGGAATGCGATAAGAGTTTTCAAGAGCTCAAGAGAGACTCATTTCTAAGACTTGCTCGGCAATACACCCGGTTCGAATTGATTTGTTATCTACAACGATGCTTCGTGCAAAGGGTTAGGATGTGTTCTCACGCAACATGGGAAAGTCATACTTATGCCTCGCGACAACTTAAAGAATACGAGAGGAGTTGTCTTACTCATGATCTAGAGTCGACAAAGCCAATCGTTTTTGCTTAAAAGATCTAGAGGCACTATCTATATGGGGAGAAAGTGGAGATATATTCAGACCATAAAATCCTCAAATATTTCTTCACCCAAAAGGAACTCAACACGCAGCAACGACATCGGCTCGAAATCATTGAAAGATTACGACCACACCATTCAATACCATCCCGAAAAACGAACGTGGTAGGCGACGCGTTGAGTAGAAGATCATATCGGAACGAAAAGTGCGATGTTGTCAACACAAAGGTCCATTTTGTGTGATTTACAAAAGATGAAGATAGAATTCGAGACTCCGGGGACCCATGCTGTGAGACCCCAAATTTTATGAATAAAAATTTAAATTTCTCAAAATATTTTTTTGAATATTATGGTATGGATTTGATATAATAATATAGTTGTGGGTAATATTTATAAATTTTGCAAAGTAAGCAAGTTGTTATATAATATTCGATTGGTGGGAGAATATTCGCTTAAATACGGAATATTCATGACACGACGACATAATCATTAGTGGACCCCACAAATGGAAGTATTGTCGTAGTTAGAAAATGACAAAATTATCTTTTATAAAAATAATCACAAAAGTGTTACCGTTAAAACCGCTGAACTACCCTAGTAGTAAAGTACAATGTCTACGCTGCGGTTGCATAAGTAAGACACCTGGTATTGATTATCGATGCTTACGTGAAGAAGTCACCAGCTTATACTCAATTATTATTATGTAATTGTTGTATCATATCTCTCATATTATTGATTCAATTATTGTCACAAGATCATCTCGCATAATATGTTATATTATTAAATCAATAATTGAGACGATAAAGTTATTCATATTATTATTTGCAATATCGACAATGTCTAAAAGTTCTCACTGTCAAGAGAGGTTTGGTCACCTAATCATTGCTACCAATAAGGAGAAATTCTTATCGAAAGCCCCTCTTTCTTGGGAACGACACGGTTGTTAAATATTGTGAATTATAATATTAATGATGAATAAGTTTGTGTTGATTAAAGATGAAATTGATAGTTCCATTGTGTTGGAATTATTAGTGTTAGTGAAAATCGACATTTATTTCGATAATAATTGATGTCTGGAGGTTATATTGACCAATCAGGTAATTAATCAGATAAATGAGCAATTAATTCACATGCTTATAACTATGTGTTCACATGTGTGTACTATTGATTCACATGATTTACTATTAGGGGAGTTGGTGCAAGATTGATAATACTTGCATGACTAAATAAAAAATGGAGGTATAGATGAAGGTACTATACTGTAATTAGTTTTTTCACATGTTTAGAATTATTGATTCACACGATTTACTATTAGGAGAGGTGGTGCAAGTTTGATAATACTTGCATGACTAAATTAAAAATGAAGGAAAAGAGGAAGGTATTATACTGTAATATTTCGAGCCCCAAAACGTGCAATTATTGAAACTATATTTTTCTATAAATATAAGCTCATTCTTCCTTCATTCCTCACCAATTCACTAAAGCTATAGAGCAATTATTATAGAGAAATTATAGAGAGAAGGAAGAAGAGAAGTCTGCTACCTCACTATTCCAATATCCAGTCTTCTTTTGAGGTAGGGGGTATTATTTCTTTCGTATTCATGAAGAGAGCTTCTTTATTCCATTCTTTATTATTATGTTGGAATAACCTGTCTATGCGAAGTACCGCATACATGGTGAAATTCTTCTGTTATTCCATTCTTTATTATTATGTTGGAATAACCTGTCTATGCGAAGTACCGCATACATGGTGAAATTCTTCTGTTATTCCATTCTTTATTATTATGTTGGAATATCCTGTCTATGGAAAGTACCGCATACATGGTGAAATTCTTCTGTTATTCCATTCGTTATTATTATGTTGAAATAACCTGTCTATGCAAAGTACCGCATATATGGTGAAATTCTTCTGTTATTCCATTCTTCATTATTCTGTTGGAATATCCTGTCTGTGCGGATTACGCATGACCTGGTTCCATTCTTTATTATTCTGTTGGAATATCTTATCTGTGCGTATTACGTATGACCTGGTTCCATTTTTTATTATTCTGTTGGAATAACCTATCTGTGCGGTCTATCGCATGTCTGGTGAATTCTTCTGTTATTTCATTCTTTATTATTCTGTTGGAATAACCTGTCTATGTGGATTACCGCATGCATGGTGAATGACCTTTCGTATTCATTCTTTATTAAATTATGGAAATGATCTGTCTACGTGGATTACCGCATGGCGGGTGAAAATTCATTTGCATTTTCGTATATTCTATTATACTCGTATGAGATATCATTTCTTTTGTACTCGTCATTGAATATCATTTTCTTTGGTATTTTTTTTACGAGTTACTATTCACAGATTACTATTCACCCAATTATTATTCACTCTAGTATTATTCACTCGGGTATTCGGGTCACTTTTCATGTCGGAGTACTATTCACGAGTTACTATTCATGGGTTACTGTTCACCCAAATTACTATTCACCCGAATATTATTCACTCGGGTATTTGGGTACTTTTCATGTCGGGGTACTATTCACGAGGTACTATTCTCAAGTACTATTCATAGGTATTATCCATCCACGGTCTACTATTTAATTCAAAAATATATATTTTTTTCCTCATCAAATTATTTTTGGTACAAATATTATTCTTGAATTTTACTCTCTGAACGCAAAGATCATGTCGACAATTTGGGCGTTATTGATTTACGGATAAATTAAATTATAAATCTTTAAAATTTATCTTTGAACTTGTTTTATTGAATTATTATGTCATTGTCATCATCCTCATGCTTATATTATGATTAAAGTCATCTTTGGCTTACGTGCATAGATGGACTTGGTATGATTATGACCAGGGATTATTCGGTATAATCATGACCGTAATGTAATGAATGATGTGGTAAAAGTCCTCATTGGCCTGTAGTTCATTGATGGACAATTGTTAGTATGATTATGACCAGGGATTATTCGGTATAATCATGACAATTGATGATTACATGAATATCCTTGGCCCGTAGTGCAGGGATGATTCGATGATGTGATTTATTTATTAAGTTGAGTCTCAACGATAAAGTTGATGAAAAACTTTTTAAATCATAGAAGATAGTAGATTTTATGCTCTACTTGACTCTTCTAATGGATTGCTTATTCCACTACAGTTGTTGATCTAAAACTTGTTGTCTATTGTATTCTATCAGTTGTTATACTGTTGAAGGCTAAGGATAATTTATTCTGCATTATCTTAGTCATAATATTTCTTACTGGGCTAGTTGAGCTTACCCTTTCTTTCATTGTTCTCTTCAGGAAATGAGAATATAGTTGGGACGAATCGGGGAATAGAGTGATGGTCCAGGATAAATGGCTTTAGTAGTCCTAACTATTCTACGAAATAATGTGATAATAATTGTAATGAGGACTCCATTGAGTATGGATATTGTTTAGATGACAATATTTTTGTTTAAACTCTCAGCTATGTTTTGTCGTATTTTACACGACTGTTGTATAATTAAGTTGTATTTGAATTTATGTACCATGTATCTGGCGACTCAAGATAGGTGATGTATACCTGTTTTGGGGGTGTCACATGTGAGACCCCAGATTTTATCAATAAAGATTTAAATTTTGTCAAAATAATTTTTTATATTATGGTGTGAATTTGAGATAATATTATAGTTGTGGGTAGTATTTATAAATTTTGCAAAGTATGCAAGTGGTTATATTATATTCGATTGGTCTGGGAATATTCTTTTAGCGAGGAATATTCGTACAACTACTCAATCATTGGTGGACCCTATAATGTAATTATTGTCGGATTGAGAAAACGACAAAAATATTTTATTGAAATAACGGCGGAAGTTTTACTGGTTGATCTTGTTGAACTACTCGGTAGTAAAAGTACGAATACGTGTAGTTGCGTAAGAAGCACTACGGTATTGATTATCGATGCTTATGTGAGAAGTCACTCGGTTTGATTCCATTATCACAATTAATAATATGAATTATTATAATGATAATGACGCTTTTGTTTTATTCAGATTATTAACGTAATAAAATGTAAACATCTTTTATATAAAATAGAATACTTTATTAAAGTTATTCTATAAATAGAATATATTATATTTTATTATGCGTAGTGTTGCATAGTGTTTTCAGCATAGTATTTTGCATAGTATTGCATAGTGTTTGCATAGTAAAATGTTTTTATATAAATAGAATATATTATATTTTATTTAAAAGATTTTTCTTTAAATATGGACCGTCGATTAAAGTAAATCAATCTGGACCGCTCATGGATTAATTACTTATGCATTTCATTTTCCTATAAATAAAGCTCATTCCTTCATTATTTTCTTACTTAATTCATTGAAACTCTGTAGAGAGAAATTATAGAGAGAAGCTATAGAGAGAAAAATTATAGAAAGAAGAAGAGTATTCTGCTACTTCACTACTTCTATATTCAATTCTTTTACTTGTAAGGGGTGTTATTCTTTCTTCTTGAAGAGAACTTCATTATTCCATTCATTATTATTCATTTGGAATAACTTTTGTAAAAGTGACATACCCTATACATAACCTCAGATATCTGCATACAATACTATACTTGGTGAAATCCTTATGTTATTCCATTGCTTATTATTCTCATTGGAATAACTCAGTATACGCTGTGGCTTAATTCCTATACTTGGTGACATTCTTCTATTATTCTCATTGGAACATCCCGCTCATGTGTTTTACACCTGACTGGTTTAGATTTTTATTATTCTGCTGAACATCCTCGTCATGTGTTTTTACACCGGACCGGTTCCGCTTTTATTATTCTCGTTGGAACATCCTGCTCGTGTGTTTTACACCGGACTGGTTCCGCCTTTATCATTCTCATTGAATATCCTATCTCATGTGTTTTACATGCATCCGGTTCCATCTTTATTATTCTGTTGGAACATCCTCGCTTGTGTGAATTTCACCCGACTTTGGTTCCATTATTATTATTCTGTTGGAATAACTGCCTATCTGCAAGCACCGCATGCACGGGTGATTTCTTTTGTTATTCCATTCTTTATTATACCCAAATTGGTTAAAACTTTGACTTCTATACTCCATGAAATTAGTAGAATATCCTTGATATTTGCGTTTCATCCAAAGATCTTTTCATGGAAATATTCTTCCGATCATTCTTGAATTTTACTCTACGTAAACAAAAGATTGGGTGACAATTTGACGTTAATAATTCATGGATTAAATAATTCTTGAACTTGTTTTATTGAATTATTATGTCATTGTCATCATCCTCATGTTATATTATGTTATCTTTGGCTTACGTGCATAGATGAACTTAGTATGATTATGACTGAGGATCATTCTGGTATAATCACGACTTGATATAAATGATGTGACAAAAGTCCTCGTTGGGCTGTAATGCAATGATGGATAGTTTTGGTATGATTATGACCAGGGGTGATTCGGTATAGTCATGACCATTGATAATTTGATGAAAATCCTTGACCGTGGTACGTGGATGATTAGATGTGGTGGTTTATTTATTGTTTGAGTCTCAAATATAAAAATTGATGAAAACCTTTTAAAACCTAAAAGATAGTAGACTTTATTCTCTACTTGACTCTTTTAATGGGTTGCTAATTCAATACAGCTTAAACCGGTTGCTCATTGTATTTTATCGGTTTAACACTGCCAAGGCTAATGATAATTTATTCTGCATTATCTTAGTCATAATATTTCTTCTTCGGGCTAGTTGAGCTCACCTTTCTTTCACCGTTTCTCTTCGAAATGAGAACATAGCCGGGACGAGTCGAGGAACGGAGTAATGGTCCGCAGGATAGCATTAGTAGTCCTCACTATTCTGTGAAATAGTGTGATAATAGTTGTAATGAGGACTCCTTTTGAGTTTGTATAATATCTAGTAGACAATATTTGTATTCAAACTCACGCTTTATGTCGATTGTATACTGACACGCTTATATTAAGTAAGTTGTATTTGAATTTAAGTACCATGTAAGTGGCGACCCAAGATGGGTGACGTATACCTAATTTTGGGGGCGTCACATCACACATGCGCTGATGTCAAGTATACGCATAGAACCAAATTTAATCGATAAAGTTAAAGTTGCTCAAGACACGGACCTGGAGCTGATGCGTATGAATAAGAAAGTACAAGAAGGTGTTATCCCAGAAGCAAGAATTGATGAAGAAGGAATACTTCGAGTCAACTCCAGACTTTGTGTTCCTAACGACTCTGATTTGAAGTATAAGATTATGATGGAGGCACACAATACACCATTTGTAATCCATCCTGGAAGTACCAAAACGTATTGTGATCTTCGACATACATTTTGGTGGAACAATATGAAGAGAGAGATCGCGAAGTTTATCTCGAGGTGTTTAACTTGTCAACGTGTAAAGGCGGAACATCAAGTGCCTAAGGGTCCATTGCAACTACTTGAGATTCCGAAATAGAAGTGGGAACACATTACCATGGATTTCGTTACGAGTCTTCCCACAGTTTCTCAAGGCATAGATGCGATTTGGGTTATTGTTGATAAATTAACTAAGTCTGCTCATTTCTTGCCGATACGAGAGACTTATTCCCTTGAACATCTTGCTTGTATGTATGTAAATGAGATTATGATATTGCATGGCATACCAGTATCCATAGTTTCAGATCGTGACCCAAGATTTACTTCACGATTTTGGGTTAGCTTGCAGAAAGCTATGGGCACTAATTTACGATTCAGTTCGGCATACCATCCTCAAACGGAAAGACAATCAGAGAGGACTATTCAAACTCTTGACGATCTATTAAGACTCTGTGTCCTAGACTTCAAAGGGAGTTGGGATAAGTATTTACCATTGGTGAAATTCTCCTACAACAACAGTTATCAGACAAGTATAGGTGTGGCTCCATTTGAAGCATTGTATGGATGAAAGTGTCGCTCTTCAGCATTGTTGGGACCAGAGTTGGTACATATTACTACAGAAAAGATCCAAATGATTCGACAACATATACAAATGGCACAGGATCGAAAAAAGAGTTATGCGGATCTTCATCGAAAGGACGTGTAATTTAGTATTGGGGATCATGTATTGTTGCGTGTTGCTCCATGAAAGGGAGTTACAAGAATTGGAAAAAGAGAAAAGCTCAATCCACAATTTATTGATCCATTTCAGATTCTTGACCGAGTAGGAAATGTGTCCTATAGACTCGTGTTACGTCCAAGTATGTCTCATGTTCATAATGTTTTTCACATATCCGTGCTTCAGTAATATGTGAAAGACCAACCACATTATTGAAGTTAGAACTGCATTTAAATAGCTGAAGATTTAACGTACGAGGAGGTACCTGTCAAGATCTTGGATAGGAAGGAGCATGTCATACGCACAAAGGTCATACCACAAGTCAAAGTTTTGTAGAGGAACCATGCTATTGAGGAAATTACTTGGGAGTTGGAAATGGAAATGAAAGCGAGGTATCCTCATCTTTTTGAAACACCAGGTAAGTACGTCAATTTCGATGACAAAATTTCATAAAGAGGGGAGGTTGTAAGACCCCAACTTATTATAAATGAAATTGAATTTTCTCTATTTATTATTTTAAAATAGTAAGGGTTGATTTGATTAATGTGGTTAGTTATGGGTAAAATGCGCAAATATCTTAAATAAGCAAGTGGTTATAAAATATTCATTGTTGTCGGGAAATATTCGTTTGGTCGTGGAATATTCTTCATCGTCGAAATATTAAATGCGGCAGTATTGATTTGTTGTGGCCCTATAACGAAAAGAGATTGGATAAAGAAAATGACAAGTATAAGTTTTTTTATAAATAACGGCGTAGTTGTTACTGCTAACACCGTTGGAATACCCGTGGTTAAAACACACGAATGTCTGGCGGTCTTGCATGGAAGATTACGGATTGCACCAATTATTGATTCTTACGTAAGAAGGCACTACTCAATAATTGTTACAGTAATTATTGTTCAATATTTTATTGATTCAATAATTGCTACGTTGATAATTTATATTATTGTTGTTTCAATAATTGTCACTGCACAATATTTTCCATTATCACATCATTAATTCATATTATTTGAATAATATTATTAGATAGTATTATTGGCAACGTCTAAGGAAGTTCTGTCTAAGGAGAGGTTTGGTTACCTAATTGCGCGCCAGTAAGGAGAAATTCTTATTGGAAAGCCCCCTCTTTCCTGGGAAAGACATGGTTGTCATTATTATGATTCTGTAATATTATTTATGAATAATTAATTATTGATTTATATGATAAGTAAAATATTTATTTATGTGGATAGAAATAGAGGAATTTTTTAAAAAAATGACAATTGTTGAAAATTGATATTTTATATATTCTGATAAAATAATTCATTTAAATATATTATTATATTATAATAATATAATAATGGTGATATTTTTACAATGAATGTGTGATATATGAATAAATGAGGAGGAAGAGTATTTTTGTTACAATAAATGCTAAAAACATATTAAACATGTTGGTGAGCCTCATTTTTGACTTAAATTTGATTATAGCCTGCAAAATCGTCCGTATGTGGATTTCGGTTAACTTCTGCATGGAATTTGGAAAAACTTAAACTTACAAAGTTGTAGAGAATTGAATTTCCTATGAAATGGACATAAGATTCAAATTTTTCTGATAAAAGAGCTATTTATTATGAATTATTGAAGTTCCAGAATTATTGATTTTTGGAGTTATAAATATTTTTAATAAGAAAAATATTTTTTTATTTTGGTGAGGTGCGCCCCACTTGGTGGCTTATGTTTTGATCAAAGGAGGTGTGCGTAGGAATTTAAAAAAACTATATATTAATATTTTATTAAATTTTCTACTTTGGTGTTCTAAGCATTTTCCTATAAATAGGGTGTTTAGGTTAGAATTAAAAATCAAACCAGAAATTGAAGTTTTCTCTCTCTATATTATCAAGCGTATTCTTGTGAGTATTTTGATACTTTGAGTGTTGCTATATGGTGCAAGTTTCCTTCAACGTTATATCTGATATTCCAACTAGAAGTATTATTCTTTTGAGGTAAGGGATGTTAATTTTTTTTATAAATGATATTATTTCTTTCAATATCATTATACCGGAATATTGGTAAGATTTTTTTTGTAAAATTCCTATCTTTTTGTGTCGGGGTTACTATTCACATATACGACACTATTCACGTATACGACACTATTCACGAATACGGCACTATTCACAGAAAAATTAAATTTTCGTTCTTTGTCCCATATGTCTATTTTTGTTACTATCTTTAATTGTATCCATGTTTTGATCATTATTCTTGAATTTTACTCCACCATAGTATATTATGGGGTGTTTTTGAACATGGATAAACCGAAGTACGAATCCCTAATATTTGTTCTTTTGTCTCACTGGATTCGTTTTCTTTAAAATATTTTTTATCATCCTCAGTCCTAAATGATGATATAACTAAATATCTTTTGCCTGTAGTGCAAAGATGAATGATTTTCTAATGAATATCTTTGGCCCGTAGTGTAAAGATGAACAGGTGTTGAGATGAACATGACCAACTGATGAATATCTTTGGCTTATAGTGCAAAGATGAAATATTTGATTCAAGATGAATATTGATTGATGTTATAGGGATAAAATATTAACGATGAACTTTTAAATTCATAGATGATAGTAGATTTCATTCTCTACTTAACTCCTCTAATGAATTGTTATTTTCGCTGCGAATATTGATCTGAAACTTGTTGTCTATTATATTCTATCAGATATTTCCATGTTGAGAACTAACCATAATTTGTTCTATATTATCTTAGTCATAATGTTCTTTACTGGGCTAGTTGAGCTCACCCTTTTCCTTTTTGTTCCATTTTTCTTCTCAGGAGGCGATAATGTAGCGAGTACTAGTCGGGGTATGGAATGATGGTTCTAGAAAGTTGTTTAGTAGTCCTCACTATTTTTATAAAATAATGTATAAATAATTATAATGAGGACTTATTTGAGTGTGCATATTGTCTAGATGATAATATTTGTATTTAAACTCACACTTTATGTGTTGTCGTATTTTGTACAACAATTGTGACGCCCCCAAAATAGGTATACATCACCCATTCTGAGTTGTCAATACATGGTACAGAAACAACTACAACTTTATTATTACAACAAGAAATCAGTGAGTTTGAATACAAATATTATCTTCTAGACAATATTTATACTCAAATAAATTCTCATTACATTTATTGATACATTATTTTACAAAAATGGTGAGGACTACTAAACAACTCTCTCTAGAACCTTCATTCCATACCTCGACTCGTACTCGCTTATATTCTCCCTCCCGAGAAGAAAAATGGAACAAAAAGGAAAAGGGTGAGCTCAACTAGCCCAAAGAAAGAATATTATGACTAAGATAATATACGACAAATTATCATTAGTCTTCAACAGAAAAAATCTAATAGAATACAATAGACAACAAGTTTTAAATCAATATTCGCAGCTGAAATAATAATTCATTAGAAGAGTTAAGTAGAGAATTCGTATCACTATCTTCTATGTATGAATTTAAAAGTTCATTGTCTATCTTTTATCTCCAGTAACATTAATCAATATACATCCGAATCAAATATTCATCTTCAGACTATGTGCCAAAGATATTCATCACCGGTCATGTTCATCTAAACACTGCTCATCTTTGCTACTGGGCCAAAGATATTCATCTGAAATCATTCATCTTTGCACTACAAGCCAAAGATATTCAATAATATCATCATTTAAGACTGAGGATGATGAAAAATATTTTTAAAGAAACGAATCCAGTGAAACAAAATGACAAGGATTAGGGATTAAGGATTCGTACTTTGTTTTATCCATGTCCAAAAATACCTCAAAAATAATTATAGTGGTGTAAAATTCAAGAATGTTTCAAAACATGGATACAATCAAAGCTAGTATCCACAATAGATATTTTAGGCGAAAAGGGAAATTTTCATTTTTCGATGAATAATGCCGTATTCGTGAATAGTGTCGATACGTGAATAAAGGCCGACATCGTGAATAAGAATCTCCACACCAAAAGTTCCAAATTTGATAAAAACTTCAGATCAATATTTCAAAGATAATGATATTAAAGAAATAATATCATTACGAAAAAAATAATATCCCTTACCTCGGAAAGCAAAAGATTTAACCGAATAATCGGATATAAGCTAAAACTTGAACTTGCCTCAGTATAGCAATACTCAAAGTATACTCAAAATACTCACAAGAATACGATATAATATAGAGAGAAACTTTAATTTCTCGTGTGATTTTCAATTCTAACCTAAGCACCCTATTTATAGGAAAATGCTTAGAACACCAAAGAAGAAAATTTAATAAAATATTAATATATATTTATTAAATTCCTACGCACCCAAAATCTGATTCAAACCATCAACCATCAAGAGTGACTCACCTTGCCTAACTAAAAAAAAAACGTTTTTCTTATTAAAAATATTTAAAACTTCAAAAATTAATTATTTCGGAGCTTCAGAACTTCAATAATTCACAATAAATAGCCTTTTTGTCAGAAAATTTGAATCTTGCGAGTTTTTATAGGAAATTCAATTCTCTACAACTTTACAGAAGAAAAGTTTTCCAAATTCTAAACAGAAATTGACCGAAATCCATAAACGGCCAATTTTACAAGCTATAATCAAATTTCAGTCAAGAAATGGGGTCCACCGACATGTTTAACATGTTTTAAACATTTATTGCAACAAAAATACTCTTTCTCCTCGTATACTCATATATCACACATTCATTGTAAAAATACCACCATTATTATATTATTGAAAATATAATAATATATTTAAATGAATTATTTTATCGTAAAAAGATAAAATTTTAATTTTCAACAATTGTCACATTAAAAATTTTCTCCATCTATATCCACATAAAATCAATATTTTCCTCATCATATAAATCAATAATTAATTATTCACGAATAATATTACGTAATCACAATATTGATAACCAGCGGTTCCTGAGAGAAGGGGGCTTTCAATAAGAATTTCTCCTTCTTGGTAGCAATTAGGTGACCAAACCTCTCCTTAGATGTAACTTTCTCGACATTGCCAATAATGTTATCTAATAATATTATTCGGATAATATGAATTATTAGCTTCGATAATGAAAAATACTTGTATAATGACAATTATCAAACAACAAAGAATATAAAATATCAACGCAATAATTATTAAATCAATAAAATAAAATAATGAATAAAGAATTATCTGTAACCATTATTGAGTAGTGTCTTCTTCACGTAAGAATCAATAATTAGTGCAATACCGCAAAGCTACTTGTATTTTAACCACCGAGTATTTTAACAAGATAATTCAGAATAACTACGCCATTATTTTTAAACAACTTATATTTGCTGCTTTTCTTCATCCAATCGCTTTTTAGTTATGGGGCCCACACATGTCTCAAGGCCGTCGAATGCGAATATTCCTCGATAATACGAATATTCCACGACCAAACGAATATTCCCTGACAACAATGAATATTTTATAACCAACTTTATTTTGAAATATTTATGTATTTTACCCATAACTATCCACATTAATCAAATCAACCCTTACTATTTCAAAATAATAAATATAAAAAATTAAATTTCATTAATAATAAGTTGGGGTCTTACAACAATTGTATTAATAAAGTTGTAATTGTTTCTGTACCATGTATTTGGCGACTCAGAATGGGTGATGTATACCTATTTTGGGGGCGTCATAGGATCTGGTCTTAGGAGTGATAATATAGAGTATATTTATTCATTCATTGGGATGAATAGAATAGATCCACTCGTGAATAATTTAAAATTCATCCTGTATATTGCCAAATAGTTCAATTCAATTAAGATTTCGACGTATATATATACAAGAGATTGAATAATTTTTTAAAATTGACTCACTATATATACATTGCAAAAATATTATCAATTAAATTTGTCTACGTAACTCGCAATAAAAAAATTGACAAGTAAAGTCACAATATATATTATTAATCATAATTTAATGATCATGAGAGTATGTAGTAGTAATTATTTCAAGAAGTTCATCTCCATCATTGAATAAGGCAATATAGACAGTGTTGTGATTGATTGAGTAGCTAGCTAGCTAGCCACTTCCTTTGTTGAACTAAGGATATAAATGGTGAGTTGAGCTTCAAACTAATTGTGAGCTGAAACACTATTAATAGGTGTAACTAGATACTCGAACCACAACTGTATTTCTTAATTCCCAGATAAGGAGGATTCAGCCCTAAGACCCACAACTGCATATAATATACTACCTCCGTTTCAATGGTAACATCAATATTAACTTTTTATAATCAATTTGAAATATTTTCTGAATTAATTAAGTTTTATATAATTCAATTATAAATTATCTATACAATACATCTAATTATAATATTTACGGCTTTCAATAGTTAAATGAATCACGTTAATTTTGAATTCAAAAATATTTTAAATTAATTCTGAAGAGTCCAATTAGATCCTGCATTTTGCAACGAAGGGAGTGTGAAATTTAGAGATTTACCTCCCTTCCATTACACATCAATACTTATATATAAAGACAGCAAAGACGATCCCAATTTGGAGTCGACTGTTAATCAATTTGAGTCAATTTGTTCAATTTCACTGAGTTATTTATCGAGTCAGCAAAATCGATTCACTGCCTCCTCTTAAATCACTTCAGTTTCTTCCCTTTCCCATTCCCTGCGAAATCGAATCCCCTCACTCTTTCTTTTGTTTTGTATCTCTCTTTCCTCCCACACACATGTTAAATCTCTCTATTATCTACCCTAAACTTCTTTTGTAGGACAAACGAATACGACGATTTGGGCCTTTTTGGATTGAGTAAATTGAGAGATTGCGAATTATGGATTTGTGAATCAATCGATTTTTGTAGATTTTTGTAGCCGATTATGCCGCCTTGACTGAATCTATCAAGCGCCAGTTCACGACATAAGGTAAATCCTCGGATGCCCTCACTTTTGTTGATCTAAATTCCAAATTTGCTTCTGAACATGGTTCATACAAATTTTCATTCGTATCCTCTTCTTCTTCTTCTTAAACAATCGTCTCTTCACTGACTTCTCTTCCTCTCAATCATTCTCCAGCTTCGTTGCAATTCAATTTGCACAACCCTCGGGCAATTGTTTTCCTCTCTTATAAATCAGCTGGATGCTTAAAGAGAAGTATCAACATGGTCAAGAAACACAAACAAAAAATTCTCTCATTGATATTTTTTACCGTTTATACTCACAAGATAGAAATCAAAGAAGTGGACAATTAAATTCACAGTACATTTATAGATTTCAGTTACATGAATATTAAGCCTCCCCATTCACTGTGTTTCTTCCTCCAAATCTATATTTACTTTTGCATTTAAAAATTTGATTGTTTCAATTTTACTGATGTCTTTGACATATGCAAGTTACCTGTTTGACAAAATGCCAAAGAGAAAAATTATTTGATATTCGCAAGGTTCCATCAGCTTTTTGTTACTGTCAGTCCAAAGTTGTTTTATGCAGTGAAATAACAATTTTCTCAGTTGAAAATATTAGTTACTGGAAGAATATTTAAACTCTTAATTTTTCTATATATGATTTGGCTTCTTTACCGTCTGATTGCTGAACTATTTGATATTAGTATGGTTGCATTATAAAAGGTTTGTGGATGGCATATAATAATGTCACAATCAGACACATGGATAAAGTATCAAGTAGCAATATGATGAACTGTTGTCTCATAAGCTGCTTAAAAATGCTACATTTTAGGTGACTTGAAGCCTGGTGCTGATGTGAAAATAATTGGACTTGTAAGAAAAGAAATATTTATGCCAAAGGATCCCAATGAAACTGTTATTATGGTAACACCTAGAAGATCAAGTTTCTAATGAATATAACTTGATTGTTGAAAAATGCAGTTCAATGGTTTGGCATGGCTCTTCTTGGGTGTGCCCACAAGTAGCTCATTGATCTACAATTAAGGAGGTGAAATGATCATGATCAAATCATAAATTGTCATTTTTTTTCAATTTGATAAAATGAGTTAACATAACTCTTGGTGTTTGGGGACATGAATTTGAGAAAAAGAAGCCAGATAACTTTAGACTTGACTTTGCAGTGAGTAGAGAGCAAACTAATGATAAAGGAGAAAAAATGTACATCCAAACCTGCACGGCTCAATATATGCAAAAGCAGAAAAACTCTGGGAGTTATTCAAGAAAGAGAACACCTTGGTCTATTTGTGTGGACTAAGAGGAATGGAAAAGGGAATTGATGACATTATAGTGTCATTGGCATGAAAAAATGTGTGAAGCTCTCAAATTTACCAATATACTTTTGTTCTAATGAATCATGGAATTACTATTTCTACCTCATGTAACATTTTCTGCTATTATATTTCCTACCTTCTTTTTCACCTTTTATACCCCCAAATTCTGAACATGGTTATTATAAAATATTGTTGAGATAGAGCCTAGATATGTTGTGAAAATGAACTATGGATGATATATATATATATGTATATATATATATATATCTAAAAGTGTAAAAGATTTTGCCATCCTTGCCACTTTTGATCCTGATTTTTGTCCTGAGTCAACTTGGACATTACTAAACAGATTTTGAGTGTATTCAATTATCTAGGTGTCAGTACTGTTCGATTTGAACTGCAATTCTTATGTAATAATACCTTCCCTTCAATTATGGTTGTAGAATGGAGAGCCTAAGATGGGTACACATAGTTTCAATATGCGAAAAGGTGCATGTATGAACTCTTCTATCACTCTCTAAAAAATATATACAATTATATAAGCAAGTCTATAGCCATATTATGTACATAAACTTTTTAAAGTTTACTTCTTTTTCTCAAAATGAAACTAAAAAATTTTCTCCTGTTGAGATACTATGCTGTTTTCAGTTTGTTAAAAGAGCTCTCCAGCTGTAGACCTACGAAATTTTCAAGCTTTACGGGATAAAACTTTAGGCCACAAACCAAGGTTGCGTAAAATCTAAGTTATGGCAAGCATTGCCTTGTAAGTGTATAAATTATAGGTAAATCTTTTAACCATGTGTTTATAATTATAATTAATTGAGCACATATATTTATATGTACTTATTTGTATATTGTGATTATATTATATATATTTACCAACATTTTTGTAATATTTTTTTTGATGAATAGTGTGACGCCCCCAAAACAGGTATACATCATCCATCTTGGGTCGCCAGATACATGGTACAAAATTCCACACAAGGAAGTCAACAACGAAAGGATCGGGGCTCTTTACTTATGGCTTGATATGACAGTGGTTGACTTTAGTGGTTTGGTTGCTTGAATTCGCATAACAGGTTGGTTAGGAATATGAAAGCTAACAACCTTACGAAAATAATCAATTTTGGCATGATGAGTAGTTAACCAATCGATTCCTAAAATCACATCAAAGGCAAGTATTTTCAAAGAGATAAGATCGACAGGTAATGTGAGGGTATCGATTTGAATCAAATAATATTTATAAACAGTAGAGGTAACGAAGGTTTCTCCTAACGGAGTTTCAACCGATAAGTCAAAGTCTAATTTCTCCGGAGTCAAATTTAAACGTTGAGCGCAAGCAAGAGAGATAAAAGAATGGGTAGAATCGGTATCTAATAAGGTATAGACTTTGCTGCAAGAATTTATAATTAACTAACCCGTGCTAACTTCGTTAAAGTTACTCGCTGAGAAGTCACAAAAACGCCTTCTTCCTGAAACCAATCGACTTTGTTTTGTCTCAGATCCGCTTTGGTGCCACCGCCCCACGGTGGACTTGACTTTGGTGCATGACAAAATCGGACTAGGTGACCTTCTTTTCCACAATTATAATATGCTTTGGACTGCATCATGCAGTTTGGACTGATATGTCCCTCCCTTCCGCATTTGTAACATACGAAATCGATACCGTTCTCCTTCCTTAACAACAAAAGTCTTTGGTCGACGTCTTTCCATCATTGTTGAATCTCCTCTTCTTGAAATTTCCACTTTTATTATCTTGGCCATAATTACCACCAAAGTGGTTACCATTCTTGGCATGATAATTTCCCCCACAATGATTATCATTGTTCCGATGGTCGTTGCCACCGGTACGATTATTATCGTCTTGTTGGTCGTTGCCTTATGGTTGGGCTGGCTCATTATCGCGCTCCAATACTGAGCCATATTCACTACATCTGAATACAAACACAATTTGTTAGAAATGAGGTATTGACGTATTTCGGGTTTCAAACCTCTTAGAAACATCTGCGTCATTCTCTCCTCATTTTCAACCAAGTGGGATGCAAACCGGGACAACTCGGTAAACTTAGCTTCGTACCGTGACACGGTCATATTGTTTTGCTCTAACTTGATAAACTCTACCTCCTTCATGTGACGAATACTTTCGGGAAAGTACTTGTCGTTTAATGTCTTCGAACTTCTCCCAAGACATCTTGAGTCGTGTCCAGTTTGGTACGCGTTTTGATTCCCACCAGTAATCTGCCTCTTCACGCAACATAAAGATGGCGAAGGGAACCTTTTGCTCCTCTAAGCATTCTAAGACATCAAATATCTTGGTGATCTGCTTTATACACGTCTCCGCTATAAGTGGTTCTGGCTTTCTCAAAAACTCCGGCGGTCCCAGCTCCTTGAACTGCTTTGCAGTGACCATCCGAGAGTTGTCAGTGTTTCCACCTAAATTTTGAACAGGAGTCTCTCTCGCCTTGTAAGACCCCAGCTATTATAAATAAAGAAGAATTTTCTATAAATATTATTTTTGAATATTATGGAATAAATTTGATATAATGTTATAGTTGTGGGTAATATTTATAAATTTTGCAAAGTATGCAAGTTGTTATAAAATATTAGTTTGGTGGGGAATATTCTTTTTGTTAGGGAATATTCGCATAACGGCTCAATTATTGGTGGACCTCACAATGTAATTATTGCTTTGATTGAGAAAACGACAAAAATATTTTATAAAAATAACTATGGAGGTGTTACCGTTAAAACTGTTGAACTACCCTGGTGGTAAAAGTACGATGTCTTTATGGTTGCATAAGAAGACACTACGGTATTGATTATTGATGCTTACGTGAGAAGTCACTCAAATATGCTCAATTATTCTTCATGATAATTGACGATCATATCTCTTATATTATTGATTCAATTATTGTCACAATGATCATCTCAGATAATATGTTATATTATTAATTGAGACGACAAGTTATAAATGATTAATAATTGTTGAAAGATTAAAAATGTGTTGATTAAAAATAAAATGATTTGTGGTAATATTTATTTAATCCTTAATGTATATAAAGAGTCTGTTATGAGACGTTTGTGGTAAGTTTGATTATTTTATGGGGGCCCATATGTCATCATCTAAGAGTCTCTTCGTCAATAGTAATTACCTTTGTGAATAGTAATTACCTTCACAATAGTATTTACCTTCATTAATAGAATTACCTTCGTCAATAAGAATTACCTCGTGAATAGTAATTACCTTCGCTAAATAGTAATTACCTTTACCAGACGTCAAACCACTCTGCCGTTTCACATTATTCACAAAGGCCAAACCACTTGTCGCTTCACATTACAGAGCGTCGACCACTTGTCGTTTTCATATTACAAAAGCGTCGAACCACTTTTTCTTTTCACATCACCAAATCGCCAAGCCACTTGCTTTTCACATGGTAGGTGCTAAGCTAGAAATCTTCTATAAATAGAGGCCTGTAGTGCTTCATTATTTTCACGAATTCATTCAAGCTTTAGAGAGAGAAAGTATAGAGAAATAAGAGAGAAAGAAGAAGAGTATTTTGTTACTACACTATCGCAGATTCAATCTCCTACCAAAAGTAAGGGGTGCTATTCTTTCTTATTCATGAAGAGAATCTGTTGTTATTCCATTGCTTATTATTCATTGGAATAACTCAGTATAATGTGGTTTACCCTATACTTGGTGACATTCTTCTATTATTCTCATTGGAACATCCTGTGCATGTGTTTTACACCTGACTGGTTCCGCTTTTTTATTATTATTCTATTGGAACATCCTCGCTCGTGTGTTTTACACCTAATTCGGTTCCATCTTTATTATTATTCTTTGAACATCCTGTCTACATGTGTTTTACGCCCGACCGGTTCTATTCTTTATTATTCTCATTGGAATATCCGTCTGCAATGCTTTTACGCCGGACCGGGTTCCGTTATTTATTATTCTGGTGGAATAACTTTTGCTGTCTATGATCTATCGCATGCATGGTGATTTCTTTTGTTATTCCATTCTTCATTATACCCAAATAAGTTAAAACTTTGACTTATACTCCATGAAATTAGTGGAATATCCTTGATATTTGCGTTTCATCCAATATCTTTTCATGGAAATATTCTTCGATCATTCTTGAATTTTACTCTACAAAACAATATCATGTTGATAATTTGAACGCAATAATTCCTGGATAAAATAATTCTTGAACTTGTTTTATTGAATTCTTATATCATTGTCATCATCCTCATGTTTATATTATGTTGAAAGTCATCATGGCACCTGTAGTGCATAGATGGACTTGGTATGATTATGACGAGAGACTATTCGATTGTAATCATGGCCGTAATGTTACAAATGATGTGATAAAAATCCTCAATGGTAGTAGTGCATTGATGGACATTGTTGGCATGATCATGACCATTAATGAATACACAACTATTCTTGGCCCGTGAGTGCATGAATAATTGTGGTCGTTGATACTAAAGAATATCCTCGCCGTAGTGCGGGGTGATTCGATGATGTGGATTATTTATTAAAGTTTGAGTCTCAAATATAACGATGATGAAAAAAAACCTTTTAAATCATAAAAGATAGTAGATTTTATTTTCTACTTGACTCTTTTAATGGATTGCTTGTTCCACGCAGCTTAAACTTGATGTTTATTATATTTTATCGGTTTAACATCTTTGTTGAAGGCTATTGATAATTTATTACGCATTATCTTAGTCATAATATTTCTTCTTGGGCTAGTTGAGCTCTCCTTTTCTTTCAACGTTCTCTTCGTGAAATGAGAACATAGTATTTGGGACGAGTCGGGGAATGGAGTAATGGTCCGAGGATAGCATTAGTAGTCCTCACTATTCTCCGAAATAGTGTGATAATAATTGTAATGAGGACTCCTTTTGAGTTTTTATAATATCTAATAGATAATATTTGTATTCAAACTCATGCTTTATGTCGTATTGTACACGCAGCGCTATATTAAGTAAGTTGTATTTAAATTACGCATCATGTATCTGACTACCCAAGATGGGTGATGTATACCTAATTTTGGGGGCGTCACACGCCTGATGTTGCATGAATTGCATAAAGCCTCTAAACATCTCATCGTTCATTATCTGATCGGTGTTGTTATTTACCTGAGGATTATTGTCTTCTTATTGAACATTATCATGGATATTAATCGTTGGTGACTCAACGGTCTCATGTGCTTCATTGCTTATCTCAACATTTTCGAATGCCATTTTCAAATACTGCCACAAAATAAGGGTTAATTGACATGCCACATACTATCCCTATACTCTGATCGACCAATTAAATAACAAGTAAACTTAGGTAGGTCATACTAGCGAAGGAATTCCCCGTTTCTCCCCTCCCAGATCTTGTCTCAAATCTTAGCCAGGGATCATATCCCTAAGCTTTGATACCAACTGTGACGCCCCCAAAACAAGTATACATCACTCATCTTGGGTCGCCAGATACATTGTACAAAATTTAAATACAACTTAATTATTCAACAGTCGTGTAAAATACGACAAAACATAATCTAAAAGTTTTAATAAGAATATTGTCATCTAGACAATATCCACACTCAATGGAGTCCTCATTACATTTATTTTCACACTATTTTATAGAATAGTGAAGACTACTATGACACCATCTCGGACCATCACTCCATTCCCCGATTAGTCCCGGCTACGTTCTCATTTCTTGAAGAGAACAATAAAAGAAAAAGGGTGAGCTCAACTAGCCCAGTAAGAAATATTATGACTAAGATGATGCAGAATAAATTATCCTTAGCCTTCAACAAAGATAACAACCGATAGAATACAATAGACAATAAGTTTTAGATCAACAACCGCAGAGAATAAACAATCCATTGTAAGAGTCAAGTAGAGCATAAAATCTACTATCTTCTATGATTTAAAAAGATTTTCATCAACTTTATCGGCCGAGACTCACTTTAATAAATAAACCACATCATCGAATCATCCTCGCACTACTACCAAGGATATTCATGTAATCATCAATAGTCATGATTATACCGAATAATCCTCGGTCATAATCATACCAACAAATTGTCCATCAATGAACTACAGTGCCAATGAGGACTTTTACCACATTATTCGTTACATTACTGGCCATGATTATACCGAATAATCCTCGGTCATAATCATACCAAGTCCATCTATGCACGTAAGCCAAAGATGACTTTTATCACAATATAAGCATGAGGATGTTGACCATGACATAATAATTCAATAAAACAAGTTCAAGGATAAATTTTCAAGATTTATAATTTAATTTATCCATAATTCAATAACGTTCAAATGGTCAACATGATACTACTTTGTGGAGTAAAATTCAAGAATTCTCAAAAGAATATTTCCATGAAAAGATACTGGATGAAGCACAAATATCAAGGAAATTCTACTAATTTCATGGAGTATAAAAGCCAAAACATTAACCAAATGAGTATAATAGAATATATGAAACTGCAAATGGATTTTCACAGGCCATGTGGTAATCCACGTAGACAGATCATTTCCATAATTTAATAAGGAATGAATATGAAGGGTCATTCACCATGCATGCGTTAGTCCGCGTAGACAGGTTATTCCAACAGAATAATAAAGAATGGAATAACAGAAGAATTCACCATGCATGCGGTAATCCGCGTAGACAGGTTATTCCAACAGAATAATAAAGAATGGAATTACAGAAGAATTCACCATGCATGCGGTAGTCCGCGTAAACAGGTTATTCCAACAGAATAATAAAGAATGGAATAACAGAAGAATTCATCATGCATGCGGTAGTATACATAGACAGGTTATTCTAACATAATAATAAAGAATGGAATAACAGAAGAATTCACCATACATGCGGTAATCCGCGTAGACAGGTTATTCCAACAGAATAATAAAGAATGGAATAACAACCCTTACAAGTATTGAAAGAAAATAACTCTCTTCATGAATACGAAAGAAATAATACCCCTTATCTTAGAAGAAAATTGGATACTGGGATAGTGAGGTAGCAGACTTCTCTTCTTCTTTCTCTCTACAATTTCTCTATAATAATTGCTCTTGTGAGACTTAGTGAATTGGTAAGAATGAAGGAAGAATGAGCTTCTATTTATAGGAAAATATAGTTTCGATAATTGCACGTTTTGGGGCTCAAAATATTACAGTATAATACCTTCCTCTTTTTCTTCATTTTTAATTTAGTCCTGCAAGTATTATCAAACTTGCACCACCTCCCCTAATAGTAAATCATGTGAATCAATAGTAAATCATGTGACTCAATAGTTCTAAACATGTAAAAAAATTAATTATAGTATAATACCTTCATCTATACCTCCATTTTTAATTTAGTCATGCAAGTATTATCAATCTTGCACCAACTCCACTAATAGTAAATCATGTGAATCAATAGTACACACATGTGAACACATAGTTATAAGCATGTGAATTAATAGCAATTAATTTCTCATTTATCCGGTAAATTACCCGATTGGTCAATATAACCTCCAGACATCAATTATTATCGAAATAAATGTCGATTTCCACTAACACTAATAATTACCACACAATGGAACTATCAATTTCATCTTTAATCAACACGAACTTATTCATCATTAATATTATAACTCATAATATTTAACAACCAGATCGTTTTCAGGAAAGAGGGGGCTTTCAGATAAGGATTTTTCCTATTATCAAGAATTAGATTATCTAACCTCTCCTCGATGTAACTTCTAGACATTGTCAATATTGAAAATAATAATATGAATAACTTTGTCGCCTCAATTATTGATTTAATAAAATAACATATTATACGTATGATACCTAACGTGACAATAATTGAATCAATAATATGAGAGATATGATGCAAGAATTATCGTAGCAATAATTGAGTATAATTGGTGACTTCACGTAAGCATCAATAATCAATACTGTAAGTACTACTACGCAACCACGCATATTATCGTACTTTTTCTAAGGGTAGTTCAACAGCAGTTTTAACGGTAACACTTTCTCCGTTATTTTTATAAAAGATAATTACATCGTTTTCTAACTACGACAATACTTCCATTATGGGGTCCACCAATGATTGTGTCGTCGCATTTAATATTCTCTGTTAAAACGAATATTCCCCGACACAACGAATATTTTATATCAACTTGCTTTCTTTGTAAAATTTTCAAATATCACCCTTAACTTTAACCTTTTAACAATTTAACCATTTATTAAATAGAATAATAATTATAGTAAAATTGAATATTTTCATTTTATAAAATTCGGGGTCTTACAAATAGTACTTTGTGAAGAAGTTAAAGAAGGTGAAGAAAGAAATGGTCAAATGCTCGCTATTAATGAGGTAAATTGTATGTTGTGATGTTGTTTAAAATTTATCTTTGGTAAAATTAAATATTATTGATGTTCACACATTGAATGATTGTGTAAGAAAATAATATAATTCTTGAATGTATTGGATTGGTAATGCGAAAGAAGATATATGTGTATGGTAAATACTATGGGTTAAACTAACTGTTGAATGTATTGGATTGGCGATGTGAAAGCATATATAGGTGTATGATAAATATTATGGATTTAGGTGATAGCCTTGTAACATTTAGATTTCGGATCCCTTATGCATATAATTAAATATTAACTTCATTTCTATATATCTATTAAATTAATTATTGATTTATTTTATCGAGTCTTCACTATTCTATAGTCTTATGCTTATTGGGTGGGTAGTGTGAGTTGTATATATTTTTAGGTAGTTGTTTCCATTAGGAATGTATTATGTGTTTTCGTTTTCTTGATCTACTAATATTTGATTTTTTATGATGTTTTGTATAGAATTTGTTTTACCACCACGACGTTCCTTCTTCTAACGGGGGTGAACAATCGAATAAGGGGTGCATATTGAAAGAAAAGTAAATCTCTTAATTTTATATAATTATAATTATAAACATATGGTTAAAAGATTTACTTATAATTTATACACTTATAAGGCAATGCTTTCACCATAAAGTTCCAAAATTAAACAATCTGAGCACCCTAAAGATTTGTTAATTTTTTGCCTTGCTGATGTCAATATCTGTCTTCGTTGTGTACTTATTTCCCCTTCTCTTTTTGGTGCTTCATTTGATGTTTATTAAACTATCTAGGTGAACATTAATAAGAAGAAAAAAAAATGCCTTTCAAATTCTTTAACCTGAATTAGAAGTAGATCCGGAGAAAAATCCCCATTTTGATGCGAGAGTGGGTAATTGTTCAAAAAAAAAACCTTTTGACACCCAAGTGGATGAATTTTCAATTTGTAGAGGAAGGCAAATGCTCAAAAGATGAAGAAATAATCAAGATAAAGGTAATTTTGCTCAAGTGTTTATGCTCTTAATCTGCTCCCCTCTTATTTAATTTTTTAAAAAAATTTTGTTTATTGATTTTGCATAGTCAATTTGAAAAAGCGCATGCCAAAGAGTTGAAGGCAAAAAAAGCACAACTTGCAAGGTAAAAGCAGAGCCTGATATAATTTCAAATCTGATTTAGGTATCAGAAAGACTGATTTTAAAGGAGAAAACAAAAGAACAAATTTCTGATTGAATGGTGGTATGATATCTGACTTATCATTGTTTAGTGTAATTGTTCTGTTACTCCCTGACCCAATTTATGTGTAATTTTTTTTAAATATTGTGCATGTTTCACTTATTTTTGGATGTGAATATTTTGTTTAACTGAGAATACCTACTTAATATTTTGTTTTGGATGTGAATGTCTATTATTGTTATGTTACTCCCTTTTAGTTTAGAATATATTATCATACTCCATCAAAATATTGATGCTCATCCATATGATGTAGATTAGAAACCCCATGGATTATACTACTTTGAAAGAAACCATAAAAATATTCAAAAATCTTCCAAGGAAGGCGAAGATGTTCCATTTTTCATTGTTGTGATATTTGATAGAGAGTGGCTACTTGGAGGTAATTAAATGTGATGTTTCATTTTGATTAAGGCAACATATAAGTAAGTCATTAACTATTTAATTGTTCTTTATCCATATCCGAATAAACATTCTGCATATTCTCTTTTCCTTGTTGAAAACATATGTGGCAAACTTGAAGTGACGGTTAATAAAATGTGCTTCAGTATAAGCTTTGTAGCTATACTCTCTCTTCCCCACTCCCCTTATTTTTTTGTGGTCTTAAACTTTAAATTTAGATTTGTCAATCATTTCTTGGGAATGCTTGCTCTTCAATCTATGATGTATACATGCCAACAAATATGATGTACCACTTCATTTTGTTATTATGGGGGCTTATGTGACGCCCCCAAAATAGGTCCACACGACCCATTCTGAGTCGCCAGATATCATACTATAAAAATAAAATACAAATTTTATTTATACAACTGTTGAACTTTAAATGCGAGAATCACTACTACGCTTAAACTGTGAGTTTTAATACAAATGTATGTAACTCTCATGGTGCTTCGACCACAACCTTACAATGGTACTTTACATAAAAGTACAATTAAAAACTATTTTACAAATTAAAATCTTTAAAAAATACTCAAGGAAACCTTCGTACATGGGAGGCCATGCGTCTAGGTTATGATAGATATCATATGTCCACAGAATTATCCTTGGTTGACCCAATAGTCCCCAAAGAAAAACAAGAAGATTGCTATCATCTTCTTTCCGATGGTGAGTCTTCTCTCGACTTATAATTATCTCCATTATCTTCAATTGATAATCATATTTAAAACACACTCCAAGATTATATAGGTAGTGCTCGTAGATATACTCAGTAAGTGGATGTGCACAACCCTGTCTTATGATAACACGAAGTCATCTGTCATTAGACATCTTGTATGATAATAATGGCAAAATGCCTTCCAAAGTTGGGTTCACCTCACCCTATTTGGTTCACCAAAATCAATTCGGTTAAAATGATTTAATACAATACTGACACACTTATCTATAATTCTCAATAAAATTACTTCCATACTGCTTTAAGGGAAACCTTACTAAATGACTATAGACCACCGCTCTAATCCCTCATTACCTCTCGCAATTCGACCCACCACACTCTTAATAACCGAAAGGAATTGTGAAGCAAAAAGGGTGAGCACAAATAACCTCAATAAAGAATATCATGACTAAAGATAATTAAATTATCAATAGCCTTTAGTCAATAATAAATCGTAGATTTAGAACATATGGTAGATGATAAAACTTTTCAACCATAGTTGCAATGAACGAAGCAATCCATTAGAAGAGTCAAATAGACCATAGGGTCTTCATTATCTTCTCCATGTTAAAAGTCCACCAATAATATTTTATCCTCAGAACATCAATCAACAATTCCCGCCCACAATCATGTGAATAACTCATAATCATAATTGTGATTCTAAATTCCTCTTCGCACCTGTGATTTAAGATAATTTTCATCACTTGTCTTTACCTCGAATCATCAAAATCATGGTTATACCAAATCACAATTCTTATTCATAATCATACTAATAAATTCATCTTTTTCACTACTACGGCCAAAGATATTCATTAACAATTCATCTTTTCTCTACAGCCAAAGACATACAACTGTATTATAGAAGAGTCAAGTAGAGCATGATATATACTATCTTCTACGAATTAAAAGTGTATTATCACTATGTTATCGCTGAGACTCGGCTTAATAATTAATCCACATCATCGAATCATTCCTGCACTACGGCCAAGGATATTCATTAGTATTACGACCACGAATTATCCATGCATTACGGGCCAAGGATATTCGTGTTTTTAACAATGGTCATGATTATACCAAATAATCCCTGGTTATAATCATACCAACAACTGTCCATCAATGCACGTAAGCCAAAGATGACTTTCATCACAATATAAGCATGAGGATGATGACAATGATATAAGCATTAATCAAACGAAAACAAGGATAAATATTAAATACTTTAAATTTATCCAAATATTATCACTCACTTAATAAACTCATAATCTAATATTATTGATATTATAACAATATTTTAATCATTTCTTAAACTTATAAACAATTTATTTCAATTATTTACACTTTACCAAATAATGTATTTAATCATTCAAAAATGCCATACTCATAAGATTTCATCACCAATGATCAAATCCCTCATCAAAAATCTGCATATCCCCTATATAGGATTCCCAAGCCATAAATTCCTATTTTCCAATTTTGTTACTTCACATAACATATTTAATTCATTTACTCATAACTAGTTTATTTTCATGAAAAATACCAAATCAGTCCCAAAAATATTTCTTTTCTGGGATTTAGGAGAATATAGTCCCATATTGAACATATATTTTTTTGGAATTTTTAAAATTTATTTACTATTTTTCATATGGCAAAAACTGCCGAATATTTAGACATTTATCATAACTTGTACTTTTGTCCAAAAATTCTGAAATTTACAGGATATACTTTTGTTATATACATGTACTCCCAAAAAAAATTTCACCAATTTTGGAATTAACCACAAGGAGTTATAAGAGTTTACTTTTAAAATAGTCTTTTCCCATAAAATTCGTAACTTTTAATCTATACATCCAAAAATCGCCCTCTTTGGACACAATATAGAAAACTCATCAAATTATCATTTCAAATTTTTCTAGAATTTTTGAGGGTCAAAAAAATTATGAAACTGCAAATGGATTTTCACCCGCCATGCGGTAATCCACGTAGATAGATCATTTCTACAATTTAATAAGGAATGAATACAAATGATCATTCACCATGAATGCGGTAATCCACATAGATATGTTATTCCAACAGAATAATAAAAAATAGAATAACAGAAGAATTCACCATGCATGCGATAGACCGCACAAACATGTTATTCCCAACAGAATAATAAAGAATAGAACCAGTCACGCGATTCACGCATGCATGTGATATTCCAACGAATAATAAAGAATGGATTAACAACAGAATTCACTGTGCATGCGATAAACCGCATGCATACATGTTATTCCAACGAATAATAAAGAATAGAACCGCATCATGCGTAATTACGCACAGATGTGATATTCCAATGAATAATAAAGAATGAAACCAGTCATACGTATTCCACACGCATGGGATATTTTAACGTAATAATAAAGAATGGAACCAGTCATGCGTAATCCGCATGCATGTGATATTTCAACGTAATAATAAAGAATGAAATAACAACGAATTCACCAGCATGCGATAGATCATGCATGCATACATATTATTCCAACAGATTAATAAATAATGGAATAACGAGTAAGAATTTCACCACGTATGCGGTACTTGATAGATGGTGTTTTCCAACATAATAATAAAGAATGGAATAACAACCCTTACAAGTATTGAAAGAAAAAACTCTCTCTCTTAATGAATACGAAAGAATAATACCCTTACCTCAAAAGAAGATCGGATATCTTTGGAATAAAGGAGGTAGCAGAACTTCTCTTCTTCTTTCTCTCTATAATTTCTCTCTATAATAATTGCTCAATAGCTTTAGTGAATGGGTGAGAAATGAAGGAAGAATAAGCTTCTATTTATAGAAAAATATAGTTTCGATAATTGCACGTTTTGGGCTCGAAATATTACAGTATAATACCTTTCTCTTTTTCTTCATTTTTAATTTAGTCCTGCAAAATATTATCAAACTTGTACCACTTCCCTAATAGTAAATAATGTGAATCAATAGTTCAATCATGTGAATCAATAGTTATAATCATGTGAAAATACGAATTATAGTATAGTACCTCCATCTATACCTCCATTTTTAACTTAATCATGCAAGTATTATCAATCTTGCACCACCTCCCTTAATTGTACAAGAATGTGAATCAATAGTACACACATGTGAATAAATAGTTATAATCATGTGAATTAATAGCAATTAATTCCTCATTTATTCGATTAATTATCCGATTGGTCAATATAACCTCCAAACATCAATTATTATCGAAATAAATGTCGATTTCCACTAACACTAACAATCCCAACAAAATGGAAATATTTTTTTCAAAAAATTTATTTTTGAAGTTTGATTTTTTTCAAAAAAGTCAACTATTGACTTTTTTGACCAAAAAAGTTAACCCCGACAAATTTTGTGTTTATAGTCTATTTCTACTAATTTCATCGTTCCAGACTCAAATATCACGTCCGCATCTCCAAATTTAACTCCAAACTCAAATTTGATTTTTAATAACATTCATCATTAATATTATAACTCACAATATTTAACAACCAGGTTGTTCCCAGGAAAAAGGGGGCTTTCCGATAAGGATTTCTCCTTATTAGCACGCAATTAGGTGACCAAACATCTCTTTGATAGAACTTCTAGACATTTTTAATATTGCAAATAATAATATGAATAACTTTGTCATCTCAATTATTGATTTAATAATATATAAAATATTATGCAGATGATACTGTGACAATAATTGAATCAATAATATAAGAGATATGATGCAGCAATTATTGTAGCAATAATTGAGTATAACTGAGTGACTTTTCACATAAGCATCAATAATCAATATCGTGTGCTACTATGCAACCACGCGTATTACTATACTTTTACTACCGGTTATTTTATGACAACTTGCTTACTTTGAAAAATTTTCAAATATGACCCTTAACTTTAAACTTTTATCAATTTAACTATTTATCAAAATAGAAAAATTGAATACTTTTTATAAAACCTCAAATTTTACGAATAAATATTTAATTTTCTTGAAATATTTTTTTTAATATTATGGTGTGAATTTGAGATAATGTTATAGTTGTGGGTAGTATTTATAAATTTTGCAAAGTATGCAAGTTGTTATATAATATTCGATTAGTCGGAAAATATTTTTTTTGTCGGAGAATATCTGTACAAAGGTACAATTATTGGTGGACCCCACAACGGAATTATTGTCGGATTAAGAAAACGACAAAAATATTTTATGAAAATAACGACGGAAGTTTTACCGTTAAAACTGTTGAACTACTCAGTAGTAAAAGTATAGTAATACGCGTGGTTGCATAGTAGCACACGGTATTGATTATTGATGCTTACGTGAGAAGTCACTCAGTTTTTTTCAATTATTGCTACAATAATTGCTGCATAGTATATATCTCACGTTATTTGATTCAATTATTGTAGATATTTTGTATATTATTAAATCAATAATTGAGATGACGAAGTTATTAATATTATTATTTGCGATACTAACGATGTCTAGAAGTTCTGCCAAGAAGAGGTTTGCTCACCTAATTGCGCGTCAATAGGAAAAAATCCTTATCGGAAAGCCCCCTCTTTCCTGGGAACGACATGGTCGATTAATATTGTGAATTATAATAATGATGATAAATTTTGTTAAATATATTGAGGTGTCTTTTTATGAAGTCACAGAAGTTTATATATATATATATATATATTATATATATATATATAAATTTTGTTTTATTATTATTATTAATGTAATAAAACAGAAAAACTTTTTATATAAAACAAAATACTTTTATAAAGTTATTTGTTTTATTAGACAATAATTAGAATATAATATATTTTATTATGCATAATGTTTTGCGTAGTGAAATCTTTTTATATAAAATGCAATACTTTTATAAAATTATTTATTTTATTAGACAATAATTAGAATATATTATATTTTATTATCATAGTGCTCTGCGTAGTGCTTTACATAGTAAAATCTTTTTATATAAAATAGAATAATTTTATAAAGTTATTTATTTTATTAGATTTTAAATAAAATATATAAATATATATATATTATATTTTATTGCATAGCATCCTTTCTATTTTCCTATAAATATGATGCTTAGTTAAAATTGAAATCACACCAGAAATTCAGAGAATTCTCTTCTATAATCTTGAGCGTATTTCTTTAGAGTTTTAAGAAGCTTTGAGCGTAGTGCAAGTTTCTTCAAGTATATTCCCGCCCTACCCGTCGGAGTACTCTTCTTTATAAGGTAAGGGATATTATTTGTTGTACTCGTAAGGGGTATTATTTCTTTCATATTCATGAAGAGAACTTCTGTTATTCCATTCTTTATCATTATGTTAGAATAACATGTCTATGCGAAGTACCGCATACATAGTGAAATTCTTCTGTTATTCCATTCTTCATTATTATGTTGGAATAACTTTGTATATCTTAATCACCGCATCATGGTGAAATTCTTCTATTATTACATTCCTTATTATTACGTTGGAATAACTTTTGTATATGCTGATCCGCATATATGGTGAAATTCTTCCGTTATTCCATTCTTTATCATTCATTTGGAATATCCTCACATGCGTGCGTTTTACGCGTGACACAGTTCCATTATTTCTTATTACATTGAAATAACCTATCTATCTGATCTATCGCATGCATGGTGATTTTGTTGTTATTCCATTCTTTATTATTACGTTGGAATATCCCGCATCGGTCTTAAATTTACTTTGACCGGTTCCGCTTCTTTATTATTACGTTTAATATCCGCATGCGTGCGTTCTGGCATGACTGGTTCCATTATTTATTATTCATTTAGAATAACATATACATGCGATCTATCGCATGCATATTGAATCTTTCTGTTATTCCATTCTTTATTATTACATTTGGAATAATCATGCGTGAATTACCACATGCATGGTGAATGATCCTTTGTATTCATTTCTTATTAAATTATGGAAATGATCTCAGCTACGTGGATTACTGCATGATACTCGCGAAAATCCATTTGCAGCTTTCAAATATTCTATTATACACGGTTGATTAAAGCTTTGGCTTCTATATTCCTTGGAATTATTGGAATATCCTGGATATTTGCGGCGTCGTCCAAAGATCTTTTTAAATGGAAATATTCTTTTGAGCATTCTTGAATTTTTCTCCATAAAGCAGTATCATGTTGACAAGTTAGACATTATTGAGTTCAGGATAAATTAACTTATAAATATTTAAAATTTATTCTTGAACTTGTTTTATTGAATTATTATGTCATTGTCATGATGAGTTATGTTGGTTATTATGTGAAAACATGAAAGTTTCTTAGAAATCACAAAGGGTTGAAAATCAAATTTTGGTAAAAATGGAATATGAAATTCAATTGACCATATCTCCTATTATATTTCGAATTTTTGAGTGTGGTCAAGTTCTAGAGTTAGATATATGAGTTTTCTAACTTATCCAAGTGGAATCACTGGAAAATGTGTTGTAGATTTTCGTGTGGACTGATTTTAGCAAAGGAGTCAAAAACTGCAAAGTACCAAAAAGGCTACTGTCCAAAAATTTAAAAGGGCAATTTCGGCTACTTAGTTTGTGAGAAAAATTCCAGCCTTTTGGGATATGAAAATATATGGTATAAAGTACCTCCTGTCCAAAAATGAGCTCATTCCGAATTAAAATGAGCAAGTTATGACTATTTCAATATTTAGGTTTTTCCGACGAAAAACGCTATAACCGGAGTTCTATAACTCCGCTGACCATGCAATTTAAACTGGAAGCTCACGTTAACATGTGTAAGATCCTGCCAATATTTGGGAATTTTTGGAGTTAAACTTGAGGTAAATAATTTCTTAAGGAATTAATTAGAAATTGATTTTTGAAAAATACTTAAGGGAGGTGAAAAATTAAAAAAAAAATACTTGTTGTGTATGAGATATATGTATATATGTTTGGGCAAAAGATAGAAAAATAACAAGTTGATTTGGTAATTTTTCATGAAAATGGTTTAGTTACGAACATATGAGTTAAATATGTTATGTGAAGTAACGAAATTAGTAAATAGGATTTTATGGCTTGGGAATCTTATATAGGGTATATGCAGATTTTTGATAAGGGATTTAATCATTGGTGATGAAATCTTATGAGTATCACATTTTTGAATGATTAAATGCATTATTTGGTAAAGTATAAACAATTGAAATAAATTGTTTATAAGTTTAGGAAGTGATTAAAATATTGTTATAATATTAATAATATTAGATTATGAGTTTATTAAGTTATTGATAATATTTGGATAAATTTAAAGTCTTTAATATTTATCCTTGTTTTCGTTTGATTAATGCTTATATCATTGTCATCATTCTCATGCTTATATTGTGATAAAAATCATCTTTGGCTTACGTGCATAGATGGACTTGGTGTGATTATGACCAGGGATTATTCGGTATAGTCATGACCGTAATGTGACAAATGATGTGGTAAAAATCCTTAGTGGCCTGTAGTGCATTGATGGACAGTTTTTGGTATGATTATGACCAGGGATTATTCGGTATAATCATGACAATTGATGATTACATGAATATCCTTGGCCCGTAGTGCAGGAATGATTCGATGATGTGTTTTATTTATTAAGCTGAGTCTCAGCGATTAAGTTGATGAAAAACTTTTTAAATCATAGAAGATAGTAGATTTTATTCTCTACTTGACTCTTTTAATGGATTGCTTGTTCCGCTGCAGTTAAACTTGACGTCTATTGTATTTTATTAATTTAACATTGTTGAAGACTAATGATAATTTATTCTGCATTATCTTAGTCGTAATATTTCTTACTGGGCTAGTTGAGCTCACCCTTTCTTTCACTGTTCTCTTCAGGAAATGAGAATATAGTTGGGACGAGTCGGAAAGCGAGTGATTTCCATTCCATATGATAGCATTAGTAGTCCTCACTATTCTGTTAAATAGTTTGACAATAAATGTAATGAGGGCTCCTTTAAGTGTGGATATTGTCTAGATGACAATATTCTTAGTAAAACTCTCAGCTATGTTTTGTCTTATTTTTACACGACGTTTGTATAATTAAGTTTTATTTGTATTTTGTATCATGTATCTGGCGACTCAAGATGAGTGGTGTATACCTATTTTTGGGGGCGTCACAGTTGGTATCAAAGCTTAGGGATATGATCCCTGGCTGAGATGTGAGACAAGAACTAGGAGGGGAGAGACGGGGAATTCCTTCGCTAATATGACCTACCTAAGTTTATTTGGTATTTAATTGGTCGGTCAGAGTATAGGGATAATATATGATATGTCAATTAACCCTTGTTTTGTGACAGTGTTTGAAAATGGCATCTGAAAATGTTGAGATAAGCAATGGAGCAAAATAATATGACCGTATCGCAGTACGTGGCTAAGTTTGTGGAGTTATCCCGGTTTGCATCCCATTTGGTCGATAATGAGGAGCAAATGACGCGGATGTTTCTAAGAGTTTTGAAACCCGAGATACGTCAATACCTTATCTCTCATAAACTTTATTTATATTCAGATGTTGTGAATAGGGCTCAGTTATTGGAGCGCGATAATGAGTCAGCACAACCAAAAAGTAACGACCAACAACACGATAATAATCGTGCATTCTAAGTGGCAACCGCCATCTAACAATGATAACCATCATGGGGGAAATTATCATGCCAAGAATGGTGACCATTTCGGTGGTAATCATGGCCAAGATAATAGAGGTGGAAATTTCAAGAAGAGAAAGTTCAATAATGATGGAAAGACAGCAGCACCAACACCTGTTTCAAAGGAAGGAGAACGACCGCCGGTCGTATGTTTTAAATGCGGAGGGGAGGGACATATCAGTCCAAACTGCGTGATGCAGTCCAAGGCATATTATAATTATGGAAAAGAAGGTCACCTAGCCCGATTTTGTCGTGCACCAAAGTCAAGTCCAGCTGGGACGGTGGCACCAAAGGTGGATACGAACAAAACAAAGTCGGTGGTTTTAGGAAGAGCATTTTTTGTGACTTCTCAAAAAGCGAGTAACCCGAACGAAGTTAGCACGTGTTAGTTAATTATAAATTTTTGCGAAGTCTATACCTTATTAGATACCGATTCTACCCATTCTTTTATCTCTCTTGCTTGCGTTCAACGTTTAAATTTGACCCTAGAGAAGTTAGACTTTGACTTATCGGTTGAAGCTCCGTTAGGAGAATCCTTCATTAATATATGACGTTTTAGAATTCCAAGTAAGCATTAATTGTTTAGTTTCCAATATTACCCCAAATATTAAATATAACTTTGGTTCTCTCACTATTTTTTGCCTAATACTCCCTCCGTCCCTAATTATTTGACGTTTTAGAGTTTTTCATTTGTCCATAATTATTTGACGTTTGTTCAAATCTTGGAGAATTAATGACACTTTTTCCAAAATTACCCCTCATTAAACTCTTTCTCTCTTCTTATCCTAACAAAACTCTCTTTATCCCAACAAAAGATTTAAGGGTATTATAAACAATTGAGTACTATATTTAATGCTTTCCAATCATTATCTTAATTCTTGTGCCCATTTCTAGAACGTCAAATAATTAGGGACGGAGGGAGTAAATAACAATCTCTTTTTCCAATACAAGGGCAATATAGACATTTGATATTATATTTAATACTATATAATCATTTCCTTAATACTTGTGCTCAACTCTAAAAAGTCTTATATTAAGGGATGGAGGGAGTATTTATTAATATCAGTTATAAACCAATATGTACTTTAGGCTATGTTTGTTTGCAAGAATTATAACTATATTTTCATAGATTATACTATTAATCTTAGGAATAAATAGTGCTAGTCACATGTTTGTTTTTTATGAAATTATTCATGGGATAACTTAAAATAATCTCATGTTATGTTTGTTTTGTCAAATATTATTTAAATGATTGGATAGAAACTCACCGTTTGGATTATCATACTCTTACTACTAATAATAAATATATCATATTCTCATTAGTTTAAATATAGATAGACAAGAAAAGATACATCCGTCTTTTTAAACAAAATTAAAGATTAATTTTGTTCACAAATTTTTTAGTCCTAAATGGTTATAATACCTAATTGTACACGTTATTAAATAGTCTCTCTTTTGAAGTTATTTTATTATATCCCCGAACTAATAGTCACAAGTTTATTTTTAAAAACAAATAAGAGAATTGAAATTAATAATACAATTCCAAATATAATCTTTACAAACAAACATAGCTAAAAGATCCAACTTTAACCAACCTTGTCGACAACGGTAGCAGCGGCTTTTGCTTGAAAAATCAAGGTGAATGGGTAAAAATAATCTAGAATGTGGTTGAATATATTATTATACTTTATGTAAATCTTTGGCTTTTTTGATTTTTTTTTTCCTTATTTTTGTTTTAAATTATTCTTAATAATAATGCAAGTTTAAAACAATAGTATATCACGAGCAAGGATGCATGTGCAGTCACATTCAACACAAATGATTTACCGAGTTCAGTGTACACTGCTACGTTGAGTCCAATGTTTTTTTTATAGGACTTAATATTTTGTCCCTATGATAAACACCTCCTTTCATAAGTGGAGAAATCTTTATAAAATTTTTTGAGTTAGAACTTCTAAAAGTTTTCCACAACTAATTATTTTGGACAGTAACTTCCCCCGCTTCCTTAACTTTAAGGTTAATTGTATCTGCAAAACCTAAGATTTGTTCTATTTTTAAATTAACTCCTGAAACTAAATGTATTTCATATATCCTTATAAGTACACATGAGACTCAAATTCAATTGATTTGTTTAACACTGTTGTCTTGTTCTAATCACTCTAATTCTCACATATACTAAAAATAAATAAACTCTAATATCCCCTTTTTTTAATAAAAAATAATAGTTTGTTTTTAGAGATTTGATTCTTACTAAAGCAATAACACTCTGTTTCTGAGTTTTGAACAGAAAAGAAAAGAATAAAAAATTTAAATTAGAACATAAAAGAATAGAAAACTTGAAGTTTTTCTTTGTGTTGTTTCTGAGTTTTTAATAGAAAAGAATAAAAAATTTAAAATTGAGAACATGAGTTGTAATTTAAAATTTATTATATTAAAAGTTAAGGATAATATAGGAATTATAAAAATATGATTTATTCCAATTTCTTTTGCGTTCAAATCACGCTAATTTTGGACCGAAAATTTTGACAGGAAAAATAGTCAAGTTTTCTATCTATTTTTTTTCTTTTCCGTTTATTAAAAAACTCAAAAACATAAAAATTAGAGAGAAAACTTAAATTTTTTATCAAATTTTTTTTTCTGTCTATTTTAAAACTCAAAAACAGAGGGTAAGTTCCCGGTCCCCTGGAAGGACGGTAAAGTATATATTGTTCTTAGTTTTTTCCCGGAGGGGCCTCTAACATTCATGATTTGTCTGTCTATATAGGAAAAATAAAATAAAAACTAAAACCTTTTATCAGCTCTCGCAAGTCAGTTGGGTGACCGCGTGCTACTTATTCTTAGTAAGAGGGTCATTTGCAAAAGCGTGTTTACTGTTTCCAACAACGGATGTTAAAAAAAGGCGGCGGTAGCCAAAAGTAAAAGTAAAACGTCAAACAAAACAACAGCAAGCACCCGGATCAGTACATGTAATAAGTTGTACAGAGAGAAAAAAATGTTAATTTTGGTGCCAAATACGGAGGGAGGAAGCAAGGAATCAGCTCTGAACATGTCGAATAAGAAGGAGGAACCGGTGATGGGGATCCCATACGCCGCGCCCTACCAGGCATCGGCACCGGCGCATATGCAGCAGCAATACTACGTGGGACAGAATCCTTATCAAGCTGGAGCCCTCCCTCCAAACGCCATCCTTGGTGATCCCAAAGGGATTCCCATTCAACAGACAATTTACAGAGATACCCCTGCTCCTTTCAACTGCCTTCACTGCGGTCATACCGCCCTCACCACTGTCCGGTAATCTACACACACACACACACACTTGTACTAGTATTACCACTAATTTTTCATATGCATACAGCAAAGTAAGGAAAAGTTACAAAGGAAAGAGTTTTCCATATACCATAGATCATATTCTCAAAACAATAAAATAATTGTAAGAGTAAATATTTTCATACTTCTGCAGGAATATAAAAGTATTGGAAAATATAGCCAGATCTCCTAATTTTATCTCCCATCTTCCTATTTCCCCTATGTTATTGAAACAGTCTACTTTTATGAAGTTGGTTCCCAGATGAAGAAAGCTGAATATCATTTTGATCTCTCTGCAGAAACTCTTGGATTATGAGCATATGAGGGAGAGCATGAGTTATATGCATACTTTATTCTTATACCATATTTTTTCTATAATTAACATGGTTTAGATTTGTTAGGAGATGTTTTTGTTTTCGGCCATTTAATATATGAACTTTGAAAATCCAAATTGTTCATGGAGATAGAGACTAGTTTAAACAAAAGTTATACAAGATTTTGCTGGAAAATAACAATCCTCAAAGGTAGTTATTTGGAAGCTAATGATGGAGGCTAAGACTAATTCATGTCTGCAATTTAGATCATGGTGTTTCTTTGGCGAAGGTTCTGGAAGTCAAGACTCAAGAGGCATTGTTATCAACTATTAGGAGCGTAGAGGTTCGATTCTTTCTGAAATAATTGTTTTGCTTTGGATCAGATTTACAGCCGAAGCTTTAGCATGTGATAGCACATTCATACTTTGCATATTGTCAGGCCCAGCTAGGAGATATAAACAGAGATAGATAGAGAGAATTAGAGAGAATTTTGGGAGGAAGAAGGATAGAAAACTCAGCAATACCTATCGAGTTCGTGAGAGAGAAGACAAAGAAAATAAGGAGAAAGCTTAAACAACATTCTTTTCATTTCATTAATTCACTTAATTCATAATGCATGTTGAATAATTCTCAGATACTTATAAAGAGAGTGCTGAAAAGTAAAGCTATTAACTTACATTACTTTTCTTATTCTTCAATCGAATATAACAAACTACCTTATTTGCTCACATGGTCACTCAAATGTACTACCTACTAGATTATACTAATTATTCCTTTGCTGCCCAAAATACTCTTTGCCTGACATTCCCTCCTTAAAAGCATCCATGTCATGGATATTACTGATTTTCTGCTTTCAGTCTTGATGGCTCTTACCACCTTCCCAGTATCAAAAACAAAACTCAGGAACTTGTTTAGTTGAATCTTCCCTTAGCAATTATTTGAATCTTCTGCTTTCTCATATTCCCCAGTATCAAAAGTTAACACCATGTTATGAACAACTTCAAATTTTGATTTAGTGTAACTTCTCCATTGCAAAAGCTTGTCTCAGTATTATCTTTAACATGCCTTAAGTTCTTGAATTTCTTTTCCTTCAAATACAACCACCATTGATACTTGCTAGTCTCTAGCTGACTTGTAATACTTTCTCTTTGATATACAGCTACAACTGTCACATTTCCAAAATGATCCAACCTTTCTTGAATTGTGAAGTAACAAACGACCCTTTATTATATTTCTGTTGAGCATCAATGCACACCAATAAACAAATGTTAATTCAAAAGCAAGATTAATGCTCTTGGCCACCATAGCCCAACCCCAATTTGGCTCTATAATCATTTAAAAAAACAACTGAAACGTCTTTTTTTGTAATTTTTCATTCATCAAGGAAGTCTCTTCAAATATAATGCCTAGCAGATTGATCGTAACCAGCTTACTTATTAGGATCCTAACAACACCAATGTTAGTAGGACTTAGATAATTCAAATAGACCAACTCCATTGATATGGGCCTGTTAGCTTCAGAGAATTTCTAAGGAAGAAGGTTGAGTTTATCTTCAGCGTCACATTTTCCATTGTTTGACCAACTTGCCTTGCAAATGAACTCTCAAACTGAAAGTTTTTGGAAGTGTATTCCATTTTTATCTCTCCAAGGAATAGGCCTGGTAACCCCATCTTTGAACTGAAAATTCTGACATACTGCATCAATACTGCTCCACCAAAATGATGCTATCCATAAAAGGAAGGACCCTGGTCCTATGAGTGTGTGTATTTATGTTCCCCAATAAAGAGATTGACCTGTAAGAATAGAATCTTAGAGTTTTCTTGCAGGTTTTTTGATGTTTGGAGAGAATGGGCACTGTATTTGAGAATTCTTTCCTCTATAGAACAAACTTGTTCTTAAGGTAAGCTATAATCTTGTCAAATGATTCCTCTTTGGTTGCATTATCAGCTTGTGAGAAATCTCTCAATATATATCAGTTAGTGACATACTTTCCTCTAAGGATTCGCAGGTACCATCACAAGTGTTCATCAATTATTGTAATTCCTTCCTTCAAAACTTATGTACATTCTGCTGGTTCATCATATAAAGGACTGCCTTCATATTCATCATCAGCACAAATTGTTTTTTAATCATAAATCGGACAGTTATAATTTTCAGCCTCCTTATCTTAAGTAGCTGTTATGAAGCATTGAGATGTCTTCCCGTTGTTTCCCACATCCAGGCTTTCAGCATAGTAACAACAAAGTCCTTAGTATGCAATGAGGGATCTAGGTACTGAAGTAGAAACATAAGGAAATAGGTTGTACTCGAGGCGGGGGGAAATTTTAGTGTGAGTTTTGCATAGAGGTTTTGACCTTATCTCTCCAAGGTTCAAGTGATACAAACCTGACATTTTTGGATTGTTTTGGAGGGCAAACATCACCTAGGGTGAATCCCTTTTTCTTAAAAAGTTGTATAAATCTTTGGACCTTGTGGAGCTAACATACAGGTGATTCTTTCGTCACTTTCTGGACTGATTTGCATCATGTGAGGTTGGTTTGACAACTCCCTTACCCAGGAATCTCTTTGTTGTTGTTCAGGAAATGTTAACACTCCCTTAACCTGCATGAATTCTTGCTCCACTTCAGGATTATGGTTAAACAAATGGACTTTGTTGTCCGATTTAGGTATTGACAATTTACGTGCAAGTATACACGATCAACAAGTAATAAAGTAGTAAATAGAGTGTCGATCCCACGAGGAATTTTACCAATAATAACTAAATACTAATTTTGTATCAATTCAATTTTATTTAAACAAATAATTAAATATCGTGAACCTAATTATTTAAAATTTAAAACTAAATTTCTAAGCAAAGATTTATATCATATTAAAATGATAAGATTACAATTTCTCCCAATGCTTCGTCTAAATCTTTTTATTCTCTTTTCAATTAATTAATCATAGCAAATTGTTGATTATTTATAAAACCTCTTCCGATGGTTAGATAAAAATATCTCTTCTAAATAAATCACTATATTCCTATGTAAAATAATTAAGAACAAATTCATTAAGTTTAGATTCTCAAATTGGTTACACACGACATATAGGTATATTTCTATCCTATACGCAAATCATGTTATTCAATCCTAAGAGGAATACTCTAGACGTGTGTTATCATATTCAGATTAAATCTCTAGAATATATCTTCCAATTTTATCTAGGTTATCAAATTAATTATTGGTCAAGCAATTGTATCATGAAGCATAAAATATGATAAACAATAATCGAAACGAGAGCAAATTAATTTGGCAAAACTAATGAAATACCCACTGTAGTTGGCACGTTTTACTGATTACACCATTAAACTTTTAATTTTTTAAATTATTCCACTAAACTAATTATTATTTTGAAATTGGGTTATTTCGTTAAAAAAAAAAAAATAGACGTTAATTTTTATATCGACAAAACTAATGAATTACCCACTGTAGTTAACACGTTTTACTGATTACACCATTGAACTTTTAAAATTTTAAATTATCCCATTAAACTAATTAATATTTTGAAATTGGATCATTTTGTTATCTTTGCCTCACGAGTGTTAAATCATTTCATTTTTTATCCTATGTAGACGTGAAAAATAAAATAAACAAATTTGATTTATTCTCTCTTCCTTCCTCTCTTCTCTCCCTTCTTCCATATCAAATAAATCTGCGTATTTTCTCTCTAAAATCTATGAAAATTCCTAGATCCGAGTACACAAAATATTGAATTGAGCTTCAAAGTTAGATATAACAATGGAGTTTGAATCCCCAACAACAGATGACGTAAATGGTGTTGCAATAGGTTTCCTCCATCTCACCTCTGACTATCAGTAACCTTGTGTCTCCGAACTCATCTCATTCTCCATAAGGTCCACTCCTTCCCCAATCTCTCTATGTGTGTGTGTGTGTGTGTGTATACATGTGGTAGTAGTATTTGGTTAAATCGATTTTGTTGGGATTACATATATGATTTGATAGGAGCCTGAGTTTTTACAGATGGATGCGGAGATAATTCAAAGGCAGGTGCAAAATGTTGTTGCCAATTATTGCGTTTTCATTTCTACTGCTGATGCATTGCTTTTCATTCGCGATGAAGTTTTTTCTAGATAAACATCTGAGATTAGAGTACCCAAAATATTTTTATTTTTTGCTTTCACTTTCAAGTTTTTTATTATTTTTTGGGTTAAGTTCAGATGACCACCTGGGGTTTGAGCGGTTTCCCACTTAACCACCTGTAGTCAGTAAAGCTACATTTAAACTCCCGACTTTTTGAGTTAAAGTGAAAAAGTGTTTTTCGTCTTAACTCCGTTACTTTATTTGGCTAAAGACTTAATTACACTCACTTTAAAACACCCAGCTGCAAAATCATTTATAAAAACAACCAAAAATAGCTCGACACCAAACAAAAACAAAAATGTTGTTCTTGAGCATCTCTCTCTCTCTATGTGTTAAGTTCATCTCTCTCTCTCTCTGTTTTTCTAACAAACAAAAAACAAGATCTCATATAAATTATAAAATTCTGTTCTTGAGCATCTCAAATTTATCACTCTCAAAGTGAACCAAAAACAGAGTAAACACCTTAATCTGACAATTCTTCTTGGACAATCAAAAATGCTGTTAACTATAAATCATCGATAAATGACTGAAACAAGAATTTTCCAAGTGAAAGCACATCCGTAACAGGGAGTGCAACAAGAATGCCAATGATCATAAATGCCTAATACACAGATTTACTGCAGACTAAAACATGTGTAATGACACTTTATAGTAGTATTACCTTAATAAGCATTAAAAGAAGTTCCTACACATGCAATAAGTTTCCAAGGAAAAACAAGAAAAGTATCTAAAAAGTAAAAGATAAAGATCACGAGAATTCAAGATTCTTTCTCTACTAAATTACATAGAAGTGGTACCATGAGCAAGAAATTCAGAATCTTGAATCCCCTATTATCAACTAGAACATAGCGTAATTAATAACCTAAATGCATATCATTACCTAAATACCCAGAACCAACCAAATAGCAATTGTTGACCTTCAATTCCCCAATCCTCTTCCTCCCATGTCTTTTTATTTCCATACCAATTTCACTCAAAATTTAAAGATATTCCATTTTCACTAACTCATAAACTCTTGAATCAACACCCAAAAACGCCAATCCATACCCAGCCAAATTGATAGGAGTCACAGTATCCTTAATCACCGACCACGAAAAAGCAATCAATAACCAATCCTTTACCACACCAGCTACATTCATAGTCAAAGCAGAAGTCTTCCCAACCAACAAAAACACAGCCAAATGCAACACAGCCGAAGTAATGGGATTTAATTGAATACCCTTTGATGTCAACGAGATCTGAATCATCACAAGCCTGGTGGCCTCAAATGCAACAACACCCAGTTGCAGAAACACCCCAAACACATCAAATTCCAAGAGCCAAAGCGCTGATGGATCGGACTCATTAGGCTCCGACGGTACTGGCCAATAGCCCGAATCAATAGAATTGAAATTGAACAAAATCCTAACCTTATTCATGAGATCTAACCTTATTCATGAGATCCGAGCTCTGATAAATCAACTCCGTCGAGCCCAACTCCACCACGCCGTTATTCGAAATACATGAAATTTCATGTATTCTATTTGTTCGGAGAAGCAGGTCACGTGAGAGGTCTCGGCCACCATTGTTGTGCTCGAGGATATATCTAACAAAGGAAGAAGATTAGAAGGCTTCAATTCGTCACCACAATTCCCAAGTCTCACTAATCCAGATATATGTATCTTCTTCTTATGAAATATTCTTGAAATTACTCATTCTTTCTGTTAAACAAAAAAGAAAAAACAACATTTAGTGAATGAAAAATTAGTACTAGTTTTCTCTTCGTCTCTCTCTCGTACTCGTACAGAATTGGGGGTAGCCATGAGAGGATTTGTACCACCACTTTTCTCTTCTTTTCTCTGTTCGTCTCTCTTCTCTTGTACTCGTACAGAATGAAGAAGAAGAGGGTATTTTGGATATTTACTACTTTTTTTTTTTACCGTTATAGCCCTTCTAATGCGCTTTTGGCGTGTGACATACACGCACAGTTAAATTAGATGGAAAAGATGACGTTTTCACTTCACCTCAAAAGGTCGGGAGTTTAAATGTAGCTTTACTGACTACAGGTGGTTAAGTGGGAAACCGCCCAAACCTCAGGTGGTCATCTGAACTTAACCCTTATTTTTTTGCCACATAAGTAATATATATTTCTTATTTTTGAATTTCTTTTCCAAAGCCACATAGATAAAAAATTAATGTCTGCTTAATTTTTTTAACAGAATGAACCAATTTCAAAATATTAATTAGTTTAATGGGGTAATTTAAAAAATTAATAGTTCAATGGTGTAATCAGTAAATTGTGCCAACTACAGTGGATAATTCATTAGTTTTGTCGATAAAAAAGTAACGTCTGTTTTTTTTAACGGAATGACATAATTTCAAAATAATAATTAGTTTAGTGGGGTAATTTGAAAAATTAAAAATTCAATGGTGTAATCAATAAAACGTGCCAACTACAGTGGGTAATTCATTAATTTTGCCAAATTAATTTAAACTAATCATTGGGTTCCATTACAATATTAATTGAAAATTTAGTTCATATTGTAATTGGAAAACATCGTCAATAAATCAAATAGCATCCTCGAATTACAAAAACTAAAGGAAAAGAGAAGAGAACAAAAATTGTGTAACAACTCTTAATCTCCACGATCAGCCTTTGATCCTCGCTCTCCTTCGCGTGCTCTTCTTCACAATCCTTTGAAATCTGATGATCAATCTCAGCTTTGATGTTTGCTCTATTATCAGCCTTTGGTTGCATATTTATGGGCCCTCATGTAGCGAGGTGAAGTGATATTCAAAGACAAGTCAACACGTGAAGCATCCCAAGTTGATTAGGATTGCACAACACAAGTCTGGAAAGCCTCAAAAGCCCCCGGCGCTGCCGCACACTCACTCAGCGCTGCGGCGCTTACTCGTTGTCTTCCAAGCGCTGCGGCGCTGATCGTCCTTCGCGCGCGCTGCTTGCTCTATCCGTGCGCCCTGTTGCTGATCCTTACGCGCTTTTGCACTGCCTGTTGCTCACTGCCGTCTTCTGCGCGCCCGCTCGCCTTGGCCATCTCTTGCGCCCCTTGCGCGCCAATTTACTGCACATCATGGCTGATGCCTGCCGCACATGCACACACCTGCCTGTTCCAGCTTGCTTGTGATTGCACAACTTGACTATAAATCAACTAATTAGCTCCCTTTTTTACCTCTTTGTTCTCATTCTCCTTTCCTACATAAAAAACAAATAAAACATATAAAAAGGAACATAAAATACCCGAAGACTCACATATTCATGAAGCCAAAAATACTCAATTCGTAGGTATAAGCCCACTCATCAGACTTCATTATCAGATTTTGGTTGTGTAGCACATTGTTGAATGTTGTCAATGAACTCTGCTTTTTCATCAAAACAATTATTCTCTTCATATTGTGGTGGTTCATCATAGGTGGGTGAGTCATCATAATATGCAGCCGCCTCATTCTCAACATAATCATCATATATAGGGTCTCCTTCACAATTTGCTTCTTCACATTCATTGATCTAGTTTCTACATTATCATCTTCAGTGAATGATGGTAGCACAAGCTTGTGAAGCTTGAGTTCCTTTTCTTTCTCATTTTCTTCACCAAAGTTGTTCCTCCTCCTCCATTGGACATCATCTTCTTTCATTTGTTCTGGCCCTTAACTTCTCAGCATGGCTGAAATTTCTAAACAATCCCTTGTTTTCTCTATAGCCCATGTGAACTGGCATCTTGCTCTTTCTTTTATCACCAACAGGGTTGACAAAACACTTCTCATACTCTGAACCTTTCTGTTTCAACAACAAATAATCCATTTTTTCATCAATAAGCTGCAACTTCTCATGAGTACAATCTCTATAACTCAAAATTTTTTGTTTAAGCATTTGGTTGAACACTTGGTGTGCAGGTTCAACCATGTTTCTTAGAGTTTTAAAATGAAATGAATTACAGAGACGAACAAGCATTATATGGATTGAAACATGTTTGGGCGATGTTAATAATGATATATATGGTATGGGCTATCTATGTCCGACTGAAGCGAGTGAGTTAGAAGAGTTTTATACCTGTTTCAAGTTGTTTAACAATTAAAATTTTTGAGTTGCTAGTTTACAGAAAAACAAAGCCTCCGAAGTGGTGTTTTCTACTCCCTTGTGGCTGGAATATGAAGTTGTTGTTGATGTTTGTTAGTAGTAATGAACTATCCAAAGTGTTTTGATGGTAGAAACTAAGAAAATCGACTGATTTTTTTTGGGTTTTCCGAGTTTATGAACAGTGACGAAACAGTAAAATAAAAATTTGAAAATAGAATAGAAGGTTGAAGAAGATAAGCCTCCCAGGTCTGGGCTGTTTTTGGGTATTGTTTGAAGGATAAAAGAGAGTAGAAGAAGTAGATTTCAGTTTGGGTTTATAGAAGAGAAGAAATCAGAACTTGAAGATAGACACAGAGGATTAGAGGAAGAAGATAATGAGTTTGGATTTGTCAGGCCCAACTAGGATTCTGACAAGAAATAGAGATATAAACAGAGATGTAGAGAGAGAATTTTGGGAGGAAGGAAAGATAGAAAACTCAGTAATTCCTACCGAGTTCGTGAGAGAGAAAGAGAAAAAATAAGGAGAAAGCTTAAACAAGTTTCTCTTCATTTCATTAATTCACTTAATTCATTATGCTTGGAGAATAATTTTTAGATATAACTATTTATAAAGAGAGAATGTTAAAAAGTAAAGTTACTAACCTACACTACTTTTCTTATCCTTCATTCAAATATGGTACCATGTGCTCACATTGTCACTCAAAAAGTCAAAATGTACTACCTACTAGAATATACTAATTAAAATACCCTTTGCCTGACACATATAATAACAAGTCCTGGTCATCCTTGATAGATTTATAAATGGACCCAAATTTAGTATATATAGACGTCAAACTCTTTAACTCAAAACCAATTGGTAATGCGTAGAGTTGACCCTAATCATTATATACACATACTTTCGGGACAACTAAAATAAACAATCCTTGTAACTTATTTGTCAACGAGGGAAAATTTTCTCCGTGAAAGCCATTACTAATCCTTTTTTTTTTTTCTCAAATTTTTGTGATTCTAAAGCACGACAAATCATTGCATTCAGTTTTGTACATGCTTACGAGCTCTAGCTTCAGATTTGCCATGCATATAATTGGCATTCTTAATCTTTTGAAGAAAAACAATCTGTGGTTATTATTATAAATTATTCTAGAAATACTTGGTCAATGGTAATAGAAAATAGAGAAAGAAAGGAATCCTATTTGATATTGACCCTGTTATTTTCCTAATTGTTGTCAAAGTATAAACCTTTTTGTACCTAGTTTGATCTCCTTGAATTTTTTTTTGCTCTGCTCTAAAATTCTACTAGTTAATAGATGAAATGATGATTGAAGGCTGTGTAGGTACTCATAGAGTAAAAGCTGGATATAATACTATGTTAAACAATTTCCTATGCCTCTGCAACTTTCAATTTATTTGATTAAATAACCTTGCTTTCATTGGCGTTGGGTGTTGGTTTTCCTTGTGTTATGTTATTAGTTGCAGCTTTATCAGCACTGATATATCATGCATCTTTCTTAAAAAATGAATTAGATCAAAACCAAGTCTGGCAGCTGTTGTTGGTTGTATGATGCCGATGATGCTTGGAGTTTGCTTTCTCTGTCCCTCAATGGACTGCCTCTGGCATAAATTTCACTATTGTCCTTCCTGCAATCAGAAGGTGAAAACCTCATCTAATCATTTTCTTTATTCCAGCTTTCTTTTCTTATGCGGGTTGATAATGGGAAATTTGTTGTAGGTTGCTGATTTTGAGAAGCAAGATCCTTGCATAGTAATGGATCCTCCGCATTGGACTGAGCAGAGCTTTGCATTGCCTGTTTGACGTGATAAGTCTGTAAATTTCTTTGTACATCCAATGCTTGATTGTTGATTCCATGAGGTGCCTTATCTTCTTTATTGAACTGAATGAAAGTCAATGAAGTACCTTTCATACATGATGTAAATGATGAATATTGAATAATGCTCTACTATCCTGTAAGAATTTGCATTTTGAGTCTATGAAACCTATTGTGGTTTTATTCTAAACTTTTGCATTTCTGAAAATCATTTGTTTGAAGCTAATACCGTTGGATGGATAATGTGCTCGATCATTTATATTTTATTGTGAAAGGGGGAACCGATTCATGAGTCTTAGATAGCCATTAGTTTTTAAGTGCAATTCATTGAGTGGGTTGCACAGCCTAGAACTTGGCGAATGTTTGGGTAGTGTTTTCCTTATTATCTTGTTCATGAGCAGATTTTGGTTATTCTAGTCTGGATCTCCCGATTCCCGAATGTTAGTTATTCTTATTTGTTGGTGTTTGTTTTACGGAACTCAGTTAATTGATGATTGTCATCAAATGGGCACTATAACCTTGATCTGGAGCAAGTTGAGCTTTTTAGTAAATGGATAAAAACATAGAATAAAGAATGACTATCTCTCTAAGGGAAATGATAAATAAGTTACAAGTACAACCATAACGTATATGGCACATTATTGTACCAGTGGTTTCAACTGCTAATAGAAGCATTATTAATGTAATTCTAAAACACTTAATAAATTAAAATACAAGAATAGCCAGACCACAAGGTCATTTATGTATATGTAAGTAGACTGGTTTTTTGGAGCACAAGAAGATTATCTTTCTATATCATGGTTTTGGTTGAGATATAATTCCTGTTTAGTGTCCTAGACACAAATTAGTTCAACACAAAACCCCGAGTAATACGACTTATGGTCCAATTCTTATCACTTTGCCGCTTTTATCCACATTGATCAGGATTAGTCTAAGTACTTCAAAGTTTAGTAAGCTTCTATGAGTTTAGATTTAAACGGGAATTACTTCACCATTTTGGAAGGAAGAAGGAAAAAAGGGATGAATCCCCAAACCTTGGCCTTTAATGTGCTAGTAAACTTTAGGTACAATAGACATACTCGAATACATGTATTTCACGCATGCATGAATTAAAATATATTGTTGGATGGTCTTCATCAATCACTCAATGCAATGACGTCTGTGAAAATAGATTAGTACAACTGTATGTAGACTGTAGTTGACAGTGATAAGAAAGCATCGGATCCTTGATCTTGTAGTTGCCCTTGCTTCCCGGCAAGAGAAATTTCTCGTGGATGGGGGCATAAACCTTTCCTCTTTGTTTTCTTTACAAGTGTATGAGGTTGATAAGGTGGTTCACCTTCAAAGGCAACCTGGGAAAAAGATAGAATCCAGCGTGATAGACAAGATCCTGTCAAGTTAGGCAAGGTGACTGCCTGTCAACCAAAGAAGGATTCTTAGCTTAGTAGGGTTTGACTGTTTTTAACTTTCTGACGGGAAGAAAATTGCTGTGCACATAATCATAACCATAATTTCTATAGCAGCATCTTGTTTTTGAACCTAGCTATGAAGGTTAAAGATGGATAATTTTGAGAGAGATTCTTTGAGATGCTGCAGGCAAGCCATCCTTGGCTACTAAACAAACAAGACTCTTAATCTTCATGTATGACCTCTCCTATTCTCAAACTCTATATCCTTTGTTTCAAATACAGTAATGTAGGTGGCAATGATTATCTATTTATAGCCAATGATTGTTTTAAGATTAGATTCAGATGGCTGTCAATACTTGTATATTTGCTTCTGTGCGAGAAACTTATGCCAGTCATTTGAATGGATCGACTTAACTGGTCCTACAAAATGAACGTGTATAAAAAGATAAAAAAATGTATGAAAAAAAAGTTCAAGCCACCCATTTGTAAGTTGACCTAAAGTAGAGTAACATAAAAAGCATTTATCCCAAACTAATTTAAAAGACCGAGTGAATATCCTAAATAGTTTCCACTTGAATGTAAAAAGTATTTATGTTGGGGTTGTTGTTCTAAACTACATGGTTAAATGTGAAAAAGAAAAAGAAAATGTAATACATGTCTGTGGTGGATTTTGACCACTTTATTGGTGACCGTATTTCATATATTTTCGGACATGGGGAGGTAGAGAACACAGTGTTGTTAGAATAAAACGTTTTAATTCGTTGCATGTTATACCCATTTCTTCTTTTGGACTTTGGACGTAGTATCATTTTTCTGTTCGTTGTCAACCCATTTTGGTCGTGCTGCATTGACTTGGTTAGCTAAACAACAGAATAACTTGAATAACCCAGCAGCGATCCAGGGGCTCGCAACATCTGAGAAATGAGAGCAACAAATTACAAATTGCAAGGGAATCATCTGGTTCAGGTTTTGATAAATCCCGAATACTACAGTGTCTCAAGATATCCAATTAATGGACCAGATAGTTTCAGTGAGAGGTGAAATCACCACAGCAGCCACAACCAAGGCTAAAAATAATATAGAACTGCTGGCAAAGAACAGAGGCAACGCCATGCTGTGTTACAAGGAGAAGAAGAAAACACGGAGGTATATATTGTTTTCACATGCATTTATCATCTTTCCGTTATTTTTTGCAGTTCTTTCTATAAATTTATTGGAATAGATATGGCAAGCATATCCGGTACGAATCCAGGAAGGCAAGAGCTGATACTAGGAAGGAAGCGTGTAAAGGGTAGATTTGTCAAAGGCTAGTGAAGCGCCAGTTGTTTAAATTCTGACTGATGTTGAGGGTGAACTTACTCTTTAATTTTCTACATGTATATATTTCCTACTCAAGCATAATCATGTAGACGAGGAACACATTTATAGAGTTCATACGAGGTGTAGGTAAGTGCTAAAAGCTTCACGAGAGGACAACATGATTTCTTTTTAGCTACTAGTGGTAAGACATTGACTGGCATTTAAATATTTGAACAAATTAAGCAATTCCCTAATACAACCATCTTTGAGCACAGAGATTTCAGAAGGGGTTGATAGGAGCGCTTGAGAAAACAAACTGCCTGCGTGATTCTCATCAACTTTATATGCTGTTAAATGCCATCCGTCTTGATGCCCGTCATCTAAAAGTAGTCTCGTGAACAAACAAACAACAACAATAATAACAGTAATAATAATCCTCTGGAAACAATCAGCAGGCAGTGCATTGATCTTTGAGAGGTTTAGCAGATACCCGTTGGTTGAAACAAGTTGTGAAACTCCTTCCTGTCACGTGATTGTTATTAAGGCTAACAAAAAATTTGAGTGGCACCGCTCTTAATTGAATCCCTTCACGTAAGTTTCCATAATATCCTTTTTTTCTTTTTGGGACACCTGATATTCTAGAGTTCAATATTGTTTGCTTGTTCCAACAATACATAATTAAACCCCAGTCAGTCTCTTGTACGCTCCCTCCCTCCTAAAAAGCTAAAAGATGAAGGACTTGTCCTTATTCCTCCTCAAGAACTCTCTAACAGCCAAGATGAGGAAAGGCTTCAAAAGTTTCTGCAACGGGGATGGTTCCACCTTGACCCTCAATCAGCAGCAGCAGCAGGCTGACCACTCCACCGTGGTCACCGAAGAATCTCTGATGGACTCTCCTCCTCCTCCTCCTCCTCCTCCTCCTCATAATAATAATAACTTGGTGGACAATTATAAGGAGGACAAGATTAGCCTGCAGCCAACTCTGGAGGAAATGATATTGCAGTTAGAGCTAGAAGAGAAGATGGCTGCTAAATCAAGAGCAAAGCTCGACGAATATGCCAATGATACCCTGCACCATCATCACCACCACCACCATCGGATGTCCTGCGTTAGCAGTTCTGATATTCTACGTTCTGCGAGGAATGCATTAAATCAGTACCCTCGTTTTTCACTAGATGGAAAAGATGCCATGAATCGCTCTTCATTTTGCCCTGTTGGAGGTAGGAAGTCAATCATGTGGTGTAACCACCGTGAACTGAGGAAAGGATTCTGTCAAGTAGAAAGTAGGGGGCAAGTGCTACTGCCTGCCAAAATAGGAGGGGAGAGTGTGGTTTGGTGCAAAGCAGGAGTGGTGGCTAAACTGATGGGGCTGGAGGCCATGCCTGTTCCTATTCCAGCCGTGAAAATTACTAGTGGAAAGGATGAGAGGTTAATAAGCAGCCGCAGCTCTACCTCTACTCAGCATGTTATTAAGAAGCAAAACCAGTTGATCAGGAAGAGATCACGCGAAAGAAGAGGAGGGGGGGGGGGTAATGTAGTGGACTCAATAACTAGTTAGTAATGGCTGCGGTACTACTAGTAGTGGAATATTATTCAAGAGATCAAATTTGGGAGGTGGAGGTGGTGGTTCTTGTTCTAAAACTGGATACTGCATTATGAACTAGCAGGTTGGCCAATGTGCCGTTTCTTGTAGAAATCATACTACTGTTAGTTATTTAACAATTCATGTGCTACAATAATATATTCGGGTAATCTCGTCTCTTCATCAAATTAGTATAGACTTCTTATATAAATATATACACACACACATACATGTATATTGTGAAATGCAGATCTATGACCAAGTGACCAACCCAGGACTAGAAGGCGGCCCTGGGCAGATGGGTATTGTAAGACATGACGTTGGTGGAAGCTGCTGTTAAGTAATTGAAGTACTGGACACAGGAGGCCGCTGTTAAGTAGCTACCATTTTCATTTGCCATATATCAATATCTTACCATTATTGTAGAAGCCCCATGCACTAGTTAGATTCTAATATTGGACAGTTGGTGGATAATTTTTTAGATTTTAACCCTGGAGGTGCTCAAGATGACTATTGATGAATTTATATTTTATAATCATAATTTCTAACCCATTCCTTTTTACCCTCATTTTGAAATGGAGATGGTAGAATTAGATGATGAGTAAAATATACAAGATCAAGTAGAAATTTGGGTAATTTACAATTTCAAAATTTGAAATTCCTTCACAATGACAAATTTCTCAAATGATGGATATTATACACTTGACTAGTTATAATACGTTTAACTTGATGCTTTCTGCATAACTCCCAGCAATAATACCTAGTTTCTCATTTGAAAGCATACCTGAAGTTAACCTACGAACTTGTGCATTCACGGGAACACAGACCATGATAATGAACAAAGAAACTACACCAACTCACCAAGGATATATTTACAGACCAATGTCTTCACCTGATAAGAAAACATTCGCCACTCAACTTTGGTTGCTAGGTTGAAAGAACAAAATTATTTCTGAACAAGTATCAAATTCGTCAGCGCCTGCATGGAATAAAAACTTCTAATATTCAGAATAGAAAAATTACAAATCTAAGAATGATTCAATGTGTGAATATATGCTACAGAAAGATACAAGCATTTAAAAGTTTTAAGAGCAATTTAAGTTCATCATTAAATTCCAAATGTTGTCTATTATATGTCCACAGCAACTCCACACAACATTACTAACCCATTAAAATTAACAACAGAATCAACAAATGGAGCAATTAGATAACTTCAAGAAAACAGTTGGATAAAGTTCAGGGAACCATTCAATTTCCAGAGGCCCATAAATTACCTGATAAGTATAGGACATTAAGAAAGTTATTAGCATCTTATATACATGTTACCAACGAGCTCCAACTCAGACGCTTCTTATGAACTTAGTCGGACTCTGGAGTTTGAGCCTTAGCATAGGCATTATCTTATAGCCGTTATGGACGCTTCTTCATATGAACTTAGTCGGACTCAGGAGTTTGAGCCTTAGCATAGGGCATTATCTTATAGCCGTTATGGCCTCTATGATAATATATATATATATATATATATATATATATATATATATATATATATATATATATGGCAATGATCCATAGCATCTATGTGCTATGGATTAAAAATTGGCATATAGCATCTATACATTTCATTATAAAAATGGAGGGCTTAGATTTAAAACTTGAAATCGCCTTCCGCTAGACATTCTAGCGGACTAAAAATAAAACATTTTAGGACCATTATAGCCTCCCTAACACTAGTCAAGCTTGTAAAAAATTCAATACGTCCGCTAGAATTACAAGCGGACAGTAATCATTAATTGTTACACGAACGAAACAGCAGCAGCAGCCCTAAGGTAAACAACAGCAGTCCTAAGGTAAAAGGATAAAGGCGATCGGCAATTCGAGGTGATTCCGAGCATTTTGTTCAAACCTTCCGAGCAAACCTTTTGAGCATTCCATGCAAACCTTTTGAGCATTCCGAACAAACCCTTCGACGCGATTCTATAGTCGAACTGATTGGGAAAAAACTTCAGATTACTTCAAATTTTGCGATTTGAGGCGATTCTGACCAAATCCTTCGACGTGATTCCATGCAAACCCTTCAATTTGCAACAAAACTTCAAATTTTGCATACAAGCGTGTTCAATTTGTGTTCTACATCAACTTGATCAACATTTAATCGTTGAGTTTTTTCGTATTCAAAGGTTGAGGCGCACCATATTTTGATTATTTTGAGTTAATTTCTCTCATTGTATTTGTGTCTAAACATTTTAGCTTTTGTTTGAGGTCCTTGATTAGGCGTAATCCTAGTATTAAGATTCTTTAAAAGTGTTCTAGACATTCTGCTGAAAGAGCATTGACCAAGTCTTAATGACTGCACGAAAAGAACCCATTTTTAGCCCATTTTTATACCATAGCCAAGTTTTCCTTTATGTGTTGACATATATTTTTATATGATTATAGTGTGCTTAATTGACATATCACAGGGCTTATAAGGTGTTTTCTAGCATTCGTGGAAAAACGAACATCTTATGTATAGTCAGCCCATGCTAGCCAATGTCAAGATATCATAAGCCAAATGTGGCCACCTCCTCGGTCCACTGACGTCACCATGAAATAAGTAGCCACCATCGACCCTTAGCTTGAAGGCAAAAATGATATATAACATGAAGTTTAATTTCTCACCGCAAAAGAGAGACACCATATATCATATAGCTTAGCTTAGATTAGTCTCTTTTTTCTTTTGTATTTTCTCTCTCTAGTTCTTAGTTGATGTCTCAGAAATATAGATTAGATAGATTTAGGGAGAAGTCTGTTATTTTCTTTGGAGCGAATCGAGCAAAGGAGCGATTACACCTGATTGGAAAGCTTGAAAGGAGCTGGATTGCTTGGAGACCAAGGGCTTTGACAGAGTTCCTTCTCCATCCATTTATTTCCTATTATCAGAATCCATAAATGTTGTTTTTATCGCTACTTGTAACTTTGAAGGGCATATCTTCTCTCTCTTACTCTCTCGGATCTCGGAGTCTCGAGATCTCTCAAGCCTCAAGTCTCGAAATATTTGTGTATGTATTTATTTTTGTGTAATCAGGTCACGTGCATATGTAATTTTGAGGTTTTGAAAAGAAATTAGGAAAAAGTTGAACAATGATGGGTTGTGATGAAGCTCTCATATGTCCATAATTTATGGATTATGTTTATGGTGTTAATCATTGTAGGACTGTGTTGTTGTTTATGGATTATGTTAATGGATTGTAGGAACTGTGTTTGTTGTTGTTTATGGATTATAGGAAGTGGGAACTGAACTGGATTGTAGGAACTGAACTGTTTATGGATTATGTTTAATTGAAGATTAACCGAATAACCGATTCGTTATTCGGTTATAACAAATTTCGATTATTTGTTCGGATAGCTAAAATAGGTCAGATTCGGTTTCGTTATAACCGAATTTCTTGTTCGGCTTCTTGTTATAACCGAATGCTCACTCTAACCAAATGATTTGGTTTAATATATTTGTGCTTTATGATTCTCGCTAAGACATTAGTGATGATTTCGGTAATCTACATGATATCAATGTAAGAATATAGATTTACACCTAAATATATTGGCATGTGATTGTGGGTTTCGACAACATAAGTTGTGCATTAGAATAGACATGTCATGTCGCCTAATGCACATCTACTTAATTGAGAACTTATGCTTAAATCCTTGTTATGATTAATTCATAAACATGTGTAGGATTGTATCTAGCTGGACTTTCTTTTTGCTTCTATTCCCTTTGGGTGGATCTGGAGAGGATATGTTAAATTAATGTGGTTGGTGGATCAAAGTTGTGTTTGGTAGCAGAATAATGTCTTTCAATTTATTAAAACTTGGTCTCATTGTAATGGTATAATTGATACATTTATCCTGAATTGAGTACTTCGATTGATTTGGATATAAATTTGTGTAATAATACATGTACTTTGGACGTTAGGTTTGTTGAAATTGAAAAATTTAGGGATTTAGGACATTATAGCTTCACTTTTATGATGCAAATATGTTATAATTGGAGGGTTTTCACTGCTTCTTTTGGTGAGGCTTCTTCATATAAATTCAAAGTTGGTCTTTAATGGATGAATTGAATTTTATGCTTTATTTGATTGATGTGTATATTCCCACATATTTTCATGCATACGTACAATGTTCTAAAAGGCGTTAGGCGGGAGGCGGGAGGCGGGAGGCGGGCGGGCGGGCGGGCGGGTGGCCTAAATTTGCGCCTAAGGGGAGTGCGGAGCCTAAGCGGGATTTTTATTTTTATTTTAATAAGTTACATTTATCCAAACAAAACAATAATATAATTTTAATATTTTATTTTACATTTATCCAAACAAAACAATAATATAAAGCAAAACAATCTATAATAAAGATAATAAAGGCTTTTGCTTAAAGTTCAAACACATATTCAAATTAGTTGCTAATGTCAAAGTTAAAATACAAACATGCAATTGTTCAAAATTCAAACATATTTTTAATGTATTAGTTTTATTCATAAACAAGATTGCTATTAAATAATAAAATTTAAAATTTCAAGAATTTAATTTAATATTAAAACTTAAGAAACTAAACATAAATTTAAGAATTATATGGAATTAAACTTAATATTACAAATGCATCATCATTTATATAATTTGAAGTTGGTACAAGTTCAAAAAATTACAACTATAATAAAATTATCCATTTTGACTTGATATTGTTCACTTCTTATTGTGATTTGATATGCTACAACCTGTATTATTTAATATGGTAAATCATTAGAAAAATAAATATATCAAAATCTGGTTAGGGTAGTTATTAAAATAAAAAAAACTTCTCCGCCTAGACTTCACTTATGCCCTGCCTAATTTCCTGAAGGGATTTTTTTGCTACCTTGGGCCTAGGTGAGGCCCCAGAGGGGCCTAAGCGGACCTAGGCGGGAATTTTTAGAACAACTGCATACGTATAATATTCGACCTTTCCTAATTTTCCGGGAAAAGATGTTGTATCTGAGATTGTGTCCATGTGACTTCATAGGATGCAAATAAAATTTTTGGTCTTCTATTGACTTGGTTTTGTGGTACTGGTTGATCAGACTGTTGTAGTTTAGAATCTTTGTTTTTTTAATACAACAAAATGATTTTGTTTCCTTGTTCTGGTTAAAAAGGGAGTGGAATTATCATGTTGGTCAGTTATCAATTGTGGTAGCGGATTGAATTGTTCTGAATTTAGTTGCTCAATTTTGTTCTTGTTGTTTTTGCTTTAAGGGTTTAAGGACTAAATTAAGTTAAGTTTCCGATATAAAAAATATTAGTAATTTTTCATGACTTTGCAACTTCTATATCCTACAGAATCGCTGGCACATGCTTCAGCAGTATCTATTCTCCTAGCAGTGGTGTTTGTTGCTATAAGTTTATCTATGGAAATTTAGGCTATATGGCAAGGAAAAACACAGAAATTGAGATTGACACTGGATATTGCCAATGCAGATTTCTTCTTCAAACTTTTCAGCACCATCCAGTCTTAGCCACATGCCTCGCTTGCTATGCTACTAGTAAGAGTTCATCAGTTTGGTGATCCCATTTCTCTTAAGCACAAAGGGTACTCAAAATTTGAAAATTTAACAACCAAACAAATGACATGTTTTTCTTCGATTTGCATTTATCTTGGTGCTTGTAAGTTTTAATGTGGAAATTTTGATTTAAACTCAATTGAATGCTGCAGTTCATCCAGTAAGAGCAGAGCTTGGTAAAACTTTTGATATGACCTCAGTTGTCCGAATATCTCTACTACTCAGTGTCTCCATACACTATGTTGTAGGATTTATCGGGTACTTACTATTTGGCGACTCAATTATGGCTGACATGCGTGTGAACTTTGATCAAAACTCTGATTCCCCAATTGGTTTGCTAGTAAATGACCTTGTTCAGTTAAACTATGCGATCCACCTGCTTTTAGTATTTCCAGTTATAAAGTTCTCTTTAAGGGCTAATGTGGATGAACTACTCTTCCCAGAGAAACTTTCATTATCAACAGACATCCCCAGATTTGTGTCCCTTACCTATGTGATACTCACAGTTATTTACTTCGCAACAATAGTCATCCCCAATATATGGTACTTTTTCCGGTTTGTTGGATCAACCACAATTGCTTGCCTTGCATTTGTATTCCCAGGTGCAATCATTTTAAGGTACAATTCATTCCATTTCACTCTTTTTTGAGTATTTTTGTTCCTCTAAAAGTTTTCTGAATATCGTTATATTTTTCTTTTTGAGTACAATGATGGTTGCAGCATCTGCTAACTCCTTAAATCAGGTTTGTACCTTATATCTAATAATAAAATTATTTAAAAATCAAAATTTAGCATCCCTTATGAGGATGAATGATAAGACAACAAAAGTCCTTTTTAAGAGTTTTTGTGAAAATGCAATTTATGGTTGCCTGGTTGGTGATCATTGATTTCAACGTATGAATCATATTGGTAATAATGATCTTATTCTTGCCAGAAGTTGAGACTGTGTTCCTACCGGTGATAATCCTTGTGAAAGAGTTCATAAATTTGAAATTACTAGTTTAAACCTATTGATTGAGATCAAACTTGATTCATTGTGTTTCATAAAAAAATATTTTTGGAGTAATATATGTTTTGGGATTTGCCATGTTGTTATCTTGGAAACCTAGATTAGTAAGGTTGGCTAAATTTTGTATAATCTTCTAATAGGAATAAAAACGTGCAAGTTTTGAATATGGACGCTATGGGAATCCTACAATTGTTGTTGCAGAGGAGAAGCTAAGGTCTGCCTTCTATTTTTGAATTCTTCCTTAGTCACCTATATCATCTATTACATTGACTTATAAAAAGAAAAGAGTAATTGAGTTTCTTACTCAAATAGTGCACTCGAGGGGGCTGAATCAACCCTTTTAATGGCATCTGGAATGTGTGACAGTACTGTCTTGTTGAGCTGGTGGACATATTTTGACGACCACGGATTGCTATCAGAAGATTCGATTTTTTATTGAGACAGTTCTTCCCAAAATGGGGATCAAGATAATGTCTATGCTCCTATAGATTATTAGGATGCATTAAGTTTGATCTACAATTTAGATCACTACTAATTAAACTACAGCCCTGATTCTTAGAGAACAGAAAAACAATCGTTGTACATGGTGAAGGGAAACTACGAATGATTAATTGAGGTTTTAATTAGGCTTTGATCACTTTAACATGCATATCTTGGTATAGACTCGAATCTTTGCATGGTATCTTGTTTTAGTTAAATTTTAAGTTGGTCTACTGCTATACTACAACATTGAAATTAAGTTTTTAAGGAGCTTAATGTTTTAAACTTCATTACTTCATTTTAAAATAGCAATTCAGAGAATATATACTGTGCATATATACATGTTTACTTTATTCCTATCTTGAGCAGAGTGTCATTTCATATTGTGACTTTCGTTTGTCCTACTAATTAGCTTCATACTTTAGCTTCTCCTATTTACTTATTTTCAAGATCTGATTAAAGCATTACACTAAATAAAATTATTGGAATATGATGTATTGGATTTGGAATTTGATGTTTCTTGTTGCTGTGATTTGGATTTGGAATGTATGATGTGCTGTGGAATTGGATTTGGAATGTTTGATTGTGAAATTGGATTTGGAATGTTTGATGTGATGTTGCTGTGATTTGGATTTGGATTGGGTTACCTTGTTATGTATTAGCTTATGTGATGATTTGGATTTGGACTGGGTTACCTTGTCATGTACACATTAGCTTATGAGATGTTGTTGTGTCATGTATTAGCTTATGTGATGTTGCTGTGTGAATTCAGTAATTCCTTCTGTCCACTAGAAGTTCTAGCGGACTTAATAATTCCCTAGGCTTGAATCAGTGTTTTGGGGGCATAATTGTCTTATATTTTTATTAACCCAGTCCCCTAGAATTTTTAGCGGACGGCGATTTTAGTTTTTAAATCTCAGCCCTCTATTTTTTTGTAATGAAAGGTATAAATGGTATATGTCAATTTTTAATTCATAACAAATATATATATATATATATATATATATATATAGAAACAGGATAAGGTGCGGGAGTCCGCATTTTGTTAAAATGCACTCTTTTTTTTTTTTTTTTTTTTCAAAACAACTAATTTTTTTTTAATATTTTATGGATGCTGGAATTTTTTTTGTGTCTGAGTGTTTTGGCGTGATTTAAGATACATATAACAAAAACAGTGCATGCATAACCGCATGCACTGCTTTGTTATATGTATCTTAAATCACGCCAAAACATCAGACACGTAAAAAAATTCCAGCCCAAAAATATTAAAAAAAATTTAGTTGTTTTAAAAAAAAAAAAATTGGTCCACATTTTAAGAACGTCCGGGATCCCGTATAGGATCCAGACTCTCTCTCTCTCTCTATATATATATATATAGGGAAATGATCCATAGCAAATACTTGCTATGAAGGAAAATTGGGCAAATAGCATCATATCCGTTCATTCTATAAATCAAGGGCGCAGATTAAAAAATAACTTAGCCCTTACGCCAGTTCGTCTAGCGTACGCTAGAAATACTATACCCACATACGCTAGTTCGTCTAGCGTAGCATAAAAAAAAAATTGCCAGAATTAACCCCCAAGCGGAACAATAGGATACGTGATATAAACCCCTCCTCCCACGGACTACGAGTAAAACTCTAACTACTAATTTGTTAGGCAATGGTTGCCAAGCTGATGCTCCTCCGACCCCAATCTTTCTCCTTAACCTTTTTTCTCTCCTCTCCGCTTATTCCCAATTTCCTCCTCCTCACTCGCTTTCTCTTTCTTTTCCACCTCCGCCTCCGCCGCCACAACCACCGTATCCATATGCTCAACCCTCCCTTACGGCCCTTCCCTCCAAAAAGGATATAAACCCCCCAAACACAAACCAAATTTCGAGCACAAATTACAACAGGACCATTACGGAGAAGTTGAAGAACCTGATTTAGTTAACGAAGATAACTTCACTCGTGTATGCGACATTGCAGCCCTTCGAGTGCCGTCTGACCAATGCTTTACCCTAGAAAACCGCCTACGCGGTCACCTCTTGAATTGGCCTCGCATTCGCAACATCGCTAGGGTTCCTGGGGACGAAATTGAAGACGAGTATAAGAATTTTGTCAAGTCTCAAAGCAACTCCTACCTTACTGATAATGATGATGATAGTTTAGTGTCTTTGAATCAGCGAATTTATGGAAAGGCTGAGGGAGACGGGGAGACATTGAGTCCGGTACTGTATAGAGATAAACTTGTACGCACTTTCAATTCAAGGGGTTTTGTAAATTTTAGGAATTTGGCTAAAATGTCAAGACCAAAGAACAGGAAGAAGAAAGAGGTGGAGGAGAAAGGGAGGAGAGAGAAGAGAGGGATTGGGAGGAATGAGTTATATATGGTGGAGGTTGTGGAGGAGGAAGAGGGGGAAATTTTTTTTTTATGCTACGATAGACGAACTAGCGTATGTGGGTATAGTATTTTTAGCGTACGCTAGACGAACGGGCGTAAGGACTGAGTTATTTTTTAATCTGCGCCCTTGCTTTATAGAATGGACGGATATGATGCTATTTGCCCAATTTTCCTCCATAGCAAGTATTTGCTATGGATCATTTCCCATATATATATATATATATATATATATATATAACCACGTATACATGTATACATCTTTTCCACCCTTCTTAATGTAGATTCATGAATGTCTTCTCTAACCTTTGTTTTACAGGTGGTCTTGTGTATTTGTTTGTGTTCTTTGTTTGTCTAGAGTTGATAGAGGTTAGGAACCAAGGACGTCAGGAATCAACCTATTCCTATAACAGCACCGGACGAAGTGTGGGTCAAGATGCCGAATAATATCTCAACTCTCAAGCGTCATTCTGTCTTTAATTTCTTTTATTTATTATAATTGTGATTCCTGACAAAATGAAGTTCTTATGGCCTAATCCTGTTCCAAAATATATAAATGTAGAAATTAAAGAGAGTTTATCCTCTTCAGAAATGAGGAACTTGTCTGTTTATAGTTTCAAACTACATGATTAAAGTACTTGTCATTCAATGTTGAAAGGCAATAACTAGTAGGTTAATTACCTCCAATTCGAACAGCTGTAGTCACAGACTTGGCACCAGGTGAGGCCGACTAACTGTTTGATCTTCAGCCACTTTAAAATCCTGAGAAGTTTCCAAAGTCTTGGAAAAATGCAACTCCATTTCTCTTTGACCTCTGGAAGGTATCGAGTAACTACGATGGATTGTCTGGGTAGGCGATGGAAGTGTAGCCATTGCATTTGTTGGCATCAGTATATTCGTGTTAGAGAGCTCCTGACCGTTGGGCACCAAGGGGCTTGAATGACGTAGATTTGAAGGTCCCTTTGAAGCTAAACGAGCAGGGGGTCTAGGAAGCTCATGAAGTTCGCTTATTTTAGGCGACGACATGAAAGTTGGTGAAACACTTGTCTGCGAAGATGATGGCCGTGGCAATGGGGTACGCAAAAGAGATCCAGAAAACAGTAGAGCGGTTCCTGTTGAGCCAATAGGACCACTGGCAGACAAAGAAGGCTTATTTGACCATGACTTGCCCGTCAATGGACCAGAGAAAGCTTGCCTTTTATTTTTTGTAGTATCACCGCGTTGATCCAGCTGCGATGAGAGCCCCTCAGTCATAGGATGTAGTAATCGACTTGATGTAGTATTCCTGTTGCTCTCTTTCAGTACTGACTGCGTACTTGATAGAATCGGTCCCGACAATTTCTCATTTCCCAAAATCTTATCATATTTTTTGGGTTCCAAAGGGGATGAATGCCACAAATTAAGTTGACCACCACTCACACTTGCTCGTCTCGTTTGAGGAACTTCTTGTCTATATGATCGTAAAGAAACAGGACTCTTTGTCTCATTTGGTGTGGGCAGCACATATGTGTAAAACTTCCGTGCCGAAGATTGCCGTGTGGGTTGAAACCTTTCGCCAGGGTCAGGATCCTTCCCAACTAAAAGTGGAGCTGATTTGCTGCTTGGGTCAAGATCTCTACCAAAGAGGAAAGAGTTCCCACCAGGGTTCTTATGTGAATATTTCTGTACGTAAAAGAAACTAAAACACATATTCAGTGGAGTGTCAAAATAGCTATCAGCTTTACAAATGATAAAAAATTCAGCAATCCAAAAAAGAAATAAGTAAAGGACCTATAAAACTATAAATGAGAGAGAGAGTTCATTTAGAAAACTATAAATGGAGATGCAACACACTGGCATTAGCTAATAAACTGATTTATTCAAACACTGAGCAGAATCAAAATAGAAAGAAGAAAACAATAATGTCCAAACCATTCTCTCTCTCAAAAAATGAAAAAAGAAAAAAAGAAAAAGAAGTCGAATCTAAATACATTTTTGTTGGATATTAACTAAATTACTGTCTTTACCCAAACTACGTATTGGTAACTTCATGAATATCTCTTCTCCATTTGACCCTTTGTAGAGCTATATCATCAGTTGTACAAAAGTGTTTTGTAGTAACTCTCACACATAAACCTCGTTCCTTTTGGCCTTTCCTTATCAGAGAAGAAGATTTGGTTGAATACATTTTTGTTGGATATCAACTTAATTACTGTCTTTACCCAAACTACGTATTGGTAACTTCATGAATATCTCTTCTCCATTTGACCCCTTGTAGAGCTATATCATCAGTTGAACAATAGTAACTCTCACACATAAACCATATTCCTTTTGGCCTTTCCTTATCCTTCAGATGCCTTAAACTTAGATTAGATCGCTCTTCCATTTCAACATTATCCTTTAAGTTATACCCATTTTATAATACCATGTTTTGATTGCCCAACATCATGTGCGGTAATCGTAGCTAAAATTGTAGCTATCTTATATACACTTCGTATCAGTTTGAATGTCATGATCCAAAACCATGTATGTGGCACGTATTTTAAGACATTCAAAAATAAATTAAAATGTTCTATGATTCTATCAGCGTGTGAAAAACATGGTTTTGAGCAATGATACTCAAAACTAAGCCAGAGGGAGTATAAAACTTTCCATTTGACATGGCAGATAATCTCTGACACAAAATAATTAGGATAAACTTCTCCATCCATTGATCTCCATAACTTATATGCACACTGTCCAACATCTGCTTCACTGAATATTTTTCTCCTAATAACCATATCCAGTCCAATAAATCTAAAAGACCCAAACAGCATCCAATGCATTTTAGTATCAAGTTAGAAGTGATAAGATAATTATATGATATAGTTAAAATTTTGTAGCAAATGCAAGTAGACAGATCTATGCCTATGCATGCCATCAACATAGAGAATCAACACTTCACTCTTAAAAACACATGAATAAGACGAGGCAGGTTTTTTTTACCTTTACTGTATCAACTGTAGAAACTTTTGGAAATTCAAGGTCCACATTATCCAACTGCAGAATGGAATAATATAACACAATGTTATCAATATCATGATGATTCATAGACTAATTTTCATCATTCAAAACTAAGTAATCACTAATCAAGAAATCATAAATGAATGACTACACAGTCCTTAATTGAAACATACAAGAGGAGGAATTCTCTACCATTGCATTAAAAAGCAAGCACTGGAGTTTACATTATTACTCCAGCAGTCTATGTGACTCTAGTTTACATGGTCATTTAGCCCATCTTTCGTATTATAACATATGATATCATAACACTTCCAGCATTTCACATGCATGACAATGATTTTGAAGTGTGATAACAGAGAATGACTCGTAGGATAACTACCAATTCGCGGAGTAGGTCCGAGAGTGTAAACGCGTTTGATTTGAAAATACAACCCTTTAAGAGTAGCTTTAGAGCATCTGTATAAATAAATAAAATAAAATATTTCTATGGGAAAAAATCTTTTAAATAATTTACACTCTTTAACTACATCTTATTATATAAAATAGGAGTAATGTTAGAGGTCCCAGATGGGATACCAAATTTTGTGTCCCACATACAAATGTTATTATTACATTGGTAGTTCAACATCATTGGTGAATCATAGAGAAAACATTACTACTTCCATCAACAATTGCATTTGTACAATAAAATAACAAATAACTATGCTAGCAACCCACGTGATAGAAGCATTCTCTTTCATGTATGACTACATTAAGTATAACAAATCCATAATTAGGCACACACACATTCACTTTATACTGAGGAAAGAAGGCTGACTTGCTCCATTAGTAGCAGAACATAATTAAATTCTTACCTCCATTGAGTCTCTTGATGTAGAAATATCTTGCCCTTGGTCATTCTGTCCATAGTCAAAACTCAACTCATTATCATCACGAGCTTCAGAGTCATCATCAATATAGTCATTGTTGTCATCATCATCATCATCATCATCATCATCATCACCATCATCCTCTTCATCATCTAGAAGTCCACTGAAGTGGTATTCAATATGATGTTGTTCAGTAACAAATTTAACATGAGGCTCAATTTCTTCAAGAGATTTGAGAGCTTTCCTGAAGAAAGACATCTGTTTTCAAGCATGAGAGTGAGTACGTCAACAATCAACTGGCAAGGAAGATAATGATGTTTGCTGCAAAACTATTGCACGGGAAAAGAAAACCTGAGCAGCATGGTGCCGAGCGGCCTGTGTTAAAAGACTTCGCGATTGTCCTCCTTTAAGAGATTTCATACGGAAAACAAAAATCGTTGCTACCTCATCATATTCATCACGAGCTGCTTGCAGTTCACGAGTAGAAAAGCAATCTCCTTTACTGCTTCTCGACCTCCCCTTCCCTCTGGATTTCGGTATCATGTCTTCATATAACCTTCTGCAGATAATAAATACAAAGCTGTAACCACGTTCATTTCAACAGGTAAAAGAAGTAAATAACTAGATAAATGGGTTTGAACCTTTTCTCATCACATTGCTTCTTCATCTCCTGTATCAACAACACAAATAATAAGAAGAAATAAATAAAAACAACTTTTCAGCAATGAAATGCTTGTATATGCATCGTCCGTAGAAGCAATAATTGCTATATCTAAAAGTGAAGGATTTAAACATTCCAAGACAAACACTCAGACACTAGGAATAAAGAGTGAAGCCAAGATAAGCGAAGCTTCAAAGCAAAATGAGCCGAGAGGTGTGAATTCAATAAGCATTTACAATCCAATGTAAACTTTTGTTGTCACATATGTTTATAACACAATTATGCACTATGAAAACCAACAGACCTTTAGAGGCTAACCCACACTTGATATTAACCTTTTGCCTTAACAAGAAAGAGTAAAGAATAATTTATTAGAAAACAGAGAGACAGAGAGATGGTAAACAATTTGATATCCAAAACACAGAACAATAAAATGAAAATAACAAAATCCAGAACCGAAAATCTACGAAGGAGTGCCATTCATCATGTTGACCATCAGAGAAGGCCATTTCATTGAAGAAAAAAAAACTAAAGAATGGGAGACAAGGGCAATTCCCCGAACTTGACCAACAAAAATTGTTCATAGACAAATCCAAATAATGGTTCACTTCAAAGACCACAAATAAGTTGAATCAACCAAGCAGTGTTAAAATGTAGAACGAAATGGACATATGTCTCAAAAAATGTTGATATGGATTTTCAAGTCCACCACATCTTCTGTGCTCCACCCTGCACTTAACAAAGTGTTAGACAATCCCCTCACGTACCGCACCACACCCTCCCTTATTTCTCAAACATTTATTATTATTTTTATTACCTTCATGATATATTGTTGATGAAGGTGATTATACCAACGACGATGTTCTCTTCTCATCACCACCGTACTTCAACATCATCTCTTTAACATCATCTTCTTTCCAACCTCCCTCTCACACACCTCCTCCAAACACCCACCCAAATTCTCACTCCACCATCCAGCCGCCCCTCCACACACTGCCTCCCACTCCTAACTCTCAACCAAATCTGTCCAAAACTCAATCCTCCTCCCCCATGTCGCCGCCCACGCAGGCACATTAAACAAATTCGACCGCTTCAAAGCCTCCCCATTCCCCCCTAAACTCAACGCGTTAAAAAAAAAGGTCCACAACTTAATCTCATGCCCATTCACGTAAACAGGGTTTCCGCACTTCGACCAAGAAGTACAAAAACTTTACCTTTCAATTCCAATTTCATAAACCCAAACCTTAGAAATCCCCAAATTCGCTCTTGTACTGTTGGTTGTGGGAGGGGAGTTTTCCCTCTTAGTTGAGAGTGAAATCCATATCCCAATATCCACATCATTAATTATTGGGAAAAAATTAATTTAAAAAACCATGTCATTAAAAATAGAATGTCTAACAAGATCAACAAACATCTATCAAAAAAATGAAAAAAATAAATTTTCTATCTTAACTTTAATGTTTATCATGAAAAATTTGTACTTGGTTGATTGTAAAGAAAATAAGTGTCATTTACCCATTTTTCAAGTTAAACTTCAGCGATGAGAGAATTTATTTTCTCCCTTTTACACAAACTTTAGTTGACCAAATTTGACAGTCTATTTTTAATGATATGGCACATTATATTTCTCACAACAAATAATGACATCGAAATTAATTCTTATAACACGTATTTTTTTCCCAAATATTATTTTTCACACAATAAGAAATGATGTGGACTAACTCTGATGACCTGCAAAAAGACCACCAGCGCAATGACCGGAATTCCCATTAAGAAATTGCTCATGACTTGGACTGTTTGTGATGTAGTTAATGCTATCGGAATTCCATTATTTATTTTGACAGCTCAAGTGCTTACTGCCTTTGGTTTTCTTTTGCCTTACCCCCTCTCATTAAAGTCGACGAACATCCCTTCAATGGAATTTTAAAAAACACTTCATTTCTTTTATTGAGCTGGTTTTTCTGTATACAGAGTATATTTTTTGGAATTAATACAACAAATATTGTTTCAATTTTCAACCTCTTTATGTATGGTGGTAGTGATTTCTCCTAATTTCTGCAAGGGTTATTTGGAAAAGTATACTGGGACAAAATGTTTCTCTGGCGCCGGGATTTTCCGAGCTTTAATCGTTCTGGCGACCTGTCACCAAGGTATTAAGGGTTGATTGATTAATCATCAACACATTTGAAGATCTAAAAGTACCTATTCTTTTCCAGATGCACATAGTATAATTTAAACTCTACACAATCAGACCACTACATTCAGATCTGAAAATCAAATTGGCTGTCAAATTGATTTCATTGGAAATCTCAATAAAACAATTTATGGAAGAAGATAAGAGCAACAAGATCCATTCCCAGTCCTCCAAATCTGTGATCCAAGTTAGTTTTAAAAATTTGTGGGTCATTCAGCCGGATTCCGTTTCCGGAGATAGTGAGGTGATGGAAGTTGCAGAGGGGACGATGGAGAGAGAATAATAAGTTGTTATTTCCATGTCAGATATTCCACACCAATTCTTGTTGTAAGAAAAATAATATAAAATGCCACGTAATAAAAAATACACTCAATAAAGTCAACTAACCTCTGTTATGTAATTTAGGTAAAATAGATTTTCTCTCTTAACTTCAAAGTTTAAAATGAAAAATTTATACATTGTTGGTTAAAACGGAAAGTATGTGAAAGCTCGTTGGCTTTTAGCATCATTAACCCAAATCTTTATGTCTTCCAAAGGAAATATCTGATGTTGATTACCATACTTGAGAAAGGTCATGAACTGCCTATTCTAAACAAACTCAAAGCCCTTTCACTGTCTGATTGGAACTTTTTGAAGCAAACATTCAAAGACTGTAAAGAAAAGTAACACCAAGACGCGCAAAAACCATAAAGAAAAGTGAACTTGGAGTTGCTCCTCCCTTATACAAATACATGACCACATCCAACCTAAACCTCTTTGCTATTCAGTTATTAGCCATAGTGCAGATTAGAACTTGTTATTGAATAGGAATACATCTCTTCTACTGGGTGGCTTAGTGCAGGTCCAACATTTGTATATATTCTCCTGTAGGTAGTACTTCTTCGTTGCTAGTAGGTTGTTAAGGACTTAAGAGCGTATGCACTCTTTTGATTTTGGTTACACTATTCATGCTTGTTTTAAGCTAGCCAGGTGGTATGCCCCTCTTCAACCCTGTATACTTATTTGTTTATTTTTGAGTAAAATGCCGTTTACTCCCCTGTGGTTTACACTGAGATTCCAATAACTTCCTATGGTCCGAAACAAAAATTTAACCTAGTCATGGTTTAAAACAAAGTGCAACTGTCAGGTTTTACATCCAATTTAACTGTCCAAGTAGGCCGGTCCAAATAATGCTTCTAATTTCATTCTATTAGTATTACTTATAGACCAAAATGACTAAAACACCCCTTAATGCACTAGAAACCATCTCTTCTCTCTCTTAAAAAAAACTCTTACTCTCTGCATTCTCACTTATCTTTTGATTTAGTCTGAACAAAAGGAAACCATGAAATGGTTTCCAAGATAATTAAGAAAACCTCAACAAATACCACCAAGGACTGTAAAACCACCATTACAGTCCTAGAAAATCTGCCATAATGGAGCAACCGGTACTAGAAGGTGAAAAATCAATTCCAAATTTTGGTCGAAGTGGCCACCTGTAGATGAATTTTTGGAAATCCACAATAAGTAATTTACAGTTGTGTTCATTCTGGGATTGAGAAATCTTTACTTCCCCATTCTCTCTCTAAGTTACCATCCCTCAGCTTCCCAAGTTCCAGTGTTCTGGTAGACTTGTAAAGGTCACTGAAGACCTGCATGGAGAAATTGGAGGTTTTTCCCAGAGAATCAATTTGGATGAGGTAAATGTTTGTGTTTGTGTTGGTGTTGGTGCTGGTGTTGTTGCTTGGATAAGGTGGTGAGGAGTGGTCGAGCTTCGGGAAAGATATTGATGGTGGGAGGAAAGTGGTTTGCATTGGTGTTCAATGTACGAGTGATGGGTAAATTATCTGTGTGATACACACACATACAGAGAGGAAAAGAGGGGGGTGAACGGGTCAGTAACTCAGATGATATCAGTGCATCAGCCGTTAAAAGAAAATCTTTAGTTTTTTTTGTCAATGGATGAATGAACCTTTAGTTAATTACAATATTCTGGGTTTTTTTAGGGATTCAGCTATATTATATGTTTAAATTAGTCTGCTGTTTAATGCTTTGTGTTTATTTCTCCATTTCCATATTATTAATTTGGAATCAGTATGCCACTGTATAGAAAAATTATCAACATCCACAAATTCCTTGCCAGAAACTTGAGTCCACTGAATTTGATATCCACATGAAGGTTCATTAACCATTAGCAATCTTTCGCTCTAAAGATCACAAAATGAAATAGATAGTATGAAACGTGTTCTATTCCAGTTGAATCCAAATTCGTCAGAGGGGATGGTGAGTCGGCTACCAATCAGATCCCAGTGAAGTGAATTTCGACAAGGGTGGTTGTAAGGAGGGACTAGAGTTACCATTTAATCAGTTGCGTAGCTTAGTAAGAAGTACATTTGGGATGCAATAAGAGATATTTCTTAACCACTTCTAAATGATTTATAACAGACTAACTAGTTGTAATTCCGTTTAAACCATAACCCATGACTTGGTGAAATGTAGGTTTTAAAGACCACATGGGGTTATATGATACTCGGTGTAAAGCACAGGAGGGTCAAGTGTATTCTAGTTTCTTTTTTCTATTTCTTTTTTTGAAAATGAAATCTTATTCTTGATATAAATGCAAACTATTTTTAAACCAAATGTTGCCAATGAGAGGGGCGCAATGCTATGTACCCAAGTGGTATAGAAGGGAGCAAAGGTCAAGAAAAGCACAACGTTTGTTCAACAATATCTATAGTTCTATGCAGAACTCTTACCACTAACCAATCCAAAACGTCTTACAGTCAAAGATAAAAAAAAATAATCATAATAATAATTAAAAAAAAAAGCTTTGTTATAGTAAATGTCCAAAACCCGTGTACGACCTTCCCTATCCAATTCTCCCAACCCCCTCCCAAAAAACAAAAAGAATATAAAGAAACATTACTGCTAGCTTAAAAATAAAACCTGCTCAATACTTTCCCCACTTGTCTTTATATTTATTTTATGAATTTACCTTCCAAAGGAGGCATTGATGCCACTTACCATTGTTTAGAATCAAGGATTGGTACTGTAATACTAAAAGAAAAGCCCTTTTAATCTTGAAATTGAAAACAAGCTTTCTTGTCCTCAAAGAAACAACATCGCTATTGTTAAAAGCCATGGAATTGAATCTACTGTATAGTAAGGATATGTCCCAAGTTCAATCATAAACTGCTTCACTTCAGTTTGTAGACGTGTCTAAATATCATCTTAAATGTGCATTTTCCAAAGCCCATGTACCAGTGAATCATGCTCCCAAATTTGATGCTCCATTCTAATTATGTTACACGTACTAATTAATGACAAGTTGAGAACATAGTTGTTAAGGCGGCGAGTTGGTGACGTGCCACTTAAGTGACTAGTCGACTAAGCGCTAGACTAATTGTTTATAAAGCGATAGATTATTTACAGTGTGCTTTATATATATATATATATATATATATATATATATAGGGAATAATGGTAATACACAGTTGTGTATATTTTATTTGTGCAGTCTGTCAAAACTACGTTGTTTTGTCATATTTATTTTTGATTTCTGATTTGGGAGAGAAGCTATTTTTTTTAAAAAAAAATCTGCCAAAACGACGTAGTTTTGGCAGACTGTGCACAAATAAAACATGCACAACTGTGTGCACAAATCAAACATGCACAACTGTGTATGGTCATATTGCCCATATATATATATATATATATATATATATATATATATATATATATATGGGACCGTATCCATGACAAATCCTTCTTTGAAACCACCCAAAAAGTAATAACAAAACATGGTAAACAATAAAATGGAATATGTCCCACCCTGGCTAGTTCCTCTTCTATTAATGATATTAATGATAAAGGTTGGTTCCTTTTCAAATTAATTCAACTAGTTAGTAATTAATGATATTAATATTATTAAAAGCTTAAATTACAATGAAATATCGCTTAGTAATATTAATGATATTAATATTATTAATATTTATATTTATATTAATAAGAATAATAGTAATATTAGTATTAATATTCATATTAGTTATTACTATTAATATTATTAATACTAAATATTATTAACATTAATATTACAAAATATTAATATAAGTTAATAATATTACAAAATATTATTATTATTATTATAAATACTAATATTCATGGCTGGTTACTATTCATTTATAATATTATTAATATTATTATATTAATATTTTTAATAATATTAATATCATTAATACTAACAAATTATTTTCAAATTGATTCTAAATTGTGAATTAATAAAAAAATCTTCTCATCACATTCTGTTCAGTTATCCTATTCCTTCTCCAAGTATTTTTATTTTTATGTGACCTTGAGTGGGTAGGAGAAAACAAAGCATATGTAGATAGTAAAATCAAAAATATTCAAATATTAGTATTTATAATATTATAAATATAAATATAAATATTATTAATACTAATATTACTATTATTCTTATTAATATAAATATTAATATCATTAATATTACTAACTAATATTTCATTGTAATTTAAGCTTTTAATAATATTAATATCATTAATTACTAACTAGTTGAATCAATTTGAAAAGGAAGGAACCAGCCACTATCATTAATATCATTAATAGCTGTAGCGGTTGGGACAATAAAAATGGGACATGTCCCATCTGTTGTGCCATTATTTTTTAGGTTGCTCTCAGCAACCGGTTATCATGGATGCGATCCCTATATATATATCCCACATACTTGTTATTGATTACTTGTAAAAATATTAAAATTAAAAGTTAGAACTATTAAGAAATTTTTATGAATAATAAATATTAAATATTATAATATAAGTAATAATATTTTATAAATATTCTATTATACAAAGTATTTGGTATTAAATGCATGCCATGTAACTAATAGTTCCAAAACAAGTTTAGATATGTACGTGTGGATGAATAAATATAAATATACATTATTTTTATACTTATAATCATCACCATAGTGGGACAGGTGTTGATGTACCAAGTGACCAACTAATATATGCAACCATTATCCTGTTTGACCCCTCTCATGCAACTAATAAAATAATAGTATACATATTATGTACTCCATCTATTAGATCATTAGATATTTATATACACACAAAATAAGTACATTAAGAAAGAATAAAGAGTTGCAGTCTTCTCTGTTGGAGTCAATAGTCGACCATACCTCGCTAACCCAACAGTTGAGTCGCTTACCCTCGCCAACTCAATCGCCGACCAAGAAATCCAAATCTATATTGACCAAGAAACCAAGTCGCTGAATGAAAAAGCGTTGAAGAAGATGCAGTAGCCAAGTCCAGTGAAGAAAGAAGAAGAAAGAGATGAAGCAGGAAGGAAGAAGAAAAAAGAGAGAAGCTGGTAAGTGGGTTATAGTTTGGGTAAATTAGATTTGTGGTTGTTCTTAAGTAGTTCGACTAGATAATAAAGTTGGCAAATCGACGATTCGGGATGACTAGGCAACGATCAATTCTCAAGAACGGGCGTCTTAGGTACAACCACCAAGTCGAGCCCTCGACTTGTAGTTTCAGCGGTGATCGAGCGACAAGTCACCGACTATGATGTATGACAGATTTGGGATGAAGAATTGACAAAAAATAAATTAGGATCTAAACAACACATTTAGATTACTAGGATCTCTCAAGTGTATTCACTCCACTTATCAACATCAAGATAGATAAAATATCTCTACGGTATGAATGAAATAATGTAGTGACTTGTAAGGATTACATCACTATTTAAAAAGACTCAAAACCCTAATATTACTTGAGAAATAATAGAAGTACTAAACGATTAAAATACCCTTATTAATAATTCCTAATCACTAATTAATGTCCTAAATCCCCACTAATAAATAAAAAACATAAATCACATCAAGTACTTTAATATTAAACATAATAAAAACTCCAAATAATAAATATAACAAATCTCTTCTTTGTTCTTGACTTGGAGTCCCCATCAGACTAGGCGTCGATTAAGCGAATTAATAACTATGGTTGAGAATTAAGATCTCCGACCATTTCAACAAGTCTCTCCATATTCTCATTACCTAAAGAAGTTTATGTTTAAGACACCACCCATGCTCATTGCTTATCTACTTACCATCTCAAGATACTCCATTCTTTAATAAACTTCATCAACTCTTTTTCTTTTCAGCTTCTTATTTTCAGTTCAAATATATATTGAAACAAGAACAACAACTGTTGGGGTGGGTGCATAACATGTGCTTAGAATCCTGTCCGCAAATATGCTATATCACAAACATACTGGGTAACAAAAATCAATATTGCCGAGTGCCGACATGACAAAAATAAATTTAAAAAATGGTTTAAGCATCTAAAGGGAAAAAGAATAGCAGCAAAAAAATAATAAATTTGGCACAAGAAACAATTAATATTTTTCATGAGCTGATTAGATTAACTACTCCATATGAACTAACCTCAACAATGCGTAGTTCATTAAGAAGGGACTCTGATGGGATTGTAATTGTCTGGAAAATATGAGAACGCTGAAATAAAACGGCAATAACCCATCAACAAGACATAAAGCAGGAACGAACTCTAAAATGGGTTAAGCATATAAACACAAGGACCCACATAGCAATCAACAAGATCCTGGATTACAAACTGCACTTTCCCCAGCATCAGCAAAACTTTACCTGCATTTAACAGGAGTCAGGTTTTTTGAAGCAGAAATAAATAAGAAAAAGACCAATACAAATGAAAGAATTACATCAAAATAGACCAAGTATTCTCATAACTGTTAATAGTTTTAAGTGATAGTTTGTTTTGGAAATTTTATCGCATAAAAATACTAAGCAACTTGATCATCATTAGAACGTAAAAGATTTCATGTAGACTTGTAAGCAATTCCATAGATGATACATACAAAATGGAATGTTCACTCACCACTTTCTTCATCATCGTTCAATGCAGTTTTCTCAAGAAGGCAATTACCCATTTCTCCTAATGATTCTGAGAATTCTGAAAATAGATAACACTGAAATTAGTGAAATTTCTTGGGAAATAACATGGAATATAAAGAACATTCATTAAACACTCAAGCAATTAAGATGACACTCAAAATCGTCATGCCGCAGCAAGACATTAGGCTTCATAATTGTTAGGTTAAAAGAGTCAAACTAATTACACCAATTTGCCGAAGGGTTACTCTAGTAGATAAGCTCTCTGCGCAACTGATGTCGACTGTGATACACTCTTCAAAGGACATCTTGTCTGCTTTTTATGTACACATAACGATTGCATGTTCACTGGCTCCTGACCTGCCTCCGCTACCTATCCTACTCCCAAACATTTCTCAGGGAAAAGCACTGAAGTTGTGGTGAGGGAAATGCAAAGTAGTCGTATAGATACTTATATATATAATCCATCGTACTAGATTGCTTACATAAGTATCCGAGGTTAGGGAAAGTAAAGTAGTTACATATACATATAATCCAAGAAATCCATTGAACTAGATTGATACATCATTGCCTTAAACAGAAAATTATGAGACCACGTTTGGATTTCTGTGTTCGCTCGGGAACGCGCATGTCATCGTTGCTTATAGCATGAAAATTATTTGCAAATCAAACCCTTGGCAACAACAATAGTTCTGAAAAAACTGGTTGGTCAATGGTCATGATCGAGATATTCATCAGTTGTAAGCTTCCATAGTGCAACATGCAAAACCATTCAGGTTTTAACGTTTCCGTAGAAATATGTGGTCAATGGTTATGGCTTTAATGATTGTTTAGTGTTTACTCCTTATCATCCAGGTCCTGTAGGAGAAATTTTAAAGTGCTCTTTTATGCTCTCCAATAAAGAGCCAAATCTTTAACAAGGTATCAAGGATCTGGCAATAAATGGTGCTAAAATATTAGTTAACTCGTAATACAATTGTATCTGGCAAACCAACCAACCTACCTACTCCAATGAGGACATCAACTTGACTAATCACAGTTATTGTCAATCAGAAAACCAACCCCATATTTCATAGAATGGAGAAGAACGGTGTACAAGGTTATACTGGTTGATAGAGTTGAGGAAACCCCTTATAAATAGTTATTTCAGAGAATTTTTATTTATTATGCTATATCTTGAGTTTCGGAGTGATAAAAATACAAACATAGGTGCGAAATGTGGAAATTCTATAAGCATTTTTCTAAGAAAAGCAAATAGTGACTTTTCCTTTTCTCTCAATTCCTGTGGTAGATTATATGCAGAAGAAGGATATCAGAAATTGAAATGGAAATGGCAAATCAGCTAGATACCATATGCACTGTTTGCCGTAGCAGCTGCAGCAGATAGTAAACTGTCATAGCAGTCTCTCATGTCTTGCATGTCCTGCAGTAAAGAAAGAGTAAATAAACATTAGAATTGGATTTCCATATTTAAGCAAAACTGTACATTAAAATGCATATATTACAAAGGTTTCCATCATCAACGAGAATTAGATAAAGACCCACACTGCTGAAAGTGTTAATTACCACCCTAGTCTAAAGTTTGATGTTGAACTTATCTTCCAAGAGAGAAACCAAAATTCGAGAACGATAAATAACACTATCACCAACTTTTATTTTTCTTCGTTTTCATTTTATTTTTCCTTTGAATTGTATGACCAATAAGATCATAACTACTGCGCACTGCAAGATCGAAATCGCCATCACTGTTACCTACATTAGGGCACTATCAGCCAACATAGCAATCAAGTTCACACCATACCTGCAGCCAATCGCATCATACTCAATGCCACCTGTATCATCCCATTGTTGCTACTATACCTCCCCTCAGTGTTCTAAAAATTCTCGCCTAGGCTCTAGGCCCCCCCTTGGCGCCCCGCGCTAGGCCCCCGGCGCCTCACTCAAGCCCAAGACCGCAAAAAAATTCCTCCAGAAAATTAAGCGAGGCCTAGGCGGGGTCTAGACAGGGTTTTTTTATTTTAATAACTAACCAAACCAGATCTTGATATATTTATTTTTCTAATAATTTACCATATTCATAATGCATGTTGTAGCATATCAAATCACAACAAGAAGTTAACAATATCAAGTCAAAATGGATAATTTTATTATAATTGTAATTTTTGAACTTGTACCAACTTCAAATTATATAAATGATGATACATTTGTAATAGTTAGTTTAATTCAATTTAATTCTTAAATTTATGTTTAGTTTCTTAAGTTTTAATATTGAATTGAATTCTTGAAATTTTAAATTTTATTATTTAATAGCAATCTTGTTTATGAATAAAACTAATACGTTAAAGATATGTTTGAACTTTCAACAATTGCATGTTTGTGATTGAACTTTGACGGATATGTGTTTGAACTTTAAGCAAAGGCCTTTATTATCTTTATTATAGATTGTTTTGCTTTATATTATTGTTTTGTTTGGATAAATTTAAGATAAAATATTAAAATTGACTTAAAATAAAAAATTACGCCTAGGCCTCCCTGGCCGCCCGCCTCTCGCCTTTTAAAACATTGCCTCATCTACCCTATAAAGTCACCTCACTAAAGTACTTGTATTACACTCCTAACAGTCACCTTTAGCATCTATATAACAAAATTTCCATAGTGACCTTCCAATTTCACCAGTAACACCTTTAGCACTTTGTAACCATTGTGAAATCTTCCACAACAGCTGATTCAGGTAAGCCATAAATCCACCACCAACAACGAACACCACCACCACCAATATTGTAATAACCCGGATTTTTGTTAATAATTAAATATAAATTTTATTTTTCCTAAAAATATAATTGAATTGGAAAACGTAAGTTACTAATTTATTCATTTTTATTTCGTTTGGAAAGTTAAATTCTTTTAGTAGATAATTAAATAATTGATTTAATTAAAATTGAGGAGTCAATTAGGGTTTTAGTAACTTCTATTGTTTCCTTATTAAATTCAAGGATGGTTAAATGTAATCCTAATCTTATTCTAATTTGATTAGTTGAATTCTCGAGTAGAATACTTATACGCACCGTAGCCTATTAGAAAATTATAATTAATTTGTCCGATGTCAGAATTGACTGAATTCAAAGTCTGATTCTACATTTTTTTCGTCCTCTACAATTATGAGGAAGAGAAGTTATTTGCCGTCATCTTCATACCTTAAATTTTAGAAAATCGCAACTTGTCCTGATTTCGGTCACTATTTTTAGCTCTAGTTTTGAAAATTCGTAACTCGGTCATATTAATTCTGAACCGAGTGATTCTTGACCCTATTTCGTGTATCCTTTTGAGAGCTACAATTTTTGTGAAGACATGAAGAGATTTTGAAGACTTTAAAACACCCCAAAAGTCAAATTATTTGCTGCTGCGATTAGTGGAAGGACGAATAAAGAAGGTAAATATTATTTTCTATTGCACTTTTAAAATATTAATATGAGGGTTTTTAAATTAGAAATTGTTTTTAAATAAAATATAATCATAGAATTAGATGTCATGATAATCGAAAAGAGGAGATAAATTTATATTAAGGAATATAATTTAATTGAATGTAAACGTTAAAATTTGAAAATTAATTTCTATATTTTAAGGTCTATTGTGTGGATTATATCTCTTAATCCAATCGTTGGATCGTTATAATTTTTAGATATGTTATACATATATAAGCTGAGAATATGTTTACCAATTTTGAACCGTTAAAGATTAACGTATGATTTGTTATGAGTTTTAAGATGTGGCTGGTCTAGGATTTTTTAAGCAAATTTTCAGCAGTGAGTTCTAATTTAAAAATGTATAACCTAATGATTTTAAATCTGATTTGGGTGATTCTTGAGACTAAGTTAGAGTATTTGAAGTCTAGTTTCTGTTAAAATAATTAATGTGACAAATAAGTTTTAATTAATGGTGAAAATAATTTGACATATTAGGGTTTTAAGATTTCTTAAGTTTTCTTATTGACTTTAAGTTTTGGAGTATTAATAGTGATCTAAGGCGATAATTAAAGGCACATTGAATGGATTATGAATTATTTTGGAATTATTAGTTTAGATTATATTTAATTCGAGGTGAATATGTTTAGGTGGTGAATAACACTTCTTATTTGATATAGTTGACATTTGAGGATAAGATTTTGTATAGTGTGCTATAAGTGCTTACGGATCCCGTACTCGACTCCTTTAATTATTGTTGTATTCTATGTATCTCCTGATATCTCGTCATTCGTTATATTTTTCTTATATTTCTATTGGCACTCTTGAATAGAGGTTTGATCTTTGATACCTTGACTTTATTCTGTAATCTGAACTTTTTTTCTTCTATTCTAATTTGAACATATTCCATATTTCTTCAGTGATACTATCATTATGTTGTACTGCTAATCATTCAGAATTTGGTACCCAGCTTAATTGTTTTGTTTTTAGTCAAATCCTTATTTTGCTTTGGTTTGGTCTAGATATTTCGAATTTCATATTTTATAATCTTTTGAATTTGTTCTTCACGCATAGAACTTTATTGATCTTTGTAGAGCGGTATATGTTGTTACATTATTTTGGATGTATTTTGTTTATAATTTGATTTAATTCAACATGTACTTTTAAAACCCTTTTATTGGTATTATATCGCATGTGTTGTGACATCATATCTTTGTAGAATAAGCGATAGGGCATACCTGAGCTATAACCACCTGTGCGGTACCACAAGCATGTCCTCTTAGCACCGAAACAGACAATTTTCGTTGCGGTGTGATCAATCCATGGCTTATCCTTTTGTATGTTGCTCTGGTGTGAGTTTTGGCTATTTGATATGTTTGTTTAGGATGCGTATGGGTTGGCCCTAGTTTTCTGTTCTGTTTTACAGATTGGTGATGTTTGTGTTAGACACACCTTTCAATTTGCATGCATTTGGATTCGCGGTCCAATGTGTGATCTGTCTGTGTGACATTATTTTGACTTGTCCGTGTGGCAAAGCATATTCCTGTTTTGTTTTGAGTTCGTTATGAAATAACTACTTAGCCACTTTGATTCAACCTTCTGTTTTGGTTTGTTAGTTATGTTAGATTCAGTTATATCTTGTTCAGACTTCGAAGATTTTGTTATCGTTAGTGCTTATATTTGGGGTTATCTTTCATATTTCATTTAGTTAGTTCTATTTGTCAATTATGCTTCTTTTGTTTATCTTTATCAGTACTGGGCAATTAACTCGTGTTGTATTTTTCTTCCAGCAGGTTTCCAGTGGTGGTTTAGGATTTCGTGTGAAGAGAGCTACATTTGACTATCTAAGTTTATTTTGATTTTAGGTTTTGATTATTGTGTAAATTTTTGGAGAATTGCATTTAATTCGACAGTGATGGATTATCAACTATTAAATATTTTGAAGTTATTAGTGCTCTATTTACTTATTGAGGCTTGTTGTATTTTGCACTTGACCCCCCTTTCCTATTCAAGAAGAAGGGGGTGTTACAAATATCACTACGGACGTTCTTCAAACACCATGATGATCACCCTCACAACCACCACCAACACGAAACAAACTAGATATAGTACTTACAGACTCCAGTACAACAACAAAACTTTACAATCCTTCATCAACACCACTAATGTCACCTCATATTATATTCCTGTTCTTTTGAGTTAACCACAATCATCATCAATGCATATCATCTACAGAAAACTTTAACTAACAATAACACCTTACTTGAAACAACTACTTCCAGTAACTTGCTAATTGTTGTACCAATGGAGCTTCTCTAACCACCAAATTAGAACCAAGATTTAACTCCCATCACACCCTTAACTAAATACTACTCAAATCAAATTTAACTGAATTATGTAATGAGTTATCAAATCTAACATTGATAACTCAAATCAAATTTAACTTGATAATTTACGAGGCAATTTGTGGTTGGCTTAGCACCAAAGTTGTGCACTGTCCCTCTCATGAGACCACTTTATATCCCCAATTCACATACTAGCCCTGATTAAAAAGCCCAAAGTCATAAGTTTTCTACAAAGTTCCAAAGTTTTGACAATTTGGGCGATGATTTGCGAACTTCTCTAGTGGCGAGGGACATCTTTGATAGGGTTTCTCAATCTTTGATTATTACTAGTTTGGGCTTTGTTTGGAGTTGTGAAAAAGTAAATTTTCTATTATTAAGTTGATACACTATAATAACAATCGATAATTTCCTGCGGCATTTTAAATGATTTGGAATGTAATGAGTTTGACGTTTACATAACTATGGCACTTGAAATCTCCCGTTTGTGTGAAATCCTATCAAATCTCCCACCTACTGTAATGAAATAGCTATCAATGTTGAGGATTTCAGAACGATTCAGAAAAATCATTGTTTTTTATCAGGAGTGGTAGCTTTTTAGGGATATAAGAATATAAAGTGGTCACGTGAGAGGGATGATGTTCAATTTTTGTCGCCGAGCCAACCACAAATTGCCACATAAATTATCAAGTAAACATTTTTGTGTTTTCATTCCTTTTATCTGTGCCATATCAACATTTACTTAACGACCGTTTACAATTTAAGACGAAATGATTCAATTGAAGTTTTATTTTTGGTTAGTTGGTTAATTGGAGTTTTAAAATATTTAGTGGCCCAAATAGAACAAATGAAAGAGTTCAGAGGTATAAATAAGAGTTTTGCCTAAAAAATTAAATTTTATTTTCAGTGAAATTAATTTTGTTCCATTGACGTGGCAAAATGAGAAGTTCCTCAGAGCAACAAAAGGTGTCATACCATTAGACACTAAACTCTTCTCTAACCAGACCATATAATGGATAATAGATGAATAATTTATTACCCGACAGGTAAATTCTATAATAAGTTTTTTATACTACTATTCTATTTCATGGATATATATATATATATATATAACTACATGTACAGTAATGAGTTTTCTTCTGAGTAAATCAGGCATAATGTGTCTTTTCTACAAAAAATAATTATTCTTAAGAAAACGGTTGTGTGCTTTATTTTTGCAGTAAATAGCATATGTAAGCAAACTATTGAATGAGAAACAATCATGTAATTAAATTTAAATAACTTTACAATATTTTGCTCTAAAATTATCAACATTGTATAATGTGAACAGAAATTGTACTCTTTGTTTTACTTGGAAGTCGGTGCAATTTTAACTTTCGTCTTTTTACGATAATATGATAAAGATGGAAAAGCTCTATTAACAGTCAGATAATGGTTTTCAGTCATTTCACTCTGGTATCAGTTTAAGAAAATCTTTGGTAATACTATTGCACTAGAAAGAAATTATATCAATGGACATTGAGAGACCCCCAAAAATAGAGAAAGACTGTAATTATATTTGCTATCTTCTTTATAATGCAAGGAAGGTCTGTTCTCAGCTGAACAATAGTAGGCAAAATAATACATGTTATCATCAAAAAGGAGCACAAAACTATGTTGAGGGTTAAACAACATATATAGTGAACAGCCAATAGACGGTCAGTTATGCAAAATATATTATTGGTTTCAAGTAAGATGCCACGTACGGTTTAAAATAATGCAGAGTGAAAATAGTCAATGGCTCTCAAATTCGACTCTAGTTACAACACCTATGGATACTCACACATAATTATAAGGTCCTTCTAAAAATGATTTATGGAGACAAATCATAAACTCTCAACCAGATTTTAGACCAGGGCAATATAAATGGATTGCACATGTAAATAATTTTATACTAAAATCAGCAATTATTAAATTAGATCCAAAATCAATGACAAAACATATATCAACCATGAATACTCAACTGCATTCAGTACCTGAATAACAAGAAAATATAAGAGCAGAAAAGCCCAGTTGATATCAACTTATTATTAAAAGGCTGTAACCTAATAATTCCATGATAAAAAATATATGTATTCAAGTTATCGAATTAAGTATGCTCAAACATAAGAATTCAGCATTTAATAGTCCAACTAAGTTTCTGAGAAACCTAGCCCTAGGTTTGGCAGCCAGATCGAAGAAAAAACGAGAATGGGTTGATGAATTTTATGTCGGAACAAATAAAAAATTGACCATAACTAAAGTTAGAAAACTGTATTAATTAAGCAGGATTTTGAAATATTTTGACGAATTGAATTTGCTTCATGTTGTTAATAGATTCTTCCTGGGGGAACAAAGGGAGATAGAAAATAAGCAAGAGGCACCTGAGAAGCCTGAGATAACTCATCCAATTTGGCGAGAGCTTGCTGAAGGTGACGCTCTCTTTTTTCGTTATGCTTGTGAAGCCCTAATCCTCGCAGTTTCCTTAGAGAAGTTTTCATCGTTGTTTTTTGGTTAATGCACACTTCCTGCAAATGTTCGAGGAGAAAACCTAGAGAGAGAGAGGAGGAGGAGGAGGAGGAGGAGGAGGACAGAGTCAATTCGATTGAATGATCAATGTGGTGTTGTCGTTAATTTTTTTTATAAGAAAATAAATAAAATAACTTATATTAGGTGGTTGATATTAATTGCGAGAGTAAAATTTATTGGCATTATAAGTATAATATACATGTGATGATACTTTTATAATTATTTGGTGTTTGATAAAATTGATCTTGTATAACACTTAAATCGCGGAATGAAATTGAAACATTCTCGTCTAGGTTCCGTGTTAGAGTTTCAGTGGCGTTTGACCTAGTTGCTAGGTCCCCTGCACCCTCACTTTAAGTTTAAGGTGTCAAAAAAATCCCTCTAATAAATTAGGCATGGCCTAGGTAGAGAAATTATTATTTATTTTAATATTAAAATTGTCTTAAAATAAAAAATTCTGCTTAGGCCCCTAGGTGCCCCGACCGTCCGCCTCCCGCCTAGCGCCTTTTAGAACATTGTGTATAAATATTTGTACATGACCCAAATAGAATTAAATTATGATTGGTTAGCCCAATGTGAAATGAAGTGTAAGTATGCTTAAATATGTACGTGGGTGAATATATATATATATATATATATATATATATATATATATATATGAGTCGTCTCAATCTGATTTGGTCAGATTAACTGATTATCTGAACCAGTTAGTTCTTGAATTTTTCTATATATATATATATATATAAGACTTAATCCATTATAACGACGGAAAAAAACCGTCGTTATAATAGCTTTTTTTTTTCATTTCCCTATGATTATTTGAAAAAAGGGGCAGGTGTATATATATATATATATATATATATATATATATATATATATATATATAGGTTCCATCCACAAGAATCGGTTGTCATGTGAAGAACCTCCTTTTTTAGCCTGTTAAAATTTTGGCCGAGCAAAAAAATTAATGAGCCAAAAAAGGGTCAGCTTCACAAAACAACTGTTGTTGTGATGGAACCTCATATATATATATATATATATATATATATATATATATATATATATATATGCATACATGTAGGAAAGCAAGTATCTTTGACGTTATGTACAAAAAGGTAAAATAAAAATGTAACATATGGGTACGTAATACTCCCTACCAACTGAACTACCCCCCTCCCCTTGCAAAAGTGTTGAATTTTTATGCTAGCAAAAACCCATACGGGTTAATCATGTGTAAATGACTAGGGTTAGTAAGAGTTTTTAATTCTTTTTACCAACTTCACTTTTACCCTTGCGTAATAAACTAGTTATTGGATATTATTTCTTTAAAAAATAGGAGGCACCTATTTCTTCACCTAAGTTTGCTTCATTACTTGTAAATTTGCTAAGAATTGGGAGAGTTAGAGAAATTTTAAGTGTTTGTAAGTTAGTGAGTACTAGAAAGAACATAGAGAGAAAAGAAGAAAGCTAAGTAAACTATTGCATTTTCGTGGAGTCCATGAAGAAGGAACAAAGGTGGACAACTACTTGAAGTTTATAGCTAAATCATAAAAGAGGTAGGTTCATAACCTAACTATATTTTGCAAGTTATTCTAGTATATCATATTCTAGGTAGAAATGCATTATTGGTTGTGGTGGATTTGAAGTTTAAGGATGGATATTGGAATGATATTATATGGTATATATGCCTTTTATGTGATTTTAGAACCAAAGGAACAAGAGAAAAAGCATGCAAGCATTAAACCTAACTTAGAATACTTGAAAACATGATATTTGGTGCTAAATGAACTAAAATGTATAAGTCTTGTATGTGGTCCAAAAATGTTATATTGCACATCTATGAAATACGAACATAACCCAAGTGAAATAATCGGATTCTGACGTAAAAGAAACTCGTAGTGAAACGTGTAGTAAAACATGTCCAAGTGTGAACCCTAGCTTGGAAAAATCAATAATTTGATTAAATAAATAGTTTGAAAAATTGTTCAAGATATTAAATATTGAAGATATGTATGTTTTTTAGACAATGGAAGTGGTTTGAACTCATTTGGATATAAAATGAACAAGTTATGAAAGATTGAATCAAAGAAAGTAAAAAATCAAAACATTGAAAAACTTCATCAAGAAACTTAGGTTGGTCGGCGCGTCCCTATTATAAATTACGGCGTTGCCACGCCAAATCTGTAAAATCCCAACTTTTATGAATAAAAATTTAATTTTCTCGAAATATCTTTTTAAATAATAAAGTGTGAATTTGATATAATGTTATAGTTGTGGGTAATATTTATAAATTTTACAAAGTAAACAAGTTGGTATAAAATATTAGTTTGGTCGGAGAATATTCGTACGACGGCATAATCATTGTGGACCCCACAACGGAATTACTGTCGGAGTTAGAAAACGACATAAATAACATTTTATAAAATAACAGCAAAAGTTTTACCGTTAACTGTTGAAATACCTAGTGATAAAAGTACAGTAATACGCGTGGTTGCATAGTAGCACACGGTATTGTACAGTATCTTTGATTATTGATGCTTACGTGAGAAGTCACTCAGTTTTATTCAATTATTGCCACAGTAATTACCGTATAGTATCTCATATTATTGATTCAATTAGTGTCACAGTATCATCTGCACAATATTTTATATTATTAAATCAATAATTAAGACGATAAAGTTATTTATATTATTATTTGTATTATTGATAATGTCTAGAAAGTTCTGTCGAGGAAAGAGGTTTGGTCACCTAATTGCGCGCCAATAAGGAGAAGTCTTTATCGGAAAGCCCCCTCTTTCCTATGAATGATCTGATTGTTAATATTGCGAGTTATAATAATGATGAATAAATATTATTAAAAATATGTTTAGTGAAGCCATGTGGGTCCCCTGACCGCCCACCTCCCACCTAGCGCCTTTTAGAACATTGTGTATAAATATTTGTACATGACTCAAATAGAATTAAATTATGATTGGTTAGCCCAATGTGAAATGAAGTGTAAGTATGCTTAAATATATGATGGGTGGGTGGTTTACAGTTGAGCTCAACTGGCGCCATAGCTATGTTTGTTTGTTGTATGCTATAACGACGAAAAAAACGTCGTTATAGCCGATTCCTTTTTGGTTTGCTCCCTATGGTTCGCTGAAAAAGGGGACCGTGTATATATATATATAGGGGTTACATCCACAGCAACAAGTTGCTATGGAGCAACCCCTTTTTTAGCCTGTTAAAATTTTGGCTGGAGCAAAAAAAATTAACAGGCCAAAAAAGGGGTTACTCCACAGCAACCGGTTGCTGTGGATGGAACCTCATATTTATATATATATATATATATATATATATATATGCATACATGTAGGAAACAAGTATGCTAACATTATGTACAAAAAGGTAAAATAAAAATGTATCATATGGGTACGTAATACTCCCTACCAACTGAACTACCCCCCTCTGTGACGCCCCCAAAATAGGTATACATCACCCATTCTGAGTTGTCAATACATGGTACAGAAACAACTACAACTTTATTATTACAACATATAAACTGTGAGTTTAAATACGAGATATTGCCATCTGCAGACAATATTCACACATGAAATAAATCCCCATCATAATTATTGATACATTATTTTACAAAAATGGTGAGGACTACTAAACAACTCTCTCTAGAACCTCCATTCCATACCCCGACTAAGACTCGCTTACATTCTCGCCTCCCGAGAAGAAAAATGGAACAACAAGGAAAAGGTGAGCTTAACTAGCCCAAGAAAGAATATTATGACTAAGATAATATACAACAAATTATCGTTAGTCTTCAACAGGGAAAAATCTAATATAATACAATAGACAACAAGTTTTAAATTAATATTCGCAACGGAAATAATAATTCATTAGAAGAGTTAAGTAGAGAATGCAAACTACTATCTTCTATGTATGAATTTAAAAGTTCATCGCTCTATCTTTTATCCCCAGAACATCAATCAATATACATCTAGAATCAAATATTCATCTTTGCACTACAGCCAAAGATATTCATCACTTAATTCATGTTCATCTAAACACTGCTCATCTTTGCACTACGAGCCAAAGATATTCATCGAAATCATTCATCTTTTTGCACTACAGCCAAAGATATTCAATAATTTCATCATTTAAGACCGAGATTGATGAAAATATTTTTAAAGAAGTCGAATCCAAAGTGAAACAAAATGACAAGGATTAAGGATTAAGGATTCGTACTTTGTTTTATCCATGTCCAAAATACCTCAAAAATAATCATAGTGGTGTAAAATTCAAGAATGATCAAAACATGGATACAATAAAAACTAGTATCCGAATAGATATTTTGGACGAAAAGGAAAATTTTCATTTTCGATGAATAAGTGTCGTATTCGTGAATAAGATCAGATATCGTGAATAAAGGTAATAGTATCGTGAATAAGTAACCCAGACACTAAAAGTTCCAAATTTGATTAAAAGTTCAGATCAATACTTGACATCATGATATTAGAATAAATAATATCATTAAAAAAATATCCTTTACCTCGAAAGATCAAGATTTAATTTAAAACATCAATATATCTTTATGACTTGAACTTGCACCGTATAGCAATACTCAAAATACTCACAAGAATACGCTTTCGATAATATAGAGACAAAAAATTCGGTTTAAGTGTGATTTTCAATTCTAACCCAAGACCTTATTTATGTAAAAAATGCTTAGAACACCAAAAGTAGAAAATTTAATATAATAATAATATATATATACAAATTTGTCTACGCACCTAGAACCATCTGAATTCGTAAACTTGCATGTGTTTAATGAGGCTAACCAAACACAAAAACGTTTTTGTTAATTAAAACAATTAAAACTTCCAAAAATCAATTATTTGAGCTTGAACTTAAATAATTCATAATAAATATCTCTTTTATCGTAAAAATTGAAACTCGCGATTTTCCATAGGAAATTCCATTATCTAAAACTTTGCGGAAGGAAGTTTTCTAAATTCCAAATGTAAATTGAATCAAATCCACAAACCAGGCGATTTTACAAAGTTATAATCAAATTTCAATCGAATAAATGGGGTCCACCGACATGTTTAACATGTTTTAAACATTTATTGCCACAAAATACTCTTTCTCTCAGATATACTCATATATCCCACATTCGTTGTAAAAATATCACCATTATTATATTATTAAAATATAATAATATATTTAAATGAATTATTTTATCGTAAAAAGATAAAATTTTAATTTTCAACAATTGTCACATTAAAAATTTTCTCCATCTATATCCACATAAAATCAATATTTTCCTCATCATATGAATTAATAATTAATTATTCACAAATAATATTACGTAATCACAATATTGACAACCAGTGCGGTTCCTGGAAAGAGGGGCTTTCCAATAAAAATTTTTCTCTCTTCTTGCCAGCAATTAGGTGACCAAACCTCTCCTTAGATGTAACTTTCTAGACATTGTCAATAATTTTATCTAATAATATTATTCAGATAATATGAATTATTGCTTCGATAATGAAAAATATCGTGTAATGACAATTATTGAAACAACAAACAATATAAAATATCAACGCAAAGAATTATTAAATCAATAAAATATTTGAATAAGTAATTACTCGTAACCATTATTGAGTAGTGTCTTCTTACGTAAGAATCAATAATTGGTGCAATACTGGTGTGCTATCAGTGTTTTAACCACCGAGTATTTTAACAAGATAATCTGTAATAACTACGCTAGTTATTTTTAAACAACTTATATTTGTCGTTTTCTTCATCCAATCGCTTTTTCCATTATGGGGCCCACAAAAGATCTTGTGCCGTCAGTCTTTAATATTCCCCACAATACGAATATTCCACGACCAAACGAATATTCCCTACAATAATGAATATTTTATAACCACTCATTATTCGAAATATTTGCGTATTTTACCCATAACTATCCACATTAATCAAATCAACCCTTACTATTTTAAAATAATAAATAGAGGAAAATAAATTTCATTTATTAATAATTTGGGGTCTTACACCCTCCCCTTGCAAAAGTGTTGAATTTTTATGCTAGCAAAAACCCATACGGGTTAATCATGTGTAAATGACTAGGGTTAGTAAAAGTTTGTAATTTTTTTTACCAACTTCACTTTTACCCTTGCGTAATAACCTAGTTATTGGATATTATTTCTTTAAAAAATAGGAGGCACCTATTTCTTCACCTAAGTTTGCTTCATTACTTGTAAATTTGCTAAGAATTGGGAGAGTTAGAGAAATTTTAAGTGTTAGTAAGTTAGTGAGTACTAGAAAGAACATAGAGAGAAAAGAAGAAAGCTAAGTAAACTATTGCATTTTCGTGGAGTCCATGAAGAAGGAACAAAGGTGGACAACTACTTGAAGTTTATAGCTAAATCATAAAAGAGATAGGTTCATAACCTAACTATATTTTGCAAGTTATTCTAGTATATCATATTCTAGGTAGAAATGCATTATTGGTTGTGGTGGATTTGAAGTTTAAGGATGGATATTGGAATGATATTATATGGTATATATGCCTTTTATGTGATTTTAGAACCAAAGGAACAAGAGAAAAAGCATGCAAGCATTAAACCTAACTTAGAATACTTGAAAACATGATATTTGGTGCTAAATGAACTAAAATGTATAAGTCTTGTATGTGGTCCAAAAATGTTATATTGAACATCTATGAAATACGAACATAACCCAATCGGATTCTGACGTAAAAGGAACTCGTAGTGAAACGTGTAGTAAAACATGTCCAAGTGTGAACCATAGCTTGGAAAAATCAATAATTTTATTAAATAAATATTTTGAAAAATTGTTCAAGATATTAAATATTGAAGATATGTATGTTTTTTAGATAATGGAAGTGGTTTGAACTCATTTTGATATAAAATGAACAAGTTATGAAAGATTGAATCAAAGAAAGTAAAAAATCAAAACATTGAAAAACTTCATCAAGAAACTTAGTTGGGTCGGCGCTGCCGCGCCGTCCCTATTATAAATTACGGCGTTTCCGCGCCAAATCTGTAAAACCCCAACTTTTATGAATAAAAATTTAATTTTGTCGAAATATCTTTTTGAAAAATAAAGTGTGAATTTGATATAATGTTATAGTTGTGGTTAATATTTACAAATTTTGCAAAGTAAACAAGTTGGTATAAAATATTAGTTTGGTCGGGGAATATTCGTACGACGGCATAATCATTGGTGGACCCCACAACGAAATTACTGTCGGAGTTAGAAAATGACAGAAATAACTTTTTTATAAAAATAATAACAAATTTTTTACCGTTAACTGTTGAAATACCCGGTGATAAAAGTACAGTAATACGCGTGGTTGCATAGTAGCACACGGTATTGTACAGTATCTTTGATTATTGATGCTTACGTGATAAGTCACTCAGTTTTATTCAATTATTGCCACAGTAATTATTGTATAGTATCTCATATTATTGATTCAATTAGTGTCACAGTATCATCTGCACAATATTTTATATTATTAAATCAATAATTGAGACGATAAAGTTATTTATATTATTATTTTCATCATTGACAATGTCTAGAAAGTTCTGTCGAGAAAAGAGGTTTGGTCACCTAATTGCGCGCCAATAAGGAGAAGTCCTTATCGGAAAGCCCCCTCTTTCCTATGAATGATCTGATTGTTAATATTTCGAGTTATAATAATGATGAATAAATATTATTAAAAATGTGTTTAGTGAAGCCAAGTGAAATGAGATAAATAGAGAGGTATTTTATGAAGTATTTGTTATAAATTTTGCTTATTACATGGACCCCAACTTACTCATTTTTCAAAATAATCGGTAGAAAGTTATAAAGTATGTTAGTGTATACATATATATATATATATATTATAAGTTTTTTTTTATATAAAATTGAATATATTATATTTTATTATACATAGTGTTGCATAGTGTATGCATAGTTCAGCATAGTAAAATCAATTTTTTTTAAAGTTTCTGTCGTCTTCGCTCATGAATTTCAATTATTGTTTACCTGTGATTTTTTAATTCAAATTGTATCCAACCATTCTCCTATAAATAGGATGCTCAGTTTAGAAATGAAAATCACACCAGAATCAGAGAATTCTTCTTCTATAATATTGAGTGTATTTCTTTAGAGTTTAAGAAAGTTTTGAGTATAGAAAATAGTGCAAGTTTTCTTCAAAAATATATCCGCTATACCAGTCGAAATACTCTCCTTTTAAAGTAAGGGGTATTATTTATTTCATATTCGCTTACGATATTATTTTTCGTATTCGTAATGAATTTTATTTTCGTTCAATATTCGTAAGGAATATTGTTTTCGTTCAATATTCGTAAGGAATGTTATCTTCGTTCAATATTCATAAGGAATATTATTTTCGTTCAACAGTTGTAAGGGATATTATTTTTGTTCAATATTCGTAAGAAATAATATTTTCTACCATACTCTGTAGTATGTAAGTAATATTATTTCGATTTAGATTCTGAATTCTGCACTCATTTTGTTAAGTATTGCTTCTATACTCCTTGAAATTAGTAGAATATCCTTGAAATTTGCGTTTCATCTAGTATCGTTTCACAGAAATATTTTTCTGAACATTCTTGTTAAATTTTAAGATTTTCACGTTGGAGTACTATTCATGGATACTATTTATACATACGACACTATTCATACGTACGGTACTTATGACGCCCCCAAAATAGGTATACATCAACCATCTTGGGTCGCCAAATACATGGTACAAAATACAACTACAACTTAATTATACAACTGTCGTGTAGAATACGACAAAACATAACTGAGAGTTTTAACACGAATATTGTCTCCTAGACAATATCCAAACTCAAATTCAATCTCATTATAATTATTATCACACTATTTCACAGAATAATGAGGACTACTAAAGCAACCATCTGGACCGTTACTCCATTCCCCGACTAGTCTCAGCTATATTCTCATTTCAAGAGAATAAAGGAAAGAAAAAAGGGTGAGCTCAACTAGCCCACTAAAAAATATTATGACTAAGATAATGCAGAATAAATTATCGTTAGCCTTCAATAGTATAACAACTGATAGAATACAATAGAAAATAAGTTTTAGAACAACAACTTCAGCGAAACAAACAATCCATTAGAAGAGTCAAGTAGAGCATGATATCTACTATCTTCTATAATTTAAAAGTTTATCATCAATTTTATCGCTGAGACTCAGCTCAATAAATAATATACATCACTGAATTATCCATGCATTGCGGGCCAAAGATATTTATTAGTATCACAACCACGAATTATCCATGCACTACGGGCCAAGAATATTCATGTTTTCACCAATGGTCATGATTATATCGAATAATCCCTGGTCATAATCATACCAATCAACAGTCCATCTATGCACTACGGACCACGGATGACTTTTACCACATTATTTGTAACATTACAGGTCATGATTATACCAAATAATCCATGTTCATAATTATACCAATCAACAGTCCACCTATGCACGTAAGCCAAAGATGACTTTCATCACAATATAAGCATGATGATGATGACAATGATATAAGAATTCAATTAAAAGAAAGCAAAGGATAAATTTTTAAAATTTTTTAATTTAATTTATCCAGAATTCAGTAATGTCTAAATTGTCAACATGATACTACTTTGTGGAGTAAAATTCAAGAATAATTTTGTATCAAAAATGATTTAGACATAAAAGAAATTAATTTTTGTCATGAATAGTACCCCGGATGAATAGTACCCGAGTGAATAGTATCCCGAGAATAGTACTTCGTAAATAGTACTTTATGAATAGTACTCCGTGAATAGTATTTCATGAATAGTATTTTGTAAATAATACCTTGTGAATAGTACTTTGTGAATAGTACCGTATTTATGAATAGTGCCTTATTTACGAATAGTGCCCATGAATAGTACTTTGAGAATAGTACTGTACGTATAAATAATGTCGTACATATGAATAGTGTCATATAAATGAATAGTACTCCGACATGAAAAGCTTAAAATTTAACAAGAATGTTCAGAAAAATATCCTTGTGAAACGATACTAGATGAAACACAAATTTCAAGGATATTCTACTAATTTCACGGAGTATAGAAGCAATACTTTAATAAAATGAGTGTAGAATTAGGAATACGAAACGAAATTATATTACTTACATACTACAGAGTATGTAAGAAAACATTATTTCATACGAATATTGAACAAAAATAATATTCATACGAATACGAAAAATAATATCTTTTCTGAATATCAAATAAATAATACCCCTTATCTCAAAAAGAGAGCAATTCTAACTGGTATAGCGGATATATTCTTGAAGAAAACTTTTACTATTTTTTACACTGAAAGCTTCCTTAAACTCTAAAGAATTACGCTCAATATTATAGAAGAAGAATTCTCTGATTCTGATATGATTTTCTTTTCTAAACTGAACATCTTATTTATAGGAGAATGGAAAGGATACTATTTGGATGCACAGTAGAAAAAGTTCGCGGGCGAAGGTTTTGAAATTCACGGACGAATTTTGATTCTACTATGCAAACACTATGCAGACACTATGCATAATAAAATATAATATATTCTATTTTTCATAAAAAACAAAATTTATTATAATATATATATATATATTATAAGAATTGTAATATATATATATAATGTGACGCCCCCAAAATAGGTCCATTCCATCTAACCCATTATGAGTCGCCAAATACATGGTACAGAAATAACTACAACTTTATTATTACAACATATAAACTGTGAATTTAAATACAGATATTGCCATCTAGACAATATCCACACGCAAATAAATCCCCATCATAATTATTGATACATTATTTTACAAAATGGTGAGGACTACTAAACAACTCTCTCTAACCTTCATTCCATACCCCGATTTAGTACTGCTACATTCTCGCCTCCCGAGAAGAAAAATGGAACAACAAGGAAAAGGGTGAGCTCAACTAGCCCAAAGAAAGAATATTATGACTAAGAAAATATACAACAAATTATCGTTAGTCTCCAACAGGGAAAAATCTAATAGAATCTGATAGACAACCAGTTTTAAATCAATCTTCTCGTGAAAAATAATAATTCATTAGAAGAGTTAAGTAGAGAATGCAAACTACTATCTTCTATATATGAATTTAAAAGTCCATCGTCGATATTTTATCCTGTAAACATCAATCAATATATATCCGAATCAAATATTCATCTTTGCACTACAGAGCCAAAGATATTCATCGATTAATCATGTTCATCTAAACACTGCTTCATCTTTGCACTACGGACCAAAGATATTAATCGATCGATCGTGTTCATCTCAACACTGCTCATCTTTGCTACTACGCCAAAGATATTCATCAAGAAATCATTCATCTTTGCACTACAAAGCCAAAGATATTCAAGAATATCATCATTTAGAATCGAGGATGATGAAAAATATTTTAAAGAAAACGAATCCAAAGAAACAAAAGAACAATATTAAGGATTCAGTATTTTAAACAATCCAAGTTCAAAAATACTTCATAAGTAATTAGAGTGGAGTAAAATTCAAGAATGATCAAAACATGGATACAATCAACGCTAGTATCCATAATAGATATTTTGAACGAAAAATAAAAATTTAATTTTTCTGTGAATAGTGTCGATTCGTGAATAATAGTGTCGATATCGTGAATAAGTAACTCAAGGCACCAAAAGATAAAATTTTCCAAAAATATTATCATCACGCTTAAGTGAATAGTACTTCGTGAATAAGAACTCGTGAATAAGTAACTCATGAATAAGAACTCGTGAATAGTAACCCCGTCATGAAAAAATTCCAAATTTGATAAAAATTTTCAACCAATATTTCGGCATAATGATATTGAAGAAATAATATCATTTTTGAATAAAATAACATCCCTTACCTCGAAAGACAATACTTCTAGTTGAAACAATTCTGATATAAAGCTATGACTTGAACATGCACCGTATATCAATACTCAAAGTATACTCAAAATACTCACAAGAATACGCCGATAATATAGAGAGAGAAAACTTGATTTTTAGTGTGATTTTCAATTCTAACCTAAGCACCTATTTATAGGAAAATCTTTAGAACACCAAAGTAGAAAATTTAATATAATATTAATATTTACAAAACACATTCCTACGCCCACTTTGAAATCTGATTTCACCCACCAAGCACATGTTAAAGATGGCCACCAACATTTGAAAAACGTTTTTCTTAAAAAACATAATTAAAACTTCCAAAATCAATTATTTTGAGCTTGAATTTAAATAATTCATAATAAATAGCTCTTTTATCGAAAAATTGAAACTCACGCCTTTCCATAGGAAATTCCATTATCTACAACTTTCTGAGAAGGAAGTTTTCCAAATTCCAAATGCAAATTAATCGAAATCCACAAAAGGGCGATTTTACAAAGTATAATCAAATTTCTATTATAATTGTGTCCACCAACACACAAAATATGTGTTAAACATTTAATGCCACAAAAATACTCTTCCTCCTCATATATTCATATATCCCACATTCATTATAAAAATATCACCGTTAATATATTATTAAAATGAATTATTTAAATGAATTATTTTATCGAAAAGATAAAATATTAATTTTCAACAATTGTCACATTAAAAATTTTCTCCATCTATATCCACATAAAATCAATATTTTTCTCATCATATAAATCAATAATTAATTATTCACAAATAATATTACTGAATCACAATCTTGGCAACGGTAGTTCCTGGAAAGAGGGGCTTTCCAATAAAGATTTCTCCTTCTTCTTGGCCTTGATTAGGTGACCAAACCTCTCCTTAAATGTAACTTTCTGACATTGCTAATAATGTTTTCTAATAATATTATTCGGATAATATGAATTATTGCTTCGATAATGGAAAATCTTGTGTAATGACAATTTATTGAAACAACGATAATATAAAATATCAATGCGTGATTATTGAATCAATAAAATAAAATCTTTGAATAAGAAATTATCGTAATAATTATTGAGTAGTGCCTTCTACGTAAGAATCAATAATTGGTGCAATACTGCAAAGCTCTTCTCTTTGTTCAACAACGCGTATTAGTGTGTGTTTTAACCACCGGGTATTCCAACAATGATAATTGGTAACAACTACTACCAGTTATTTATAAACAACTTATATTTGTCGCTTTCTTCATCCAATCGCTTTCAGTTATGGGGCCCACAAAAGATCGCGATACGTCGCATTTAATATTCTCAGGCATGCATTTAATATTCCACGACCAAACGAATATTCCCAAACGATAATGAATATTTTATAACCACTTGCTTATTCGAAATATTTGCGTATTTTACCCATAACTATCCACATTAATCAAATCAACCCTTACTATTTCAAAATAATAAATAGAGGAAAATAAATTTCATTTATTAATAATTTGGGGTCTTACATATAATATATATATACCCGTGACATTCTGCTCCCCCCCCCCCCCTCAATTTCATTTTTCCACACGTGGGCCCCACATGTGGCCCCCACCTATTATTATTATATATATACCGAATAACTTTCTACCGATTATTTTAAAAAATAGGTAAATAGGGGGTCCATATAATAATCAAAATTACAACAAATACTTCATAAAAATGTTCTCAATATTTTTAACAACATTTATTTATTATTATTATAACTCGTAATATTAACAATCAGATCATTTTCAGGAAAATGGAGGCTTCCTGGTAAGGATTTCTCCCTATTAGAATACAATTAGGTGACCAAACCCTTTAACTCGACAGAACTTTATAGATATTGTTAATTATGCAAATAATAATATGAATAACTTGTCATCTCAATTATTGATTTAATAATATAAAATATTATGACAATAATTGAATCAAATAACGTGAGATACTATTCAGCAATTACTGTGGCAATAATTAAATAAAACTGAGTGACTTCTCACGTAAGTATCAATAATCAAAGATCTTGTATAATCTTGTGCTACTATTCATTCACGCGACATTCTTGTACTTTTTTTCTATCGGGTATTTCAACAGTTTAACGGTAAAACTTTCGCCGTTATTTTTATAAAAAGATATTTCTGTCGTTTTCTAACTCCGACAATACCTCCGTTGTGGGGTCCACCAATGAATGTGCCGTCGTACGAATATTCCTCGACCAATCGAATATTTTATGACAACTTGCATACTTTTCAAAATTTTTACATATCCCCCTTAACTTCAACCTTTTATTAACCATTTACTAAATAATAATTATAAGAAAATTGAATACTTTCATTTCATAAAATTCGGGGTCTTACAGTACAATTTATACGTGCGATACTATTTACGAAGTACTATTCATGGGGTACTATTCACCCGGGGTACTATTCACGACAAAAAATTGATTTTTTTTTGTCCCAAATTATTTTTGATACGTGAATATTATTCTTAAATTTTACTCCACAAAGCAGTTATCATGTTGACAATTTGGACATTTTTTTAAACTCTGAATAAATTAAAAATCTTTTATATTTATTATTGATTTCGTTTGATTGGTTCTTATATCATTGTCATCATCCTCATGCTTATATTGTGATGAAAGTCATCTTTGGCCCGTAGTGCATAGATGGACTGTTGATTGGTATGATTATGACCAGGAATTATATATCAGTATAATCATGACCTGTAATATTACAAATGATGTGGTAAAAGTCATCATTGACTTGTAGTGCATTGATGGACAGTTGTTGGTATGATCATGACCATCCCAAGAAAGATGGGAATTTCCGATAAGGACTTCTCCTTATTGGCGCGCAATTAGGTCACCAAACCCCTTTACTCGATAGAACTTTCTAGGCATCGTCAATAATACAAATAATAATATGAACAACTTTGCCGTCTCAATATTGATTTAATAATATAAAATATTGTGCAGATGATACTGTGACAATAATTGAATCGATAATATGAGATACTATGCAGCAATTACTATGACAATAATTGAGTATAACTGAGGGACTTCTCACGTAAGCATCAATAATTAATACAATGTGCTATTATGCAGCCACGCGTATTACTGTACTTTTATCACCAAGTATTTTAACAGTTAACGGTAAAACTTTTGCCGTTATTTTTATAAAAAGTTATTTTTGTCATTTCCTAACTGCGACAGTAATTCCGTTGTGGGGTCCACCAATGATTGTGCCGTCGTACGAATAATCCCTGATAAAACGAATATTCCTCGACCAAACGAATATTTTATGACAACTTGCATACTTTGCAAAAAATTATAAATATTACCCACAACTATAACATTATACAAAATTCGCACCTTATTACTCAAAATAATATATATTTAGAGAAAATTAAATCTTTATTCATAAAAGTTGGGGTCTTACAATTGAGATTTTGAGCTTATATACACATGTTAATATTTATTGTTATATTACTTTATGGGTAAATATGTTGCTCATTATTGCTTTGCTTAAACATTTCAGTTAAGATAGGACAATGTGGAACCTCGGGAAAGGACAATGGCAAGGCTATGTCTAAATTGTCAAAACGATGTCTAAATATCGAAATGAATTTAATTCCAAGGGTATTGTCCAAGATTCATAGATAGGAAGTTTAACGTAAAATTCACGGTATAAAGAAAATTTAACAGTCTAAAATGTTCAAAGTTCAAATAGAAAGTGAAAAGTCCAAAATATTAATAGTCCAAAAGTTCGTAATTCAAATATATAGTTAGGATTCAACAGGGAAGGTTCAAGTCAAAAGATATTAAATGAAACAAAAAATATTAAGGAAACTTTAACGAATTGTTATTTGATAAATAATGTTAAGAGTTGAAGAAATGAATAATAATTTCTTACGATAGTAAGTTTAAATTTAGGAGTGTGAACATAATGGTATATCTTACCTTAACATGTGACTAAATACTGTTTTTATGTAGTTGATTAACTTATATGTATATTTAAAATTTAATTAGTAACTATCACATATAAGTTTAATGGTTTACACTAACTTGTATACTATGTAATGGTCAAAAGTGACTTGATAGTATATTTGTGTGGTGTACAAGACGGAGTAGAATAAATTTCAAAATAGTTTTTGAATGAAAAAATAATATTTCAAAACAATCTTTTAGAGGAAGCTTTTCAAAATGAATCTTCTAAATGTAGAGTTGTAAACATTGTGTGATGTGTGTGGGTGTTTATACAACTTTTATACAAAAACTCACCTGAACAATTCTTGCACTTTTACTGATATCACCAATACTTAAAGTAGCCTTAGCACGTTAAGAGAAACACCTACATTAAGTATTTTTTAGATAGAGGAAGAAATGATAAGCAAGAAAGTTATTAAACTCCTTATGATAAGTCCTCTGTGTATAGCCGAAACTTAATCATCATATACCACAGTTTTCATGTTTCAAGATTATCTTCAATCTACCACATAATAATTATCCATATTTTTCACATTTAATCTACCACATATTAATTTTTTATATTGTTTACATTTCAAGATTAAAATTTTCTATACTATTCACAATTATTATTATATTATCCATCTTTTGTATTATTAACTTAATGTATTAATATCGCAGATATTTATGTATACAGTGTTTGTGACGTCCCCAAAATCGAGACCAACTTAATCCAATATTAGGACTAACTTAGTCTCGATCTTGTGCGTTCAATACTCTCTAAATTCAGCTTAACAGTATACAAAGATGAAATAATAGCTGAAAATGCGGATAATTAAAATTTTTCTATTTTTATTTATTTCTTGCGTTCCCTGAATCGCAAACTTTACGATTCCCTATATTTTTTCAGAGTAAATGCACTATAAGAGTTCAATTCCCAATGCTTAACATCTTTTATATTGATGTGCTACCTATATAATTCTACATATAAACAATAACCACAATACATTCTCATTTCAAAACAAATATTTCCATTCATTGAACATTTAAGAAATTTATACATCTATATCTTGTACATCATCATCATAGTACCATCTAAGTTTCAACTAAAGGAAACAATATTCCATTGCACATCTTCATATCCATGTCTTCTAGATAATAAGTAGTATAACATTGAACCTTGGATCTGCAAAAAGTTTATTTTTATAAGATTGAGCTCGACAGCTCAGCAAATCTAACAATTTTCATGCTTCACATAATAACATGCCCAAATCATATCTCAAGATTAATACAATTTAAGCAACATATGTAACACATTAATATCAAATATAAATTTAAGACGGAGTTTCCAAAACTCAATCAGATTTAGTCAACCATTGACCTTCATCATTCCACAATTGTATTATATAATTCATATAATCATGTAAAGCCCATATAGCAAATAGGAACTGGAAGACTTGCCTTGCGCAAAAATTACAACGTACGGTTACCTGCGCTTCACATATCCTGTACCAATTTAGTTCATATGCACATATCAGTCACACACACATATATTCAAATCATATTAACTTAGTGTAACTCGTTAACGTATATTGATTTTTAATCTTGCTCTTTTTATTTCCTTATATTCGTCTTGCCATTCTTTTTAAAAATCTTTGTTTAGACTAGTCATTCTATAATTGAACAAGCTAAGCACTTCATAAGTTATTTTCTTATTACAGTTTAAGGGACTTGCTTAGGTATACTACATGGTTTAGACAAATAACAAGCCTGTCTTGAAATCTCAGCAGCACGGCGCCGCCGTATTAAAAATAAGCTTAGGAGTGACGCGGTCGCGCTACTCCATCTAAGGCTATGAACTGAGCTATTTCATGCTCTGCTCAACCCATATTATGCTAGGTTCCTTTCTAAATAAAGCTATCATATTATTCACGGTGTTTTAGACCAAATCAGGTCTCCATTAAAATACTTCCAAGTTGACTTTTTAAAATAAATTTTAGTTCTTTATTTGGAAACTTTGTCAGAACATGATAAACAAAGTCTATTTCCTTATAGCTAGACATTATCTGAACCATTATAAGCACATCGTACATATACACATCTTCAAATGATTCTAGCTAAGCTAGGTTATACTTTTAATTTTCAAAACTCCTCTTAGCTAATTATTTGAAAATTTATTTAATTCATACATGATAGACCAATCCATTCATGGATAATTTGGACACCAAATATAACATATTAAAGAATACAAGACTCCTATACATATGCTCAGAAACTCAAAATACAAAAAAAAAAAAAAAGAAAAAAATTTACTTTCTAAGGACCAGCACGGCGCGCTGGTCTTGACTTGAGAAGTGGCGCGGCCAGGCCACTTCGAGTTGAAACCCAGACAAGCTTTTTTTAGCAGAAATTAGATTTCCATTTTATGATATCAAACCCTATTTACATCTATTAAATTCTGCTAATTCTCAAGTTTTAGAAATAACTTCTCACTTGAGTATTATATCATACACTTGGTGATCACATCAATAAGACTTGGACTTCATAGCTTATAGAACGTACAAAGAAAATTTCATATAGAAATCAAATATCAAAATTCCCAATATATTACATAGGCAAACCAAGCTATAAAATTTCCTTATATTCCTTCATACTAAGCTCAAGGTTTTAAAAAAAATTACCTTTAGAAGCTGATTTCCTCTTGTTTATTTGCTGGATTATGGCTTTTACAATCCTTCCTTTCCAAAGATTCCTTCCCAAACCAGGCTTACTAACACAGTAATTATGAGAATATATTTAGGAGATTATATAGTTCTAGTGGGAAATACTTTGATAGTTGGTTATAGAAATCAAAGGTTTTGGGAAGTAAATGTATTAATTTATAAAGAAGGATTGTTTTGCCTCCACGAACTTTGTTTGCTCAATACGACTATAGGTCTGTTGAGGAGTGGTTTTATGCCTCATAATAAAAGTCCAGCACCAACTCTATTCTCGTGACTCATCATATAAGATACTTGGAGGTTACTCCATAAAATACAGCTCCTACTTGCTTGGTTTATTAATAAGGTTTATATATATAAATATATATCTTCAGTATTTATATGTAAGACCCCAATTTTTATGAATAAAAATTTATTTTTTTCTCGAAATATATTTTTGAATATTATGGTGTGGATTTGATATAACGTTATCATTGTGGGTAATATTTACAAATTTTGCAAAGTAAGCAAGTTGTTATAAAATATTCGATTGGTCGGGAAATATTCGTTTTAACAGGGAATATTGGTACTACGACACAATCATTGGTGGACCCCACAACGGAAGTATTGTCGTAGTTAGAAAACGACAGAATTATCTTTTTATAAAATAAAGGCAAAAGTTTTACCGTTAAATTGTTGAAATACCCAGTGGTAAAAATACAATAATACGCGTGGTTGCATAGTAGCACACGGTATTGATTATTGATGCTTATGTGAGAAGTCACTCAGTTATACTCAATTATTACTATAGTAATTGCTGCATAATATCTCTCATATTATTGCTTCAATTATTGTCATAGTATCATCTGCATAATATTTTATATTATTAAATCAATAATTGAGACGACAAAGTTGTTCATATTATTATTTGCATTACTGATGATGTCTAGAAAGTTCAGTCGAGGAAAGGGGTTTGGTCACCTAATTGCACGTTAATAGGGATAAATCCTTATCGGAAAGCCCCCTATTTCCTGAGAATGGTCTAGTTGTTAAATATTGTGAGTTGTAATATAAATGATGAATAAGTTTGTGTTGATTAAAGATGTTTGTTCATTTAATTTTCTTTAATTCTTCCGTGACCCAATTACCCTCAAAGGAGGTATTTCTATGATTGGCTGGTTTTATTGACCAAACAGGCAATTAATCGGATAAATGAGTAATTAATTGCTATTAGTTCACATGGAAATTACTTTTGGTTCACATGTATGGAACTATTGATTCACATGCATGTACTATTAGGGGAGGTGGTGCAAGATTGATAATACTTGAAGGACTAAATTAAAAATAGAGGTATAGATGAAGGTACTATACTGTAATAATTCGAGCCCCTAATCATTCAATTATCGAAACTATGTTTTCCTATAAATAAAAGCTCATTCTTCTTTCATTCTAACCAATTCACTAAAACTCACAAGAGAAATTATAGGGAGAGAAGCTATAGAGAGAAAGAAGAAGAGTATTCTGCTTCTTCACTATTCCAGTATCCAGTTTTCTTCTAAGGTAAGGGATATTATTTTGTTCAGTATTCGTATGAAATAATATTTTCTTCCATACTCTGTAGTATGTAAGTAATATTATTTCGTTTCGAATTCCTAATTCTACGCTCATTTCGTTAAAGTATTGCTTCTATACTCTGTGAAATTAGTAAAATATCCTTGAAATTTGAGCTTCATCTAGTATCGTTTCACAAGGATATTTTTGTAAACATTATTGTAAATTTTAAGTTTTTCATGCCAGAGTACTATTTATGGGAACTATTTATTAATACGGTACTATCCCCGAAGTACTATTCACGGGGTACTATTCCCGAAGTACTATTCACAGGATATTATTCTCAAAGTAGTATTCACGAAATACTATTCATGGGGTACTATTCATTCATGTACTATTCACCCGGGGTACTATTCATGAAAAAAATTAATTTCTTTTGGTCCAAATTATTTTTGATACAATATTATTCTTGAATTTTACTCCACAAAACAGTATCATGTTAAAAATTTGGACATTATTGGATTCCGGATAAATTAAATTAGAAATATTTAAAAATTTATCCTTTGCTTTTTTTTAATTGAATTCTTATTTCATTGTCATCACCCTCATGCTTATATTGTGATGAAAGTCATCTTTGGCCGTAGTGCGTAGATGGACTGTTGATTGGTATGATTATGACCCGAGATTATTCGGTATAATCATGACCCGTAATGTCACAAATGATGTGATAAAAGTCATCATTGGCCCGTAGTGCATTGATGGACAGTTGTTGGCATGATCATGACCATTGGTGATTACACGAATATCCTTGGCCCATAGTGCATGGATAATTCATGGACGTGATACTATTGAATATCCTTGGCCCATAGTGCATGGATAATTCAGTGATATGAATTATTTATTGAGTTGAGTCTCAGCGATAAAGTTGGTGATAAACTTTTTAAATCATAGAAGATAGTAGATATCATGCTCTACTTGACTCTTCTAATGGATTGCTTGTTCTTCTGCAGTTAAACTTGTTGTTTATTATCAATTTAACACCGTTGAAGGCTAACGATAATTTATTCTACATTATCTTAGTCATAATATTTCTTACTGGGCTAGTTGAGCTCAACCTTTTGCTTTCATTGTTCTCTTCAGAAAATGAGAACGTAGCCGGGACTAGTCGGGGAACGGAGTGATTATTTGAGATGGTGGGTATAGTAGTCCTCACTATTCTATGAAATAGTTTGATAATAAATGTAATGAGGACTCCATTTGATTTTGGATATTGTCTAGAAGACAATATTCGTGTAAAAACTCTCAGCTACGCTTTTGTCGTATTGTATAAAAGAAGTTTGTATTTGATTTTTGTACCAAGTATTTGACGACTCAAAATGGGTGATGTACTTATACCTATTTTGGGGGCGTCACATTATATATATTACGTGAACACTTATATCTTCTGTACTTATCGTGAAGTATACTGTAAAACTGTTGATTGATATATTTGGTCGTAGTGCAAAGAAGAACTGTTGATTAATATATTTGGCCCGTAGTGCAAAGAATAACTGTTGATTGATATCTATGGCCCGTAATGCAAAGATGGACAGGTGTTTGACATGATCATGACCACTAATGATACAAATGAATATCTTTGGCCTGTAGTATAAAGATAAACTATTGTTTGGCATGATCATTGGTTTTACAGTTGAACATCTTTGGCTCGTAGTGCAAAGATAAATATTTAATTGGTATGATCATAACCATTGATATTAAAATTGAATATCTTTGGCCCGTAGTGCAAAGATAGATAATTGATTGGTATGATCATGACCATTGTTGTTACATTTGAATATCTTTGGTGTAGGGAGTAAAGAAGATATGATTATTGAGTGTCTTTAGCCTTTGTGGTAAGGACATTGAGTGAAAGTTCTATTAAGACTATGTGGCAAGGAGAAACTGTTGATTTATATTATTATAAACATAAATTGTGAATTTAACTATAATCTTTGGTGGTTCAGGTGAAGACAGGTGATGAAAGTTCTCATTGTCTTGGGTATAATAAATAACCGTTGATGGGTATTACATGATTGAAATATTAATAATGAAATTTTAATTTGGAGGAGATAGTAGACATTATGTTCTACTTGACTCTTTTAATGGATTATTGATTCCGCTGCAATTATGGTTGAACACTTTTATCATCTACCATATGTTCTAAATATCTGATTTATTACTGATGAATGTTATTGATAATTTAATTATCTTTAGTCATAATACTCTTTACCGGGCTATTTGTGCTTACCCTTTTACTTCACAATTTCTTTCAGGTAATAAGAGCGTAGCTAGGTCAAGCGGGGATAACAGGGAGTAGAGTGATGGTTTGTGACTGTTGAAGTTTCTCAATACATTATAAAACAACATGACAATATATAATTGTATTGAGGACTTAAAATGCGTGTGTCGTATTTTATACGTCATTTAATAGTTAATTTTGGTGAACAACGATAGGGTGAGGTGAACTCAAATTTGAAAGCGTCAAAAATACACCTCATTAGAACGAGGAGGACATAAATCCTCTCGTGTTCTTTTAAAGACTTGAAATATTTATTGTTGTATTTTATATGGCATTGTAATAATTTATGTGTGTATATTGTTGTATTATATTCAGTACAATATTTGTATTAAAACTCACTCCTTATGTGTTGTCGTATTTTGAACGACAGAGTAATAGTTGGAATAGGTAGATTTGTATTTAGATTCTGTACCAAGTATTTTGGCGACTTAAAATGGGTTGTGTGGACTTATTTTGGGAGCGTCACAGTTGATATCAAAGCTTAAGGATATGTTCTCTAGCGGAGATCTGAAACTAGAACTAAGAGAGGAGAGACGAGTAATATCCTTCGCTAGTGTGTGTCATACCTAAGCTGAATTTTCTTACTTAATAAGTTGACAAATTGTGATATGTCAATTAACCTTTGTTTTAAAGTTGTATTCTGGAATGATATCTGAAATCCAAGAGATGAGCAATGGGAAAATCATGATACAGAGAAAATGACTGAGAAGATAAAATCTTAAATAAAAGTAAGGTATTCTCACCTCTTCGAACTACCAGGTATGTAAATTTCGGGAACAAAATTTCATAAGGAGGGGAGATTATAAGACCTCGAATTTTATGAAATAAAAGTATTCAATTTTTTCTATAAATATTATTCTAAATAGTAAGATGATAATTTAATAAATGTTATAGTTAAAGGTGATATGTGCAAATTTTACAAATTAAGCAAGTTGTCATAAAATAAACTATTCATTGTGTCGGGGAATATTCGTACGACAACGCAATCATTGGTGGACCCCACAATAGAATAATTGTCGGATATAGAAACAACAAAAATAACGGCATAACTTTTACCGTTAAATTGTTGAAATACCCAGTGATAATTAAAAGTATAATAATACACGTTGTTCATAGTGGTACGCGATATTGCACAGTAGCACACGGTATTGCACAATATCTCTGATTATTGATACTTACGTAAGAAGTCACTCAGTATTTCAATCAATAAGTGCCACAGTAGTTACTTCATAGTATCTCATATTATTGATTCAATTATTATCACAGTATCATCTGCACAATACTTTATATTATTAAATCAATAATTAACACAACATAGTTACTCATATTATTATTAGCATTATTGATAATGTCTAAAAAGTTCTGTTGAGGAAAGGGGTTATGTTATTTAATTACGCGCCAATAAGGAGAAATCCTTATCGGAAAGCCCCATCTTACCTAGAAAAGATCTGGTTGTCAATATTGTGAGTTATAATATTAATGATGAATAATTGTAGAAAGATTAAAAATGTGTTGTGATAATTATTTATTCAATTTTTGATAGAAATAGAGGGATTTGTCATGAGGCGTTTGTTTTAAGTTTGGCTTATTATTCCACGGTGAGACGTGCTAATTTTTCAGACCGTCGGTTGAAGTTTTAATAGTAAATCAATATAGACTGTCAGTTGAAGTTTTAATAGTAATTCAATATGGATCGTCCGTTTTAATAGTAAATTAATATGGATCGTCCGTGAATCAGTTACTATTTAGTCCATTCTCTTATAAATAAAAGCTCATTTCTTTCTTCTTTCTCACGAATTCACTAAAACTATAGAGATAGAATAAGAAGAGTATTCTGCTGCTACACTATTATATTATCCAATCTCCTACTAAGGTAAGGGGTATTGTTTATTTCATATTCGTAAAGGATGTTATTTTCTTTATACTCATAAAGGTTGTCATTCTATTCCTTTTTAATATGTGAGAATAACATGTCTACGCGGATTACCACATGCCTGGTGAATAATCTTTCTTTTTCATTCTCTATTAAGTTGTGGAAATGACCTGTCTAAGCAAATTACCGCATGACGGGTGAAATTCCATTTGCAGTTTCTTATATTATTTCATTTCATATTCTAAAATCTAAACTTACTATGGTAAGTATTGTTTCTATAATTCTAATCTTTTCATGTCGGGGTACTATTCATTCGGGGTACAATTCATACCGAGGTGTTATTCACGAAAAAATTAGTTTCTTTTTCTATCCAAATTATCTTCAATATTTGAATCTTATTCTTAAATTTGAATCCACATTTTGATCATCATGTTAACCATTTGGACATTCTTGAACTCTAGATAAATTGAATTATAAATCTCTAATATTTATCCTTGATCTCACTTGATTCATTCTTTATATCATTATCATAATCCTCATACTTAAATTGTGGTTAAAGTTATCTTTGGCCTGTAGTGCAAAGATGAACTTTTGATTGGTATGATTATGACCATGAACTGTGTATTGGTATAATTATGACCTTTAATTAATGTTACAGATTAAAGTTCTCATTGGCCCGTAGTGCAAAAAAGAACTGTTGATTGATATCTTTGGCCCATAGTGCAAAGATAGAATATTGTTTGGCATAATCATTGGTTTTAAAGTTGAACATCTTTGGTCCGTAGTGCAAAGATAGACAATTGATTGGTATGATCATGGCCATTGATATTACAATTGAATATCTTTGGCTCGTTGTGCAAAGATAGACAATGGATTGTTATGATCATGACCACTGTTGTTAGATTTGAATGTCTTTGGTGTAGGATGTAAAGACGATATGGTTATTGAGTGTCTTTAGCCTTTATCGCAAGGACATTGAGTGAAATTTCTATTAAGCCTTTGTGGCAAGGAGAAACTGTTGATTTACATTATTATAAACATGAATTGTGAATTTAACTATAATCTTTGGTGGTTCAGATGAAGATAGATGATGAAAGTTCGCTTTGTCTTAGGCACAACAAAGAACTGTTGATGGGTATTACAGAAATAAAATATTAATGATAGACTTTTAATTTAGAGGAGATAATAGACATTATATTCTACTTCACTTTTCTAATGGATTGTTGATGTAATATCCCAAGTGTTTATTAATTGAGTATATGACAATGATACTTATAAAAAGATAATGAACATGTTAAACTTTAAAGAATATATAATACTCAAAATATAATTGAGTTTAAGTGAAGGTTATAAAATAAAGCTTGCGAGAATTTATTTAGAAAAATAATGGAATAAGAAATTTAAAACCTCTATTAAGGTAATGTGTTAAAATTATTCTAAAATAAATTTTTTGAAAGAGATGTGATATAAACCGAGTAAAGAGGTTTCGTTGATTTAGAGGACGGAATCCTTATAAGGAGAAAAATATGTGACAAGTCAATTTTTCAGAAATTATTATGATAAGAATTTAATAAATAAATTTCTTATTATTAGATGTTTTGAGTTTGGGTATGTGCATATGTGTGATATATATTGCGAAATATGTGGTTTGGTGTGAAGAAAATTATATATTTATATATTGGAGGAAAAGAGGTGTAATAGTTAATTAAACTATTGAAGAAAATAAATGAAGTTGTTTGAAAAAAAATTAATCAATAATATTACTTAATCTAATTAAGTTAAAATTTTATTGTGAGATAATATAATTTGATTGTTATGCCTTGTGGGCAATGAAAATTATTATGAATTAAGTTTCATAAATAATGTGAGTGATTCACTTAATTAAAATAGTGAATTAATGTGAATATATTTGTTTTAATTAAATGAGAGATTAATATATATATATATATATATATATATATATATATATATATATATATATATATATATATAATAATGTAGTAAGATTGTGAGTTTTGTAAATAGTTAGAAATATTAATGGAATTGAATAAATATTTTATTTGGAACGTTTATGGATTTGAATAAATGTTCGATGGAAATTATATTAGAATGGAAATATTCTAATTTAATTAAATAATTAAATTAGAGGATTAGTGATTTTTTAAAGAAATTTGTAGTTATATTGGTAAGGTTTGTTTGAATTTATTAATTAATTAAGATTGAATTAATTTGGTTGGTTTTTAGGTGCGACAGAAAGGAATTATATGATAAAGAGAAATATTAAAAGAAATTATAAGGAGGATTTTGGTTGCTAGCCTAACAGGGCCTACTATCTAATTGATGGAGTAAATAGGATATACGTTTTTTGTTAGTTTATTATACGTGCTTTGTCAGTTTATTATACGTGTTTGGTCAATTTATTTGCTAAAACATAGAGAAGAGGAGAGAAAGAGAGAAATTGAGAGGAAGAGAAGAGAAATTCTATGTAAAAATTTGAGAATCAAAGAAAAGCAAGGAGATTGTTCAAGCTTTATAGTTAATCAAATGCAGTAATCTGAATCATAAACACTAGTTCATACTCTCTTGAGTTTTTCATCTAAAAATGGATTTCTAGGGTTGATTTGTTAAAGTGTTGGTTATAAGTGTTAATGGGTATGAATAATTCATTTTTATATCATATATAAGTGGATTTTGAGTAATTGAATCCATGAAAATATGTTTTAAAATACTGAATTGAGTTTTTGGTTGAATATGTACATTTTGGCTTACTTCGAGACTAAAATTGATGGTTAGTTCATGTATAGAATCTGAAATTGGTGTTAAATATTGTTAATGTATTGAAATACAAAAACAACAGAAGTTGAATGAGTCAATTTGGTTAAATAACGAACTCGTGGTGTTCGATCTCGCTAAACATGCTAAATATGAAATTTTAGTATGAATTTTGAAATTGGATGATTGGAATAGTTGTGGGTGTTTTTAGAAGTTGTTGATTTTCTGTTATGTTATGTTTTTATAAGTCAATGGTCCATATAGTCAAAAACGGACTGATTTGAATGAGTATAACTTGAGTTATGATGATTAGAAGGAGATTTGGTCAAAAAATCGCGAATGAGAAAATCTGCAGGATTTTCTTATCTTGATGGTATGGCCATACGATATATATAAATGAATTGTGTTTGGGCGCCACAACGCCGTCCACTTGGTCAACTAAAGTCAAGGCCCAACACCACAACACCGGGAATACAAAGGAAACCTGCGTCGCAACGCTGGTGGCATGGTCTGTCATGCGCAGAGAAGTTATTTTTCGAACAGAACATAAAGAAACTTATTGTTACCACTTTTAAATAACATTTCACCCTTAATTAATTATAATGAGGGACTATAAATGCTTAATATTAAGTATTAATTGAAAGATTAATTTAATTAGTTTAATATACATTTAAATATTGTAAAGGCTAGACATAGTAACTTAATTAAATATTAAGTGACTATTTAAATGAGATACTTAGAATTATAAGATGAAGTTAATTTATTTAACTTTCAGGAATGCAATTCATTTAATAAAGTGTAATGACAAACTAATAAGCCTTAACTAATCGTAAAGTAATGAGATAAGGGTTAACTTAATTAATGTTAACAATTATTGTACGTCTAAATTGATGTGAAGAAAAGCTTTAAGACTTAATTAAATATTAAGTGATAACGTAATGAGATGAAAGACGAAGGTTAATGTAAATAACCTTAATGAACATCAAAAGTTTATAGTAAGCCTTAGAGATTTAACTGAATGTTAAGTGTTAGTTAAAAAAATGAGATAGATTAAAGTATGTGAGTAGAGTTACACAGTCGATTATTATGTGTCGATTATGTGGCTAATTGTTGTGCATATGTACACTTAAATTGTGTAAGATTCGTGAAGTTCATATAACTATAAGATGTTTCGGTAATTGGTAATCTATGAGACAGACAAGTCTTTCAGTTCCTATTTGATATGTGAACTTGATGATTAATTATTTTAAATTTGTAATGTAAAGAGCCTGATGTATTACATATGTTGTAAGTATGAAGTGTTAAAGTCAATTTATGACTACATTAATTGAGTAAAGAATGCTGATTATAGAATTCAATCTTTATTTGATATGTGACGTGATATGTAAGTTATGTTTAGTCATATGTTTATGTTGTATAAGATGAACATGTTATTTATGTGCTACGTGATGCATGAAAACTGTTAGATTTCGCTGAGGTGTCGAGCTCATTCTTGTAAATAACCATTTTTGTAGGTTAAGGATTCAAGGTAACGTTATGTGCTACCTGAATGACATGGATTAAAATGATGCATGAAGATTAAATGTTTTATTTGAAGTTATTGCTTGAACTATGTTAACATTTTGATAAATGTATTTATGTTGAGTTGTAAAGTTTGTATTGAGATGTAAACTTTTATGATAAGTTCGACAAGGCGAATCATAATATTAACATGATTCTAAGATATTTAGATGTAAAGGTTGAATATTTTGGGAATGAGAACGGTTTGTAATAGAAAATTTTAAATTATTCCGTATTTTATTATTGTAAGTATCGAATAATGATGTAAGAATTAGATGTTAGATGTATTGTTAACGATCGAAGTCGAGAGTTGAATTGTATGAATTTTGGGGTCGTTACAGTTGATTCCGCTGTAATTATGGTTGAACACTTTTATCATCTACCATATGTTCTAAATATCTAATTTATTACCGATGAAGACTATTGATAATTTAATTATCTTTAGTCATAATTCACTTTACTTGGCTATTTGTGCGCACCCTTTTGGTTCACAATTCCTTTCAAGTAATAAGAATGTAGTTGGGTTGAGCAGGGATAACAGGAAAGTAGAATGATGGTTTGTGATTGTTGAAGTTTCTCAATACATTATAAAATAGCTTGACAATATATAATTATATTGAGGACTTAAAATGTGTGTGTCATATTTTATACGTCATTTAATAGTTAATTTTGGTGAACAACAATAGGGTGAGGTGAACTCAAATTTGAAAGCGTCAATTTTTTTAAAAATTTTTAAATTCATCTGATTACGTCTAAATTGATGTGTCATATAAGAAAATTGATGACATGGTCACATCACGTGACAAAAAAATACTTATGTGTAATATTGAGTCTCATTTTTACATATATTTAATTAATTTTTTATACCAAAAAGGATAAATATAAGACTATTATTAATTTTATTTTTAAAATTGTCATTAAATTTACTTTAAAAATTAAATTTACCTACAAAATTAATATTTTACCGAAAGGGTAAAATTATCATTAAATTTGCTTTAAAAATAAATAATGGTTTTATATTAAAATTATAATAATTATTTACTTTAAAATTAATAATGGTCATATATTTATTTGGTATAAAAAATTAATTGAATAAATTTTAAAATGATACTCAATATTACACATAAGTATTTTTTAGTCATGTGTTGTTGTCATGTTATCAATTTTTTGATGCGGTACTATCAATTTAGAAGTAATCAATTTTTTTTTAAAGTTTAGTCCCCTAATTGAAAAAATTGAGAAGACAATCTCCAAAGTGGGAATTTTTTTTTAAGGTTTAATCCTCTAATTGAAAAACTTGAGAAGACAATCCCCATAATGAAAAAATATTAAAAGTTCATGGTATTAATCCATATTTAGGCTTTATATTTTGAGATATAACGAATGTTTAATTTAATAATAATAACATAATAGTAAAGTTATATCCTCATAGTTGATAATATTATGCCATATTGTTATAGAACTAAAGAAATAACAAGAGATGTAAGATAAAAATTTAGAGAATTTCTTTTTCTTTTGGGTGTGTTCTCTCATTTGATAGGAGTGACCTTTTATAGGAAAATAAAAGGGGACACAAATCTAACAATATTAATTACATCATAGACTAGGCCATTGGCCTAGTTTTATAGCAATTGACTTAGGAGGAAATCATAATATTATAACACTCCCCCTTGATTTTCTAAGATAGGAGATTATGTCTCATTAAAAATCTTGCTGAGAAAACCCAATGGAAAAAAACTTAGCGAAGGGAAAAAGAGTATATATCTCCCGCTCAAAAAGGAATTCATTATTCTTTGATGAAATGTTATAATAAGTCTTTCAATTGATGGATTCCAATCTTATTCCGAAGTTTTGTAAACGTTGCATTTGGTAATGACTTTGTGAATAAGTCGGCTAGATTATCACATGATCGAATTTGATGCACATCTATATCACCCTTCTTTTGCAGCTCATGTGTGTAGAAGAATTTAGGTGAAATATGTTTTGTTCTATCTCCCTTGATGTACTCTACTTTAAGTTGAGCAATGCATGCAGCGTTATCCTCATACATAATTGTAGGAATATATTTGATTGATGGTAATCTGTATGACTCTTGGATATGCTGAATAATTGACCTCAACCAAACACACTCTCTACTTGTTTAATGTATTGCGAGAATTTTTGAGTGATTTGTAGATGTAGCTGTCATGGTTTTCTTTGTGGATTTCTAGGATATACCTGTGTCACAATATGTAAATACATAACCTGTTTGTGATCTCTCATTGTGTGGATCTGATAAATATCCTGCATCAGTATATCCAACTAATCGCGACGTTGAATCTCTTGGATAAAATAATGCAAGATCTATACTTCCACGGAGGTATCTCAAAATGTGTTTGATCCCATCCCAATGCCTCTAGTCGGAGAAGAACTGTATCTTGTCAACAGTTGACAGCAAAAATAATATCGGGTCGTGTAGAGTTTCCAAGATACATAAGAGCACCTATTGCATTTAGGTATGGAACTTCAGGTCCAAGAACTTCTTCCCCACTTTCTAGAGATCGAAATGGATCTTTATCAACTTCTAGAGATCGAACAACCATTGGGGTAGTTAAACGATGAGTTTTATCTATATAGAAACGACTAAGAATCTTTTCAGTATATGTGGATTGATGAACAATAATCACAGATGCTAAATATTCCACTTGTATTCTCAAACAGAATTTTATCTTTCCAAGATCTTTCATTTCAAATTCATCCTTTAAATAAGTAGTAGCTATTGTGAGTTCTTCAGGAGTACCTACAAGATTGAAATCATTCACATATGCAACAATGATGGTAAATCTATTTTGTGTTTTTGTAATAAAAATGCATGGGCAAACTTGATTATTTGTATACCCGTCTTTTATTAAATAATCACTAAGTCGATTATACCTCATACGACCATACTGTTTCAACCCATATAATGAGCGTTGCAACTTGATTGAATATATGTGACGGGGCTTTTGTGATTTAACCATTTTTAATCCTTCAGAAATTCTCACGTAGATCTCACTATCAAGTGAGCCATATAGGTATGCTTTTACAGCATCCATCAGATGTGTTTCCAAACTTTCTATGGTTGTCATACATAGTAAAAAGCTAAAAGTGACTCCATTCATTACTGAAGGGTATGTATCATGATAATCAATACCAGGTATTTGTGAAAAACCTTGAGCTATAAGTCGGATTTTGTATCTCACAATTTATTTTTTCTCATTTCACTTTACTACAAATACCCATTTGTTTCCAACTAGGATTACTCCCAGCGGTATTTGGACTACTGGTCCAAATATTTCTCTTTTCAATAATGATTGTAGCTCAGTTTGAATAACATCTATCTATATTGGCCAATCCTTTCTTTTCTGACATTATTCCACGTTTTATGGTTTAGGATCCATGTTAGAAATCATAGTAATATTTGATGCTACAGAGAAAGAAAATATATCATCAATCATGACTTTTTTTCGATCCCATATTTTCTCATAATGTACATAATTTATTGAGATCTCTGGGTATTCATCTCTTATCCCTTCGCTGAGATCTTTTACTTTTTATGGGGGTATTCCAACTTTTGGAATAATTGCTACTTCTGGAGCGGGTATTATTTCTAGAACTCCCTTATTTGCCTTTTGTTTTCGTGGTGCAGTGTATTTTGCACCAACTGGTCTTCCACTCTTCTGGCATGGTTTAGATTCTTTTGTTGTCTTAATTGTCAATTATTTAGGAATTAACTATTCGATAGGTATTTCTAACTTTGTTAGAGAATTCACTGCAGGTGTATGTGATTTTATCATTTTTCTAGCATCATTAAATGCATGTGACATTTGATTTGCAAGATTTTGTAAATACATAATTCTTTGAACTTCAATTTCATATTGTCCTGTGTGAGGATCAAATGAATTTAATTATGATACATTCCATGATATTTTAGAGGGATTTTTATTTAAAAGTTTCCCTCCCCCTAACGGTGGAAATACAGATTCATCAAAGTGACAATCTGCATAACATGCAGTAAAAACATCTCCATATAAAGACTCAAGATATCTAATAATAGAAGAAGAATCAAAACCAACATAGATTCCAATTCTTCGTTGGGCTCCCATTTTAGTCTTTTGTGGAGATGCAATTGGAACATATACCGTACTTCCAAAAACTCGAAGGTGTGAAATGTTAGGTATCTGACCAAGAACTAATTGTAGAGGAGAATATTTATGAAGAGTTGTTGGCCTTACTCGAATGATGGCTGCAGCGTGAAGAATTGCATGACCCAAAACTGAGGTTCGTAAGTTAGACCTTAATATTAATGGATGTGCAATTAGTTGAAGTCTTTTGATTAAAGATTCAGCTAAACCATTTTGTGTATGTATATGAGGAACATAATGCTCAATGGAGATTCCAATAGTCATGCAAAAGTCATTAAATGTCATTGATGAAAATTCAGCTGCATTATCAAGTCGAATTGACTTGATTGGATGATCTGGGAACTGAGCCCATAACTTGATTATTTGAGCAATAAGTTTAGAGAAGACAAAATTTCAAGATGAGAAGAGACAAAAATGAGACCATCTAGTTGAAGCATCTATTAAAACCATGAAATATCGAAATGGGCCAGACAATGGATGAATGGGTCCACAAATATCTGCTTAGATTCTCTCTAAGAATTTTGGGGTTTTATTATAAACTTTTGTTGGTGATGGTCGAACAATTAATTTTCCTTTAGAACATGCAGTACAAGGAAAATCATTACTAAGAAAACACCTTCTGATTCTTGAGAGGATGACCAGTAGAATTTTTAATAATGCGACACATCATAGATGTGCTTGGATGACCGAGTCTTTCATGCCAAAGCATAAATTATTTAGGATCTATGAATTTTGGAATCACAATAGTATGAGACTTAATTGCTCTAATCTTCATAGTATATATATAACCCAGAAGAAATAGAATGAAGTTTTTATAGAAATAGTAAAAGTGATGAAAAGATATTCATTATCATTTTCATTTGTTGTTTCAATGTGAAAATCATTTAGTCGAATATCTTTAAAACTAATCAAATTTATTCTTGATTTACTAGAATATAGAGCATTTTTGATGAAAAATTGTGTCTCATTTGGTAACATGAAATTACATTTTCCAAATTCCTCGATTAAATTTGATATCCCAGAGATAGTTCTCACGTTTCCCTTAGCTTTGGTTAGTCGTGAAAAATAGGATTATATGAGTTGTTGCACTGTCTGCTAGATATGTATCTTCCATATCCATTAAAGTTGGTCTAACATATAAAAATATATTAAAAACATATATTTGATTCATAATATTATACACGAGGAACACATAATATTATACATGTAGCGTACAAAATGAAAATTAATAATATTATACATGCAAGGGTGCTTAATTAAAATAAGAAATTATTTGATATCCCAAAAGATGCTTTTAGAAAGTCCAACAATATCACCAAACTTTTCTTCATTGTTAGTCATTGCTGGAGCATCAACAATATTCAATTGGTGGTTAACAAAGTTTATTTCTGTCGCCTTTTCTTTGCTCTTTTGAGACTCCTGGTATAAATTAACCAGGTGCCTCGGCGTATGACAGGTACGCGACCAATGCCCTTTCATCCCACAGTTGAAACAAACATTTGGTTTGTTATTTGTTTGTGGTGCATTTTCTTTATTTTTATCCGATCCAGACTCTTGCCACTTCTGGTGCCCTAAATTGTTGCGATTGTGAAATTTATTGATATGATAGCCTCGTTTAATTTTTTATCCCCAAGACTTCTTATTATTTTTCTATCCATTATCACATTTATTCTGCTAAAATGACGTGTTGTTAATGTCTGGTAATGGGATAGAACCCGTTGGCTGTACTTGATGATTTTTCAAAAATAATTCATTATTCTTTTCCGTAACAAGGAGGATAGATAATAATTCACTAAATTTTGTGAACTTACTTTGTCTATATTGTTGTTACAGAATCATATTGGTGGGATGAAAAGTTAAAAGCGTTTTTTCTAACATTTGGGTTTCAGAAATTGGATCCCCACACAAAGCCAAAGTAGAGGTTATTTTATAGACATTAGAACTATACTTTATAATTGATTTATAATCTTGTAGTCTTAAATTAAACAGCTCAAATTTGGCACTAAGGAGAATAACCAATTTTTGGTGGTCAAACATTTCCTTTAGTTGTATCCATAAGGTTAAAGGATCTTTAACTGTTAAATATTCAGTTTTTAATCCTTCATCAACGTGATGACGAATAAAGATTATGGCTTGTGCATTTTGTGTCGTAGTTACTTTGTTTCCTGATTCAATGGTCTTTTCTAACCCATTTGCACTAAGGTGTAATTATGCATCAAGTGCCCAAGCCAAATAGTTGTCTCTAGAGATTTTAAAAATTGAAAAATCTATTTTTGCTAGATTTACCATCTATTCTGATTTAAAACATAATAATTTTCATTATTTATTAATGTATGTAATAAATAATTGCATACATGATAGGGAGAAGACAAATGTATGAGAACAAAAAAATTTGGAAGCCTCAGTAATGTCATCAACATAACTCAACTTTTCCCCCCGAACCTTTGTGGGAATTTATGTTCAACTTCCCACCACTAAGCCACCACATCAAGCGATGATAAATATATAAACAATATAAATATATAAACGTTTATTTTATTAACATATCCTTTTAGTCAGAAGGTATGCAATCACTAATGTATATAAAAGTATTATTGTACACATCATAAAAAAATATATGTACAAAATTGCAAATGGATCTTTACCCGGCATGCTGTAGTTCGCGTAAACAAATTATTTCCACAAATTGCTAATAAAGAATGAATACGAAGGGGTATTCACCAAGCATGCGGTAGTCCGCGTAGTCACACACAAGTTAATAAATGGTAAAAAGGTTCCCACCAAGTCTTGTAAGATCAACAAGAATAGATGGTACCACTGTAAATAACAAAATTTAAAAATGGACAATAAAACATGAATATAATTTGACAATTTAAAAAAATATAATTGGTGTCAAAGCCAAATCGGTAGTATAATGCTTAATTGCAAGAATTTAAAATTTTACCGTCTCAATTGGTTGGAGTTTTGTGCTGATAATGTGTTATAAAAAACTAAAGAAATAACAAGAGATGTAAGATACAAGTTTAGAGAACTTCTTTTGGGTGTGTTCTTTCATTTGATAGGAGTGGCCTTTTATAGGCAAGAAAAGGAGACAAATCCAACAATATTAATTATATTATAGACTAAGCCATTGACCTAGTTTTATAGATATTGACTTCAGAGGAAATCATAATATTATAACACATCATTTATAAAGAGAAGAAATTTATTAGTTAAATTTTTTTTTTGGCAAATGATAGGACAGAGCGACTATTAAGAGTTTTTGGATAATAAACAATGCTTAGGAGACTTCGAACGGAATTATTACTCCCACATTACAACAAGAAGAAGAAAATAGCATCATTTGTCATTAATTTTTCGTTAATTGTTTTTAGTAATAGTATAAAATAACACAATCGGTTATACTTTATCATTATAGTTCTGATCACTACTAAACTAAAAATTCATTAAATTTACTAATAAAAATATATCCTTAAATTATATAAATTAGACTATTATTTTAAAAAGTACCCGAGACATCATAATTGGTACTACTTGAAATAACAACTTTTGACAAATAAGAGTGATTTTGCGTTCAATCAATTGTTTCACATCCAACATTAATCCGGTCAGAAAAGATTTGAACAGGGGCATAGGCGGCAAAGGTTAATTATGTTTCGGACTGTTTGAATCAAAAAGTTCTTTCAGGCAAAAATTACAAACAAAAACCTTGAGACATCAATTACTTTGCTCAGATGATTACCATTACACTTGCACTGAAAAGGAGTATCAAATCACAAATTTGTGGGGAGACGGGGAGAGTAAAAGAAGTCTGTCATCTGCTCTGCACTTGAGAAACAGGGTTGTGTGTTTATTACTATTATATATACATTAACAGGGGAGAGTGAAGATTCAAACAAAACCCAGTCCAAAGGTGGAACTATTCCCGCCAATATCCAAGTTATTTGACAACTAGCTTCTTGCCAAATCTTATGTGACAGGTTGAAAAGTGAGCAAAACTCTTATGTGACATGAAATTCATAATAACCAACTTTGGAATAAGAAATTATGTTGCTAATACATCATAAACAAACTTGGAATATTCTCAACCTTTAAGCAGTTGCAGCCATGGGCACAGATCTGTAACATGCTCTCTTCACTGCACGAACAATATCTTCAACCTGCAAGATCAAAAGAAGAGAGGAATAAATAAATAACTTTAAAAGTTTAACCAATCCAAACAGGTCAAAAGAACATACAATATAAGAATCTGAAGGGATAGGAGACGTGATGCTGAAAATTTATCCACAAAGTGCAAGAAACCCCACACGTTGTAGTAGTAAAATGTGCAAGAAACGACTACAGTTTTAAGTAATCCTCAAAACAAAAGGAAAAAAAAAAATAACCAACCTGTGGAACAGCCAGTCTCTCAAGATTAGCAGCATAAGGCATGGGAACATCCGCCCCGCAAATCCTCTCCACCGAAGCATCTAGATAACTAAAGCTTTCCTCAATAACAGATGCACTATTAAGAACACAAGAAACAGTTGATACTAAGGGCCCATCAAGTCACCAAGTACAAGATCTAGATGTTTATACATGAGTTATTGATGTATAAATTAATTTTAATATCAGTACAAGGTATTTTGTAAAAAGGAGATGGACCAAACCAGATTTCAGCGCCAACACCATGTTGAGGAAAACCTTCTTCAACTGTTACAAGCCTGTTAGTTTTCCTAACTGAAGCATTGATTGCTTGTCTATCTAGTGGCCTAATTGAGCGCAGATTTATGACCTACAATGGAATAATAACAACTGAGAGGAAGATAATTTTCAGATTAAACAAACAGAAATAACTCAAAATTGAAAAATAATAATAAATTTGAGAGTTTGATTTTCCGGTTATGTATTTATTTACCTCAGCATTTATCCCATCCTTGGCAAGTATGTCAGCTGCCTGAACATCAAACAACACATTACATTCAAATGAAGGGAAATTATATCTTCTAATTAAAACTCAATCACAATCTAAACAAGAATTCAAAAGAAATTCTAAAACAAAAGTAGCAAAAGAAAAGACATGTAATAGTCTATATATAAGACAGTCAAAAATATAGAAAAGAAATTCCATTACCAAAGTGGTAAAAAAGTAAAGGAGTTCAACATCCTCTAGCAAAAAAATTTTGCGGGCACAAGCACCCATAAGCAGGCAAGATTGTTCAGTTGTAAACTCAACAACAACAAGAATGTTGGATGTTAATTCAAACTCCACCAGATTTTCGATTACTAGTTTTCAGCTGTTAGTTATTTTTGAATAAAATCCTTTTATCTGAAGGATAGAATTAAATCAGTTTAGTTTTAAATTTTGAATCAGCCTTATCATGTTTAGGCTTATCCTTGATTCTAATGCCTATACAAAGACCAGCTTGCTGTCATATGTAAGGTACCACAAATAAAATAAAAAAGTTCAGTTCTTCTCATTCCTTTAAATATTCATTGTTCTGTTTTTCTTTGCTGCTGCTGCGTTAACAAAGTTTGGCAACAGGTAACAACTTTCAACCACATGTTCCTATCTTTAAAGGTGAAAAGTATCAGTTTTGGAGTATTAAGATGAAAACCATGTTTGTTTCTCGACTTATGGGAACTTGTTGAGAATGGTTATACAATATATGAAGGAGATGGAATTACTGTTGCCCAAATGAAAGAGATGAAAAAAAATAACAAGAAAGATGCAAAAGCATTGTCATATATACAACAAGGGTTGGAAGATACAATCTTCCCTAGCATCATGGGTGCACAAACATTGAGGGAAGCATGGGACTGGGAGTTGCTGCGAAATGAATATGAAGGTTCAAATCAGTTAATTACTCATAAATTGCAAACTCTTCGCCGAGACTTTGAAATGTTGTTGATGAAAAGTTTTGAGACAATATATTATTTTTCTATAAGAGTTACTTCTATTGTTAATTAAGTAAAGTCTCTTGGTGAAAATATGTCTGATCAAAAGATTGTTCAAAAAGTTTTGTGGAGTTTAACTCCAAAGTATAATTTTGTTGTAGCTGCAATTGAGGAATGGAAAGATTTGTCTACTTTATCATTTACTCAATTAATGGGTTAATTGAAAACACATGAGGAAAGATTTGAGCAGGATTGTTGAAAATCAAGTTGAACAAGTTTTCCAGTCAAAGATCGACTTGAAGGCAGGTGTAAGCTCACATTCTCGTGGGTGGAAGAATCATTCAAAAGATAAACGTGAAAGTGCTCGAGGAGGAGGAAAGAGTTGAAACCAGACTCAAAAAAATTACAGCAGAGGTAATGGTGACAAAACCTAGAGCAGGAATAGTGGGAAGCACTTTAACAAAGCTAGTGCTCATAAGCACTTCAACGGTTGCAATGGTGAGAAACACAAATCAGGTAATTATGAACTTCTCACCTGTTATAATTGCAATAAGAAAGGTCATATTGAGAAAGATTGTCAGTATAAAAACAAGGATCCAAATATTCCTATTTGCTCTATTTGTGGAAAATATGGACATACTCAAGATAATTGTTGGTATAACAAGAAAAATGAAGCAAAGTTTCATGAAGAAAAATGTGATAATAATGAGTCGTCGTTTCTGTGTTGTTTAACTGAAACTGTAAAGCATGTTTGGTATCTTAATAGTGGCTGCAGTAATCACATGTCCAGTGATAAGTCTATCTTTGTTAAAATTGATGAATTCGTAAATTCTTGGGTCAACTTAGGGAATAATGAGCATGTTCAGGTTTATGGAAAAGGAGTAGTCTCCATTGATACCAAGTTTGGTAAAAAACTTATCTTAGATGTAATGTATGTTCCACGGTTGGGTCAAAATCTTGTTAGTGTGGGTCAACTACTTAAGAAAGGATACTACGTTGTTTTTGATGATGATTGTTACATAATTTACAATAAAGAGGATAAGAAATTATTATTGTCTGTAAAAATGACTGAAAATAATGGGTTTCCCCTTTAATTTTCTAAGCTTAATTGTAATGCATTTAGTGTTATTGATGACTCGTGGCTATGGCACAAAAGATATGGGCATTCGAATTTTGATGGCCTAAGGTTGATGCAAAGAAAGGCAATGATGAATGGGTTGCCTGCAGTAACTAAAGATCGTGAAGTCGGTAAAAATTTCATTTCAAGTGGGGAAGTCTTGGAGAGCAAAAGCACCGTTAATGCTAGTGCATGCTGATTTATGTGGCCCTATGCGTACAACCTCGTTAGCAGAGAACAAGTACTATTTGGTATTTGTAGATTTTTCTCGACTAACGTGGGTTTATTTTATCAAACAGAAATATGAAGCATTATCAGGATTCTTGGAATTCAAAGCATATGCTGAGAAACAATACAGACATTCTTGGAAAACACTACGAACAGATCGCGGTGGTGAATTCACATATGAGGAGTTCTCCTCTTTTTGTAAAAGTGCAGAATTTCGAAGAGAACTTATTGTAAGTTATACTCATGACAAAATGGGGTTGCTTTGACGAAAGAATAAAAGCATAATTGAAGTTGCGAGATGTATGTTGAAAGAAAGAAGACTACCCAAGAAGTTTTGGACTGAAGTAGTGTCAACTGCAGTGTATTTAATAAATCGTTTTCCTACAAAGGTTGTTTAAGGCAAAACTCCTTATGAAGCTTGGCATAGGAGAGGTCAAATGTGAATCACCTAAAGGTATATGGTTAATTGGTTCTATTATGCTCACATTCCATATCAAAAAAAGAGAGAAATTAGATGATAAAAGTTAAAAATGTATCTTTATTGGTTATAGTGAGGAGACAAAGGGTTATAAACTTTATGATCTTTCTAACGATCAATTACTTGTTAATCGTGGTGTTTTAAATGAAAATGATTATTGGAATTGGGAAAGAGATACTGAAAATTTTTCTGAAGTGTCAAAGGTGATAGGGGAAGAAAAGTCCTTTGAAGAATAACTCTTGATAAAAAGTCTGAGTCGCCACCAAAGAAGTTATGGAGTCTAGCGGACATATATCAATCTTGTGAATTTGTTTTTGCAACATTTGAACCGATTTCATTTGAAGAAGCAAAGAAAAGTGCTGAATGGAAGGATGCAATGAAAGAGGAAACTGATGTCATTGAAAGAAATAGTACATGACACCTAGTCAATCTATTGGACTGAAGTGGATTTACAAGTGCAAATTAAATTATGATAGTACACTTCAAAGGCACAAAACACGATTAGTAGCAAAGGGATATTCACAAATACCTGAAATCGATTATTCTGAAACATTTTCTCCTGTGGCAAGGATTGACACCATCAAGACTGTCCTCGCATTAGCAGCGCAAAGGAAATGGCAAGTTTATCAATTTGAGGTGAAGTCGACATTTCTAAATGGAGAGTTAGAAGAAAACGTATATGTTGAGCAACCGAAAGGCTTTTAAGTCAAAAGGATGGAAAACAAAGTCTACAAATTGCAGAAAGCTCTTTATGGAGTTAAACAAGCTCCTAGAACTTGGTACGAGAAGATTGACAAGAATTTTATCCAGCACAACTTCAAGAAAAGTAAGAGTGAGTCGACCTTGTACATAAAAACTCATGGTACTGATTTCTTGATTGTTTGTCTCTATGTTGATGATATGATATATACCGATAACTCACAAAGATTGATTAAAGAATTTAAGAAAAGCATCATGTCTAAGTTAGAGATGACAGATTTGGGCCTACTACATTACTTCTTGGTTATGGAGATTGTTCAGGATTCTTACGGAATTCTCGTGACAAGAAAAATATGTTACTGATCTGTTGAAGAAGTTTAAACTGTCAAGTTGTAATCCTGCAAAAACCACAATGAACACCAATGAAAAACTGGTGTTAGATGATGGAGCTAAAAGATGTGATTTGAAAGAGTATTATAGTTTGGTCGGAGGATTGATTTATCTCACTCGAAGCCAGATATAATGTTTGCAGTTAGTTTGTTGTTGCGCTTTATGTAGAATCCAAGCAAAGTTCATTATGGTGCAACAAAGAGAGTTTTGAGATATGTTCGTGGCACGATTATTATGGGATCAGGTATCATAATGTTGATAATTTTAAGTTAATCGCCTATACTGATAGTGATTGGGCAGGTTGCACAGATGATCATAAAAGTACTTCCGGATTTGCTCTTTGTCTTGGTTATGGAATGATGGGTAACAAATAAGCAACACTCAGTTGCTTTATCAAGTTCAGAAGCTGAATATATAGCTGCTACAAAAGTCGCATGTCAAGTTGTGTGGTTGAGGAGGATATTATTTGATTTAAAGGAGAAGCAAGAGAGGCCAACAACTATATTCTGTGATAACAAGTCCAGCATCGCGATGACTCGAAATCCAATTTTTCATGGAAGAACTAAACATATTGAGCTTCATCGTCACTACATCCAAGAGCTCGTAGCAAAAGGTGAAGTAAAACTAGATTTTTGCAGCATGGAGGACCAAATTGCAGATGAGTTCACAAAAGCGTTGACCATAGAAAAGTTCTACAAGTTCAGGAGCATACCTGGATGTTGTGCTCGTTCGAATGAAGGCAAGATATGTTGGATGTTAATTCAAACTCCTCCAGATTTTTTGTTACTAGTTTTTAGTTATTTTTGAATAAAATCCTTCTATCTGAAGGATATAATTAAATCAATTTAGTTTTTAATTTTGAATCAACCATATCAAGTTTGTTAGACTTATCCTTGATTCTAATGCATATATAAAGGCCATCTTACTGTCATATGTAAGGTACCACAAATAAAATAAAAAGTTCAATTCTTCTCCTTTAAATATTCATTGTTCTGTTTTTCCTTGCTGCTGTGTTAACAAAGAAGGCCAACCTCTTAGCAGGGCCAAAATTAAATAGGGGTATAATCATTTATAATTCCCTTGGTCGCAGAAACGAGAGAGCACACGGCACAATGAAAGTGCAGGTAGTACTAAGCTGAAGGCAACCTCACATTCTTTTGTTTGCTCTCTCCGTAAATGATTCAATTTTAAGACCAAAAAGGCAAAAAGGGTGAAAACCCGAGTACACACGAAGAATACACACATGCAATTACTAGGCTCTAGGCAATCTCATAAGATACAAGAACCTGAAACACGTCAATACAAATTACCATGCAGTGGTTCATGGTCTTGGTAACCAAAAACATCATGCCTGGTATGTTATTTTATTGTTGCATAAATCCTATACATATTCCTCAACATGAACTTTGGTTTCCCCCAACAAATTTTCTTCTTACATGGGCTCCTTGTACACGACAATGGAGAGCCCTATGATGACAAATAGAAGTTAAATTATGAGTCTTGCTATACATTGCGGAAGTTTTCAGATATATCTGAATTGCAAACATCATATCCCAACGGCTAGAGGTATAAAAACAAACCTTGAGAGCATATCCCACCATTTTCGAGAAAGCTGTAATTGTCACATCCTTTCCACTTCTCTCAATCTGTTAAAGTTGAGCAAAAATTAAGACAAATTTACAAATGACTTCTATAAGCATATAATTTGAAAGTAAGCATATGAGGAAAACATCATCAGAAGGTATGGAGGTATTACCTTAGCTTTACCTATGGGGAGGCAAAAACTTGAATCAAGAACTTCTTCTGATACAGGAAAAGACTCACCATATCTGAAACCAAAATTTCATTCTAGATGCAATCTATTTTCAGGATAAAATAAACAGAAATATGCATAATTAAAATTGTATTATTATTATAGCTTACTCACAACAACTCATTTTCAAGAAAAACAACAGGATCAGGGTCTCTAATGGCAGCTTTTAGAAGTCCACGAGCATCTTCTGATGAATATGGGGTAAGAACTTTCAACCCAGGGCATGCACCATACCATGCTGCATAACACTATATATAATTCCGAATAAAACATCATCAAAAGATTTTGTTGCTGATTTTAGTATGTTAAATATTAGTGACAAAGAATTCAAGCCCTGACCAACAATCATGTTAGATAGCTCAAATGTCCGAGGAACCTGTTGAACCCAAAAAAAAAAAGAAAAAAAAAAGTAGACATTGAGAAAGAAGTAAAGAATCTAGTCATTTTCACTTTTTAGCAAGGATGACATGGAGCCGAATGATCAAGAATGAGTCGCCAATAATTGAAAGCATACTCGTTTTTTTTTTGCTAATCAAATTCCAGAATAAGCAAGCTTATTTCTCTATTGACCAGTTACCATTGACATGCTGAAACCTTCCAGCAACATCAGCTGACAAGTTTCCAGTTTTGACACTTGCAAATCTTGCTAAATAAAAACATTGGACACATAAAATTTATTTTCCATATTTAAAGTGACATACCTGGGAATGTTGGGCACCCACACCAGCAGCAGCACCATTTGGTCCTCTAAAAACAATTGGTACATTAATTTGGCCAGCAGACATATAGTTTGATTTTGCAGCAGAATTAATGATGTGATCAATTGCCTGAGAATGTACAAAAGTTCAAAAAGCAGATCGCCAAAGCACATTCATAGACAAGCAATTCAACAATGACATGCAACAAATCATCCACTCACTTATATGCTATTCAAAACATTGCATTAAAACAAGATGACAGTATAGTAATTGAATATTTAACAAATATTCAGTGGCTTTATATATATATATATATATATATATATATATATATATATATATATATATATATATATATATATATATAGAGAGAGAGAGAGAGAGAGAGAGAGAGAGAGCGTTTTCAGTCATTAAAGATGATGTGCTAAATGTATGGGCAAGTAAAAATTTATAATGCCGGCTCAAATTTACAAAATTATTGAGGCATAAACACTTCAGCTGCTTATGATGATTCAAATACAAGCATGACGTAACTGACATAAATTTAAAAGCTTATATAGAATACATGAGTGGACATGGGAATATTTCCTTATTATTCACTGAATGTTGTCATCAACTACAAGTGACAGTTATATATGTATATAGTAACTTCTCCTTGTGATACATTAACATGTAGCACTGGCTTTGTATGACAAATTCTGGCCTATCATGCCAAGTTAGTATTCACTAGCGTGCATATGAGACATACATGATGCCTCGATTTATGAAAACTTCATAAATCAGACACCTAGTTGCTCACGAGGGGATGATGCGGAAGCAACAAGCTAACAGAAGACACAAATAACAACACATTAAATACAGTTTTGAGAGTTGCTATTTGTTCGTATGATAAAAAATTCAATGTTCTAAAAGGCGCTAGGCGGGAGGCCGAGGGGGGCCTAGGCGGGATTTTTTATTTTAAGCCAATTTTAATATTTTATCTTACATTTATTCAAACAAAACAATAATATAAAGCAAAACAATCTATAATAAAGATAATAAAGGCCTTTGCTTAAAGTTCAAACACATATCCATATTACTAATGTCAAAAGTCAAACACAAACATGCAATTGTTCAAAGTTAAAACATATTTTTAACGTATTAGTTTTATTCATAAATAAGATTGCTATTAAATAATAAAATTTAAAATTTCAAGAATTTAATTCAATATTAAAACTTAAAAAATTAAACATAAATTAAAGAATTATATTGAATTAAACTAAATATTACAAATGTATCATCATTTATATAATTTGAAGTTGGTACAAGTTCAAAAAATTACAACTATAATAAAATTATCCATTTTGACTTGATATTGTTCACTTCTTGTTGTGATTTGATATATTACAACCTGTATTATGAATATGGTAAATCATTAGAAAAATAAATATATCAAAATCTGATTTTGGTAGTTATTAAAATAAAAAAAACTCTACGCCTAGGCCCCGCCTAATTTTTTGGAAATTTTTTTTGCTGCCTTGGGCCTAGGTGAGGCGCCAGGGGTGGCCTAGTGCCTATGCAGGGCACCAGGGGAGCCTAGCGCCTAGGCGGGGAACCAAAGGGGGGCCTAGCGCCTAGGCAGGGCCTAGGCGGGGATTTTTAGAACACTGAACAAATTTATGACTCTAAATACAACATTGTTAGGCATCTCATAGTGAGTGGTTAAAATTTCAAATTATGATGTTCGGACGATTCAAAAGATTTCATGGTTGTTTCCTCGAGAGCAAATATCTATCCAAAAGAGACTTTCACTTACAGAAAAGAGAGTCATGCTGTCAAAGACGTTAAGAAGGTGTTTTTAAGACAAGTTCAACTACCTCAAATAGGAAAGTTTAATGGTTGGTGGCATGTCACACAGGAAAACTATGATCATTACAGCAACATAGCTGTTAGCAATGACAATGCATCTATATAACTGGGTAAGCATTATCCACCACCATTACAGCTCAGTGATTAGTTAGTAACTTAGTATCAGATGCAGCTGCATAGCTAGAAAAGTGACCTATATAGGCACCTACCTTCAGAACAATTCTCCACTCTTTGTGTATTTAGGTGATTATTCCACTTTTAATCAAGCATTATGGTTTCAACAGGTTGTTACTTGTTACACGTCTTGTATACACATCCTCTTCAAAGGTGTTCATTGCTTCTACCTCCCCTAATTGGCGATATCAACCTATATGTTGAAGCGATGGAAAAGAAAGAATATATTTTACGTATCCGCCTAAAAGGATCCAAACTGTCGCTTGGATGGATCTTTCTTCCCCCAGTTAAGTCAGTTATAGGGTCTATGTGTAGCTTTGATCGCAAAACGGTTCCTTATTAGCCTCCCCGACCTGACATCAAACCTTTATTTAGTATAGTTCGCATATACTCAAAAGTCAAAGATCAGAAAAATAAATCATGAATAACAAAAATAAAAGCTACAACAACCAAGTCACAATAAATATGTATGCGTGTGTGTGTGTATATATATATATATATATATATATATATATATATATATATATATATATATATATATATATACACACACACACACACACACACACGGTGGCGATCCACATAAGGGCATGGGGAAGGGCGGGGGTGGGGAGGGCAACTGCCCCCTCTTGATTTTTGTAATTTTTTGCTAGGTTAGGGGGGTATCAAAGTAAAGTGATTATATTTTAAGAAAAATGATATTTTCAAAAATATAAGTTTTAAAGAATGATTTTGTAGTTTTTTATAAAAAAATTATATTTGGTGAATTTTATTATTCCTTTTCTTTCACAATAAAAGAGTCTCATTTGTCTTTTTTTTTTTTTTGTTTCACAAAACAAGTCATCTTTTATTGATAATAGTATAAAATGATACAGTATCCTAAAAAATTTCATTACATGTCACCGCTATGAAACTACTAATTAACAATTCATGAAGTTTAGTGGAAAATATGAAATAAAAAGCACATCATTAGTATTTGCAAATATTATAAATGAGACTTTGTATATAACGAAGAGAATAATTTATATATATATTTTTTAATTTAAAAGTGCCCACTCTTGATGAAAATCCTGCGTCCGCCCCTGTATATATGTGTGTTTATGTGTGAGATAAAAATTGGTTCTTTATATGTAAAAGTATGTTACATTTTCAGGTAAATTATATGAAAGTATGAAGTATCCTACCTGTATTAAAGACTCTAAATTCTCTAAACGGTCTTTTTCTTTTTGTTAGCTTCAAATAAAATAACAAGAAAGGTACAAAAGAAATCTCCAATTCAAACTATCATTTCTTGTCTTTTACAAATAACTATGAAATTGTAAATGTTAAGAGGAAAGATGTTATTTCGCATCGCATGTGAGCAGGCCAAACATATGTTTGAAACCAAATGTTGACCCAAAATTTAAGTAGATAGTTTTTTTTTTATGTGAATCTATTACCTCACACATTGGTCCTAACATTAAATTAAGGCACTAAAAAAAACCAATTGAGGATAAGTTTTAGCCCTTAACGGATCATTTAGTGCCAAGGGAGAAGTGTGTACATACATTATGTTGAGGCTTCATATGATGCACTTGTAATAGGTGCGTGATATTTTGTCCAACACTTGTTGGTTTGCATTAGCACAATGTTAGCGAAGGGTTAAAAACATCATTATGAATCGTCAAACACAACAAAGGCACGCACATCCACGCAGTTTGAACACGCGGGTAATTTAAGCAGTTAAATATCTCAAGTCTAGTGGCATGGTGAACATGTGTGGAATACCATGGACAAGTGTTGGCACTTGGGGAGATTTTGTTTATAATTATAATTATTGTACAAGTTACATTCTGGCAGAAGTAGCTATAATAATTCTAAGTAGTAGCTATTATAATTTTGAGGAGCAGTTATTAGCAGTTTTACTTTATACTTGTATTATCAGTTTCCAGGACAATGTATGGATTATAGTATTTTTAGATATTTTTCCTTCGGCAAAAATGACAAATACTCCAATATAGTTGTCACCTTTTCAGCATTTAACCACTAAACTTTAAAAATATGCAATCAACACATTAAACTAGATAAAATTTAAGGTTCACATCATTCTGTTAAATTATATGAAAGTCCGTTTATTTATTAACTATGTGGCATTTTAAAAAGAAATAAGAAATCTAAAAATGTGACGTGGAAAAATTTGATATTCTTTTTCCTTTCCTTTTGTTATTCTCTTCCCCTCTTCATCTTTCTACCTAATCCCTCGTTGAATCTATCTATGTTCTGAACATGTATCACTACAATATCTCTAAAATAGTCTATAGCCTCAGTCAAATTCCATAGCTAACGCCTTTCATTTACCCGGCCTCCGGTCAAAACTGAAATCAAACGAACCACCCATCTTCCACAAATTTATGTAATTATAGATCTCAAACTAAAAAAATCACAACTTTTTTCATTATATATAAATTCTGACTCTCCACAATCTCCATTGCGGATCCAAAGTAAACCAAAGTCTATCACAATATATTTTTTGTTTCTCTCTCTATATATATACATAAATATTTGTATGTATATATTAATATATTTCTCTGTCTTCACCCATTTGCATTCCAAGGACCCTATTGGAACCTCTAAAGAAATAAGCTTTGAGATTTGTGTTGTTTAAATCAAGTAGCTTGATCTGTTTTCAGCTAGTTAATCTCGGGTAATGTTTTCTAAGTCACTGTACTTTATGTCAACTTACAAATGGGTCGCTGAACTTTTTTTTCTTACAGTCAACTCACTGTACTCGACTTTTCTAACACAAAGTTAAAAAAACCGTTAAGTCAGGTTGACTTTAACGGAAAAGGACAACTAAGCTGCTGAGTTGTCCAAAAAAAAAGCTGATGTGGCGTCCTTGTGTGACGTGGCAGTGATTATGTGGATTTGGAGGAAAGTTTTTATGAAGAAAATGAAAAAAATATTTTAACGTATAATATAAATTTAAAAAGTGTGCCAAAAAACAAGAAAATAAATAAAAATTATATTTAATTATTTTTGTAATTAATATCAAATAAAATTTTATTTATAATTAAGCCATTTTTAAATAAAAAATCCAAAAATATGCTAATTAAAATTAAGGGAATGTGAAATATATTTAGGGGAAATGAAAGAAAATTATAATAAAACCAGTTTTTATTAATAAATTATTTTATTAATAAAAACAGCTTTTATTAATAAATTATTTTGTTATTTTTATTAAAAAGAGCACAATTTTTTTTCATGGTCTTTTAATAAAATTGATTATTTCTTAAATTTGATTAAATTAAATTATAAATTTAAATTTTGTATAATTTTAAATAAAAATTATTTTATAAAATTAAAATTACAATAAAAATTAATTGATAAAATTAAAATAAAAATTATTTGATAAAAATTATTTGCATATAAAAGTACAAAATTATTTATCCCAGCTTAGAAAAGAAAAAATTATCACCAAATTGACTCGATTATAATTTTAAAGTCCGAATTTGAAAAGATTTTAATTTTATAATTTTTATGATTTCCTCAATTATATTTGTTATTAATTATATAAAAAACATTTTCTATTAATTACAAAAATAACTAAATAACTCTTTATTTTTTAATTTTGACCATGTATTTTTTGCCAAAAAAACTGGTTTTATTATAATTTCTTTCATTTCCCCCTAAATATATTTCACATTCCCCTTAATTTTAATTAGCATATTTTTGGATTTTTTATTTTTTAAATGTCTTAATTATAAATAAAATTTTATTTGATATTAATTACAAAATATATTTTTATTTATTTTCTTATTTTTTGACACTTTTTAAATTTATATTATACTTTAAAATATTTTTTTCATTTTCTTCATAAAAATTTTCCTCCAAATCCACATAATCACTGTCACGTCACACAAGAACGCCACATCAGATTTTTTTTGGACAACTCAGCAGCTTAGCGGTCCTTTTCTGTTAAAGTCCACCTGACTTAACGGTTTTTCTAACTTTGTGTTAGAAATGTCGAGTGCAGTGAGTTAACTGTAAGAAAAAAAAGTTCAGTGACCCATTTGTAAGTTGACATAAAGTACAGTGACTTAGAAAGCATTTAACTCAGTTAATCTCATATGAGGATATGATCATATGATGAAGAGAATCAAGGTTGGATAGTATAACGGTTTATTGGCAGGGTAGAGGATATCCTTCCTTGAAATCATTCATTCCAAATTGAAAACCTAACTTTTTCCCAAATTAATTATATGGAAAGTTGAGGAAGAAGATCACAGATCTAGGTTCTGTGCTGAGATGAAGGCTTTAAACTCAGATGAAGAACAAACATAAAAAGAGAGAATAATTAAAGGAGAGAGAAAATCAAAGTTTATTATTTTTTTTTTCAATTCTCACGTGGCTGTCAAATGGACGAAATTCACATGGGATTGACCAATTCAATAAATGTTTTTTTTTCTTTTTTTTTTCCTTTTTGCCACATTAATATATATGAACTTCAATTTAACGTCCGTTTACTTAATTTAACATAATTGTGCAATTGTATATTTTTAATTAGTACAATGACCTAATTACATATTTTTAGAGTTTAGTGGTCAAATGTTGAAAAGGTTAACTACAATTGGATATTTGTCATTTTTGCCTTCTTCCTTCTAATGAATTATTTGAAATTCTCCCTCTAATTTCCTGTCTGGTCTACTTTTCTTTCTCTAAATGCTCTATTATTCTCTAAATCTTCTCTTTATTTTCACTACTACCTGTTCTTCTCTACTTGATCAATTAAATTCAGTTATATGAAATAGATCACAATTTAAATTGTGACAAGTTGGTATTAGAGCAGGTAGTACCTTTATGTAAGGCTGTAAAATGAGTAAACAGTTCGGACTCGATTCGTACTGACTCGACTAAAAGTTCGATTCGAGCTCGACACGAAATATAAATGAGTCAAATATAAGCAAATTTTAAAGTTCGATAAATTGCTCAAACCTCCTCAAATTGCAATTTTCTATTAATACTCGGATCATATTCGTTCGAAAAGTTCAAACTGCTCGGGCTCGATTCGAGATCGTGCTCGACTCGGTAGTTAAATGAGCCTCAATCAAACCTTATTTTATACTCGATAAATTTTATGAACTAAATCAGAGCAACTTAATACTTGGCTCGACTCGGTTCATTTACACCCTTACCTTTATGCGGCTTGTATCATGCTCTTATTTTTCTCAAACAATTTTGTGTGTTATAGACTTCATTCTATTCATTTTTGTTCCAACTCCTATAATCAAATTCTATTAACAAGTAAATTCAATGGGAGGAAGACAAAGAAGAAATGAAGATTTATGTTAGTGCTTGATGGCTAATCAATCTAAAAGGGTTGCTGAAATTGTTGCTCCAATGAACGAGCTAATCTTATACAAAGAAGAATATGTAGCATTTACAAAAAACTATGATAGTTCTCTTGTTAACAGGCTATTACGAGAAGCACCAAGCAAGCAGGCCTATTGTAGTACAAGTTTATGTAAAAGTTCTTCACTTGAGTCATGGGATGAACAAGGTTTTAACCTTCTGGTTTGACCCAGGTGGAGCGGTTACTTGGGAAGGTGATCATAGCAAAATTTACTAACTATTTTTCATATTTCGATTTAAATCCACGATGACATGGATTGCTTGGATCGGAGGGTCAAAATTGTAATTATTGTACAAGTTACTTTTTGGCAAAAGTAGTTATTATAATTCTAAGTAGTAGTTATTATAATTATGAGTAGTAGTTATTAGCATAGTTGTCACGGCGCCACGGCAAGTCATGGCGGTAGCCGACTGCCTGAACGCCACGCCTAGGCGACAAATCGACCGCCATGGCGTCAATATGGCGACAAGTCGTTTACAATGTGCAATTTATATATTATTTATTTTACTTAACGAGTATATTGGCAATAAAATTTCATATACATTAAAGCTCAAAACATAACACTATGAAATAACATTAAAGGCATAATTATGTAAATACTTAGCAATAACAATCCAAAAACAAAACACTTGATATTAAAAATTAGTAAAAGAAATGAAGAATTCAACAAACACCACATAGAAAATAAAGTTGCAACCATCACAAATATGTAGTCTGATAAAGATGTGTCGAATCTGATTACTGATAAACTTTTTAAGGTTTTATTTCCTTTCTCCCTGGTTTTTAATTGATGGGTCATGGGTTAATGGATCAGAACTGTAAAATACTTTGATTGGGCCAGAGCTGCCAAGGCGTCTGCCTTAGCAGCTCCACCACAAGACGCCCATCGCCATATCAGTTTTTCATATTATAAATACTTGTACTACCAGTTTGCAGGACATAATGTATGGATTATTGTATTTTTAGATATTTTTCCTTCTAATGAATTCTTTGAAGTTCTTTCTTAAGCCTCTTTGTTTCACTTTTCTTTCTCTAAATGTCTATTTTTCTCTAATTCTTTTCCTCATTCTCACTGCTTCCTATTCTTCTCTACTTAATCAATTAAATTCAGTTATATAATACAGATCACAATTTTAAATAGTGAGATTTCGTACGAGCACGATTGAGCAAGATAAGGCAACTTAGTATGGGCTTTTGAGGGAAAACAAGGCAGAATGGCTCAACAAGTATATGATTGGCTGGATGGTTTAGACAAGGAGTTATTAGTGGTTGACTTCATTTGATTCGAAGTGAGGTTAAATATTTTTTTTATCTCACTATACTTTAGGTTAACTTACAAACGTCTAACTATACTTTTGTTCTTACTGTCAACTAACTCAACTTTAATTTACTTAAAAAAAATTAAAACTCCGTCTCGAGCGCTAATTTTTTAACGGCAAATTGTCATGGCAATTCCACATGTCCAAGAAATCCTAGTTCTAAGCTTCTTTTTGACATGTAAGATAATACCATTGAATAAAGACCAACCCATAACCCATGTACCTGACCCAACATTGCAATAGTTATATGCAAAATAACAAATCTGAATTAAAAGGGGACAAATCTCAAATTCCTAAATTCAACATCTATATTCACTGATTCTACCCTAGAGTTTAAATTTATGAACAACACATTTTAGGAAAAAACTTGCAGATGGCACTCCAACAATTTAAAACAACTACGACCCATCTGACCACAAATCAAACCCAATAGACATTTGAATCAATTTGGAGTTGCTCATCGGCGCTAGTCGGAAACAATTTGGGGGATATTCTGACAACTTCTCAAGGTCTTTTTCATTTTGAAACGTCAGATTTAAGCTAGGTGTGCTGTTGATGCCGCCATGGTATGGCCTATCACTGCCGTTCCATTCAAATTATTGATGTTGCAATTTTGAAGGAAGTGGTGTTGAGTGAGAGGTGAGAGAATTTGAGGATGAGGGAGAATTGGGTTTGGTCTGAAAGAATCTAGATGGTGATAGAAAATTATGAAGGGAGAAGGACATGGAGGATTCGCATTTTTGAATCTTCTATGATTTTTGCTAAACTTTTGGTAACCTAGATTTCCACCATTTCCATGTTCAGTAAGTTTCTGTAATAGCATCTCTAAAAGTCTCAAATTCAATAGCCTCTAAATCTTGAATCTTAACCCCGATTTCCTCCGTTTCCATGTATCTTTCCCTTCCTTGACTTCTTTGAGCAAAGAAACACCTTGGGTTGTTTCAAGAAGGCATTCTAGGTCTTTTCTTGCCATTAATGAGGGTTTGGAGAGTTGAGGAAGAAAGTGAAAAGTGCACGGTTTATCCATGTTTGGTAAGTTTCTATAATAGCATATCTAAAAGTCTCTAATTCAATAGCCTCTAAATCTTGAATCTTAACCCCGATTTCCTCCATTTCCATGTATCTTTCCCTTCCTTGAATTCTTCGAGTAAAGAAACACCTTGGGTTGTTTCAAGAAGCCATTCTAGGTCTTTTGATCTTTTCTTGCCATGAATGAGGGTTTTGGAGAGTTGAGGAAGAAAGTGAAAAGTGAAAGGTTTATCTTAATTAATTTTGTGTATTGATTGTATTTTTATAATTTCCTCCTATTTGACCATAAATTTCTATATTTTACTTATGTTTTGAAATGTCATTTCATTTTCCTCAAAAAAAAGTTTTATTTATCATTTTTTTCAAAAAAAAAAATCTTATATTTATTTGCTAATTTTCTGGTAAGATTTTATATATATATATATATATATATATATATAAATTTCTTTTCATTTTTCTCTTAATTTCCTTTCATTTTCACTAAAGTGTGGCCATATCATACATTTGAGTTCCATGTCTCTCTCTCATGTGGAATTACATGTGGCAAAACGTTTAAAATCAATATGATTTAATGGATTTTTGTGACGTATTGCAAGAAAATAAAAGTTCAGTTAGTTGCTGGAAAAAAAAAGTATAGCTAGTCGTTTGTAAGTTGGACTTAAAGTACAGTGATAAAAAAAACATTTAACCCATTCAGATTGTTATGTTGTTGGACATGTCTGAGATACAAGGAAACTAAATGTGCAGTTACATTATCAAAAGATATTGCAATTATGCACAATAATGCTTCTTTATTGTTGATTGGTTAGAAATTTAACAGTTCGGGATGTCTATTGCAAACCTTTCAGGCTATGCTAGAGCACTAATTCTGCAAGCCATAATCAGATTTTATTCCTTGTACTAGAAAGAAAATAAAGGTAGGTTTTTTAGAACGTAAATCATGGGACTTTGTTTGTATTGCTTGTTTTACTAGTGTGTGCAATTGTGTGATGACGTATATGCAAACTTAGGCCGTCATGGGCAAAACTTTTGGTCTCAAAAATTAGCACCGTGACAACAAGCAGCACGAGACCATGTTAGTAACTTAATTGCACCATCTGGGAGATAGAATTTGCGAACTTTTATGCTTCAATTATTTCAGCTATCAATTTTTTTTATCCTTGACAACTTTCTAGCACATTTCAATGTTGTCAAACAAAGAAATAGTGCCTTATTTAGCCAAAAAGGAAAGGGAAAAAAACACAATCAGGAGAGTAAAAGAAACATTATTTCGAAAAATACATACAAAATGTGATGCAAGTGTGTAACTAACCTGCATAGAGAAATTAAACGTCATAAACTCTATAACTGGCTTAAGACCATAATAAGCAGCACCAACTCCAATCCCAGTAAAGCCTGCCTGTACAAATATAACAAATACATCTGCTGATACCAAATAAAGATATATTTTAATGATAAGACAAACAAACTGAAGAAAAAATTAATCAGATAATCACTCAGTTGTTTGCTAAATTAAACACAAAAAAACATAAGTCGCAATTAAATGGTCAATTTGAGGAAATGGGACCTCTGTGATTGGGGTATCAACAACTCTCTCAGGTCCAAACTTCTCCAATAATCCTTTTGAAATCTGTATAAGTGAGTTGTTAAAAAAATAAAATTTTGAAATGTCAGATGACCAAATATCAAATATGTCCTTCAGTTAGCCATACACATAGGCAAACCTAACCTTGTATGCACCTTGGTATTCCCCAACCTGCATTGAAAAGGGAGAAACAAATAGAGGAATCAGAGAATGAATTTAGACAAACAATTTTGAAGGACTTAACTTTACCTCTTCACCCATTATGAAGACTCTAGGATCTGCAGACATTTCCTCATCAAGGGCAGAGTTTAGAGCATCTCTCACAGTTATCTGCAAGGTTTTAAAATTTCATTTGACAAAGTATTTCATCTTTAAATTTTAAATTTGTAGAGAGCATGTTTTCTAGAAGGGGACATAAATGCAGATGAAAAGGTGTAATAGCAGAAGGTGAAGTGGAACAAGTATGGCATGATCATAAATGTTAAGGGGGAAAAACACCTCTTTGGCTGCAGAAGAGTATGTCCTCAACACCGATATTGCAGGACTCTTGAAGATCTGGAAATGAAGGGGGTATAGCATAAGAAATAAAAAGGGAGACATTTACGCTATGTTTCTGAGTTTTAAAATGGACAGAAAAGAAAAGAAATGGTCGGAAAATTTAAGTTTTCTTTCTCATTCCTATGTTTTTGAGTTTTTTAGTAAACGGAAAAGAAAAGAAATGGATTGAAAACTGGCCACTTTTCCTGCCAACGTTTTCCATTCAAAATTGGCCTGATTTGGACAGAAAAGAAATTAGAATAAGTAATATTTTTATAATTCTCATATTATCCCCAACTTTCAATGTAATAAATTTTAAATTACAACTAATGTCCCCAATTTATTTTTATCTACTAAACTTAATGTACAATACTGACAAGAAAGGGAAACTAATTTTTTTTTGGGTCACGGATATTATATGGTCCCATATTTATTTAAGGCCTCCAATTCCATCATTCTCCATTGATGCAGAAATAAACAAGCAAAATAAGTTCAATATTTGTTTTTGAACTAAAGGTATTTTTTATTTTATTTTAAATATATCTAGAAAAGAAAGAGATTACATTTTACAAATACATATTAAACTTTTATATGCTTGTATGAATAGAATAAAGTGTGATAAAAAAAATTAAAAATTTGTAGAAGAATATATCGCAAATTCAATTAAAAGTTTTATTAAAAATTAAGTAAAAAGGAGAGGAAATGTATTTAGATATTTGTATTTGAATATAAATTTTTTCTTTGATTAAATTTATCTTGCATATTGTTATTCATGGTTTAATAGTTATAATTAATAGAAGGGTAAATTTATAAAAGTGATATTTTTCTTTTCTTTTCATTGGAACTCAAGAAAATAAAATTTTTAAATTTTCTATTTTTTTCTATTAAAAACTCACAAACAGCACAAATAAAAACTTCAAGTTTTTTATTCTTTTCTTTTTCTAATTTAAATTTTCTATTTTTTTTTTTTGTCCAAAACGCAGAAACAGAGTGTTAACAGACAAACAAATAAAAAAACAGAACAATCTCCGAGAGTAGTAAAATGAGTACTACCAGAGAAGGAAAACCTCCAGCTCCAGTGCCAACTCTTTGCCTTATAAACCCCCGCATGTTGTCTGTTTCTCAGCCACAATTGGACTGGAGTAGAAAAATATATAATCTGAGAGTCACAAACTTTTAACTAGGATGTACAGATCAAAGGGCTATTTAGTTAGTGCACGAAATTTTTTTAAAAAATGAACCTGCCAGGTTATAGTTATTATGATTATATCTCTGGTATTTCGATTTAGCAAGGATTTTTGCAATTAATAAGGAGCGATTGAAGATATGGATGAATAGTGAATAAATAAGATAAGAAAGAGAGAGAGATGAGTGACATTGAAAACCTAATTAGCAGAAAAGCAAATAAGTAGGTTTTGAATAGTTACCTGGTGGAATGAATTTGATTACCGGCGAGACGTCAGTAGGTGTGATGTGAGGAGGAGGAGGAGGAGGAGCTTTGATTGATTCTCTCTCTCTCCCTCTATATATATATATATATATATATATATATATATATATATATATTAGAACAGAATAGATGCGGGAGGGACGAATGTTGAGAAAACTGGAAAGAGCTAAGCTAGCTAGAACTGTACAGCGCTCCACCTATGATGTCACACCACATCGTAATCCTTTAGTTGGTGACTTGTTGATTCGTGAAATAACCGGCAAATAAAATATTCAACCCTTATTTGTTTAAAGGGATATTATTCAACTTAAGTGGGTTGTATTCGATTAAATATATCTGTAAATAATAAATAGATATAAAAAAGAATACATGCGTTTTTGTATTTCTTTAATGCCTTGAGAGATTAGCCTAGTTGTTAAAGAGTTTTATTTTCCTCAAAAGAATTATTCTGAATGCAACAGGCTTGATGCGGAGGGTCGTCTGTAAAATTGTTCGATTTTAGTTACGATTGTCATTTTTAAACTATTAAATCATTATTAATTTCTTAAAATTAATTTAATCTGATTAAAAGATAATTTGCACCCCAAATTTTATACTGATTTGTTGACTTTTTATTTTGAAACCGAAAAAAGGTGTTCAAGACACCTCAAACTTCATTATCACGTAATAAAAACGCATTTTTTCTTGACTTAACCTAAAAAGTGACCATAAGAAATAGACAACAAGTTTGGGGTGCAAATTGTTTTTTAATGTTAAAATTGGCAAAAATAATTAATTTTAAATAAAATAAAATAATTAATTTTTAATAAAATAATTAAAATAATAATATTTAAAATAAATATTCGAATTAATAATTAATAATTAATCATTAACTTGTAACATGATTATTTTATTTTTATTTTTAAAATTAATTATTAATCATTCAGGTTAAAAAAAATCATTAACTTCTAAAAAATCATTTTTGCCACATAAAAAAAAATTTGTTTTTGTTTTAAAAACAAAATTTTGTAAAAACAAAATTTTGTAAAAACAAAATTTTTAAAAATAGAATTTTCAAAAAGCGAATTTTGTAAAAACAATTTTTTAAAAAAAAAATTTTAAAAACAAAATTTTATTTTGTTTTAAAAAAATTGTTTTAAAAACAAAAATGCAATTTTTTTACAAGTTAAAAACAAAATTTCGCTTTTTGAAAGATTACATTTTTAAAAATAAAAAAATTGTTTATTTGTCCACAAATTAATATAATGAGAAATTTAAATTACGATTAACGTGGAAAATGATAAGATAAAATTAGTAGAGTGAATCATTTTAATTCTCAAATATTTCATGTATGCATAATGTATTTACTATTCACATATATTTGTCGGACATATGTATTAAGACTCTTTAATTTTTCATGTTATTATTTGTGAATGATAATGACATTTTTCCTTAAAATTAAATATCAAGACTAAAACTTATAATTAATTATTTTAAAATAAAAACAATTATGTGTAAAGTCTATCAACTCAAAAAATCGCTAAACGAGAAATAAAGATAAAAATACAGTAAAGCTAAACTATATTAATTAATTAACGACTTTTGTGCCCACAAAATTAGGTATACATCACCCATCTTGGGTAGTCGGATCGTGGTGCATGAATTTAAATACAATTTACTAATACAACTGTCGCAGGTACAATCTGACATAAAGCTATGAAGTTTGAATCTGATATTGTTTACTAGAGATCATAAAAACTTCAAAAGGAGTCCTCATTACAATTATTATCACACTATTTCACATAATAGTGAGGACTACTAATCTTATCCTCCGGACCATTACTCTGTTCCCAGACTAAATCCCAAATATATTCTCATTTCAAGAAAAGAGCGGTGAAAGAAAGGGTGAGCTCAACTAGCTCGATAAGAAATATTATGACTAAGATAATGCGAATAAATTATCATTAGCTTCTGACAACAATGTTAAACCGATAAAATATAATGAACATCAAGTTTAACTACAACTTAACCAATGAATTCATTAAAAGAGTCAGTAGAAAATAAAATCTACTATCTTTTATGATTTAAAAGGTTTTTCATCATCTATTATAAATTTGAAACTCGAACTTTTAATAAATATTCCACATCATCGAATCACCCCTACACTCTGGCTACTGACCAGGATATTCTTTAAGTATCACGACCACAATTATTCATGCACTACGGGCCAAGAATATTTGTGTATTCATTAATGGTCATGATCATGCCAACAACAATCGTCCCATCAATGCACTACGGGCAATGAGGATTTTACCACATCATTTGTAACATTACTACCGTGATTACAAGATAGTCTCTCAGTCATAATCATACCAAGTTCATCATGCACTACAGCCATGTGAGATGACTTTCAACATAATATAAACATGAGGATGATGACAATGATATAAGAATTCAATAAAACAAGTTCAAGAATTAATTTATCTAGGAACCAATAACATCCAAATGTCAACACGATCTTTACTTTGTAGAGTAAAATTCAAGAATCTTGAGAAGAATATTTCCATGAAAGGATATTGGATGAAGCCTTGAATATCGAGGATATTCCACTAATTTCATGGAGTATAGAAGTCAAAGTTTTAACCAACTGGGTATAATAAAGAATGGAATAACAAAAGAAATCACCATGCATGCGATAGGCCGCCAGCAGTGAGTTATTCCAATGAGAATAATAAATAACGGAATCGGTCCGTAAAAACGCATGCATGACGGGATATTCAACGAGAATAATAAAGAATGGAACCCGGTCCCGTAAAATGCATGAGATGTGATATTCCAATGAATAATAAAGAATGGAACCAGTCCCAGAAACACATGCACGGGATGTTACAATGAGAATAATAATAAAAAAGGAACCGAACCAGTCCGGTGTAAAACACACGAGCGTGATGTTCCAATGAATAATAGAAGAATGTCACCAAGTATAGGGTAAACCACGTATACAGTTATTCCAATGTAATAATAAGCGATGGAATAACAACAGATTCTCTTCATGAATAAGAAAGAATAACACCCTTACTTTTTTTAGTAGGAGATTGAATCTGCGCGGTAGTGTAGTAACAAAATACTCTTCTTCTTTCTCTCTCTATTCTCTATATACTTTCTCTCTCTATAGCTTGAATGAATTAAGTGAAAAATAATGAAGCACTAGGCCTCTATTTATAGAAGATTTCTAAACTTTACTTTTGCCGTGTGAAAAAAGCAAGTGGCTCGACGAATGGTGATGTGAAAAGAAAAGTGGTTTGGCGCTTTGTAATGTGAAACGACAAGTGGTTCGGCCTTTTGCTGTAATGTGAAACGACAAGTGGTTCGGCCTTTAATATGAAACGGGCAAGTGGTTTGGCGTCTGGTAAAGGTAATTACTATTGACGAAGGTAATTACTATTCACAAAGGTAATTACTATTGACGAAGGTAATTACTATTGACGAAGAGACTCTTAAATGATGACATATGGGCCCCCATAAAATAATCAAACTTACCACAAACGTCTCATAATGGACTCTTTATATACATCGAGGATTGAATAAATATTACCACAAATCATTTTATTTTTATCAACACATATTTAATCTTTCAACAATTATTAATCATTTATAACTTGTCGTCTCGATTATTGATTTAATACTATAACATATTATACGGATGATCTTGTGACAATAATTGAATCGATAATATAAGAGATATGATCGTGAATTATCATGTAGCAATAATTGAGCGTAAATTGGTGACTTCTCACGTAAGCATCAATAATCAATATCGTGTCTTTATTATCTGACGCTGGCGACATTCTTTGTACTTTTTTTTACTACCGTAGTTCAACGGTTTTAACGGTAACACCTCTGCCGTTATTTTTATAGAAAGATAAATTTGTCGTTTTCTAACTACGACAATACTTCCGTTATGGGGTCCACCAATGATTGAGTCGTCGTCAGCGAATATTCTCCGACAAAAAGAATATTCCCACCAAACGAATATTTTATAACAACTTGCTTACTTTGTAAAATTTATAAATATTACCCACAACTATAACATTATATCAAATTTATTCCATAATATTCAAAAATAATATTTATAGAAAATTCATCTTTATTTATAAAAGTTGGGGTCTTACAACTTTAGTATGAGAAATAAAATTAGAAATTATTACGAGTAACAAAATTTTTAAAAATAGAATTTTTTCAAAAATGTATTTTTGTAAAAAGCATTTTTTTTAAACAAAATTTTTATAAAATGAAATTTTATTTTATTTTATTTTTACAAAATTTTTAAAACATAATTTTGTAAAAAGCGAAATTTTTTTACAAGTTAAATAAAATTACATTTTTAAAAAAAAATCTATTTTAAAATTTTGTTTTTACAAAATTTTGTTTTAAAAAACAAAAACATAATTTTTTTTATGTGGCAAAAATGAATTTTTTACAAGTTAATGATTTTTTTAATCGGGATGATTAATAATTAATTTTAAAAATAAAAATAAAATAATCATTTTACAAGTTAATGATTAATTATTAATCATTAATTCTAAATAGGGGTGAAAAACGATCCGAGTAACTCGGTACCCGATTCGGATTCGACCCGAAAATATGATCCGAGTCTCGGGTTCGATAACATTCGAGTCGAATATGGGCCAAAGGCTCGTTTTTGGGATATAATACTGATATCGAATCTGAGCAGAGTACTACTCGCTCATTTTAGGGTTCGAGCCATCCTCTTTCATCTGATCCTTAATCGATCCTTGCTCGACTCGTTCAAGGGTTCGGACGTTCGATACTTGCTCTCCCTCTCGACTCTCGAGACTACCGAGTACCGACTCTTCAAAGACTTCAATCGCCTCTCCCTCTCGACTCTGGAGACTACCGACTCTTCAATGGCCTCTTCGCTTCTTCGCTTTAGTGATTCAATCTCGTAATCATAAAGTCCTATTTCCAAAACACGATTGATGAAGTTTGAAGCCATAAAGGTCGAAGTGATGCGTGTAAGTCCGTTTCTTACTTATATATATAATATATATTCTTCTTCCGATTACTTTATAGTTTTGTTATTCCAAAATTCCCAATCAAAAATTTAAACCCTAATTTTTAGCTTTCAAGTTTCAATTGATCTTATTCAATGGAACACTTTGATGCTTTAGGTATGTTCAGTATAGATCTGTAATTTTTTGTTGATGGGTATGCGGTTTTGAAAGATTTTATCGATTTATGTAATGTTATGTTCATGTGTTTTGTTAACTATTTACACATCTGATTTATTGTTAACTATTTACTGATTTTGCTTTATATATATATATATATATATATATATATATATATATATATATATAGCCATATAGATTCTTGCATCTCAGAATATGATATACGATGACAAAAAAAAAAACATGATATATTGTGATGTGTCAATTTGTGGCATTCCAGACTTAGTCATCCATCTTTTTCTGTTCTTACTAAGAGACTAAGATTCTTAGTCTCCTAAGTAATAAGGAATGAACACATCTTTCTTGTGATGTGTCAACAGTTTAGAATACCATTTTCTGTTAGTACTACCTGAGTACCTGTACTACTCAAAATTTTGAATTGATTCATTGTGATGTTTGGGGACCCTATAGACATTAAACTCATAATGATTGTTCTTATCTTTTGACTTTTGTGGATGATTTTTCCAAATGGACCTGGACTTATTTGATGCACTAAAAATCACAAGTGTATAATTTTCTGCAGTCTTTCTTTCAGTATGTTCATACTTCATACTCATTTTCAATGTTCAATTATAACCTAAAGGTCTGATAATGGAACTGAGTTTATAAAAAGAGTTGTTGGTTATCTCTTGTCTGATTTAGGTATCATACATCAATCTTTTTGTGTCAACACACCTCAAAGAAATGGAGTTTGTCATCCTTATTGAAAGCAACATGTCAATTTAGATTGTATTCGAATGAAGCATCCGATGTTGGTTGCCTATGGAATATGTTATTTAGATTGTTAATCCTTTTCCCTTAACTCGTAAAAAGTTAATGAACAAAGATGTTTCTTACTATTGTTAGCAAGTAAGTTTTTGATATATTACATCTTTAGTCATCTCGATAAGAGGGTGCACTTTATGCCCTTTCGTAACCGATATCTCGCTTATATCGATAATTTTATATGATCTCTTTATACGAGGACGAGTATTACGTGCTTTACAAAGGTAATCGCCTCATCAATAAAGGTTTTGAGTCTAATTTTTTGTTCAACTTACATTTTAGTGCATCAAATATGTGAGCACGATCGATTCTATGATGTTTCCTCGCATTATGTATTATAAATATTTGTTGGTGTTTCCATTTAAATAATGCATCCTGTATTTCCATATATTTCTATAATCTCCTCAAGATTCTCTCCAAATGCATTAGAAGGTTATTGCTTGAAAATGATACTATCACGCACGCCTTATATCGCTTCATACTTAACTAATTAGTTTGAATATGAGATGTCCGAATTTCTAATTCGGATTTCTCATAATTTTTGTTTGTTTATTCGAGGTAACAATGAGATCATAAGTTTGATTGAAGACCCATTTGGACCATCTCGAAAGTGCCAAATACACAAACCGAAAATCACCTCAACTTAATGGTGATTCTCACCGAAAATGCTATCGAGGTTGAGGTCAAGTCGGCATGAAAAAAAAAAAAAAAAAGACCTCAAAAGCATGGGACTTAATTTATCACAGGACATTAAAAGATGGAACCAAAAGGTTGAGTGCAAGCATTGCCACTCAAGGCTTGCTTCTTCGTAATCTGTGGTCTACTACCATTTGAATAGGCACATGAACTCCTCGCTTCTATTCTATTGGCTTCTATTTCGGTTCTCGAAAATCCCAAGCAAAGCAGTATTATCTTATCCTACTTTAGAAGTTGAAGGTAACTGGTAACTTGAATTTCTTCAAGTATGATAAAGAAAAAGTAAGGGAGATTTTTGCTAAGATGATATGTGTGCATGAATACCCTTTTCGTATGATCGAGCATGAATTTTTCATACTATTTTTGAAAACTTTGAATCCAAGATTTGATCCCATTTCTGTGGATGACAAGTAAGGAATGACCGCATGAAGCTTTATACTTTAGAGAAGAAAAAAAATTAAGGCTCTGCTTGATGGTATTAGTAGAATAAGTTCGACATCCGATTTGTGGACTTCTAATCAAACTATTGGTTATATGTGCCTCAACGCTCATTTTTGGATTCGGATTGAACTTGCATAAAAGGGTTATTAATTTTGTAGCATGGCACCTCCACACACCGGGTCTTATGATTTCTGATTCTATTTTGCATTGTATAACTGAGTGGGGAATTGAAAATAAAATATCAACTGTGACTTTTGATAATGCATCTGCAAATGATTCAGCTGTAAGACATCTTAGGGATAATTTTACACTGAAAGGTGGCCTTTATTTTAGTGGTAAAATATTTCATGTTAGATGTTGTGCCCACATTCTTAACTCGATGGTGCAAGATGGTTTGGGAATTATCCAAAATGTTATTCAAAACGCTCGTGAGACCGCTGCTAGTACTTAAAAATGTCTCCATCTCGCCTTCATAAATTTGGTGAGATTGTGAAAAATTTACAATTACCATCTTCAAAAGATTGATCTTAGATGTCCCCACTAGGTGGAACTCCACATATGCCATGTTAGAGTCTCGCTTTGCAATTCAAGGATGTGTTCCCATCAGACAAAGAGAGAGAGACTTCATTATAACTCTTTGCCTAGTAGGGAAGATCGGGACAAGGTCGAGAGGGTTGTTAAATTTTTAGAAGTGTTTAATGAAGCAACAAATGTGTTTTCCGGGTCGTGAATATCCTACTTCCAACTGCTTTTACCCGAGATTTGGAAAATCAAAGAGTTGTTGAATGAAACTATTGTTGATGATTGTGAATATATGAAAGAAATGGCTTACAAGATGAAAGAGAAGTTTGATAAATATCGGGGACAATGCAACTTATTGATGGCTATCAGATCTATTTTAGATCCAAGATATAAGATGCAATTAGTTATATTTTTTTTTCCAAAGATGTATGTCGATGAGTTTGAAGCAAAAAGGAACTTAACACTTATTCAAAATGCTTTGCAAGAACTGCTTGATGAATATGTGGCGCTTACAATGCGTAATGTTGTTAATAGTCAATGTGAAACTTCAAGTGCTAGAAATAAGGTTAAAGCAATGGTTTCATTGGTGGATCTAAGAGTAAGACCAAGAGTAGAGCAGAGTTCGACAATTGGGCTCAAAACATGGACATCAGATCCCCGTGTTTGAAGTCCGATTTGGAAATTTACTTGGAAGAAGGAGATTGATTTGTAATGTTGATGATAATTTTGATGTTTTAAAATGGTGGAAGGCAAACACTTTAAAATTCAAGGTTTTGTTTAGATGGCAAGAGATATATCGTCCATACCGTGACTACTGTGGGCCTCCGAATCAACATTTAGTGTTTGGGGAAGGGTTCTCGACCAGGTTCAGAGTTTTTAAAAAGCCCGATACCTGCTCAGCTTTGATTTGCACAGTGATTGGTCATGAAATGAGTATAGGTTAAGAAAAGCATGATTGTAAGTATTAATTTGTTTTTTTTACATAAATAAATACATATGCAAATAATATCATGGATTAATATTAATTGCTTGACAATATAGTCGATGAAGATTCAATGCAAGAGGTGAGCTTGGAGACCAAGTGTCGATGCAATAAAGAAAATATTGATATGATGCATTGTTGTTTATATTTTAGTTTTTAAATCGAATCTGCTGAATCTGCTTACTTTGTTTACTATCGAACTGTTGAACTTGGACCGCTGGACTTTGGTTATTTTGTTTGGAACTTTGGATTTTCAATTGAGCATTTTGGAATTTGGTTTATGAAATGGTGCCAAACTACTAGCTTTTTTCAATCGAGTTTGGAATTTGGAGTTTAAGTATTTGGCTTGCAGCCTTTAAGTTGATAGTGCACAACCATCAAGGAAACTAGTTTGGTGTAAAGTCTAAAAAAGATAAGTTTCTTATCTTTTTATTTTGACATTTTCTCGTTATTTATTACAAGTTAGTTTTTTTACTTATTTCTAACCCATCTTCTATATTTGCGGGATTTAAGAGTTTGCAGACTTGCGCTTCTTAACCCGCAATAGTTTTGGTGCATACCATGGACAAAAATGGAGCAATACAAAAGTATGTTTATTTTTTTTTATAACATCTCAAGAATCGCCTTTTTTCATTTTTTTTTAGATGGGGAAAATTGATAAGTACAAGAGAGGGGAAAAGGGCTCAAGGAAGCCTTTCAATCGAAAAGATTATCACTATAAAGAACTCAGTGTCAATTTCACTAAAAAGATTTCCTGCATGGTGGCACAATATGATTAATAGCTCCCAATAAAACTTTTTGACAAGGAGCCGCACCGGGCACAATACTACATTTGTTCTCGATCGCTTTCTATAGTTTGTATTAACCAATTTTATTGGGATTTCATTGTTTTTTTTGTGTAGTTATCCTATGGATTTATTCACTACTTCGATCGTAGATCTGCACGCACTTGCTATATCGGGCACTCAATGGAAGGCATTTGTAAGTAAAATTAGGGTACATCCTCTACAATTTTCTCGCTTGATTATTGCACTTGATCTTATTTTAAAGTTAATTGGGCAAATGTCAATGGTCGAGGGAGGATACATCGTGTAGGTCCTTGCTTCGCTTTTGAGCGTATGTTCTGTTTTTTGATGGGTGGTTTCATCACTTTGGACTCCTACCGCTTCAATGCTTCATTTGCATCTCTTATCACTATATTTAATCCGCAATTCTTTGCTATTATGGGTCTTTATTTTTGTCAAGTAAGTAAAAGTTAATATTTTGCATACAAGAGATTGTAAATTGGTTTGCTAAAGATGGATGTGGTAATTTTATTATCTGATACTTCATGTGTTATATACTTGAAGTAGAATGTAAAACCTGAACTTTGAATGTTTTTATGGCATGAGATTTTGGAGGAACATGCATATCTATATATGAGAAAATACGACTTACATAAATGGTGTGAGCTATGGTCAAGCTATTAGTTCTCAATCCCTTTCCCTAGTTGTAGATTTGTCACACACATGTGTTCTTGTGTGTGGAAAACCTTTGTTGTATAGGTGCCAATAGCTTTGTTGATAAAACATTTTTGTCTCTCACTAAAATGTTGATTCTTAGTTTATTTTAGATCGCATATATGCTTGTTATGTTGTGTGTAGGTCACTTGATTGTAACTTTTTACCGCTATTCTTTTTGCTTTGTAACTTTCTGTGTGACAATTTCGCATAAGACTACCGACCGAACTAATGATGGAACCCTTGTGAACTTATCCTTGAGACTATTTGGCAGGAGGTCTGAAAAGTCACTTTGCATCCTACTACTTGTTCTCAGGTAACATAGCTCATATCTTCCCATTTAGTCTGCAAGTTACTATTAAAAAAAAAAGGTTGATTACTAGTTTAGGCTTACAAATAGTTCACTGTGTGGTATTGATCTATTTATCAATTAATTAAGCCTAACAAATGATTTTGCATAAGTTAACACTAATCTTGTTCTTTTATATAATTCACAATATCAATTTTGAACCTTAAACATGGGGTTGTCTTCCTCATTTCATCCCTAGGTGCTCCAGAAAAATTATAATTTGTTGAATGCATAAGCTGAATGCTGCAAATATTCCCACTGATTTATTTTATGTGTTTGTTTGTGTGTCTAGAGCACGTTCTATCAAACTTTATGACTGCACACAATAGTTTTCTTTCTTAAACATTTACTTTCCTTCCATTTAAAATTTAGAATTCACAAATCACATTTGGTGCAATCTAGTTGTGTTGTTTAATTTATAATCTATATGTTAGGATGCTTTGGCCACAATTTTGAGTGCTGCAGTATTATATTTTTGCAGGATCCATTGTGGAGTAGCATTTACAGACATTAATTGCATGACTTTCTTTCGACTTGCCTTCTCATCGCAAAATGGATGATACATCTTCAAAAATTGGTGATGTGTATGTAAGAGATTGGATAAATGTAATAATGTTACTAGAAATTGTATCATAGAATAATTAATATTGTAAATTTATCATTGTAATATTTTTAACATATGTATTTTTATATATAAATCAAATTGAAGTTTTTCTTAGTTTTCACTTTATGTCTCATTTTGGTGTGATCCATCTCATACTCGAGCTCGAATAGAAAGGTTCGCGAATTACTCGTTATGAAAACGAGTCGAGTAACTCCGAGCCGAGTAAAGATCGAGTAATTTCCGAGTCGAACTCGAAAGCGCCTTAGAAATTATCGGTTCAATTCGAGTCGAACCTCATTATGAATGGATGATACATCTTCAAAATTGGTGATGTGTATGTAAGAGATTGGATAAATGTAATAATGTTACTAGAAATTGTATCATAGAATAATTAATATTGTAAATTTATCTTAATGAAATAAGGCTCAAGCTCGACTTTTGATCAAAAATTTGTGTTCGTGTTCGACTAATTGAACCGATAATTTATAAGACCGCCAAGTTCGACTTTTAAATTACTCGATACTACTTCCTACCAGAATTACTCGACTCGCTTTCATAACGAGTAATTCGCGAACCTTTCTATTCGAGCTCGAGTATGAGATGGATCACACCAAAATGAGACATAAAGTGAAAACTAAGAAAAACTTCAATTTGATTTATATATAAAAATACATATGTTAAAAATATTACAATGATAAATTTACAATATTAATTATTCTATGATACAATTTCTAGTAACATTATTACATTTATCCAATCTCTTACATACACATCACCAATTTTTGAAGATGTATCATCCATTTGCAGTAAAGACAGGCAAGTCGAAAGAAAGTCATGCAATTAATGTCTCAGAATGCTACTCCACAATGGATCCCGTGAAAAATATAATATCAAGAAAGACTCAAAATTGTGGCCAAAGCATCCTAACATATAGATTATAAATTAAACAACACAACTAGATTGCACCAAATGTGATTTGTGAATTCTAAATTTTAAATGGAAGGAAAGTAAATGTTTAAGAAAGAAAACTATTGTGTGCAAAATATAAAGTTTGATAGAACGTGCTCTGTACACACAAACAAACACATAAAATAAATCAAATGGAATATTTATAAGATTCAAATTTTATGCATTCAACAAATTATAATTTTTCTGGAGCACCTAGGGATGAAATGAGGAAGACAACCCCATGTTTAAGGTTCAAAATTGATATTGTGAATTATATAAAAGAACAAGATTAGTGTTAACTTATGCAAAATCATTTGTTAGGCTTAATTAATTGATAAATAGATCAATACCACACAGTGAACTATTTGTAAGCCTAAACTAGTAATCAACCTTTTTTTTTTAATAGTAACTTGCAGACTAAATGGGAAGATATGAGCTATGTTACCTGAGAACAAGTAGTAGGATGCAAAGTAACTTTTCGCACTCCCCGCCAAATAGTCTCAAGGATAAGTTCACAAGGGTTCCATCATTAGTTCCAAATGAGTCTTCTGTCTTCGAGGGTCAAACCCGGAAAGTTACAAAGCAAAAAGAATGACAGTAAAAAGTTACAATACAAGTGACCTACACACAACATAACAAGCATATATGCAATCTAAAATAAACTAAGAATCAACATTTTAGTGAGAGACTAAAATGTTTTATCAACAAAGCTATCTGGCACTTATACAACAAAGGTTTTCCCACACACAAGAACCTCGTGTGACAAATCCTCGCAACTAGGAAAAGGGATTCGTAACTCATAGCTTGACCATAGCTCACACCATTTATGTAAGTCATATTTTCTCATATAGATATGCATGTTCCTCCAAAATCTCATGCCATAAAAACATTCAAAGTTCGGCTCATTTCTACTTCAAGTATATAACACATGAAGTATCCGATAATAAAATTACCACATCCATCTTTAGCAAAACCAATTTACAATCTCTTGATGCAAAATATTAACTTTACTTACTTCGACAAAAATAAAGACCCGAATAGCAAGGACTCATAGCTCATACGACCGATAAGAGATGCAAATGAAGCATCAAACCAGAGGAGTCCAAAGAAATAAACCACCCATCAAAACAAAAACATACGCCAAAATGTAACAAGGACCTACCGATGTATCCTCCTCCGACCAAATCGACATTTGCCCAATTAACTTTAAAATAAGATACAAGGCAATAATCAAGCCGTAAAATCAGAGAGGATGTACCCTAATTTTACTTACAAATGCCTTCCATCGAAAATAAATATAGCAAGTGCAAAGCAGATTCACGATCAAGTAAAGAATAAATCCATAGGATAACTACACAAAAAGAAACAATGTAAATCCCAATAAAATCGTTAATACAAACTATAGAAAACAACAAGAACAAGTAACGAGTATTGTGCCCAGGTGCAGCTCCTTGTCAAAAAGTTTTATTGGGAGCTATTAATCATATTGTGCCCACTGTACAGGGAAATCTTTTTAGTGAAATTGACACAGAGTTGCTATAGTGATAATCTTTTCAAAGAAAGGCTTCCTTGAGCCCTTTTCCCTCTCTCAGATTTCTATCAATTTTTCCCCATCTTAAAAAAATGAAAAGGCCAGTTGCAGATGTTATAAAAAAAAATAAACATAGCACCTGTATTGCTCCATTTTTGTCCATGGTATGCACCAAAACTATTCTGGGTTAGCAACTGCAAGTCTGCAAACTCTTAAATCCTGCAAATATAGAAGATGGGTTAGAAATAAGTAAAAAACTAACTTGTAATAAATAACAGAAAATGTCAAAATAAAAAAGATAAGAAACTTATCTTTTTTTAGACTTTACACCAAACTAGTTTCCTCGATGGTCAGTGCACTATCAACTTAAAGTCGCAAGCCAAATACTTAAACTCCAAATTCCAAACTCGATTGAAAAGCTAGTAGTTCGCACCATTTCATAAACCAAATTCCATAAACCAAATTCCAAAATGCTCAATTGAAAATCCAAAGTTCCAAACAAAATAACCAAAGTCCAACAAATTCAAGTTCAATAGCTCAATAGTAAACAAAGTAAATAGCTCAATAGCTCAATTTAAAACTAAAATATAAACAACAACGATCATATCAATATTTTCTTTATCAGATCAAGACTTCACCCCAAGCTCACCTCTTGCATCAATCTTCATCACCCTATATTGTCAAGCAATTAATATTAATCCATGATATTATTTGCATATGTATTTATTTATGTAAAAAAATAAATTAATACTTACAATCATGCTTTTCTTAACCCTATACTCACCAAGAACCAATCAATTGCAGAAATCAAAGCTCGAACTGTGTCAGCTTTAAAGAGCTCCCGAATCGTCCGTAACCCTTCCCCAAAGACTAAATGTTGATTCAGAGGCCACAGAGTCATGTACGTATGGACAATATATCTCTTGCCATCCTGATAAAACCTTGAATTTTAAAGTGTTCGCTTTCCACCATTTTAAAACATCAAAATTATCATCAACATTACAAATCAATCTCCTTTCTTCCAAGTAAATTTCCAAATCGCACTTCAAACACGGGATGCAATGTCCATGTTTTGAGCCCAACTCACAAACTCGCTTCTACTCTTGGTCTTACTCTTAGATCCACCAATGTAAACCATTGCTTTAACACTATTTCTAGCACTCAAGTTTCACATCGACTATTAACAACTTGTTCTCGAATTGTAAACCGCCACATATTCATCAAACAGCTTCTTGCAAAGCATTTTGAATAAGTGTTAAGTTCCTTTTTGCTTCAAACTCACCGACATACATCTTTGGAAAACAAAATATAACTAATCGTGATCTTATATCTTGATCTAAAATAGATGCAATAGCCATCAATAAGTCAGATTGTCCCCAATATTTATCAAACTTCTTTCATCTTGTAAGCCATTTCTTTCATATATTCACAATCATCAACAATAGTTTCATTCAACAACTCTTTGATTTTCCAAATCTCGTAAAAAAGATCGAAGTAGGATATTCACAAATTTTAAAACACATTTGTCGCTTTCATTAAACACTTCTAAAAATTTAACAACCCTCTCAAATTTCATCCCAATCTTCCCTACTAGGCAAAGAGTTATAATGAAGGTCTCTCTCTTCAGACAATGGGAACACATCCTCGAATTGCAAAGCGCACTCTAACACGGCATATGTGGAGTTCCACCTAGCGGGGACATCTAAGATCAATCTTTTCAAGATGGTAATTGTAAATTTTTCACAATCTCACCAAATTTATGAAGACGAGATGGAGACATTTTTAAGTACTTGATAGCCTCACGAACGCTTTTGAATAACATTTTGATAATTCCCAAACCATCTTGCACCATCAAGTTAAGAATGTGGGCACAACATCTAACATGAAATATTTTACCACTAAAATAAAGGCCACCTTTCAAAGGTAAAATTATCCCTAAGATGTCTTACAAATTTAATCATTTGCAGATGCATTATCAAGAGTCACAAATTGATATTTTATTTTCAATTCCCCACCCGCTTATACAATGCAAAATAGAATCGTAAATCATAAGACCAAAGGTGGGAGGTGCCATGCTACAAAAATTAATAACCCTTTTACGCAAGTTCCAATCCGAATCCAAAAATGAGCAAAGGAGGCACATATAACCAATAGTTTGATTAGAAGTCCACAAATCGATGTCAAACTTATTCTACTAATACCATCAAACAGAGCCTTAATTTTTTCTTCTAAAAGTATAAAGCTTCATGCACTATTCCTTCATCACATCCTAGAAATGGGATCAAATTCGATTCAAAGTTTTCAAAAATAGTATGAAAAATTCATGCTCAATCATACTGGGAAAGGGTATTCATGCACACATATCATCTTAGAAAAATCTCCTTACTTTTTTCTTTATCATACTTGAAGAAATTCAAGTTACCAGATTTACCTTCAACTTCTAAAGTAGGATAAGATAATACCCGCCGCTTGGGATTTTCTAACCGTAAATAGAAGCCAACCGATCAGAGCAGAGTTCATGTGCCTATTCAAATGACCAGAGACTTCAGATTCTCAAGAGCAAGCCTCGAGTGGCAATGTTTGACTCAACCTTTTTGGTTCCATCTTTAATGTCACAACAAGAATTCGGCCCCATGCTTTTGAGGTCTTTTTTTTTTTTTTTTTCATGCTCACCAAAATTTCAACCTCAAAGAGCATTTTCAGCCGAGAATCACCATTAAGTTGAGGTCGATTTTCATTGGTATTTTAGCACTCGAGATGGTCCAAATGGGTCTTCAATCAAACTTATGATCTCATTGTTACCTCGAATAAACAAACAAAAATTATCGTAAATCCGCAATTAGAAAATTCGTACATCTCATATTCAAACTAATTAGTTAAGTATGAAGCAATAAGACCGCTATGATAGTATCATTTTCAAGCAATAACCTTCTAATGCATTTGAGAGAATCTTCAAGAGATTATAGAAATATATGGAAGACAGGATGCATTATTTAAATGGAAACACCAACAAATATTTATAATACATAATGCAGGAAACATCATAGAATCACCATGCTCACATATTCGATGCACTAAAATGTAAGTTGAACAAAAAATTAGACTCCAAAACCTTTATCGATGAGACAAAGGTAATCAGTAAAGCCCTGTAATACTCGGCCCTCATATAAAGAGATCATATAAAATTATCGATATAAGCAGATATCGCTACTAAAGGGCATAAAGTGCACCCTACTATCGTATTGCACTAAAGATGTAATATATCAAAGGCTTACTTGCTAACAATAAGAAGAAACATGCTGCTCATTAACTTTTTACAGCTAAGGGAAAAGGATTAACAATCTAAATAACATATTCCATAGCAACCAACATCGATGCTTCATTCGTAATACAATCTAAATTCAACATGTCGCTTTCAATAAGGATGACAAACTCCACTTTCACGAGGTGTGTTGACACAAAAAGATCAATGTATGATACCTAAATCGCATAAGAGATAACCAACAACTCTTTTATAAACTCGGCCCATTATCGACCTTTAGGTTATAATTGAACATTGAAAATGAGTATGAAGTATGAACATACCGAAAGAAAGATCGCAGAAAATTATACACTCAGTGATTTTTAGTGCATCAAATAAGTCCAGTCCATTTGGAAAATCATCCACAAGAGTCAAAAGATAAGAACAATCATTATGAGTTTAATGTCTATAGGTCCCCAAACATCACAATGAATCAATTCAAAATTTCGAGTAAAGACAGTACTCTGTGTAGTACTAATGTAAAATGGTATTCTAAACCGCCGACACATCACAAGAAAGATGTGTTCATTCCTTATTACTTAGAGACTAAGAATCTTAGTCTCTTAGTAAGAAAGTAAAAAGATGGATGACTAAGTCCGAATGCCACAAATTGACACATCACAATATATCATGTTTTTTTTTTCATTATATATCATGTTACGTATGCAAGAATCCTATATGGCTATATATATATATATATATATATATATAAAGCAAAATCAAGAAATAGTTAACAATAAATCGATGTAAATAGTTAACAAAACACACATGAACATAACATTACATAAATCGATAAAATCTTTCAAAACCGTGATACCCATCAACAAAAAAAATTACAGATCTATATCGAATATACCAAGCATCAAAGTGTTCCATCAATAAGATCGAATTGAAACTTGAAAGCTAAAAAATTAGGGTTTAAATTTTTGATTGGGAATTTTTGGAATAACAAAACTATAGAATAATCGTAAGAAGAATATATATTATATATATAGTAAGAACAGACTTACACGCATCACTTCACCTTTATGGCTTTCAAATTTCATCAATCGTGTTTTGAAATAGGACTTTATGATTCCGAGATTGAATCACTAAACGAAGAGGCGAAGAGGCCATCAAGAGCCTGTGAGTCTCCGTAGTCGAGAGGAGAGGCGATTGAAGTCTTTGAAGAGCCGCAGATTTCTGAGTCTCGAGAGTCGAGAGGAGAGCAAGCATTAACGTCCAAACCCTCGAACGAGTCGAGCAAGGATCGATTAAGGATCGATGAAAGAGGATGGCTCGAACCCTAAAATGAGCGAGTAAAGATCGCTTCGATTTCGATATCGATGATTATATCCCAAAACGAGCCTTTGGCCCATATTCGACTCGAATGTTATCGAACCCGAGACTCGGATCATATTTTCGGGTCGAATCAATTCCGGTACCGAGTTACTTTGATCGCTTTTCACCCCTAAGCAAATGCTTTTGTTACGATAATGAAGTTTGAGGTGTACTTAGACACCTTTTTCGGTTTCAAGTGCAAAAAGTCAACAATGGTGTAAAATTTGGAATGTAAATTATCTTTTAGTCATTTAATCTTATTTTTTTAATGTTGAATAGTGTAAATTATCAAAAAAGTACCATCAATATAATATTTATTATTTTGTAAGTATTGATAAATTTTATTAATTTTGAGTTTAAAATATTTCAAATTAACTTTTAAAAATCAATAATTATCTTAATAATTTGGAACTTTAGAAGTACTTTATTTTAAATATAGGATTAATTCTTGACTTTTTTAGGTTAGTTTGATATTATTTTTATTTCAAAATTATAATTTATTTAATTTTAAAATAATTCACTTTTACAATATTGTAAATAAAACGCCTAAAAATCTTCTTAAGTATAAAAAATTTGTTTTCAAATTTTAAATGTATCACATTAATTCAACTTTAATAAATTAAAATTTAGTTCAGTATAAGTATTTTTTATGTTTTAAATACTACTAGTGTTTGATTGCATCTTAACAATTCACCTCTTAATGTCTCTTAAAAATTCACATATTTGTATTAAGAGATAATCTGAATATATAATTAAGATATAAATATGAGTTTAAAGTATTTAGAGGATCTCTTAATACAAAAATACAAGTTGTTAAAATGCATGCATTAAGATAAAATCAAACACTAAGTCTTTGTATTTTTTTTTATAACTAATAGAAAAATCGTCTATTAGAGAGACGGAGAGTGAAGGAGGCAAGATGAGGGCTAGGGTTGTGCGTTTTGGTTGACGGAAATTGATAGACACATAATTTATATATTTTATTATTTATCATTTTATCATTTTGATTATATTAGTTAATTAAATTAATATATTTTATTTTATTTTGTAAGATTTAATATTTTGTTGCAATAGAATCAAAATCTTAGTGATTAATCAATATCTAATACTTGTATTCATGGAATGAAAAAGACAATAACAATCCTTGAACAAGAAGGAAGGAGGTGGAATAATATTAGATTTATCATGTTTATATTGGTGAATAAGGAAAATATAATTGTTCCAACTTTTAAAGATAGAAAAAGACTTTTAGGATATTACCATGTAGAGATTTAAGTCAATAAGTAAAGAAGATAATAAAAGGGAACAAAAAATATCAAGTTCAATTAAGAGTGTTAATCGAGCAGAGTAGCTCGATACTCGACTCGAGATTGGTTCGAAAATATGATCCAAAACTCGAATTCGAAGTTGATTCGAGTCGAATATTATCCATACTCGTTTTCTGTTTAATGATACACGAGTCGAATTCGAGTATACCAGTATTTGCTCAGATTAGGGTTCGAGTATTTCATTTTTTTCTCGAACCATACTCGATACCTGCTCGATGGATCATATTTGAATACTGGCCTGATTCATACTAATAAGCTAAATATGTAATATTTGTATCAACCTTTATAATTTATAAAATGTAGTATTAAATTATGTAAGCTTGTACTTGAATAAATCAGTGAATTGATTGTCAATTCGTATTACATTCTTTGTAATATTTTTACATAAATAAAAGTAAAAGACTTTTATATATAAACATTAGTTCAATAATCAATTTAGCATGTAGTGGTTCAGTATTAAGCGAAATGGTTCATATACGAAACTCGATTTGAAGGCTGGTGAGTAACTCGTTTTGTAAACGAGTCGAGTACTTACGAGCCGAGTAGGTCTGAGTAATGATCCGAGTCGAATCTGGCGCAAAATTAGAAATTCCTTATCGAATCCGAGCTCAATTTTTTCGAGCCAAGCCAAATATGAGCATTAGAATGTTCGTTGAGATTCGACTCATTTTCACTCCTAAGTTTAATTAATCTAAATTAGAGCACAAATGTATTTTCATATTAGTTTTGGTTAGGAGTAGGAGTAGATTAAATTACTTCTTCATTGTACGTTTGTTGGAGAATCGTGAATAAATAATGTTTTCTTACTTATTTTTAATCTTCTATTTTTTTCTTTATTTTAATCAATTTATTTATTTTCATGTTTAGTTATTTTCTTATACAGGATGAAGATGAAATTAAATAATTATTTATGACAATATTTTGCATTTCTTCTATTATTTATTCTTTTATGCTTAATTGATTTCGCATTCATATTTAGTTATTAAAATACCTTTGTTTTGTAGTTTTATTTGATTTTAAATTAATTAAGAGATTTTGATATATTATTGTTAAGATATGAGTTTGTCATAATTCATACTTGCTCAAAAATATTTTGATGGGTAATAGTTAATCCTTAAATTTTCAGAGTCTATTTTTGCTCACGTTAATTGTAAAATTACTAAGGGATTGAAGATCAAAACCATAGTAAAGTTATAAAAATATAAGAGATTGAATTACTTATTAGTTATTATGTTTATTGTTTAATGAATTCGGATTCCTAAATTATTTTCTTATAATTAGTTAGTTTAATTGTAGTTAATCAATCCTCAATCTTTATTTATAATTTGTCTAAAATTGATATTAAGTATGTATTAAAAGTAATCTAGTCTCTATAGGTTCGATTTGTACTTGTCAATTATTCAATTTTAACACTGTGAACTTGCAGCTACATAGTTTTATCACATCAAATTTTTGGCATCATTGTCGGGGACTAAACTTAATTTTATATTCCTTAACTTTATTTATTCAAATTAGTTTTTTTATTTTTATTTTTAGGATTATCAAAGATGATCAAAAATGCGAAAATAAAATATTATTGTTGCGTTTCTCCTCATATTTTGTATCTTAACTCAAAAAAATAGTAATTTAGTTTAGTTTTTATTGTTAGTTAGAAAACTAATTGTCGCATTCATGCATTCGCTCATGTAGAGCACATCATGTTTAGATTTTTATTTTATTTTATTTATTTATTTATTGTCAAATATAAACTGTAGTGATTGTTGGAGGTTTAAGGTACGCCAAATTTCTCTCTTTCGTAGTTCACTTAGTTTTAGGATATTTTATTTGTTTACAATTTTTTATTTCATTTAAGCATTCTTATTTGTAATTTAACTTCAGGGCAAAACCTGTAACAAGATAAGGTGGAGATTTCATCACCCTTCTTTGGCCCACAACCCACCCATTCATTTTACATAGAATTGACTTAATAAAATCAAGTAGACGTTGGCCCCTACTGTAAGACCCCAACTTATTATAAATAAAATTGAATTTTCTTCTATTCATTATTCTAAATTAATAAGGTGTTAATTTGATAAAATGCTTTAGTTATGGGTGAAATGTGCAAATTTTACAAAATAAGCAAGTGGTTATAAAATATTCTTTTTGTCGGAGAATATTCGTTTGGTCATGGAATATTCTTTTTTTGTTTGAAATATCCGTCGACGCATACCTGCCATCGATTGTGGGCCCCATAACGGAATAACTGCTTGGGATGAAGAAAAACGACAAAGTTTGAGTTTTATAAATAACGTCAGTAATTGTTACCAATTAACATTGTTGAATACACGGTGGTTAAAATACAAGAATACGTGGTTGTCGCACAAAGAACACTCAGATTGCACAAGATTGTTGAATTATTGATTAAATGCGTAAAAGGCACTTCTTCAATAATTGTTACGAAGAATTACTATTCAATATTTTATTTTATTGATTCAATAATTGCTACGTTGATATTTTATATTATTGTTGTTTCAATAATTGTCATCGCATATGATATTTTCCATTATCAGATCAATAATTCATATTATTTGAAAAATATTATTAGATAACATTATTGGCAATGTCTAGAAAGTTCTGTCAATGAGAGGTTTGGTCACCTAATTGCGCGCCAGTAAGGAGAAATCCTTATCGAAAAGCCCCCTCTTTCCTGGGAACTGCCTGGTTGTCATTATTGTGATTCTGTAATATTATTTGTGAATAATTAATCATTGATTTATATGATAAGGAAATATTTATTTAATGCGGATATAAATGATGGATTTATTTATGTGGTTATTAATGAAGGAATTAATGTTGAGGTGTTTTATCGTTTATTTTTGTTTGGATTGAGGTATTAAAAGATCAAATCGGTGTTCTTAAAGCTCTATCAAGTGAGTTATAATTTTTAATCCGACCGTTGGATCGTTGTGATTTTTGGATATGTTATACATATATAAGTTGAGTATATGTCCATAAATTTTGAATCGTTAAAAATGAACGTATGATTTGTTATGAATTTTAAGAGGTGACCGATTCGTAAATTAGGTTTATAAATGATTTTGGGTGTAAAATTCTAGAATTGAGTGGTCCCCACTTATGGTTGGTGTGAAGAAATGTGTTGAATTTTATTTCAAATGTGGTGGGTGGAAATAGTAGCGAGATAAATCCATCAGTAGAAAGTCAAGTCTCGCTTTGAGCGTATTAACATTTTTCTATAAATAGAGGCTAAGTTAGAATTGAAAATCACACCGTAAACATAAGCTTTCTCTTTCTCTCTCTCTCTCTATATTAATGAGCATATTTTGTGAGTATTTAGATACTTTGAGAGTTCTTTGCTCAAGATAAGTTTCATTCATCATCATTTCCAGACCTTTCATTCAAATCTGTTTCTTTGAGGTAAGGGATGTTATTTTCTTCTTAAATGATATTATTTTCTTCAATATCATTATGCCAAAATATTGGTTTGAATTTTTAATCAAATTTGGAACTTTTGTGTCGGGGTTACTATTCACGTATACTACACTATTCACGTATATGAGATTATTCACGTATACGGCACTATTCACGAATACGACACTATTCACTAAAAAATGAATTTTTTTTCTTTTTGTTCAAGATGTCTATTATGGTTACTATCTTTGATTGTATCCATGTTTTGATCTTTATTTTTGAATTCTGCTTCTCAATTGGTTATTATGAAGTATTATTGATCTTGGATAAGCTGTTATATGAATCCCTAATATTTGTCCTTCTGTCTCACTGGATTCATTTTCTTTAAAATATTTTTCATCATCATCAGTCTTAAATGATGATATTACTGAATATCTTTGGCTTGTAGTGCAAAGATGAATGATTAACTGATGAATATCTTTGGCCCGTAATGCAAAGATGAACAGGTGTTGAGATGAACATGACCAACTGGTGATACAAATGAATATCTTTGGCCTGCAGTGAAAAGATGAATATTTGATTAAAGATGTATATTGATTGTTGTTACAGGGATAAAATATTGATGATGAACTTTTAAATCTTAGAAGATAGTAGAATTCATTCTCTACGTGACTCTTCTAATGGATTGTCGTTTTCGCAGATTGTTGATCTAAAACTTGTTGTCTATTATATTCTATCGATTTTTTCCGTCAAGACTAATGATAATTTTTTTATATTATCTTAGTCATAATATTCTTTACTTGGGCTAGTTGAGCTCACCCTTTTCCTTTTTGTTCCATTTTTCTTCTCGTGAGAGTGAGAAACATAAGCAGGATCTAATCGGGGTATGGAGTGATGGATCTAGAAAGATGTTTTAGCAAATTCCTCACTATTTCCGTAAAATAGTGTATGAATAATTGTAATGAGCATTTATTTGAGTGTGGATATTGTCTAGAAGACAATATTTGTATTTAAACTCACAGTATGTGTTGTCGTATTTTGCACGACAGTTGTATTATTGAAGTTGTAGTTTGCTTTCTGTACTATGTATTTGGCGACTCAGGATGGGTGTTTTATACCTATTTTGGGGGCGTCACACCTACAAATTTTGAGCTCAATTAGGACAAGAAACTTCAAGAGAAGGTTAAATTTTAAATTAATCATACTACTAGTGTCTAGACAAGTGGTTCAAAAGGCAAACACCTAAAGAGTGTGTGGTTATTCAATTAGTCATCGTACCTACGGAGAGACTCTTATCGTTCTTACATTTTAACTGGTTAATGGTGTGATTAATTTTGAATTTTGTGTAACTTAATGTGTAACTTGGAATAGTTAGAAGCTGTCTAGATTTTATTTAGGTTAACCTTATAATTATGATTTTTATTCTTATTTTTTTATTTATTTTATTTATATTTTTTGTGTGTGACTTTCATGGTTAGTTGTTTATTTGTTTTGTGATTTGTGGAAAGATGGACTATTATTATAGTTGGAATAATAATTTTGCTTGAAATCAAGAACCCTATGTAAATTTTAATGCTAACCAAGTAAAATATTTTTTTTCAACTTATGAAAATTCTTATCGAAGTTCATATTCATATCCATATTCGGATCCAAAACCTCAATATCCACAAGAATTTTTAAATGAAAAAGAGGAAAGATTTAACACCTTAGAGAAAACTATGGAAGCTTTCATGCAAAACACGAATCAAGTTAGAGTAAATGAGCAAGAGATGATTGAATTTTATAGTAATTATGAGGTTAATTTTTAAAATTCTAATGGTTGTGAAAATGATGAGAAAAATGAAAATTATGAATTTAATTCTACACACTTTGAGTCAAATTAATTTGAGGAGTTAAACAACTTAGAGTTGATTGCTCATGTCACATTTAATGAGTCAGTTAAAAAAGTCGAAAAACTCTTTTAAGTCTAATGCTCCATAACATGAAAGACTTATTCTTAAAAAACCACCTAGTGATTTTTTGAACCAACCCATTAAAGTAAACATGATCCAAGAATTCTTAATGACCCGATAAATAATTGAAAATAGACTATTGACTGAAAAAGATCCAATTGCTTTTTTCTTAAATCACCTTGACCAAAATTAGAATAAATCTGAATATTTAGATAATGTCAATGAGTTGTTGAGATCCACTACAGCTAAGTCAACTAAACTATAATGTAAGACCCCAACTTTTATGAATAAAAATGAATTTCTCTTTAAATATCATTTTTGAATAGGGTTAAATGCAAAGTCGACCACTGAACTTTTATGATATTTGGGGCTCCAGGCGCCACATGTGTGTTGACTTGCTGATGTGGCACACGTGGCAGGTCGAACGTAGTATTTAATATTATAATTTGACACGTGTCCGCTGCTAACGTGACTTCTTTTGAATTTTTCCCAAAAATATCTTCTCCATAGATTTAAACTTACAACCTCTTGCTTGGAACTTTGATCATATGACCGCTAAAGCAACATGGGCTAACTATTAATATTTTGCAAGGATTAATATTTATATTAAAACATGAGATTTCCCCCATATATTCCTTTCTTCTCCTTCACTACATACCATTAATATAATCTCAAGAAGATAATAATAATAATAATAATAATAATAATAATAATAATAATAATAATAACAATAATAATAATAATAATAATAATAATACTAATAAAAATAATAATAACAATAACAATAATAATAATAATAAATTTAAGTAATAATAAAAATACACAAAGAAATACACGACGGAGGATTAGCGTTACATTATCATTATTGTATTTAATATTTACTTGATAACTATTTTACACAATCAACTTTGGTCACAACGCCCTATTGCACACATCACACACTTGATAATTATTACTATTACTATTGTTGTTATTACTACTATTATTATTTTTATTTTTATTATTATTATTATTATTATTATTGTTATTATTGTTATTATTATTGTTGTTATTATTATTACTATTATTATTACTATTATCATAATTAATAATATTATTATTATTATTACTATTATATTTATAATAATATTATTTGAAGTGAATACATGATCCATGTTTAGTTTACATCAATTATACATAGTTGACTCTTGAGAGACTAGTTTCGGATTAAAGTGAAATTAATTAAATTTGTATTCGCGTGTAAAAGTGTATATATACATTTTGGAGTCTTGTATAAACACATGCATTCACAAAAATATATTGTGATATACTTTTTGTTTTAAATTTATAAATATATATTATCGAAAAAAGTGTTATCGTATGTGTGTCTTAAACGCACACAAGTTGATGTGTATTCTATATTTAATACGATATTGTTTTGTTTGATAAAATAATAAATTTTCAGATCAAAATAGTCATTGAAAAAAATAGTAAAATGTAAGAATTGCCACTAATAAAATCTTTTAAAATAGCTAGATACACATAATCAAACAAACTCGCGTTCTCATGAGTATTATTATTAATTTTAGTCGGTAAAGTTAGGTAAAATTTCTAACATATGATCATGTCCAGAACATGTTTCTCCATGACGTGCCAAATGCAACCATAATATTCCAACTACCTTGAACAAATGAACTATTATTAGTACTATTATTGATATTATTATTATTATTGTTGTTGTTGTTGTTAATATTATTATTATTTTATTATTATTATTATTATTATTATTATTATTATTATTATTATTATTGTAGTATATATCTTCTTGAGATTATATTAATGGTATGTAGTGAAGGAAAAGAAAGGAATATATGGGGGAAATATCATGTTTTGATATAAATATTAATCCTTGCAAGATATTAACAGTTAACCCATGTTGCTCCAGCGGTCATATGATCAAAGTTCCGAGCAAGGTTGCAAGTTCGATTATAAGGAAAAGCAAATTTTTGGAAAAAATTCAAAAGAAGCCACGTCAGCAGCGGACACGTGTCAAATTATAATATTAAATATCACACCGCACTGTTATACGTCGGTGAAGGCAACGCACATGCTATACCGTGGGGTTCAAAGTCCAAATTTTTGAATAGAAAGTGGCTCAGTTTGCGTTGACCGAAAGAAAAGGGCTCAATACCTAAATATCAGAAAAGTTCAGTGGTTGACTTTGCATTTAACCCTTTTTGAATATTATGATGTGGATTTGATATAATGTTATAGTTGTGGGTAATATTTATAAATTTTGCAAAGTAAGCAAGTTGTTATAAAATATTCGATTGGTCGAGAAATATTCATTTTATCAGGGAATATTCGTACGACGGCACAATCATTGGTGGACCCCACAACGAAATTATTATCGAAGTTAGAAAATGACTGAAATATCTGTTTATAAAAATAACGGCAAAAGTTTTATTGTTAACTGTTGAAATACCCTTCGATAAAAAAGTATAGTAATACGCGCGCATGGTTACATAAGAAAGCATGTACAAGATTGATTATCGATGCTATACATGAGAAGTCACTCAGTTATACTTAAATATTGCTACAACAATTGCTGCATAGTATCTCACGTTATTGATTCAATTATTGTCACAATATTTTATATAATTAAATTAATAATTGAGACGACAAAAATATTCATATTATTATTTAAATTATTGACAATGTCTAAAAAATTCTGTCGAGAAAAGGTGTTTGGTCACCTAATTGCGCGCCAATAGGGAGACATCCTTATCGGAAAGCCCCATCTTTCCTAGGAATGATCTAATTGTTAATATTGCAAGTTATAATATTAATGATGAATAATTGTTGTTCAAAAATGTGTTTTGAGAAGCCAAATGAGTTGAGATAAATAGAGGGGTTTTTATCGAAGTATTTGTTGTAAATTTTGTTTATTATATGGACCCCCACTTACTCATTTTTCAAAATAATCGATAAAAAATTATTCAGGATATATATATATATATATATATATATATATATATAAACACGTGTGTGTGAAAGTGGGATGTGTGTGTTGCCGTGTGGTGGTGGGCAAAATATATATATATATATATATATATATATATTATAAGTTTTGTTTTATTAGATTATAATTAGAATATATTATATTGTATTTAAAGTTTTTATTTTATTAGAATATTCTATTGCACAGTAATGAATAGTAAATCAAATTTTTTAAAAAGTTCGACCGAAGATTTGCCCCCGTGGTTTTCCTTCTGTTCACCCCGTGAATAAATTCTAAACAGTATCCTTTCATTCTCCTATAAATAGGATGCTTAGTTTAGAATTGAAAATCACACCAGAATCAAATAATTCTTCTTCTATAATATTGAGCATATTTCTTTAGAGTTTAAGGAAGTTTTGAGCGTAGAAAACTGTATAAGTTTTCTTCAAGAATATCCCCGCCCTACCAGTCAGAAGTACTTTCCTTTTAAGGTAAGGGATATTATTTTTGTTCAATATTCATATGAAATAATATTTTCTTCCATACTCTGTAGTATGTAAGTAATATTATTTTATTTCGTATTCTTAATTCTACACTCATGTTGATAAGTATTGCTTTTATACTCCTTGAAATTAGTAGAATATCCTTAAAATTTGCGCTTCATCTAGTATCGTTTCACAAGGATATTTTTCTGAACATTCTTGTTAAATTTAAAGCTTTTTATGTCAGAGTACTATTCATAATACGCATTTATTATTCATAATGTCTGATCTTATAATACATAACACTATTCACAAAGTACTATTCACGGGGTACAATTCATGAAGTACTATTCACGATGTATTATTCATGACAAAAATTGATTTCTTTTCTGTTCAAATTATTTTTGATACAATATTATTCTTGAATTTTACTCCACAAAACAGTTATCATGTTGACAATTTGGACATTTTTAAACTCTGGATAAATTTAAAGTCTTTAATATTTATCTTTGATTTCGTTTGATTGATGTTTATATCATTGTCATCATCCGCATGCTTATATTGTGATAAAAGTCATCTTTGGCCCGAAGTGCATAGATGGACTGTTGATTGGTATGATTATGATTATGTATTGGTATAATCATGAAACTTAATATTACAAATGATGTGGTAAAAGTCCTTATTAGCCCGTAGTGCATTGATGGACAGTTGTTGGCATGATCATGACCCTTAATGATAACACAAATATCCTTGGCCCGTAGTGCATGGATAATTCGTGGATGTGATACTAATGAATATCCTCGGCAGTAGTGCATGGATAATTCATGATGTGGATTATTTATCGAAATGAGTTTCAAATGATAAAATTGATAATAAACTTTTTAAATCATAGAAGATAGTAGATATCATGCTACTACTGACTCTTTCTAATGGATTGCTTGTTCATTGCGCAGCTTAAACTTGTTGTTTATTGTATTCTATCGGTTTAACACTGTTTGAGGCTAACGATAATTTATTCTCGCATTATCTTAGTCATAATATTTTTTATTGGGTTAGTTTAGCTCACCCTTTTGCTTTCATTGTTCTCTTCAGGAAATGAGAACTTAGCCGGGACTAGTCATTGAATGGAGTGACGGTCCTTGATGGTGGTTGTAGTAGTCCTCACTATTTTATAAAATAGTGTGATAATAATTGTAATGAGGACTCCAATGAGTTTGGATATTATCTAGAAGACAATATTAGTGTTAAAACTCTCAGCTTATGTTACTCTCAACTTATTCGTGTTAAAACTCTCAACAATTTCCGTGATAATCTATATGCAATTTAGAAACAGATTATAGATTTAGATCTGATCATAATAACATGTGATAGTGTTTTCTGCATGGCGATGAAATTCATGATTTGTGACTAAGATAGAGATATACATATATATCGCATGTAATATGATAAAAAACTTGGGCTATAATCCTTTTTAATTGTAATTCACATAGAGATACATTGAATTAGTTAATTAAGGATTCATCTTAATTCTATTATCTGTGGATTTGAGTATGATAAATTGAGAGATGGTCATATTTATTTATGTGTTTTTGATTAACAATTCGAAATAGTGAGCATGATTAATAAGTAGTGTATTAATTTGAGTGAAACAATAAGTGAAATTGTGATTTTAAATCTCAATAATCCGATTTTAAATTAGTGTTAGTTAGTATTAGTGTAATTAATTATTTTAATTCACCAACCTTAAATTGATTATTTAAATAAAATTAGTTTGGTTAAGAGATAGTATTCGGTGAATTTTATTAAATAATTTCTCGTGTGAATGATACTCTACTTTTATTTTATTATTTATTGACTGTGTATATTTGCATGTATTCATTGATTGCGAAATCGATTAACAATTGCTTGACTTGGTAGCTAAATGAGACTAAATCAAAACTTATTTCATAATCGATAAATTTTATGAACCAAATCTAAATAACTCAATATTCGACTTGATTCATTTACATCGCTACTCACGACCACCTGCAAATCCAACCCCAACAAAAGTTTTTTCCGTGTCACCAACCTCTCCTCCTTTATATTTACTACTCATCTTCTTTATATTTACTACTCATCGGGAATCACCTGCAAATCCAACCCCAACAAATGTTTTTTCCGTGTCACCAACCTATCATTCTTCTTTATATTTACTACTCATCGAGAATCGTGTGCAATATTTAAATAATTATATTATTCTATATTTACAATAATAAAGTATCGGTCCCATCTTAAAATTCACCCCTTATCTGATTCACTCGCTTCACCCTCTATCTAGATTCACCTCGCTTCACTCCCTTTAGCGATGGATTTGCGATGACGATTTGGTCCGTCGCTATATGTAGAATCGTCGTCTTAGCTTTTAGCGACGGACAACATATAATGACGACTCAATATATAGCGACGGACCAAATTGTCACCCGGTCCGTCGCTAAAGGGGGTGAGCAAGGTGAGTTAGATAAGGAGTGAGCTTAAGATCCGGACCGAATAAAGTATAGAATAATTTAAATAATAAATAAGTTCTAACCCAAAAAAAAAAAACAATATTTCTTGAAATAATGGAGAAATATGTGAATATATGAACTATACAATTAAATACTCTCTTTCTTCCAAGTATTGCCATCTGAAAATCCTTTTATGCACCAATCGGTCCACATGAATATATAAAAATTCATGCCAAAAGAAAATCGACATCTAAAATTTAAAAAGAAAGATGTTTGCTACATTCGTTGAGAGTGGTTTATTAAAGAATAAATAATTTAGAGAAATGATATTCCCACATGTTTCTCTCCATATGAATAGTAAGTGAAATTCATCTCATATGGATCTTATAAAACTATCAAATTTATTTATAAAAATATCAATTATCCTAATTAATCGTGAGAAGTTGGCAAGATAAAAAGGAGAGAGAGAGAGAGAGTAACGTGCAAAGTTGGCAAGATAAAAAATGGATATGTAAGAAAGTGTGGGAGATAAACAAGTGGGTTGGTTTATTATGAGTTAATAATAGTCCTTCTGTTATACATGTGATTCCCTCATGAGGAGGGAACTCATGCTCTGCTCTCCCTTCTCCTCTTCTCTTCTCCCGTGTTCCTTCCTCACCCGTGAATCTCCTCCTCTTCATTGCTTATATAAGGCAATGATACTGAAGAAAAATTAATAAGAACTTCTCTAAATAATTTCTCTCTCTTTATCTCTTACTTATTCTCTCTAAATTTAAGCAATTATAAGAGTATCTTTCTACACTTTGTTAAAGTTTTATAACACATTATCAGCACGAAACTCTAACCAACTGAGACGGTAAAATTAAATTCTTTCAATTTATTATTATATTACCAGTTTGGCTATGCCACCAATAATATAATTTTATTCTTATAATTGGCTTTAAATTCTTGCAATTTACTATTATACTACCGGTTTGGCTATGCCACCAATAGTATAATGTTATTCTTACAATTGATCTGGCTTTGCCGCCTATTATATTTTTTTATGTAAGACCCCAACTTTTATGAATAAAGAATATTTTCTCGAAATATATTTTTGAATATTATTGTGTGGATTTGATATAATGTTATAGTTGTGGGTAATATTTACAAATTTTGCAAAAGTAAGCAAGTGGTTATATAATATTCGATTGATTGGGGAGTATTCATTTTAACGAGGGGAATATTAAATGCACCAAGACAATTATTAGTGGACCCCACAACGGAAGTATTGTCTTAGTTAGAAAACTATGGTAATTATCTTTTATAAAAATAACGTCGAAAGTTTCTTACCGTTAAACCTGTTGAACTACCCTTTAGTAGTAAAGTATAATGTAATACGCATTGGTTGCGTAAGAGCAGACACTTATTGGTTATTGATGTTTACGTGAGAAGTCACTCAATTATTGCTACAGTAATTGCTGCATCATATCTCTCATATTATTGATTCAATTATTGTCACAGTATCATCTGCATAATATGATATATTTTTAAATCAATAATTGAGACGACACAGTTATTCATATTATTAAATTGAAATATTTATAATGTCTAGAAGTTCTGTCAATGAGAGGTTTGGTCACCTAATTGCGCGCCAATAAGAAGAAATCCTTATCGGAAAGCCCCCTCTTTGCTGGAAATGACCTGGTTGTTAAATATTGTGAGTTATAATATTAATGATGAATAAATTCGTGTTGATTAAAGATGAAATTGATAGTTCCATTGTGTTGAAATTATTAGTGTTAGTGAAAATCGATATTTATTTCGATATAATTGATGTCTGGAAGTTATCGGGTAATTAGTCGGATAAATGAGGAATTAATTGCTATTAATTCACATGATTATAACTATTTGTTCACATGTGTGTACTATTAATTCACATTCTTATTATTATTAGGGGAGTTGGTGCAAGATTGATAATACTTGCATGATTAAGTTAAAAATGGAGGTATAGATGGAGGTACTATACTGTAATTCGTATTTTCACATGTCTAGAACTATTGATTCACATGATTTACTATTAGGGGAGGTGGTGTAAGTTTGATAATACTTGCAGGACTAAATTAAGAAGTAGAGAAAAAGATGAAGGTATTATACTGTAATATTCTGAGCCCCAAAATGTGTAATTATCGAAACTATAATTTTCTATAAATAGAAGCTCATTTCTTCATTATTCTTCACTAATTCACTCAAGCTATAGAAAGCAATTATTATAGAGAGAAATTATAGAGAGAAGAAGAAGAGAATTCATACTTCTCTACTCCAAAGATTCGCTTTCTTTCTAAGGTAAGTGGGTATTATTTCTTTCGTATTCATGAAGAGAGCTATTGTTATTTCATTCCTTATTATTCTGTTGGAATAACTTTTGTATATCTGATATCGCATACATGGTGAAATTCTTCTCATTATTCCATTCTTTATTATTACATTTGGAACATCCTCTTTTGTGCGTATTACGTATTTACATGGTTCCATTATTTATTATTTTGTTGGAATAACCTGTCTGTGCGGTCTATCGCAATCCTGGTGAAGTCTTATGTTATTCCATTCTTTATTATTCATTGAATATCTTGTGCGTGCGTTTACGCACGACTGGTTCCATTATTTATTATTCATTGGAATATCCTCATGCGTGCGTTTACGCGTGGCGGTAGTTCCATTATTTATTATTACATTAGAATATCCGCTCATGCGTTTACGCATGACTGTTCTATTATTTATTATTCATTGGAATAATCATGCATGCGCGATCTATCGCATGCACGGTGAATTCTTTTGTTATTCCATTATTTATTATACTCAAATTGGTTAAAGTTTTGGCTTACTATACTCCATGAAATTAGTGGAATATCCTTGATGTTTCAAGCGCTTCATCCAAAGATCTTTTCATGGAAATATTCTTCTGAGCATTCTTGAATTTTACTCTACAAAGAAGTATCACGTTGACAATTTGGACATTATTGATTTTTGGATAAATTAGATTATAAATCTTTAAAAATTTATTCTTGAACTTGTTTTTATTGAATTTCTATATCATTGTCATCATCCTCATGTTTATATTCTGTTGAAAGTTATCTGTGGCATGTAGTGAATAGATGGACTTGGTATGATTATGACCAGGGATCATTCGGTATAATCATGAACATAATATTACAAATGATGTGGTAAAAGTCCTCATTGGCCCGTAGTGCATTGATGGACAGTTGTTGGCATGATCATGACCATTAATGAATACACAAATATCCTTGGCCCGTAGTGCATGGATAACTTGTGGTAGTCATACTAAAGAATATCCTTGGCCATAGTACAGGGGTGATTCGATGATGTGGATTATTTATTAAGCTGAGTCTCAGCGATAAAAGTGATGAAAAAAAAACCTTTTAAATCATTGAAGATAGTAGATTTTATTCTCTACTTGATTCTTCTAATGGATTGCTTGTTCCGCTGCAGTTAAACTTGTTGTCTATTATATTCTATCAGTTTAACATTGTTGAGGGTTAATGATAATTTATTCTGCATTATCTTAGTCATAATATTTCTTACTGGGCTAGTTGAGCTCACCCTTTTTGCTTTCATTGTTCTCTTGAGAAATGAGAACGTGGTCGGGACTACTAGTCGGGAACGGAGTGACTATCGGATGATAGCATTAGTAGTCCTCACCATTCTGTTAAATAGTGTGATAATAAATGTAATGAGGACTCCATTGAGTGTGGACATTGTCTAGATGACAATATTCTTATTAAAACTCTTAGATTATGTTTTGTCGTATTTTTTACACGATTTGTATAATTAAGTTGTATTTGAATTTTGTACCATGTATTTGGCGACTCAAGATGGGTGATGTATACCTATTTTGGGGCGCTACATTTTAACCACAAATTATATTTATGTTTTATTGCCCATCTTTAAATTACATTATTTACAAAGGGTACTATCTATCCTTGTTAATCTTACAAGACTTGGTGGGAACCTTTTTACCAATTATTAAATTATGAGAATAACCTGCATATGCGGAATACCATATACCTGGTGAATAATCCTTTGTATTCATTTCTTATTAAATTGTGGGAATAACCTGTCTACGCGGACTACCGCATGCATGGTGAAATTCTTCTGTTATTCCATTCTTTATTATTCATTGGAATAACTCGCCTCACGCTGACCACCGCATGCATGGTAAAATTCTTCTCGTTATTCAATTCTTTATTATTCTCATTGGAATAACTGCTTATGCGACTCACCGCATGCCGGTGAAGATCCATTTGCATTTTTGTATATATATATTTTTTTGAACTATAATACTTGTATATACATTAACGATCAATATTTTTTTACTAAAATAATATGCTAATAACATAAATATAAGAATATTTATATTTACATTTTATCACCACTTGAGGTCGTGACTTAGTTTATTTTTCTATATCATACATGCAATTATTTTTTATTTTAATAAATAATAAAATTGTGTTTTAACCCAGAATAGATGACAAACTTGGCAAAAATAGATTTTTTTATTTTTAAAATCTTTGGAGACAACAATTTGACTTGGGCACTTGATGCAGAATTGCACCTTAGTGCAAATGAGTTAGAAGAGACCATTGAATCAGGAAATAAAGCAACTTCGGCATAAAATGCAAAAGCCATAATTTTTCTTCGTCACCATATTGATGAAGGATTAAAGACTGAGTATTTAACAATCAAAGATCCTTTATTTTTATGGACACAACTGAAGGAAAGATTTGATCACCAAAAATTGGTTCTTCTCCCTAATGCCAAATTTGAGTGTCTTAATTTAAGGCTACAAGATTACAAATCAATTACGAAATATAGTTTCAATGTTTATAGAATAACCTCTACTTTGGCTTTATGCGAAGATCCAGTTTCTGAAACCCAAATGTTAAAAAAAATGTTCTCAACTTTTCATCCCACCAACATGATTCTGTCACAACAATATAGACAAAGTAAGTTCACAAAATTCAGTGGCTTATTGTCTATCTTCCTTGTTGTAGAAAAGAATAATGAATTGTCGTTGAAAAAATATCAAGTATCTGACTACCAACAAAAAGTGCTACCCCATTGCGATATTAACAAAGACGTCATTCCAAAGAGAATAAACGTGACAATAGATGGTCATATAATAAGAAGTCTTGGGGACGAAAGAATAAATGAGGCCATCATAACAACAAATTCCATAACCGCGACAATTCAGGCCACCAGAAGTGGCAAGTGTCTGAGTCGGGTAAAAATAAAGAAAATACAACACAGATAAAGAACAAACCAGATGTTTGTTTTAGGCGTGGAATGAATGGGCATTGGTCGCGTACCTGTCGTACGCTGAGGCATCTGGTTAATTTATTTCAGGAGTCTCAAAAGAACAAAGTAATGGAGGTAGAAACAAACTTTGTTAATCATCAATCGGATATTGTTGATGTTTCACCAATGACCAACAATGAGGAAAAGGTTGTTGATATTACTGGACCTTCTAAAAGTATCTTTTGGGATAACGTTTAATTTTTATTTTAATTAAACACCCAGCATGTATAATATTATTAGTTTTTATTCTATACGTGGTATGTGTTTTTCATGAATAAAATTATAAATGAAATGTAACTTTTCTTATTTATGTTTTTATATGTGTCAGACCATCTTTAATGAATATCTTCTCATCACTTCTACTATTTCTAAAAAAAAAAGAATATCCTAGAAAAACTTCATTCAATTTTTTCTGGATTATATACTATAAAAATTAGAGCAATTGAGTCTCATACTGTTATAATTCCAAAAATCCTAGCTTTCAAATCCTTTATACTTTGGATAAAAGACTCGGTCATCCAGGTACTTCTATGATGCGTCGTATTATTGAAAATTCTATTGGTCATCCTCTCAAAAATAAGAAGGTTTTTTCTAATAGTGAATTTCCTTGTGCTGCGTGTTCTCGAGGAAAATTAATTGTTCGACCATCACCAGTAAAAATTTATAAAGAAGCCCCAAAATTCTTAGAGAGAATTCAAGGAGACATTTGTGGACCTATTCACCCATTGTCTGACCCATTTCGATATTTCATGGTTTTAATAGATGCTTCAACTAGATGGTCTCATGTTTGTCTTCTCTCTTCTCGAAATTTTGCTTTCTCAAAACTTCTTTCTCAAATAATCAAGTTACGGGCTCAGTTCTCGGATCATCCAATCAAGTTAATTCGACTTGATAACGCAGCTGAATTTTCATCAATGACTTTTAATGATTTTTGTATGACTATTGGAATCTCCATTGAACATTCTGTTCGTCATATTCATACACAAAATGGTTTAGCTGAATCTTTAATAAAAAGATTTCATCTAATTTCATGACCATTAATGTTAAGGTCTAACTTACCTTCCTCAGTTTGGGGTCATGTAATTTTTCATGCTGCAGCCATCATTTGAGTAATATCAACGGCTCTTCATAAATTTTCTCCTCTACAGTTAGTTTTTGGACAAATACTCAACATATCACACTTTCGAGTTTTTGGAAGTGCAGTATATGTTCCAATTGCACCTCTACAAAGAACTAAAACGGGAGCCCAACGAAGAATAAGTATTTATGTTGGTTTTTATTCCCCTTCTATTATCAGATATCTTGAGCCTTTAACTGGAGATGTTTTTACTGCATGTTATGTAGATTGTCATTTTGATGAATTTGTATTTCCACCTTTAGGAGGAGGGAAAGTTTTAAATAATAAAAAAACTCTCTGAAATATCATTGAATGCATCAGAATTAAATTCACTTGATCCTCGTACAGGACAATGTGAAATTGAAGTTCAAAGAATTGTTTATTTATAAAATATTATAAATCAAATGCCAGATGCATTTAATAATGCTAGAAAAATGATAAAGTCACATACACCTGCAGTGAATACTCCAGCAAGGATAGAAATACCTATTAAAAAATCAATTCCTGGAGAATTGACAAATAAGGTAATAGAAGAATTTAAACCACGCCAGAAGCGTGGAAGAGCGGTTGGTTCAAAAGACACTGTACCACCAAAATTAAAAGCAAGTAAGGGAATTCCAGAAGAAATACCCGCTCCAGAAGTAGCACTTATTTCAAGAGTGGGAATAGCCCCAGAAGAGGTACAAACCGCTCTAGAAGTAGCACTTATTCCAAGAGTGGGAATAGCCCCAGAAGAGGTTCAAAATCTCAGTAAAGGGATAAGAGATGAACACCAAGAGATCTTAATAAATTATGTACATGATGAGAAAATATGGGATCGAAGAAAAGTCATGATTGATGATATATTTGTTTTCTCTATAGCATCAGATATTACTTTGATTCTTGACACAGATCCTGAACCACAAAACGTGGAAGAATATCGGAAAAGAAAAGATTGACCAAAATAGAAAGATATTATTCAAATTGAGCTACAATCTCTATTGAAAAGAAAAGTATTTGGACCAGTAGTCCAAACACCGCTGAGTGTAATCCCGGTTGGAAACAAATGGGTATTTGTACGAAAGCGAAATGAGAAAAATGAAATTGTGAGATATAAAGCCAGACTTATAGCTCAAGGGTTTTCACAAAAATCTGGTATTGATTATCAGGATACATACTCTCCAGTACGTAATAGATGGAGTCACTTTTCGCTTTTTGATAGGTATGGCAACCATGGAAGGTTTGGAAACACGTCTGATGGATGTTGTAACAGCATACCTATATGGCTCACTTGACAGTGAGATTTACATGAGAATCCCTGAAGGATTGAAAATGGTTGAATCACAAAGGCCCCGTCACTTATATATTCAATCAAGTTACAACGCTCATTATATGGGTTGAAACTGTCTGGTCGTATATGGTATAATCGACTTAGTTATTATTTAATAAAAGATGGATATATAAATGATCAAGTATGTACATGTGTTTTTATTAAGAAATCACAAAGTGGATTTACCATCATTGTTGTATATGTGGATGATTTGAATCTTTTAGGTACTCCTGAAGAACTCACAAGAACTACTACTTATTTAAAAGATGAATTTGAAATGAAAGATATTGGAAAGACAAAATTCTGTTTGGGAATACAAGTGGAGCATTTAACATCTGAAATTTTTGTTCATCAATCCACATATGCTGAAAAAAAATTCTTAGTCATTTTCATATGGATAAAGCTCATCCTTTGACTACCCCGATGGTTGTTCGATCTTTAGAAGTTGATAAAGATCTATTTCGGTCTCTAGAAAGTGGGGAAGAAGTTCTTGGACCTGAAGTTTCATACCTAAGTGCAATAGGTGCTCTTATGTATCTTGCAAACCATGTATACGATCAGATATTACTTTTCTTTGTCAACTTGTTAGCAAGATACAGTTCTTCTCCGACTAAGAGACATTGGGATATGATCAAACACATTTTGAGATACCTCCGTGAAAGTATAGATCTTGGGTTATTTTATCCAAGAGATTCAACGTCGCGATTGGTTAGATATTCCGATGCAGGATATTTATCAGATCCACACAATGGAAGATCACAAATAGGTTATGTATTTACATATTGTGACACGACTATATCCTAGAAATTCACAAAGCAAACCATGACAGCTACATCTTCAAATCACTCAGAGATTCTCGCTATACATGAAGCAAACAGAGAGTGTGTTTGGTTGAGATCAATTATTCAGCATATTCAAAAATCATGTGGATTACCATCAATCAAATACATTCCTACAATTCTGTATGAGGATAACGCTTCATACATTGCTCAACTTAGAGGAGGGTACATCAAGGGAGATAGAACAAAGCACATTTCACCTAAATTCTTCTTCACACATGAGCTACAAAAGAAGGGTGATATAGATGTGCATCAAATTCGATCATGTGATAATCTAGCCGACTTATTCATAAAGTCACTACCAAATGCAACGTTTGCAAAACTTTGGAAAAGGATCGGAATGTGTCGACTGAAAGACTTATGACAACATTTCACCAAGGAGTAATGAATTGCTTTTGAGGGGAAGACTGTACTCTTTTTCCTTAGTCACGATTTTTATCCCAATGAATTTTTCCTGACAAAGTTTTAACAAGACAGTCAATTAAAAGATATTTATGTAAAAGATATGTATTTTTTTTCCCTTCATTAAGTTTTTCCAACTGGGTTTCTTAACAAAGTTTTTAATGAAACATAATCTTATATCGTAGGGAATCAGGAGAAATGTTATACATGTGATTCCCTCCTGAAGAGGGAACTCATGCTCTACTCGCCCTTCTCCTCTTCTCTTCTCCCGTAAGAACTTTTCTGAATGATTTCTCTCTTTTTATCTCTTACTTATTCTCTCTAAATTTATGCAATTATAAGAGTATCTTTCTACACTTTGTTAAAATTTTATAACACCTTCTAAAGGGACAGAATTATTGGATCAAAAAATTAGACATTTAAAATTATTATTATTTTGTGTTTTTTTGGTGACTTTCAAAAAAAATTAATATTTATTCTAACTAAAATTTTTACAGAATAAATGATTTTTTAAGTATAATTTAAATACATATACAAAAAAATACTATATTCTATAAAACACCGTATTTTATAAAAATTTCAGTTGTCCCCAAGACTTATTCTTAATAATAACATGTAATATAATCTTCTCAATCAACATTCAACAATGAAGAGATGTTAGATCTAGGTAATGAAAACCACTCTCTTTATGAAGTACGTAATATTCTTCCAGAACAACAACAAATATCTATCCAAGATATAAAGCTTATTATACATTACAGACAATGACACACCTAAATGCACTTTAGTATTATTCTCAGCTCAGCTCGGGGACTGCTGAAGGGATATATGTGGACGAGTGCCAAGTGGACATTCCCTATCAGAGCTTGGCAAAAACAGGTTTTCTCTTCTGGCTATGCGCTGTGATCGCCTCAGTTAAATCATCAGATAAAACTACAGCAGAGTTCCATGTTGCAACATAATCCAAAGCTTGTTCTATAGTCAGGTCCCGGCTTCTTAGCAACACAGCTTTTGTCCCAGTGACAGCAAGTGGAGACTTCGCAGCAATTCCTACCATAACGGAAACAACAATAATAATTATTAATCCATCAGCCTGTTATTTGTCTGATGACCATCTCGGGTTCTCAGTTCAACTAGGCGTGTTTGTCATCATTGTATAACCATCAACAATCAGCTCTGTGTTTCTTAACCAACAACCAATAGATTGAGTTGAGTTAACAACACATCATATATAGAAGTTTTTTTCCACTGAAAAGCACAAAGAATGGTACTACTCTAAAGCAGACTAAAACAGTTTCCTACCAACAATGAAAGGTATATGGAATTATGGATAGCTATATGTATCTAATCCTTGAATAACTAAATATGACCCATAAAGATAACCTCTCATTACATGAAAAGGGCAAACCCCAGTATGCCGATATAGAACTTTCAAGAGGTAATCTCACTTTGATCTAAACCATAATAATATTTGTTGGTCATCTTAGTTTTAACAATCACACAACCCTAGTAGCCCGTATATGAACATAAAAAATAGCAGTCCGCGAAATTATCACTACACCCTGTACTATTCCCTAATCAGGATAACAAGAAAGCATAGGCATTGATATAATAAACAATCATGATTCATCAGTCTACAGTGATGGGGGCACCTCAAAATCACACACAACTTAATAAGGAAAAAATGTCTCGAATTAAAGCCATTTGATAGTTACAAGCATCAAGCAAATGCTAATATGTACACACCGTATTCGAAGAAATTTTGATCACGGGTCAATCATAACAGTTGCTAAAATGGTTGAGAAAAATCAGCAGTCTGGCTGTGTAGCTGAAGTTCATAATACAATATTCTTTTGACATATAACACCATCTAGATTATAACCAGACATGGTTGCATGTTAGCTGCTATACTAATGTGATAAGCATGAACTTAGCGCAATTATCTTATACTATTCAGTAACTGATCTAATTATGCATAATCATTAACTGAAGAAGAATGACAAGCATAAAACATTTAAACTTAATTTACTCTTAACAAATTGAGAAGGAGAACTGTTGTTGAAGCCTAAAAATATGTGGGATGATTTCCTACACCCGGGGCTCAAAAGGCAGGAATCATGACTATTTACCTACTCCCTCCGCCCCATATTAAACACCCATTTTTTAAATGACACAAATTAAGGTAATAAATTTGTTCCTAATATACCCCTATTAAATTAATATCTCCAACTCATTCTCTTTCATTCAATATATAAGATTACAAGTATATTTCAGTTTTCAATGTTTTACTTACTTTTGCTCACATAATTAACACTAGCATTTAGTCAACTTTTTATTTTTTCAAGATAGCCAAGTTGTTAATGGTTTCACTTTCCCGTAAGCTAATTAGATGTATCTAGAAAATTTGGACGGTATACTTGGAAAAAAGTGAGCAAAAACAATACAAATTTAGAAGGGGGCCAATTAATTTGGGACAGATAAAAAAAGAAAAATGGGCGTTTAATATGGGACGGAGGGAGTATTAATTGTCTGAAGCCCAAATTAATTAACTGGAGTGAAAAAAACAATTTTATGTTTGAGCCTTGCATGGTGGTGAACTGTTATGTAATGTTATCTAAAGAAAACCAAAAACAATATACAATACTTGGAAAAAAGTGAGCAAATATAATACAAATTTAGAAAGGGGATGTTAACGTCAAGTTTCGCCGGCGTGTCCAATCACAGAATCCACGCGCTAGAACCTGCACAATAACAGATCACACAGAAGCTTGACGACTTGTGCCACTTGGAGGATAGCTCCGGTGTCGAGAATAAAATGCTGTGCCGCCGCTCACAAGGTTTAACAATGGAGGCTAAGTGTTTAGTGCTCAAAAGTAGGTATTACCTCATAATTCTACTCTGGGCCTTGTATTTATAATGCCTCATCACCTTAGAATCCTTCTCCGAGTCAGATTAGGACTCCTAAATTATGACAGTTACCATAATTTAGGTCCAACACAATCTCCTTAAAAGGTGCAATCACTACCTTTGGAGTTACCTTATTCAAATACGGCTGAGACTTTAGACTCTTGACGCAGATGCCTTGAGACGACCAGCTGCAGCCCAATCCAACCGAAATCATTTGAAAGTTCGGACTTCGGCCCAGAAGGCTCGAAGGCCCGAACCTGAACTTCTCTAACCAGAATAGGGTTCCGGCCCAAAGGACTCGGATACCCGAACCCGAACACCATATCTCGAGTAAGACTCCGGCCCAAAGGACTCGAACGCCGAACCCGAACGCCATCAACTTCGTCATGGGCTTTGACCCAATGACTTGTAAACCCCTTCTGGTGTCAGGCCTTCAGCCCATGCGAAGGTCTGAGTCTCTTGTTATAATTTAATTATAATTAGAGACTTGAGAGGTCATGGATTCGAAGAGTCACAACAGCTAATGATGAGTTGTCTGGGGAATCCAAACGGTCTGTCCTCGTTTCTTGAAACGTTGCACGTCTTTCCATGCTTGGGCCCACCAAATGCATTTAATAGCCACCCTTGGGTTTTGCGCCTACGGGCCTATAAAAACCCCCTTCCCCCCATCATTGTCACTTTTCCCAGACTTCTTCATTCCAAACTCTCTGTTAAACTTTTTCGGCAAGGACAATTTCCGGCGAGCTTGTTCCTTCCCCAAACTTCACTGATTTTATCTACTCTGCGTGTTTTTTGAACCTCATTTTTGTTCGTTTTTTCTCAAAACCTCACATTTGTGTCTCATTCCTTCCGATCTCGCACCAAATGACTGATTCTAGCATTCCTCCCCCTGCCATTGAACCAACTCCCCCCTTCGTCACCACCGGCGACCTAGTTCCGGTTGATTTGCCGGTGGCTCCTACAGATGCCACTACCTCCTCGGTTTTTCCTACTCCAATAAGTACCGAGGCTAGGATCCGAAACGCCTATCACTTCAAAGAGGAGTTTTCTCATCTCCACACCCCCTCCACCATCACACCCTCTCAAATCTCCGACATCCGAACCCTTTTTAATATCCCCAAAGAATACAAGCTTCGGATACCAAAACCCGACGAGAAAATGTTCTAGAGGCCTGAGGGCGAATGGGCGGCCGTACCCCTGTACATTCTGAAGTATGGGGTTCGGTTCCCTCTTCATGAATTCATCTCATCCTTCCTCTGTTTTATTGGAATCGCGTTCGCACAGCTTGTGCCGAACTCGTACATCCATTTAGTTTCTTTTATCGCATTATGTCAAGAGATTGGGATCACTCCTGGTCTCGACTTCTTTTTCGCCTTATTCACCATCACCGGGTCGAAAGAACCCGGCCTCCGACAACTAAACAAACGGGCCAACCGAACCGTCCTCATCAAAACCCCCTCGAGTAACAAGGGGTGGCACGACAAGTGGTTCTTCGTCCAGGGAACCAATCTCCAACTTCTCCCCCATTGGGCCCATCCTGAGGTCTCCATAGCCAAAGTGTCCAAGTTCCAGAAGGACCGAGCCGATGCCTTCAAGGCTTTTTACAAGAAATGGAGCAAGACTGAGTGGAGTCTGGCAATTCTGTCCAGTGAAGCCTGGTTATACAAACACGGATGTAAGTATCTCCCTTCTAACCGATCAATCCCCCCCTTAACTTCTCTTCTTCCTCCTCTGATATTTTATGTCTTAACCCATTCTCTTTTGTGCAGTGACAATTTTCAAGCCCGAAGGGGCCGCTGAGTCCCTAACCCCTTTTCCTGTCACCGTTGGGCCTATCCCTCTTCCCATTACCGATGAGATGGCCGAGGAAGAAGCCATCCCAATTGCAGAACTCTCCACCGGTTCTACTTCAGGTCCAACTCCTCTAACTTCTACCGCCGCGCCCACCACCAAAAATGCCTTGCAAATGAGTCGGGTTGAGAAGATGGCCTTACTGAAGAAAACTAAAAGACCTTCTGCTAAGATTCCCGCCAAAGTTTCTGTTAAGGCCACTTCTTCGCTTCGATCGAAGCCGACTCCTCCACCCCCCTACCCAGGTCGCGGTGATCGAGGATTCAGAGGAGACCGAAGAGGTTCCTCTCGAACCCCGACCCAAGAAACCCCGACTCACCGAAGACCCTGAACAACGTCCTGACCAACAAGTTGTCGAAGCCGACCCTATCGTCTCCTCCACGCCTTCTTCCAAGCCGAGTTCATCCCATGGATCGCCGATTACTTGCTGGCCGAAGAGCCCCTCGAAAATATTTCCGTTCAACCTGTTCGATCATTTCAAACTTTCGGGTGATGACGAACGGTTCAAGGGATTTTCTTCTGAGGAGTATCTGGTGGCCTATGTCCGTGCTCAGTGTCAGGTAACTCTGAGGTTGTCTAACTTGTTCTTGTAAACTTATAATTTGATTTCGATAGCTGATGTATGTGTTCGTTGCAGGCCAACGCCATTCTTGCTCGTGCCATCCCTCCTCTCGCCCGAACCACTAAAAAGGAGGTTCAAATTGAGATCGGATGTCTGTTTGAAAGTCGAGGTTCGGGGCCTGAACTCGGACCTGAAGAAGGAGCGGGATCTCCATGCGATGCCTTGATTAAAGCAACCCCAGTAGAACGCCAGGTAAGCGAACTCAAGAACAATACTCTACTTCAAAGATTAAATTCGGCCTCCAAGGCCACGCTTAAGAAGTTGATCGAGGAGAAGGAGCGGTGTCAAGCCGAAAGTCAAGGAGCGGGGAGCAGTTATCGAAGCCTCTTGGGAGAAGTTTTCCGCGCACGAGAAAATGAGATATCGATTCGGAAAACAACTCCTCAAGAAAGATCAAGCCGGGCCAAAGCAAATGGATAATAGCCGAATATGAAGAGTTCGATGCCTTGAACGAAAAAGTCATGGCCCAATTTGGTGAAGGGTACGAGACTTATCGAGAAAAGGCAAGGGCGAAGCTGATGGCCGCTGGGCTCGATAACTCGCTTCTTGACTCGTCGGACGAAGAGTCCGAGGCTGGGGATGATCCTCCTTCGGAATAGCTTCTTTTAGGACTTGTAATTTTGCAACTTTCATTTTCCTTCTTTATTTGTACTTTGCCCGAATCTTATACGATCGGGGTTTGTAAAAATTCGAAGATATGAATGAAGTAAAATAGTTTTGTTTATAAATTTGTGATCAGTTATACTCGTGACTTGTCTCGATCAGTCATGTCTTTCCGAACCTCCTGATCGGATTGTGTCCGAAGTTTATCTGATTAAAAATTTATTGTTTCCTCGGTCAGTTATACCCGATCAATTATGTCGTCTTCGACTTTTTGACCGATTTAAGACCGATGTTTATCTGATCAGGTAACGAAAACCGTATGAATATAGATAAAGTTAAACATCTCCGAAGAAAACTTTCATTTATTTCATTTAAAATTGAAACAGTTACATGGATAAAGAAAAGTATGACATAACTATTACTGGTAAAAAAAATTAAGTCTTCCAGCATGCCATGTATTCTTTACTTCCAAACCATCCATTGCTCGAAGCCGGTATGTACCTGGCTTCGGCACCTCTACCACTTCATAAGGTCCCTCCCAGTTAGGCATTAATTTGCCGGTATTCTGGGGGGTTGATGCCTCCGACTCCCGGAGGACCAAATCACCCACTTCAAACCTCCTCAGCTTCACCTTCTAATTGTAGTGTCGGGCTGTTCTCTGCTGATAAACTGTCAACCTTATCAGAGCTGAATCCCGAACTTCTTCAAGAAGATCCAAATTTGTTTTCAAGCCTAACTCCTTGTACTGACTGACCCGAAGGGTAGGAGATCCGATCTCCACTGGTATAAGTGCATCAATTCCATACGCCAATCTGAATGGCGAATCTCCCGTGGTTGTTCTCGGTGTAGTTCGATAAGCCCACAAAACACTGAGCAGCTCTTCTAGCCACCGACCCTTTAGCTCGTCTAGACGCCTTTTAATCCCGTTGAGCAGGGTTCGGTTGGTCACTTCAACTTAACCATTCGATTGAGGATGAGCGACTGAGGTCTTGCGATGTTGAATTCCCAACTCTTTCAGAAAACCTTCGAACTTTGACTCCACAAACTGTCTGCCATTATCAGAAACCACTACCATCGGGATGCCGAAGCGGTAAACAACTCCTTCCCTGAAAAACTTTAGGCATTCTTGTTATGTGATCTTCTGCAGAGGCTTAGCTTCGACCCACTTCGTCATATAGTCGATGATAGCAGAATGTGATCACGATAAGACCGAATACATCTCTCTTGAAATTTGGTGGTGTGGGATGGTCTTTGTTCGGTGGCACTTGGGACATTTTCTGACGAATTCTTTAGCCTCCGTATAGATAGTCGGCCAATAATACCAATGCCTCAAAATCTTGTGCGCCAGTGACTTGGCCCCCATGTGATCCCCACAAATCCCTTCATGATGTACCTCCCGAAGTGCATAGTCTGCTTCCGAGGGAGTTAAGCATTTGAGTAAGGGAGAACTGAAATCCCTTCGGTATAGATCCCCGTCAATGAGGACGAAGTTTGAGCTTCGGTGTTTGATTTTTCTCGCTAGGATTCGGTCCGAAGGTAGAATCCCATCTACCAAGTAGGAGATATAAGGTGTGAGCCAACAGTCAAGTCGGTCCAGAGCTAACACATCTGTCTTCGGTACACTTGGCCGTTCTAGGACTTCCAGATACACCGATCCATTGAAAGAGCTTGCTTCGGTGGTTGCCAACCTGGCTAGGGCATCTGCTACCGTATTATCTGACCGATCAACTCCCTGACAGCTGTGTGATGTGAAGTATGTGAGCTTATCTTTCACTTCGGCCAGATACTTCGACATTCTTGCCCCCCCGAGCTTCATACTCTCCTGATAACTGCTTAACTACCAACTGTGAATCACTGTAGATAACTATCCTCTGAACTTCCAAGCTTCGGGCCAACCGAAGTCCGGCTAGTATGGCCTCGTATTCTGCTTCGTTGTTTGTGGCCTTGAACTGAAACCGAATCGCCTGTTGGACTTTGAAGCCTTCGAGACTCGTTAGAATGACTTCTGCACTGTCGACGTCAAAGTCGATGACCCGTCCACGTCTGAAAGTCCACGAGGTTTGTCCTGTTAAGCTTCGATGAATCAGTATTCACATCCGGTTACGTAAAAAGAGCATTCTACTATGAAGTCGCGATGCGACCCTTGATTGCTGTTCGGGATAATATTTTATAGCAAATTAACGTTAACTCCATCGCCTACGCGCTAATTTACCCCTACACACACTCCGGCTTTGTTCAATACTTTCTTTAACGGTTGATCCAGATATATACCACCACTTGCAGACCACGGAAATAGTCTTCAAGTTTCACCTTTGCGATGATCAATGCATACGCGAATTTCTCCAGGTTCGAATATCATGTTTCTGCGTCCCGAAGAACATGGCTGACGTAGTATACCGGGAACTGTTTTCCTCATTTGTTCCTCACCAATGCTCAAGTATAAATATAATGGTTCCGAAGGGATCGGTTTCATCAATAACGGTGCCGAAGACAGATATTTTTTGATCCCTTGGAACGCGTCTTCGCATTCCGATGTCTATTGAAAACTCTTCTCGTTCTTTGGCCCCTTGAGAGTGTCAAAGAAGGTAAGCATCTCTCAGCTGATTTTGACACAAATATCCGAAGGGCAGCTATCCGGCCCGTCAACCTCTCCACATATTTATATGTTTTCAAAGATCTCATGTCTAAGATCGCTTGAATTTTTTCCGGGTTTGCCTCGATGCCCCTCTTACTGACCAGGTAACCCAAAAACTTCCCTGACCCTAAACCGAAGGTGCACTTGGTCGGGTTCAGTCTCAACTTGTGTCTTCTCACTATCTCGAAGCAGCCTTCTAGGTCCTCCAGATGATCCCGGACTGACATACTTTTCACAATCATGTCGTCCACGTATACCTCCATGCTTCGGCCCAGCTGCTTTCTGAACACGAAGTTCATCATCCGTTGGTAAGTTGCCCCACCGTTGAGTAATCCGAAAGTCATCTTCCGATAAGCATATATGGCCCGATGTGTGATGAAGCTTGTCTTCGGGATATCTTCCTTATTCATCGAAATCTGGTGGTATCCCGAGAAAGCATCCATGAAGCTCAACATGCCGTACCCCGTTGTGGCATCAATTAACTGATCTGTGTTAGGCAAAGGGTAGAAATCCTTCGGACAAGCCTTGTTCAGATCGGTGTAATCGATGCATAACCTCCACTTTCCATTCTGTTTCTAAACCAGAACCACATTTGCTAGCCATTCGGGGTAGTTAATCTCGAAAATGAATCCTGCCTCCAGCAGTTTAGTGATCTCCTCATCTATGATCCTCTGCCTTTCCGGGAAGAAGATCCTTTTCAGATGTATCCTTTGGTTTTCTTCTTGAATTACAGATGCACGGCTATGTAGCGCTACCGACTCACTTACCCCTGGCATATCGCTAGGCTCCCAAGCAAAGATATCGGCATACACCCGAAGCAAGTCCACAAGTCCTGTCCGCAGTGGTTCTGTTAATCCTGCCCCAATTTTGACCAATTTTTTTGTGTTGCCGGGGATTAACTCTACATCTTCAGTCTCCTCGGCGGGTAGGGCCATTGGTTGATCTTTTCTCGATGAATGGCTCTATTTCAATGGCCATTTATACATTTTACATTTTGTTGACTCCGATCCCTGAAGAAATCAAGGTATTCCGATAACATCTTCGGGCAATGTCAAGATCCCCTTTTACCTCCCCAATCCCGTTCGGTGTCGGAAACTTAATTTTAAAGTGTGGTATGGATGTTCTTTGCTTGTAGTCTTTGCTTAGCGTCGGCCTTCCCAAAATAAATTGTATCAGAGTCCACACGTACCACAAAAAACTTGACCGTAACTTACGTCACTTGAGGGGTCATGCGAACCTAACGGGTAACTTCAATGGTGCCCAAACGCACTGCCGGGGCGCCATGAACCCATCTGATGAGCCCTCTCCTCCTAACTCCATCTTTTTTCCTTCTAAATCCATCCTCTGATAGGCGTGCGTGTACAGTATATCGACTAAGGACCCATTATCGATCATCATCCTTTTCATATCTATTAGCCCGACCTGTGCCGTTATCACCAACGCCCCATCATGCGGTTCAATGTGATCGGTAGGGTAATCTTCGTCTGAGAAGGAGATGGAAACTCCTGAGTAGGGGCCTCATCCTTTTCTCGGGTGATGAACTTCATTAAATAATCTGACCGAGGTGCCCACTTCTCTTCCGTCTTGTTTCACATCGCCCTACCGAGCCCTCTCCGTAAATTACGTCGATCACGCCTCGGGGTTTGTGGGTTGATTCTTGGTGTGTTTCCCGAGCGGGTCCCCTGTTCTCCTCTCGAGGTGCTTTTGAACCTTCCCGACACACCACGTACTGTACCAGTTGTCCGTTCTGGACATTCTTCTCTATCAGATCTTTCAAATCATTACACATCTCCGTCGTATGCCCCCGACATTGATGGTATTCGCAGTATTTATCTCGACCCCTCTTTCCAGGCTTCGGGATCGTTGGACATGGCTCAAAGAAAGGTTTATTCCGCATCTCTTCCAATATCTTCGCCCGGTCAGTGTTGAGTGCGGTGTAGACTTTGTTGACATTCCTGTTTGGGAAAGATGGTTGTCCGTTACCCGAACCTCCTCCATTGTAGCCTTTCTTACCATAGTTGTCGGATTTCCCCTGGTTATCCGACCGTTGAAAGTTGTGCTTATCCCGATCCTTGGACTTCTCGTAAGACTGGGAGTGGGGTTTAAAATTTCCCATTGCCTCTTCTATGGCTATGTATCCCTTGGCTCGGTGGAAGGCTTCTGTCAAATCTCCTGGAGGGTTGATCACTAAGTCCTTCATCAGTTTCTTCGACTTCCCAATGTCCAACCCGGTCGTGAAGAAACCTAGGGCTTGTGGGGAATTCAGCTCTGCTACCGACCCCACAGCCTCTCGGAACCTCTTGACGTATTGTCTCAGACTCTCATCTGATTTCACCGAACCTGCATGAGGGAAGCTGTGATCTTTCCCCTCCTCCTATTGCTTCCGAAACTGGCATGAAACTTCTCCCGAAGATCATTCCATGAATTAATCGACCCCGCCGCCAAGGTCCCCATCCATTCTCGAGCGCTCTTCTTCAGAGTGGTCGCGAACATGTGACATTTGGCAGTGTCCGAATGTCCGTAATATGTCATCAGTCTGTCGTATCCGTCGGAATGATCGTACGAATCCCCCAGCCCATCATATGTCTCCATCGGGGGCATCTTCTTCTTGGGATCGGCGGTAACATGATTTATCTCGGGTGAGAAGGGCGAACCCATACAAGCCGAAGGTGTTCCCATCAGCATTCTTCGCCGCAACAACTTTTCCAGTTCTACGCCACCCCTTGGCGAGGGGTTTGACTCCTTATGGGGGGGATCGGTCCATCCCTCTCGTATTCGGGAGACTTGTCCTCCTCCTCGTCCCCAACCTACCCGGATGGTCCGATCTTGATGCAGCGAACGACTCTACTTGGCCGTCCCCGAGACCGACTTGATGTGTCTGCTCTTTCCCTTCGACCTCTCCCCTCATCGAGGTGGCGGGATCGGCTCAACGCCTTCGTCGTCTTGAGGAGGCTTCCTGTCTCCAACCCGTCTTTCTTTATCTGTTGTTCAAGTTCATCTTCTTTGAAAGCCTTGACGCAAGGCCATCATGGCATCTCTGATCTGTTGCATCTTCTTCTGCAAGATAAACTCCCTTTGATCCCGGTTGTCCTCCCCTCTGCCCTTTCCACGTACCTCCAGTGCCCGAGAGTGATTCTCATCCGCACGACTAGCCTGGTTGGGGGTATGATGGCTGTCATGGAAGAGCTTTCGCCGAATGGAAGCGACCGGTTCTTGCGGATCACCTTGGATTCTGGAACCCAATCTGTCTTTGACCGACCCCCTCACCTGGGTAGTCTGGTGTGTTTTTGCCTTTTCCTGGTTAGAAGCACTGTTCTCCTTACTCGCCATGGCCACTTACCAGAAAAGTCAGTTGTGATTGATTAAGCACTAAAGGCCCTCCTTCTAGCGCCAATGTTAACACCAAGTTTCGCCGGCGTGTCCAATCACAGAATCCACGCGCTAGAACCTGCACAATAACAGATCACACAGAAGCTTGACGACTTGTGCCGCCGGGGGATAGCTCCGGTGTCAGAATAAGTAGAAGCCGTTCACAAGGTTTAACAATGGAGGATAAGTGTTTAGTGCTCAAAAGTAGGTATTACCTCATAATTGTACCCTAGGCCTTGTATTTATAGTGTCTCATCACCTTAGAATCATTCTCCGAGTCGGATTAGGACTCCTAAATTATGACAGTTACCATAATTTGGGTCCAACACAATCTCCTTAAAAGGTGGAAGTGGAATCCAATCCAATCACTACCTTTGGAGTTACCTTATTCAAATACGGCTAGGACTTTAGACTCTGCACGCAGGACATCCCACTGCACAGGCCCAATCCAACCGAGCTCACTGCAAAATTCGGACTTCGGCCCAGAAGGCTTGAAGGCCCGACCCCGAACTTCTCTAACCAGAATAGGGTTCCGGTCCAAAGGACTCGGATACCCGAACCCGAACACCATATCTCGAGTAAGACTTCGGCCCAAAGGACTCGGACGCCGAACCCGAACACCATCAACTTCGTCATGGGCTTTGGCCCAATGACTTGTAAACCCCTTTTGGTGTCAGGCCTTCGGCCCATGCGAAGGTCGGTAAACGCTCCCGAACAGGGGAAAATTAATTTGGGATAGAAAAAAAAAGTGGGCGTTTAATATGGAACAGATGGAGTATTAATTGTCTGAAGCCCAAATCAATTAATTGGAGTGAAAAAAAAAAGAAGTAATTTTATGTTTGAGCCTTGCATGGTGGTGAACTGTTATGTAATGCTTTCTAAAGATAACCAAAAACAATAGACAAATAATACAAGCACCTGCCACTCTACAATAGACAATAATAAAGACTAAGTAAATAAAGTTCAACTGATCTGGTAAGAGTTAACAAAGGTCAATCAATGTTCTATAAGGCGCTAGACAAGTGGCAGGAAGCCGGGAGGGGCCTAGCGCCTAGGGGGCCTAGGCGGATTTTTTTTTATTTTAAGCCAATTTTAATATTTTATCTTATATTTATCCAAACAAAATAATAATATAAAGCAAAATAATCTATAATAAAGATAATAAAGGTCTTTGCTTAAAGTTTAACTACATATCCATATTCTCAATGTCAAAGTTCAAACATAAACATGCAACTGTTCAAAGTTCAAACATATTTTTACCGTATTAGTTTTATTCATAAACAAGATTGCTATTAAAAAATAATAAAATTTAAAATTTCAAGAATTCAATTCAATATTAAAACTTAAGAAACTAAACATAAATTTAAAAATTATATTGAATTAAACTAAATATTACAAATGTATCATTATTTATATAATTTGAAGTTGGTACAAGTTCAAAAAATTACAACTATAATAAAATTATCCATTTTTACTTTATCTTGTTCACTTCTTGTTGTGATTTGATATGCCAGAACCTACATTATGAATATGATAAATAATTAAAAAACAAATTTATCAAGACCTGATTTGAGTAGTTATTAAAATAAATAAAATACTCTCACTTTAGGCTTACTAATTTCTGGAAGAATTTTTTCTTGACTAGGTGGGGCACTTGAGGGGCTTTAAAGTGGACTGAGACGGAATTTTTAGAACACTGAGGTCAATGGTAAAATATGATCCCATCTGCTGAGAACAGAGTCCTCTTTAAAAGTCTGATGCGATGTTAATGATGCATCTTTGAATTTTTAATGTTATATAAGTGGTTTGCAATTCATCAAACTCATTTTGGTAAAGTTTTTTATGCATCTTTTTAGCTATTTTAACAATATTGCCAACATTTTCAGTGTTCTAAAAATCCCCGCCTAGGCTCCACCTAGGCGCTAGGCCCCCTGGCGTCTCATTTAGGCTCAAGTTGGCAAAAAAATCCCTCCAGAAAATTAGGCGGGGTCTAGCGGGAGATTTTTTTATTTATTTTAATAAGTACATTTTATAACCAAATAAGTAAATAAGTTATTTAAAAAACATTGCCAATGATGCCTTAATGACACTGTGTGGAGGGGATGAACAAGGTCCAAATGTCGCATATGCATAGTCCAACTTCAAATGGTCATAGTTTTTGACCCAAGAGAGTTGAGAAATGTGCAAGTATAATTTTAAAATTGCCTTTTCTTTGAGATCTACGTCCCAAACCAGGCAACCCCGATTGAGGTCGTTTTATATGTCAAAATCCACTCTGATGATGCTTTCCAGACTCCCTTATTTTGGGCTTTTCAGTAGAATGTTTACTAATTGCTTACAATTATTTATTTTAAGGTTTATTTAATATAGTTACTCTCTAGAAGTGTTTGTTGGAGTCATATTATTATTACTCCCTCCATCCCATTTTAGTTGTAATAGTTTCCCTTTTGATTTGTCCATTTTAATTGTCTTGGTTCCTTTTTAATACTGTTTTTTGGTCTTATTTTCCAACACAGCCCTTCTATATAGGGGTGCTAAAAAAAAATCGTTTTTTCGGTTTTTTACCGAACCGGTTGAAATCGGTACTAGCGGTACCGGTTGTTTTCGGTTTCGTTTTTTCGGTACCGGTTTTTCGATTTTTTATACTTTTCGGTAGTGGTAATGAAAATTTTGAATTCGGTACATACCGAAAAAAATCGAAAAGCTGTAAAGTTGAAAATTTTGAATTCGGAAGATGCTGGTATCATGTTATAGCGCATTTCATCAATAAAGTAATGGAAAAAGGTTGCAAGTAGATCAATTTGATTCCTGGACCTCTTGTTTTGTTAGAAGAATTACTCCCTCAGTTGATTTTCTAATCAATTTGTAGAATTCTAGAATTTAGAACTCGTGAATTTATTTATTTAATTTTGATTAATACAGTAATTAATATTACAAACTAATGTTATTAAGAAAATAAAATAAATTTAAATCATAGTTTGAATTTTACCATTTCACTAATTAATTATAATCAAGCTCAAATTTGATTCATTTTATGGGACCGAAGTAGTATTTGGAATAGTATATAATAATGATATTGGTTTCTTATGTAGTGAAATCACGTCATCAGAATGTCGGTACCTGTTCTTAATTTTTCAAAAACAAAGGTATTATTGTTATATTTAGAGAGAAATTATATAGAGTTAGGAATATTCAGTATTCACTTAAAAACATGTCGAAAGCAATAATAATAATAATAATAATAATAATAATAATAATAATAATAATAAGGTGTACTCAATGAGGTTCTTGGAACTTTCCAGCAATATTAATCAGATTTAATCGTGTCCAGTTTTGTACATCTAGATTTATAATAATGATACATTAAGATTTTGAACTACAAAATGAAAGACGAGATCGATCCACGAGCAGCGAATGCTCGTAGAAGAAGTTTTTAAAAATTTATTAATATAAAAAAAATTATTTAATTATTGCGGTATAACCAAAAATCGAACCGAAAAAATCGGTATCGACTTTGTACCGAACTGGTACCGAAACCGGTTATTCGGTACCGGTACTTGATTTTCCGGATTTTTCGATTCGGTACCGATTCGGTTTTTTACCGATGAGCACCCCTACTTCTATAATTTGGTGTATTTATTCATTGGGAAACAACAATAGTTAAGATCACATTGGAATAAATAGGAGTATCTTCAATATGGAAACGTAAACAAGAATTTGATTTCTCTTTTTCTCGCTCCCCGTCTAATCCTGAATAACATAGAGAAAGTTGGAGTTTAGTTGCCTTTAACTTGAAATCTCTATATGTTTTCACTCTCATTAAAGATGTGGAATTGTATATGACCCTTATATCTGTAGACTAGTTTATGGTATATTGGTTTTATCTACATGGGTGTGCTTCTAATTTTATTTATTTTAATCTAGTTTTATTCTTTTATTTTATTTTATCTATTTTTTCTTATCGTTATATATCCCATCTCTTTATTTTTCTCCTCACCTTTCTACTTTTACTCTTACATCTGAGATTCATTTTCAGCCTACCTCGATTAGTCTACCATACAAGGCGAAGGCGTAGTTGAGTTGAGTGTATGTTATTTGGATTATGATAGAAATTGTTTAAGTAATTGCCAAAAAAATTCCAAGTTCCCATTGATGGTTTGATGTTTAGTAACTTCTTACAAATATTAGGAAAGACAGGAATAAGCTCTTATTCACAATAGTAAGCAAATGCTTCAGAAAACTCATGACTACATTTCACATGCCAGACAACTAGTTAAGTGTTCTTACAGAACATGAACAAGAGGATTTCTAACAAGAGGGGAGGGAGAAAACTGTTATTTACCGAGGAAGGAGAGGATTTTATGGCCCTTAGTGTAGAGAAATCTCTTTTGCAGGTGTCAGCTGTCAGCACACCTATTTCCATGTTGCGACATCGCAAGCTTACAAGGGAATCTATTGATTAGTTGGGAGCAGCAGCATATTCAAAAGGTAGAATAAACCCACTATCCAGATAATGATTCAGTTGAGAATATTTGTAACTAGCTGTGTTCAGTGCCGGCACTACATGGACGGTGGGATTTATCCAAACTTTGGATGGCCGGAAATTCAAAATCAGTTGTATTTTGTTAGATAGATTTTGGGGAAAAATTAAATTCAAAAAAGACTCCTACTGTTGCACCCAATACTTGTAATTAAGCACTGGACATACACACATCCAACCAAAAATGTTAAAAAAGAGCATATAAACAGCACACATTAACTACACCATGTACGTTCTCTCAAGAGAAAGGAAAAAATTAATTGCGAAACTGAAGAAAAGAAGAAAATACAAACTTACCCTCAGCAAAAGCTTTTACAGCTTCATCCATGGCCGTCTTTGAAGCAAAAACCTTGGAAACAAGTCCTAGTTCTTTTGCCTCATAAGCCGAAAACCTTCTTGCCGTTAATGCCAGCTCCATCGCATTGCCATACCCGACAATAGCCGGCAACCTCTGAAGCGTCCCGAGATCAGCAGTGATCGCCAGGTCAACCTCCTTCACGGAGAAAAATGAGGTCTCCGTACAAAACCGAATATCACAGGCCGTAATAATATCAATTCCACCGCCAACACAAGCCCCGTGGATAGTGGCGATAACCGGTTTCCTGCATTTCTCGATAGCCGTGATCGCTTGCTGCATGAACAGGATGTCTCGGCGGAGGCGTTCGCCTGTGTGTCCGCGGTCTGCTGATTGGAATTGACCTGAAATGGAGGTTAGGGATTTGAGGTCGATGCCCGCGCAGAAATGGTCGCCGTTAGCGGAGAGGAGTATGAGGGCAACATTAGGGTTTTGGTCAAGGGAGGACAGGGCTTGAGGGAATTCTATGAAAAAATCGGGGGATAGAGCGTTGAGAGTTGATGGGCGATTGAGGAAGAGATTGAAAACCCGTGAATTTGGGGCTACCTGCGTAATTTTGATAGTTTTGTACTCCATTTCCATTTCCATTTCGCTCTGCTAAAAAGCTAAAACACAATTTCTTTCGACAACTTCTCTTTCCCATTGTTTATTATCTTCAGTAGTTGTACTTAGTTGACACTTTCCCATTGTTTATTTCAGTAGCGGTACTTAGTTGACCAAGCCTGTTCGGAGTGATTTAGAACATTCAGAACAGTTTTTTTTATCTTTTATCCCTGCTCTGCAATATTATTGGAATTATTAGGTTATTATGATTCAATTTTTTTAATATATACCCAACAAATTTCTTATATTATTCCTTAAATAATAAAATTTAAAATTTTAAAGTTCAAACAATCAAAAACATTAAATTAATAATAATCTTATAATTTATGAAAGTGAGTATAATTTTATCAATTATATTCCAAATTAAGTAAAATAATTTTTATTTTATTTTAAATTTTAAGTAATTTATGAAGTGAGTATTGAATGGATTGTAATTGTAAATGTACATCAATATTAACTTTTAAAAAGTTAATTTATGATATTTTAAATTAAAATTTAATATGATTCATTTAAATTTTGAAAATAATAAATTTTATAATTAATGGTACTTTTATAATATTTATAATTATATTAACGTAAATTAAATAAATTTATATCGATTTTAAATTTGAATACGTTTGAAATTAATTTTTTTTTTAAAAAGTAAATATTAAGTTTATAATTTGAAAATGAAATAGTAAAAAAATGTCAAGATGTGTATGATTGATGAGTTGTCCACTTAAATGAGGGTGTAAAATATCATTTTGTATATATAGAGAAGGGTCTTTTGATTGCCTCACTCTGGGGAGTAAAATCATATATAAGAATTAAAATAGGAGTCAAATAAGGATAAAAAAATTGTTGGATAATGATTTGTTGATGTATTCTTTAAAATTGAGGATAGAGAGTTAATTAAAAAAACTGTTATTAATGCTCTTATAAGTTAGGTATTTATAAGTCATTTGTTATTATTCACGTTTTTTAAATTTTTTTATTTATAATTTGAGTTTTAAGTAAAAAAATAAGTATGTATTTATAATTTATTTAAAATGACTTATAAATTATTTTAAAATAAGTTAGTTTGACCAAATATAATATCTATTTTGTTACTCTTTTTATTTTGCCCTCTTTTATTAATGTCATTCTTAGTAATTTTTACATTTATTTTTACTTATAAGTCATTATGAGTCGAACATCTTTATAACTTATCTTAACTTAATTTTTGACTTATAAGTTAAATTAATGTCGAACACTTTTACTTATATTTTAACTATTTAAAATAAGTCATTCCCGAGCATTCTCGTGTAGCAACAATAGTTTTTTTGACATTAATTGTATATGATGCACATAGAAATTAATTTTTAGTAGTTTGTCCACATTAAGAGTGTTCGACAATGGCTTATAAGTTGGTCAAACTAATTTATAAGTCATTTGTCATAATTCTTCTTTTTGACAATGACTTATTTTTTTACTTATAAGTTGATATAATTCATTTTAAAATAAGTTAGTTTGATCAAATATAATGTTTATTTTGTACCTCTTTTATTTTGTCCATGTGACAATCTGAGAATTTAGAAAAATTTTAAAATCATAATTGATTGATTTAACGTAGACCTGACAAAAGCGGTTTCATGCTGAACTAGCTAAAATTTCCCGCCTTAAAAAATTAAAGCTGAGGTTTTCACTTTTTGATCCATCAAAACTTGGTAGTTTTGGCCTTAACCGTGAGCGCTACGGCCCCCGGCCTTTTAAAAAACCCTATCTGAATATCTGATCTCTAATATTTATCTCCTTAACCATTGCTAACTGGCCAAGCCGCTAAGGCATAAAAAGTAAAAACAGAGACAGATTCGGCCCTTCACACTTCACACCTCTAGACTCTTCGATCCACAAATGACAAATCCATTCTCCTCGTCTTTCTTGCCTTCGCAGTTCACAGCCCCACCTCGACGCGACGACACATAAGCTTGCCTTCACAGTTCGGCAGTTCCTACTTCGGTACTTCCTACTCTATTCTCCTTGTCTCAGGTATTTTTCTGTAATCGACGCATAAGCTGACCGATTTTTGTTTGAATTGGTAATTTATCAATTATCTGTATGAGTATGAGTCTATGACTTTAGTCTGTATGTCTTTGTGGATTTTAAGGGTTTTAATTGGTATGAGTATGACCGATTTTTGTGGATTTTAATTGGTAATTGGGTGTGAAATTTTAAGGGTTTATGAACCAGATTAGACTAGATCTACAATTTACCGACACTACTACCTTTATAGATCTTTTATTCGAGCGATAGGATGTATGTGGTTAAGAGAGATGGGCGTCAAGAAGCAGTTCATTTCGACAAGATTACTGCTCGTTTGAAGAAGCTGAGTTATGGGCTAAGCAGCGAGCACTGTGATCCGGTTCGTAAGTTGGCTTGATTATTATGGTTTTGTTGATTTTGGTTCTGGGTTTTGCTCGTGTGTGTGAGTTGTTCTTTCAAATATGTACATTTATGTCTATAAACTATATATTAACTTAATCGTTTTTGTTTTTTTTCATTGAATTTGGTTCTGGGCTTGTTGTATGTAGACATATATGTTATATATCTGTATGTGTGACTACTATAGAGGTCTAGTTATGGGTTTGATCATTGAACAGTTAATTATATATGTTGGAGTGATCAATTGAAGTTGGGGGTTCAAGTTTTACTTTATTCCTGGATTTATTAGTTTAGATAGGAGTTTAAGGGTTTGTTTTGTCTATTATGAGACCACCGTATTATGTATCATAATGTTATGCTTAATTTTATAGTTTGATAATTGGGCTTTGTTTTGATTGTTTCTTTGGTAAATTGTTTGTTTGGTACAGTTGGCTGCAAGAATTGTTGTTTCAAATTTGCACAAGAACACAAAAAAATCATTTTCAGAGACGTGAGTATAAACAATTTATATTTGTCGTTTTCTTCATCCAATCGCTTTCTGTTATGTGGCCTACACAAGGCTGCGTCGTTGTACCAATATTCCCCGACAATAAAAATATTCCACGACCAAACGATTATTCCCCGATAATAATGAATATTTTATAACCACTTGCTTCTTTGAAATATTTGAGCATTTTACCCATAACTAACCATATTAATCAAATCAACCCTTACTATTTTAAAATAATAAATAGAGGAAATTTAATTTCATTTATAATAAGTTGGGGTTTTACAATCTCCCCTCCTTATGAAATTTCGTCCTCAAAATTGACGTCGTCACGGTGTTTCGAAAAGGTGAGAATACCTCGCTTTCATTTCATTTCCAACTCCAGTGTCATTTCCTCTATAGCATGGTTCCTCCACAAAACTTTAACTTGTGGTATGACCTTTGTACGTAAGATATGCTCCTTCCTATCCAAGATCTTGACAAGTACCTCCTCGTACGTTAAGTCTTCGGCTATCTCATTCTTGTTCTAACTTCAATAACGTGGTTCGGTCTTTCACATATTTACGAAGCACAAATATATAAAAAACATTATGAACACGAGACATACTTGGAGGCAACGCGAGTCTATAGGCTACATTTCCTACTTTCGGTTCGAGAATGCAAAATGGGCGATAAATCGTGGATTGAGCTTTCCTCTTTTCCAAATCTTGTAACTCCTTCCATGGAAGCAACACGCAACACAATACATGATCCCCGATACTAAATTTCATGTCCTTTCAATGAAGATCCGCATAACTCTTTTTGTCGATCTTGTCTTGGTTTATATCGTTGTCAAATCATTTGGATCTTTTACGTAGTCATACGTACAAACTCTGGTCCCAACAATGTTGCTTCACCACCTCATCCCAACATCTTTGGAAGCGACACTTACGTCCATATAATGCTTGAATGGAGCTACACCTATACTTGCTTTCGATAAGCTTTGTTGTAGGAGAATTCCACCATGGTAAATACTTATCCCAACTCCTTTGAAGTCTGGGACCACGGTCTTAATAGATCTTGAGAGTTTGAATAGTCCTCTTTGATTGCCGTCCGCTTGAGGATGATATCTGAATCCAATAAATGTAAATCCGTGCCCATAGCTTTTTTGCAAACTAACCCAAAATCGTGAAGTGAATCTTGGGTCACGATCCGAAACTATGGATCTTGGCATGCCATGCAATCTCACAATCTCATTTACATACGTATACGAAGCAAGACGTTCGAGGAATAAGTCTCCGTGTCGGCAATAAATGAAGCGGACTTGGTTAATCTATCAATAATAACCCAAATAACATTTATACCTTGAGAAGCAGGTGGGAAGAAGACCCAGTATCGAAATCAATGGTAATGTGTTCCCACTTTCATTTCACAATCTCAGTGGTTGCAACGAACCCTTAGGTACTTGATGCTCGCTTTTACACGTTGACAAGTTAAACACCTCGAGATAAACTTTGCAATCTCTCTCTTCATATTGTTCCACCAAAATGTATGTCGAAGATCACGATACATTTGGTACTTCGAGATGGATTACAAGCGATGTATTATGTGCCTCAAAATCGTGATCTTGTATTTCAAATCGTAGTCGTTAGGAACCTGAAAGTGCAGAGTGGACTCAAAGTATTCCTTCTTCATCGATTCTCACTTAGGAATAGCACCTTCTTGTACTTTCTTCTTCATACGCATCAGCTCAAGGTTTGGTGGCTTGAGCGACTTTAACTTTATCGATTAAAGTTGGTTACATCGTATACTTATCATCATCGCTTTTCGTTCCTGCGATATGATCTTCTACTCAACGTGTCGGCTACTACGTTTGTTTTTCCGGGATGGTATTGAATGGTGTGGTTATAATCTTTTAACGGCTTCGAGCCAACATCGTTGTGCATGTTGAGTTTCTTTTGGGTGAAGAAATATTTGAGGCTTTTATGGTGCGAATATATCTCCACTTTTTCCCCATATATAGATAGTGCCTCCGGATCTTTAAGCGCTTAAACGCATTTGCTGCGCCAACTCTGAATCATAAGTAGGATAATTCCTCTCATATTCTTTAAGTTGTCATGAGGCATAGGCTATGACTTTCCCATATATACATGAGAACACATCCTAACCCTTTGTCCCAAGCATCATTTGTAAATAACAAATCCATCCGAACCGGATGGTATTTTGAAACAGTCTTAAAAATGAGTCTCCTCTTAAGCTCTTGAAAACTCGTCTCGCATTCCTCGCTCCATACAAATTTTGTATCTTTTCGAGTCAGTTGAGTTAACGGGTAACGATTCGAAAAATCCTTCCACGAATCTCCGATAATAACCAAATAGGCCCGAAAAGCTACGTCTTTGATTCTGAGTCTTTGGTTGCTCCCAACTTTTATTACTTCAATCTTGAACGGTCGATTGACGGATACTTCATGTTTTGACACCACGTGCCCAAGGAATGCTACTTCCTCAAGCAACTCACATTTTTTCAACTTGGCATATAACTTGTTTTCACGAAGCCTTTGGAGTACCAGCTTCAAATGGTGCTCATGATCTTCACGACTTTTGGAATATATGAGGATGTCATTAATAAAACAACAACGAATGCGATCCAAATATTCTTTGAATATCCCATTTATCATATCCATGAAAGCGCGGAGCATTAGTCGATCAAAAGACATGACTAAGAATTCATAATGCCCTTCTGCAGGAGTTACGAAGGCGGTCTTTGGAATATCCTCGGTTCTAATCTACGGTGATGATATCCAGAATCGAAGTTCGATCTTTGAAAAAATTGTGCTCTTTTCAAGCGGGTCAAACAGTCATCAATGCGAGGTAGCGGATACTATTCTTGATGGTGACATGGTTCATTCTCGTAATCAATCTGAAAGTCGCATACTCCGTCTTTTTCTTCTTTACAAATAAAACAGGGCACCCCCCAGGAGATGTACTAGGGCGAATGAAATAGATGTTCAACAATTCATGTAGTTGGACTTTTAACTCTGAAGGTCAATAGGAGCCATTCGATATGGGGTTTTAGAAAATGGACTTTGTACGGGGTTCAAGATCGATAAAAATTCAACTTCACGTTACGGGGGTAGGCCAGGAAGTTCTTTAGAAATCGTCGGAAATTTACTAATAACGGGAATATTATTCAAATTCGACGTGTCTTTATTCAAATCCATAATATGGGCTAAGAAAGCTTGACATCCGTTTTTTTCAATAAGCGAATAGCTTTATGACTTGATATGACGATGATTGATTTTAGTGGTTTAGTTGCTTGAATTAAATACAATGTTTGGTTAGGAATATGAAAACTAACAACCTTACGAAAACAATCAATTTTGGCATGATGAGTAGTTAACGAATCATCCCTAAAATCACATCAAAAGCAAGTATCTTTAAAGAGATAAGATCAATGGGTAATGTGATGGTGCTGACTTGGATCAAACAAGATTTATAAGCGATGGATGTGATGAAAGTTTCTCTAGCAGTCTCCATGAGATAAATCAAAGTCTAATTTCTACGGAGTTAAGTTTAAGCGTTGAGCCTGGCGCAAGAGAGATAAATGAATGGGTAACAGCAGGTATCTAGTAAGGTATAAACTTGTGAAGAATTTATGATTAGCTTACCGTGATCACCTCGTTTGGGTTCCTCGCATTTTAACCCGATCCACGACAAACGCTCTTCCATAAACCGGATTGACTTTGACTTTTACAGGACGACCTTTTGAATCACCATCCCCTCTGGACTTGGTTTATTTCTGCGTCTGATCTCGAGCGATATGTTTTTCTTTTTCACAATTATAGCATACCTTGAGCTGTTGTAGGCGGTTTGGGTGATATGTCCCTCTTTTCCACATTTATAAGCATCTGACCGGTGGTCGTTCTCCTCCCTTAGAACCGATTCTTTCTTTGGTGTTGGCGTCTTCACATGGTCATTATTGAATCTCCTCTTTTTAAAATCTCCCTCCGACTCGCTTCTTCTATTTTCATGGTTATGATTACCATCGAGTGGTTCTGCTTTTATCCGTATTTTTCTTCCTCCACCGTTATCGTTGTTACGATGGTTGTTGTCATCCCAGATATGATCTGGTTGTGGTCCCTCGGTTGAACGTACTCGTTATCTCGCTCTAATAATTGAGTCCTGTTGACAACATCTGAATAGAGAGAAATTTTTGAGAAATGAGATATTGACGTATATCGGGTTTTAAACCTCTCAGAAACATCCGCGTCATACGTTCCTCATTCTCCGCCAAATGAGGTACAAACCTGGATAACTCTGCAAACTTCGTCTCGTACTGGGACACTGTCATGTTGTTTTGTTCCAATCTAATAAACTCCACTTCCTTCATATAACGAATACTTTCAGGAAAGTACTTGTCATTGAACAGGTTTAAAAAGCGTCTCCCCGAAGACATCTTTGAGTCGGTTGTTGGATGGAGTGCAACTTCACGATTCCCAACAATAATATGCCTCATTACGGAACATAAAGGTGGCGAATGGAACCTTCTGTTCCTTCGTGCATCCCAAGACATTGAATATCTTGGTGATTTGTTTGACCCACGTTTACGCCTTAATCGGATCAAACTTTCCCAATTACGGTGGTCCTAACTCTTTGAACTGCTTGGCTGTGACAAACCGTGCGTTGTTATCATTTTCACCTATATTTTGTGCACGAGTCTCCTCGTGCGATTTTTACATGAATGCAAAAGCTTCTAAACATCCCGTCGTTCATCATCTGCGCTTTCGATTGGTGTTGTTCACGGGAGGAATATTGTCAGCCTGTTGCACGTTCTCCTCGTTGGTGAGTAAAGGTGTCTCCACGGTCTCATTTACTCCACTGTTAACATTCTGAGTCGACATTCTCAAATACTGCCATAAAACAAGGGTTAATTAAAGAAATCAACACATCACATAATATCCTTATATACTGACCAACCAACAAATAAGCTTAGGTAAGACACTAGCGAAGGTTTTACTCGTCTCTCCCCTCCTAGTTCTATTCCCTGATCTGCGCCAGATATCATATCCCTAAGCTCTGATACCAACTGTGACGCCCCCAAAATAGGTATAAATCACCCATTTTGAGTCGTCAATAACATGGTCTGAAACAACTACAACTTTATTAATCTGACATAAAAAGCGTGAGTTTAAATACAAATATTGTCATCTAGACAATATTCACACCCAAATAAGTCCTCATTATAATTATTAATACATTATTTTACAAATATAGTGAGGACTACTAAAACAAATCTCTAGAACTATCATTCTATACCCCGACTAGAACTCGCTACATTCTCGCCTCCTGAGAAAAAAAATGGAACAAAAAAGGAAAGGGTGAGCTCAACTAGTCCAATAAAGAATATTATGACTAAGATAATATAGAACAAATTATCGTTAGTCTTCAACAGGAAAAAAAAATCTGATAAAATACAATAGACAACAAGTTTGAGATCAATATTCACAGCAGAAATAATAATTTCATAGATGAGATACGTAGAGAATGAAATCTACTATAATCTATGAATTTTAAAAGTCCATCATCAATATTTTATCCCTATAACATCAATCAATATTCATCTTTGAATCAAATATTCATCTTCAGCACTCATGGGCTAAAGATATTCATAAGAAAATCAACTATCTTTTGCACTTCTGAGCTAAAAGATATTCAATAATATCATCTTTTAGGACCGAGGATGATGAAAAATATTTTAAAAGAAAAGCGAATTCGGTGAAACAAAAGAACAAATAATAAAGATTAAATACTTTAAACAGTCCAAGTTCAAAAATACTTCATAAATAACCATAATGAAGTAAAATTCAAGAATGATAAAAATATGGATACAATCAAAGCTAGTATCCATAATAGATATCTTGGACAAAAATAAAATTTAATTTTTACGTGAATAGTGTAAATTTAATTAATAATAATGCCGTATATCGTGAATAAGAACCCCTAAACAATCGAAAAGACAAAAATTTCTGGAAAAATCTTTACAATATTCCATCATAATGATATTGAAGAAAATAATATCATTTATAAAAAAAAATATCCCTTACCTCGAAAAGAATAGTACTTACATTTTGAATATCGGATATCGGATAGAACTTGCATTTGAAGGAACTTACTCAGATCATACTCATAACAATACTCGAAATATCAAAATACTTTTTACACAAGAATACGTTTAACCTATAATATAGAAAAATGCTTAGAACACCAAAGCAAAAAATTTAATAAAATATTAATATATATATACATTTCAAATTTCTTACCCACTTTTACCAACCGAATTCAAAGATTCAACACATTTATATCACATGTGGGACACTCACCAAAAAAAAAAATTTTCTTAAAAAAATAATTAAAAACTTCAAAAATCAATTATTTGAAACTTCGGAACTTTAATAATTCATAATAAATAGCCCTTTTGTCAGAAAAATTCAAACCTTATGTCTTTTTCATAGAAAATTCCATTATCTACAACTTTTTAAGTTTAAGTTTTTCAAAATTTCAAGCAGAAAATGATCGAAATCCACAAACGGACGATTTTACAGGCTATAATCAAATTTCAGTCAAGAAATGGGCCCACAAACATGTTTAACATATTTTAAACAATTTTTGTAACAAAAATACTCTTCCTCATTTATTCATATATCACACATTCATTGTAAAATATCACCATTATTATATTATTAAAATATAATAATATTTTTAAATGAATTATTTATCGAAAAAGATAAAATATCAATTTTTCAACAATTGTCACTTTAAAAATTTTCTCCATCTATATACACATAAAATGAATATTTTTCTTATCATATAAATCAATAATTAATTATTCACAAATAATATTACGAAATCACAATCTTGCAACCAGTAGTAGTCCCAAGAAAAGAGGGGCTTTTCAATAAGGATTTTTCCTTCTTGGCGCAATTAGGTGACCAAACCTCTCATTAGACGAGAACTTTCTAGACATTGCCAATAATGTTATCTAATAATATTATTCAAATAATATGAATTATTGATGCGATAATGGAAAATATTGTGTAGTAGTGACAATTATTGAAACAACAACAATATAAAATATCAACGTAGCAATTATTTAATCGATAAAATAAAATATTGAATAATAATTCTTCGTAACAATTATTATTGAGTAGTGCCTTCTTACGTAAGAATCGATAATTGGTGCGATACCGTATCTTCTTGTGTTTTAACCACCTAGGTTATTCCAACGATGATAATCTGATAACAACTACGTGCTGTTATTTATAAACAATTTATATTTGTCGTTTTCTTCATCCAATCGCTTTTACATTATGGGGTCCACACAAAATTCGCTGGCAGTCGTCTTTAATATTCCCAACAGCGGTAAGAATATTCCACGACCAAACGAATATTCTCCTACAACAATGAATATTTTATAACCACTTGCTTATTTGAAATATTTAGCATTTTACCCATAACTAACCATATTAATCAAATCAACCCTTACTATTTCAAAATAATAAATAGAGAAAATTTAATTTTATTTATAATAAGTTGGGGTCTTACATCTTGCCCTATTATGAGTGGGTGACCAACCCTAGCTCTAGCTATTTGACTTAAAAATATAACCAATATCAGATTTATGTGCCACTTAGCAAGATTTGATGTATTGAATCAAAATTTATAACTTTAAAAGTAAGAAATATTTACTTTACTTTTCAATTGCTCCAAGTCCCTTATCTCTCTCTCTCTCTCTCTCTCTATATATATATATATATATATATATATATTCGAATCTTAGAGTGCGAGAAACAAAGCCAAGATCAGATCATGATGATCAGATTCTGAATCAAGACTCAAAAAGGTATACAAACCCTAAATTTAAAATCCATGTGTTTTATGTTAGATGTTGTAATTTGTTGTTATAAGTCATGTTAGAGGGTGTCATTTGATAATCTGAGTTGCTAAAACTTAGATCCATATCATTTTGATGCTCGAAATTAAAGGTTTTAGAACTGATCTATGAACCCTAAAACATGGCCCGACAGCCGAATGTCAGGGCTCATAGATCCTTTCTTGTTAACTGTTTATGTGTTTTAAGAGTTTGTACTTGTATTATGTTGTAAGGACTTTGATATAGCACTTGAATCAAGTCTAGATCAAGTGTAGATTAAAAGTTAAAAGCGGTCAAAAGGCATTGACCGAGCACGAAAGTCGTTTCTGGGCAACCCAGAAAATTCACAGATTTCCAAAAATCTCTGACAAGCTTTTCAAGTCCTTAGATCTTACTGTGTTTAAATGATTAAGTCAAATTGTTGTTTGATCTTTATAGCCTGATATGTAGACTATCCATAACAGGATCGAAGATATTTCAGGTCAAAGTAGCATTGACCGTCTGTTTTGTCAAATTTTTGGAAAATCCAGAAACCTTCAAGACCCGTATTTTTGACAAGGTTTGACTGGCTTGAATCTTGTGATTTAGTTGTTTTTATGATGATCTGATGAAATAGAAATGTACACTGACATGTTTTCTACAATATTCAACCATTAGATTACATAAAACAAATATAGAACCCAAGATATAAGGATTCAAAGAAGCTAACTCGAACTGTTCTTCATTTCTGGAAAACCCAGAAATGAAGAACAGCTTCTGACAATAATTTCTGGAGCCTAGATCTTGTTGGTATATTATGTTATGGCCGTGAATGTTGCTGTCGGTTGTAGTGCTATATAAATTCTATAATCCTAACAACAGTTCATGTCCAGAATCCTTGTGACCAAGAATCGGCATGTGGTCAAACTTACCCACTTGCTAACTAACATGAATATCTAGGTTTTTGATCAAGAACACCTATAGCGACGGTTCTGTCGCTATAGGCCACTTTTACTGACAGTTTATTTCTAAAATTATTTATTTTAGTTAATAAATAGACAAAAAATGATTTTTAATTATTAAAAATACAAAATAAATTCTTAAAAATTATTTTAAAGTCCAAAAATTAGTTTTTAATTATTTAGAGTATATTTCATAAATATTTAATATTTTTGGAATATAAATGGTATTTAATTAATTTAATTATAATATTAAATAAATTATTTAAAAATGATTTTAATACTTTAAAAATCATGAAAAATTATATTATGGTATAATAAAATATTTAAGTTATTTTTAATAACTTGTGATATTTTATGATGAATTTCATTAATTAATCAATATCAATGATAATTAATTTATTTAATAAATATATTTAATAAATTAGGTAAAATAGCATTAATGTTTTAAAAATCATATAAAAATGATTTAAGGGTTATAAAAATATTTTAAGTTATAAAATATAACTTTTGATATTTTGTCATGAAAATATTAATATTTTAATATTAAAAGTAATTATCGATAAAGGATTTAAGTGTTTAAAATCATATAAATATGATTTTAAGGTATTAAAATACTTTGTAATATTATAAATATATTATAATATTATGTTATGATTTCCATTAATATTTAGTAGTAAATAAACATTAATGATAAAGGAATTATGTGGTATTTAATTCATTTAAATACGATATTAATGATTGAAAAATCATTTTAAATGATAATAATTATTTGAAAAATAGTATGAGACTTGGAAAATTACTTTGATTAATAATATGACTATCTAAGATAATTGTTAAGTGTTAAGGCAAAGTTTTATTAAACTTAAGCTCGTGTATTGTCTGACTAGACCGTCGGGATGTTAGAATTGTCTCGGGTTCAACTCAGACTGCAATAGTTTGACTTGATACCGAATTTTATGTGTGTTATAGAATGATAGTGTTATGTGTTATGTGTTTAGGTTATTTTATGTATATATATATAATAGTATTATATTGTGATGATATTATTCTAATTTGTATATCGATATTATTTATATATTAGGTCTTCAAACAAAGCTTAATAAATTGCGTAACAGTAATCAACGAAACACGTAAGTTTTACTTAACTCTACTTAGTGTTGTTTCATTCAGATATGCTTATGGTTAATCATTGCTGATTTTAATATCTAAAAATTGTAGAATTATACTCTGTACATATTGCATGTATAAGTCAGGTATGAAAGGTTGATCACCTTCATTACCATTCGGTCTAGATATATTTGTTCATGTTTAACTTGTTCAGTCAAAAGTTTGTTCGTGTTAGTTCTCAACTATATTGAAGAATTATAGCTAGCTTATTATTCAAATTCTTTCAATCATGATATATCCTTAAATAAATTTAAACTTGCTGGGCAACCTTCATGCTCACCCTTGCTATATCATGATAAAACATTGCAGATTAAGACGAATACGTCGGATACAGGAAAACATAAAGACAAGTCCAACTTTGGAGTTTATCTGCAGCTAAATTTGTAATAGTTATGTATGGCAATAATGTTTTATGTTAGATAGTTTATGAATTGTGCATTAAGTGAAGGTTTTCGATCTTGGGGTTAATGTGTAAAGTGTATTGTATAAATAATTTATGTTTATATCTTCCGCAATAGTTATAGAATGATTGTACCAGATCCGCGGTGATTTGGGACCCGGATTTGGGGCTGTCACAGTCCATCTTTTTATTAATGTCCTTTTTAATAATTTTTATATTTAATTTTAACTTATAAATCGTTACAAGTAAAAAAATCTTCCTAACTTATTTGAACTTAATTTCTATATGTCAAACGTTTTTTAATTTGTATATGATGCACATAAAAATTAATTATTAGTAATTTTTTATTATTATTAGTAGTATCTTCAGTAGCGGTACTTAGTTGACCAAGTAGTATGTGAGACCCCGAAATTTATGAAATGAAAGTACTCAATTTTCTTATATTTATTATTTTATTTAGTAAATGTTTAAATTGATAAAAGGGTTAAAGTTAAGGGTGATATGTGAAAATTTTGCAAAGTAAGCAAGTTGATATAAAATATTCATTGTCTTTGGTAAATATTCGATTAATGGGAATATTCTTTTTGTCGAGGAATATCCGCAATGCGATTTGTACAATTATTAATTGGACCCCACAACGGAATTATTATCGGATTGAAAAAATGACAAAATATTTTTATGAAAATAACAACGAAAGTTTTCTGAATTAAAACTGTTGAACTACTTCGGTAGTAAAAAAATGCGATGTCTGGCATGGTTGCGTAACAACACGGTATTGATTATTGATCTTTACGTGAGAAGTCACTCGGTTTTGTTCGATTATTCTTCTACATAATTGTTGTATAGTATATCACGTTATTTGATTCAATTATTGTCGATATTTTATATATTATTAAATCAATATTTGAGATAACGAGTTATTAATATTATTATTTACAATATTAACGATGTCTAAAAGTTCTGCCGATGAGAATTTTGGTCACCTAATTGCCCGCCAATAGGGAGAAATCCTTATTGGAAAGCCTCTCTTTCACAGGACAACCCTATCGATTAATATTGTGAATTATAATAAAGGTGATAAGTTTTATTTTATTATTATTATAAATGTAATAAAACGAAAAAACTTTTTATATAAAACAAAAAAACTTTTATAAAGTTATTCGTTTTATTAGACTATAAATAGAATATATAATATTACATTACGCATAATGTTTGCGTAGATACGTAAATAGTGTTTTACATAGTAAAATCTTTTTATATAAAATATAATACTTTTATAAAGTTATTCGTTTTATTATACTATAAATAGAATATATAATATTCTATTATGATAAATGTTTGCAGTAGTAAAATATTTTTTATATAAAATGCGAATACTTTTATAAAGTTATTCATTTTATTAGATTATAAAGAGAATATATTATATTTTATTTAAAAGATTTTGTTTTATTAGAATATTTTATTAATCTTTGCGTAGTAAATTAATATGGACCATCCGCTTAAAAAAAAATCAATACAGATAGTTCATGAATTGAATTCTTATTATTCAAATTCTCCTATAAATGAAGCTTCATTCCTTCGTTATTTCATACAAATTCAATGAAACTCTACAGAGAGAAACTATAGAGAGAAGAAGAAAAGTATTCGCTTTCTTCACTCTTCTTATATCCAGGTTTTCTTCAGGTAAGGGATTTATTTGTCGTATTAAGTAAGGGTATTATTTCTTTTGTATTTATGAAGAGATTATTATTGTTATTCCATTCATTATTATTCATTGGAATAACTCAGTATCGTGGACTCACCGTATCGTGGTGAAATTCTTCATTATTCTATTTTTATTATTCGTCGGAATATCTTGTACGTGCGTTCTGCGTGACTGGTTCCATTCTTTATTATTACATTAGAATATTCTCGTACGTGCGCTTTATCGTGGCGCGGTTCCATTCTTTATTATTACATTTGGAATAACACCGTCGCTATGATTACGCGTGCGATTGTGAATTCTGTTGTTATTCCATTCTTTATTATTACATTTGGGAAATCATTAGGTTTGTAGTATTCAAGAACACAATCAAATTGCAAAAAAATGGAAACTTGTAAAAAAAGTAGTTTAAAATTTTACAAACCATATACCATGGATCACCCTTTATGCAATTATTAATTAAACGAAAAATTGAAGAACAAGAATCATACCCGAAGATCCGAAACTTCTCGTCTGAAGTTCACCTCCAATTCTTTTCGCGTTCAACTTGAATCCACCGGGTATGGTTCCTTCCTTTTGATCAACGTTAATGGCCGAGTGTTTGGCGCCTCTAAAGGTGATCCACCAAGGAAGAAGAAGGATTCAAGAAGATGGGTGGTTAGCTAAACCCTGCTTTTTCTATCTCTATAGAAAAGAGCGTCTTTCTCCAACCATTGGAATTATCACGTAGTCTTGATATCCGATATAAGACTCCTCTTATAAAGATATCAAGTAACCTATTAAAATAAGGTATTATTTAATTAAACCCTTTTAATTAAAGGGCTCCCTAATCTTATTAGGGATAATTAATTAAACTCCTTTAACTAATTTTCCTTCCTAATCCAATTAGGAATAAATGAGATTACTTATATTAAATTAATTCCTAAACTCTTTTAGAAATTAAAATAATAATAATAATTGTAATAATATTAATAAGACTCCTCTTATTAATTTATATTTAATATTTCTAAAATATTAAATAATAAATATTAAGCTATTTAATTTATTCTATCACCATAGATTAAATTAAATATACATAACATATTATTACGATTATGCCATTAACTTCTTAAATAATTATTCTTTTTCTTTTATGGTGTGACCCTTTTAGGTTCTCCATATTAAACCAGGTTATGAATAAATCAATTAGAACAATTCTAATCTTATTTAAATAAATAAATTAAACAATTAATTTATTTAAATAAATAATATTTATTCTACAATAGGGATAAGCCTCCTAGCGATCAACGACTTTCCGGATAATATAGATTTCAACATTAATCATAAAAAGAACCTTTGAGTAAATAGTTACTGCATAATTCAATCCTTCCACCATACTGATGTCCCAATTAAATATAAGGCATGGAATTCTTGTCAAAGTCTTATTTTATTTAATTATATGTATTTCGATCCTTAAATGCACAACACCAAATAATGCAAATTAGAAACTCCTTTTTAATTTCATTCTGCATTGCCAAGGACTACCGGTTGTCATTTATCGAATCACATAGACATTTCTCTTCTTTTAATAAAAGTGGTAGATTCTTTATTGATCATACATTATCTCCATATACGACTTATTATACCCAAGCATACCCTTTGATATACCCTAAGGGTCTTAAGGAATAAGTCAAAGTATAACTCATCATACACAAGATCTTATGATGATCTCAAGTCCAAGGATCACTTGACTTTCTATCACTTCTGAGAATTCCTATTGACGAATGAGTAAAACTCCATTAGGTATTCTTTAATGAAAGCCACGTTCAGATGAACTTATTCTCTAATAAGCACCTACATACTTGCTTTAGTGTCTCCACACAAATGATCGTGAGATCAATCATCCTCATCCAATGAAATGAAACAACGTATGTATTTCAATCTATCTGGATTCACTAATCCCCAATTTAGTAATCCAATGATTGAGAACTATTTTAGTTTTAAGCTTTCTAAGAATTTAGATCTCATTAGAATGATCATCATCATTATTCTAAAAGTATTGCTTAAAACTATGGGTTTATCACGTATTATAAAACAAAGATCATGTAGATAATTAAAAGTCTTTAATAAATTAATACTTTTATTAATAAATGAATAAGATTGTTCTGAAAGTATATGCTTTATCATCAAACATGATTGGCTTTGTATGCATACTACTTTCAATAACATGTTTGTGCGATTATCGCATCGTATTTGAATTCTTTTGTTATTCCATTCTTTATTATTACATTGAAATAACTCATTTATACATATGGATTCTACGCATTTAATGCTGGTGAATGATCCTTCGTATTCATATGAATAGTATTTTCATTAAAAAAGGGTTTCTGCCAGGGGTGATTTTATAATTTTTTGACCCTCAAAAATTCTGGAAAAATTTAAAATGATAAGTTGATTAGTTTTCTATATTGTGTCAAAAAATGGCAATTTTTGGATGTATAGATTAAGAGTTATGAATTTTATGGGAAAAGATTATTTTAAAAGTAAACCCTTATAACTCCTTGTGGTTAACTCCAAAATTGGTGAAATTTTTATTGGGAGTACATGTATATAACAGAAGTATATCCTGTAAATTTCGGAATTTTTGAACAAAAGTATAATGTAGGATAAATGTCTAAATATTCGGCAGTTTTTGCCATATAAAAAATAGTAAATGAATTTTAAAAATTCTGAGAAAAAATATATGTTCAATATGGAACTATATTCTGCTAAATCCTAGAAAAGAAATATTTTTGGGACTGATTTGGTATTTTTCATGAAAATGAACTAGTTATGAGTAAATGAATTAAATATGTTATGTGAAGTAATAAAATTAGAAAATAGGATTTATTGGCTTGGGAATCCTATATAGGGTATATGCAGATTTTTGATGAGGGATTTGATCATTGATGATGAAATCTTATGAGTATGACATTTTTGAATGATTAAATGCATTATTTGATAAAGTGTAAAACAATTGAAATAAATTGTTTATAAGTTTAAGAAATGATTAAAATATTGTTATAATATTAATGATATTAGATTATGAGATTATTAAGTGATTAATAATATTTGGTTATTATTGAACGCTAGATAAATTGTATTATAAATGTTTAATATTTATCCTTTATCTCGTTTGATTGATTCTTTATATCATTGTCATTATCCTTATGTTTATATTATGATGAAAGTAATCGTGGCTGTAGTGTGCAAGACATGATGGACTTGGGATGATTATGACCGAGGATTATTCGGTATAATCGTGGTAGTAATATTCAAAATGATGTGGTAAAAGTTCTCGTTGGCAGTAGTGCATTGATGGGCCGATTTTGGTATGATTATGGTTATGGATTCTCTTCGTCCAAGGGTGCAAATGAATTATTTTATGGCATGATCGAGGCTAGTTGATGAAAACACTATTATCTTTGGCCCGTAGTGCATAGATAATTCATGGTCGTGATATTAACGAATATCCTTGGCCTGTAGTGCAGGGATGATTCGATGATGTGGATTAATTATTAAGTTGAGTCTCAGCAATGAAATATTAATTCATGGATGTGATATTAACGAATATCCTTGACCGTAGTGCAGGGGTGATTCGATGATGTGAATTGTTTATTAAGCTGAGTCTCAGCGATAAAATATTGATAATAAATTTTTAATTCGTAAAAGATAGTAGATATCATGATCTACTTAACTCTTCTAAAATACAGTTGTATATCTTTGGCATGTAGTGCAAAGATGAATTGTTAATGAATATCTTTGGCCGTAGTGCAAAGATGAATTTATTAGTATGATTATGAGCATAAATTGTGATTTGCTATAACCATGATTTTTGATGTTTCAGGTGAAGATAGGTGATGAAAATTATCTTCGTCCTGGGTGCGAAGAGAAATTTAGAATCACAATTATGATTATGAGTAATTCATATGATTGTGGACATGAATTTTTGATTGATGTTACAAGGATAAAACATTATCGGTGAACTTTTAACACAAAGAAGATAATAGATTTGATGGTCTATTTAACTCTTCTAATGGATTGCTCGTTCCACTGCAACTATGGTTGAAAAGTTTTATCATCTACCATATGTTCTAAATCTACGATTTATTCTTGATGAAGGCTATTGATGATGTAAATTATCTTTAGTCGTGATATTCTTTACTAAGCTAGTTGTGCTCACCTTTTTTTGCTTCCTGACAATTCCTTTAAGGTAATAAGAGTGTAGGCTGAATTGGCCCAGGATATAACAGGGAATAGAAACGATTGGTTACATAGTTTGTTGAGTTTCTCCCTAAATAGTATAAAAATAATTTTATTGATGACTTTAGATAAGTGTGTCGTATTGTATACGTCATTTGATATTTAATTTTGGTGAACCGAATAGGGTGAGGTGAACCCAACTTTGGAAGAGTGTTTTACCACTATCATACAAGATGTCTAATGACATACAACCTCGTGTTATCATAAGATAAGATTGTGCACATCCACTTACTGAGTATATCTACGAACACTACCTATATGATCTTGGAGTTTATTTGAAATATAATTTTCACTTGGAGACAGTGGAGATAGTTATATGTCAAGAGAAGACTCACCATTGGAAAGAAGATGATAGTAATCTTCTAGTTTTTCTTTGGGGTCTTTTGGGTCAACTAAGGATAATTCTGTGGATATATGATATCTATCATAACCTAGACGCATGGTCTCCCATGTACGAAGGTTTCCTTGAGTATTTTCCAAAGATTTTAATCTCTAAAAAGCAGTTATTATTTGTACTTTTATGTAAAGTACCTTTGTAAGGTGTTGTGAATTGAGGCACCATGAGAGTTACATAGATTTTGTATTGAAACTCACAGCTTATCTGTTGTCGTACTCTGCATGACAGTTCAACAGTTGTATAAATGAAGTTTGTATTTGATTTTTATAAAGTGATATCTGGCGACTCAGAATGGGTCGTGTGGACCTATTTTGGGGGCGTCACATAGTAGCAGTAGTTTGTTGACATTAATTTGTATATGATGCACGTTTGAGTTTCGGGGATATAACTTGTGACGCTCCAAAATAGGTATACACAATCGTTTTGAGTCGCTAAATACATGGTACAGAATTTAAATACAAATTTTATTTATACAATACGACAAAACGTAGCTGAGAGTTTTAATACGAATATTGTTTTGTAGACAATATCCAAACTCAAATGGTGTCCTCATTACATTTATTATCACACTATTTCATAAAATAGTGAGGACTACTATAGCCACCATCTTGGACCATCACTCCATTACCCGACTAGTCCCAGCTATATTATCATTTTTTAAAGAGAACAATGAAAGAAAATGGTGAGCTCAACTAGCCCAGTAAAGAATATTATGACTAAGATAATGCATAATAAATTATCTTTAGCCTTCAACAGTGTAAAACTGATATAATATAATAGACAACAAAATTAATTGCAGTGGAACAATCAATCCATTAGAAGAGTCAAGTAGAGCATGATATCTACTATCTTATTTGATTTATAAGTTAATCGTCAATATTTTATCGTTTTAACACAACTCAATAAATATTTCACATCACCGAATTATCCATGCACTACAGGCCAAGGGATATTAGTTATTATCACCAATGGTCGTGATCATGCCAACAACTGTCCATCAATGCACTACGGGCCAATGAGGACTTTTACCACATCATTTTTAACATTACGGTCATGATTATACCGATACATAATTTCTGGTCATAATCATACCAATCAACAGTTCATCTATGCAATACGGGCCAAATATGACTTTCATCACAATATAAGCATGAGGATGATGACAATGATATAAAAATTTAATTAAACGAGATCAAGGATAAATATTAAAGATTTATAATTCAATTTATCCATAGTTTAAGAATATCCAAATTGTCAACATGATAACTGCTTTGTGGAGTAAAATTTAAGAATAATATTCATGTAAAAATAATTTGGACAGAAAAAAAAATCAAGTTTTGTCATGAATAGTACCTCGTGAATAGTACTCCGGCATGAAAAGATTAAAATTTAACAAGAATGTTCAGAAAAAATATCCTTGTGAATTGATACTAGATGAAACGCAAACTTCAAGGATATTTTACTAATTTCAATGAGTATAGAAGCAATGCTTATCAACATGAGTGTAGAATTAGGAATATAAAACGAAATAATATTATTATATAGTACAGAGTATGGAAGAAAATATTATTTCTTACGAATACTGAACAAAATAATATACCTCACCTTAAAAGGAGAGTATTTCTGACTAGTATGATAGGGATATTCTTGAAAAAAAACTTGTACTGCTTTCTACAGTCAAAGTTTTATTAAACTCTAAAGAAATACGCTCAATATTATAGAAGAATATTTCTCTGATACTTGTGTGATTTTCATTTCTAAACTAAACATCTTATTTATAGGAGAATGACATGATACTATTTAGAAAATAAAATCACGGACGCACAGTAGGAGTTCACGGGCAAGGTTCACAGGAATACGAAAGAAAAATTTTGATTTTACTATTCTGCACCATACAGTACTATGCAAACAATAAAACATAATATATTCTATTTTATATATAAAAAAAATTATATAATAATTATATTTTCTAAAATTATTAGATTAATTTATATTCATTTTAAAAGTTAAAAAATTACCAGAAAGTTTTGCAACTTTTGAATTTTCCATAAAATCTCTCTGGCAATTTCTTTACTGGCGATTTGAATTTTCACCTTTGTGTTTAATATTTGGAAGTCTTTAGAGATGATGTCAGATTTTGGATATGGGTTGATAGTTATAACATTTCTTATAAAGTCGGTCAAACTCTACCATTTGATAGAAATCTGAAAAATCTATGACTTTTTAAATACCAAAATACTTTTATAGACTTTATAAAAGTCTCAATTTAATACCACATAACTTTTAAAGACATTACAAAAGTTGTAATTGAATACCAGTAAACTTTTATAAACTATTTAAATGTCTTGATTGAATAGAACCAAACTTTAAAAGTATTTAAAAATTTTAATTGAATACTTCTCAAACTTCAAGTCACAAATTATTTTTATTACATTTCCTAAAAAACTAACCATATATATAAAGTTTATTAGTGATAAAACATCCTATAATCATTAATTTCGGAGTCAATTTGGTATGTTACATGTCTTAATTTATTGCACCTAGGGGTGAGCAATTCGGTTATAACCGAACCGAATAGCTTATTCGGTTATAACTGAAAATCGAAATCTTCTTAATTTTACTATCCGAACAATTAACCGAATTTAAAAATAACCGAATAACCGAAAACCGAATTTACATTTCGGTTATTTACATTAATAAAGAAAATTAAGATCTATTTTATCAAACAAAAAATGACAATGACATTACAAACACCCATAACAAATGAAGCACGGAAATATATATAGTAATGGATGAAAAGCAGAACAAAATCATGGGAAGAAACACCAATCAGAAACATTTTTAGATGATAATCATTATAACAAATCCAGTTAAAAAAACAATAAATATCCAATCTGAAATATAAATAATATTCAATAAAATATAAAGCCCGGATCAAACGACCAATGCTGAAAAAACTATCAAGATCTCAAATCCCCACCTCAAATAACCCCACACGGATCATAACCTCCGATTTAAAAGACAGACTTCATCAATACCCTTCTTAATCGAACAATGAAAACCACGACCCATCAACCCTCGGACTTGCACTTTGAATAAATTGGAGAAGAGACCTTCGGGATGGTCCTCAATTAGCCACTAAAAAGGCTAAATAAAAGTATAGAACCTAAGAAACAAAAGCAGTGATCAGGGAAAGGGATGAGATGGCGCCATGGTTGCCCGAAGCGGAGGGGAAGAGAAATAGGGAGAGAGGAAAGCATCCAAGCAGGTGGGCTAATAAAGTAGTAATGAATAATGATACCCAAGTTGTCTGGGCTAAAGTAGTCTGGGCTAGCTAAAGTAGTCTGGGTTAGTAATTAAAAGAATAATGCTTTGTTCGGTTAAAGTAGTTTGGGCTAGCTAGTAAAGTAATGATTTGTTCTGTTATTCTAAATAACCAAGATAACCCAAAAATAATACCCGTTAATATAAACTAACAAAAAAACGATATAATTTGAGATATAACCAAAATGTTAAAAATAACCAAATTATCGGAAAATTTTGGTTAATTTATTTGGTTCGGTTAAATAATTCTAGTTATATCCGTTTTTTGCTCGATCTAATTGCACCACCATTACAATAACTTAACTTAGTATGTTATAGTATTAAATAAGACCCCAAATTATTAATAAATAAAATTTATTTTCCTCTATTTATTATTTTGAAATAGTAAGGGTTGATTTGATTAATGTGGATAGTTATGGGTAAAATCATGAAAATATTTGAATAATAAGCAGTGGTTATAAAATATTCATTATTATCGGGGAATATTAGTTTGGTGGTGGAATATTAAATGCTTTGTCGGGGAATATTAAATGCGGCGTATTGATCTTTTATGGGCCCCATGCGAAGCGATTGGATGAAAAAAGCGACAAATATAAGTTGTTTATAAATAACGGCGTAGTTATTCTGAATTATCTTGTTGGAATACCGGTTGGTTAAAACACACTAATACAGCGTTGTTGAGCGATGGCACTGCGGTATTGCACCAATTATTGATTCTTACGTGAAGGCCTTTTCGATAATTATTACGATAATTCTTTGTTGATATTTTATTTTATTGATTCGATAATTCTTTGCGTTGATATTTTATATTCTTTGTTGTTTGATAAATTGTCATTACGATTTTTTTCCATTATCGAGCGATAATTCATATTATCTGAATAATATTATTAGATAACATTATTAGCGATGTCTAGAAAGTTACATCTACAGGAGAGTTTGGTCACTTAATTGCGGCGCCCGATGAGTAGGAGAGATCCTTATTGGAAAGCCCCTCTTTCTCAGGAGCGGCACAGTTGCGATCTTGTGATTACATAATATTATTTGTGAATAATTAATTATTGATTTATATGATGAGAAAAATATTGATTTTATGTGGATATAGATGGAGAAAATTTTAAAATGACAATTGTTGAAAATTAATATTTTATCTTTTACGATAAAATAATTCATTTAAATATATTATTTTAATAATATATAATAGCGGTGATATTTTTATAATGAATGTGGGATATATGAGTATATGAGGAGGAAGAGTATTTTTGTGGCATTAAATGTTTAACACATATTTTGTGTGTTGGTGGACCCAATTTATTGGTAGAAATTTGATTATAGCACATAAAAATCGCTTGGTTTGTGGATTTGGTCGATTTACATTTGGAATTTGGAAAAACTTTCTTACGTAAAGTTGTAGAAATTGAATTTCCTATAAAAAGTCGCGAGATTTGAATTTTTACGATAAAAGGGCTATTTATTATGAATTATTGAAGTTAGAAGTTCAAAATAATTGATTTTGGAAGTTTTAATTATTTTTATTTACAAAACGTTTTTTTGTTTTTGTTTCCCTCATTTAACATGTGATGATGAAATTTGAGTTCAGATGGTAAAAGCATGGGCGTATGAAGTTTTGGAAAAATATAATAATATTATTATATAAATTTTTACTACTTTGGTGTTACTAGCATTTTCTATAAATAGGGTCTTTAGGTTAGAATTGAAAATCACACGAAAGCTGAAGTTTTCTCTCTCTATATTTATCGGCGTATTCTTGTGAGTATTTTGAGTATACTTTGAGTATTGCTATATCTGGTCTGAGTTCAAGTCATAACTTTATGTCAGGTGTTTATTTAAAAATCTTGTCTTTTCGAGGTAAGGGATGTTATTTTCTTCTCGAATGATATTATTTCTTGATATCATTATCTTTGAAATATTGGTTGGAAATTTTATCAAATTTGGAACTTTTTCATGTCGGGTTTCTTATTCAGCGAGTTCTTATTCACGATTCTTATTCACTGATTCTTATTCACGATTCTTATTCACGAGTCTTATTCACGAAGCGTGAAGATGTTTTTTGTGAAATTTCTATCTTTTGGTGTCGAGATTCTTATTCACGTATCGACCTTATTCACGTATCTGACCTTATTCACGAATCTGACCTTATTCATAGAAAAATGAAATTTCTTCTTTTTTGTCCAAAATATCTATATATGGATACTAGCTTTGATTGTATCCATGTTTTGATCATTCTTGAATTTTACTCCACTACGATTATTTATGAAGTATTTTTGAACTTGGATTGTTTAAAATCTGAATCCTTAATATTTGTTCTTTTGTTTCCTTTGGATTCGTTTCCTTTAAAATATTTTTCATCATCCTCGGTCTAAAATGATGATATTCTTGAATATCTTTGGCTTTGTAGTGCAAAGATGAATGATTTCTTGATGAATATCTTTGGCCGTGGTGCAAAGATGAGCAGTGTTGAGATGAACATGACCAAGTGATTAATATCTTTGGCCGTAGTGCAGATGAGCAGTGTTTAGATGAACATGACCCGTGATGAATATCTTTGGCTTTGTATAGTGCAAAGATGAATATTTGATTCGAGATATATATTGATTGATGTTCTGAGGGGATAAAATATCGACGATGAACTTTTAAATTCATATATAGAAGATAGTAGTTTGCATTCTCTACTTAACTCTTCAATGAATTATTATTTCATTGCGAATATTGATTTAAAAGCTGGTTGTCTATTGTATTACATTAGATTTTTCCTGTTGAAGACTAACGATAATTTGTTGTATATTATCTTAGTCGTAATATTCTTCTTGGGCTAGTTGAGCTCACCCTTTTCCTTTTTGTTCCATTTTTTTTCTCGGGGGCGAGAATGTAGCGAAATCTTAGTCGGGGTATGGAATGAAGGTTACAGAGAGTTGTTTAGTAGTCCTCACCATTTTGTAAAATAATGTATCAATAATTATGATGAGGATTTATTTGCGTGTGGATATTATGCAGATGGCAATATACGTATTTAAACTCACGATTTATATGTTGTAATAATAAAGTTGTAGTTATTTACATACCATGTATTTGGCGACTCGAAATGGGTTGGATGGAATGGACTATTTTGGGGCGTCGCGGTTAATATCGAGCTTAGGGATATGATCTCTGGCGGAGATCGGGGAATAGAACTAGGAGGAGGCAGTAAAATCCTTGCTAGTGTGTCTACTAAGCTTATTTGTTAGTTGGTTAGTATATAGGGATATTATGTGATATATTGATTTCCTTAATTAACCCTTGTTTTATGGCGATGTTTGAGAATGTCGTTGAGAATATTAACGATGGAGTAAATGAGGCCAGTGGAGATGCTGTCTTTACCAGCGAGGAGAGCGTCTGACAGTGTGGCAATGTACCTCTGTGAAACAACACCACCTGACGAGATGATGAGCGAGGGGATGTTTAGAAGCTTTTTGCGATTCATGCAAAATCGAGACGAGGAGACTTCGTGTTCAAAATCTGAGGAGAAATGATAGCGATTCACGGGTGGTCACGCACCCAAGCGATTCGAAGTTGGGACCACGAGTGCATTTAAGGAAAGCGGGATCCGATTAAAGGCGGAGGCGTGGGTCGAACAAATTACGAAGATATTCGATGTCTTGGGATGCGGAGAACGAGAAAGTTCCATTCGCTACTTTTATGTTAAAATGGCGAGGCGATTCTTGGTGGGAATCGTGAAGCGTACCCGTCCATTTTTTCGGCGTGTCGTGGGAGACGTTTGAAAACGATTCGATAACAAAATACTTCCACAAAGTATTAAATCGTATGAAGGAAGTGGAGTTTATTAGGCGGAAGCGAAATAACATGGCGGTGTCCCGATCTGGCGAAGTTCGCGGAGTTATCGAGTTTACACCTCATTTGGTGGAGAATGAGGATGTATGGCGGGATGTTTACGAGAGGTTTGAAACCGGCGTCGTCGATATCTCATTTCTCGTAAATTTTCTCTCTATTCGGATGTTGTCAGCGGGGCTCGGTTGTTAGGCGAGATAACGAAATGCGTTCAATGAGGGGACCATAACGAGGATCATCTAGAAGATAGCGATCATCGAAATAACGATAACCGGTGGAGAAAGAAGAATCGGACAAAAGCGGTAACCACTCTGGTGGTAATCGTGGCCGTGAAAATAGAAGAAGCGAGTCGGGAGGAGATTTTAAAAGAGAGATTTAACAGCGACCGTGTGAAGGCGTCGGTCTGCCCGCTGCGTAGCAATGGTTCGAGGAGAGAAAGACCACCGGTCGTATATTACAAATCTTGGGAAAGAGGGACATATCATTGAAGCGCCCCTAGCAGTTTAAGGTATCTTATAATTGTGGAAAAGAAAGGACATATAAACGAGATTATGCGATATCGAAACCAGATCCGGTGAGGAATGGTGACTCGAAAAGGATGTCCCGAGAAAAGTCAAAGTCAGCGGTTCTGGAAGGCGTTTGTCGTGGCCAAATCAAAATCGAGGAACGACGAGAAGTTATTACAGGTTAGTTAATTATAAATTCTTGCGAAGTTTATACCTTCTTGAATCTGGGTTCTACCCGTTCTTTTATCTCTCTTGCTTTATCAGCGTTTGAACTTGACTCGGAGAAATTAGTTTGAACTTGACTCACGGAGAATTAGACTTTGACTGTTTATGGAGACTCAGATTGGAAAAAAACTTTTCATTACATCAGTTGTTTAGAAATCTTGCTTGATTTTAGGTTGGCTACTATCACATTACATTAACCTTATTTACATATTCTAGATATTTGCTTTTGATGTGATTTTAAGTTAACATTTTCATATCAAATGAAATCGATTGATTACTTTACGTGGGTTGTTAGTTTTCATATTCTAAGCAACTTTGTTATTGAATTCAAGCAATCAAACCATTGTAGTCAAACATTTTCATATCAAGCCATGAAGTCGTTCGTTTATTACGGATGTCGAGTTTTCTTAGTCCGTGTTATGGATTTGAATAAAGACACGTCGATTTGAATAATATTCTGTTGTTATTGATTTTTTTTTCGATGTATTTCTGAAGAATTTCTTGGCTTACTCCCAAAGCGATATTAAATTTTGTATCGACTTTGAACCGGTACAAAACTCATTTCTAAAATCTCATATCGAATGGCTCTATTGAACTTGAGAGTTAAAAATTCAACTATAAATTTGGTACTGAGCCTTTATCTGGTGACTTCCTTTGTGGAATGCTGCAAAGCCGGACTCTCTCGTAGGGGACACCATATTAGATGCGATAGTAAAGCGATAGGTGTCATTGTAACGTCTTATCGAGGTTGGGATATGAGTCGCGATTGAGAACAACCTAAATCGATGTCGAAATCGTAGCTTTACAAGCTTAGTTGGTTATTATCGGAGATTAGTTGAAGGATATTCTCGAATCGCTATTCCATTAACTTGGTGACTCGTAGAGATACAAAATTGAATGGAAGCGAGGAATGTGGGAAGAGCTTGCGAAGAACTTCGAGGGAGACTCATTTAAATACGTGTTACGACCGTACCCATCTGGAAAAGCGAGCGTGGTAGGCGGCGTGTTGAGTAGAAGATCGTATCTGATCTGATGCGATATTGTCAAAGACTCATTTAATATAATTTACAAATAATAGAGATGGAGATGAAAACTCTAGGTACCCACGTGATGATATCTGAGTATAATCGACTTTAATCGATAAAGTTAAAAGTTATTCGAAGCTGTGCACGGGTGATGAATTTGAAGAAGGAGGTCGAAGTTGTTATTTCAAAAGCGAGAATCGGTGAGGTGAGAAAAGCTCGAACCTTGATTTATTAATCCATTTGAAATTCTCGATCGAATAGGAGCGTGGCTATAGACTCGTTTCTGCTTGAAGTATGGCGTGTGTTCATAACGTTTTTCACGTGTCGATGTTACGTAAATATGTGGACGACCCGAACCACGTCGTTGAGTTAGAAGCCAGGACGAGATAGCCAGAAGACTTAACGTCTGAGGAGGTACTGTCGAGATCTTGGATAGGAAAGAACATGTCCTATGTCTGGGGTTATACCACAAGTTAAAGTTTTGTGGAGAAACCATCTTTATTGAGGAAATGACACGGGAGTTGGAAAGCGAAAATGAAAGCGAGGTATTCTCATCTTTTGAAACACCGAATCGTCGTCGATTTCGAGGGCGAAAATTTCATAAGGAGGGAGGTTGTAAGACCCCAAATTATTAATAAATGAAATTTATTTTCCTCTATTTATTATTTTGAAATAGTAAGGGTTGATTTGATTAATGTGGATAGTTATGGGTAAAATCATGAAATATTTGAATAAGCAGTGGTTATAAAATATTCATTATTATCGGGGAATATTAGTTTTGGTGGTGGAATATTAAATGCTTGTCGGGAATATTAAATGCGACAGTAGCGATCTTTTATGGGCCCCATAGCGGAAGCGATTGGATGAAAGAAAAAAGCGACAAATATAAGTTGTTTATAAATAGCAGGCGTGTTTATTCACGATTAATCTTGTTGGAATACTTTGTGGTTAAAACACACTTGTCTGGCGTTGTTGAGCGATGGCACTGCACGGTATTGCACCATTATTGATTCTTACGTGAAGGCCTTTACTTCGATAATTATTACGATAATTCTTATTCGATATTTTATTTTATTGATTCAATAATTCTTTGCGTTGATATTTTATATTCTTTGTTGTTTGATAAATTGTCATTACTGCGGTATTTTCCATTATCGAAGCAATAATTCATATTATCTGAATAATATTATTAGATAACATTATTGGCGATGTCTAGAAAGTTACATCTAAGGAGAGGTTTGGTCACTAATTGCTTGCATAGATGAGGAGAAATCCTTATTGGAAAGCCCCTCTTTCTGAGGAGCGGCACAGTTGCGATCTTTGTGATTACTGTAATATTATTTGTGAATAATTAATTATTGATTTATATGATGAGAAAAATATTGATTTTATGTGGATATAGATGGAGAAAATTTTAAAATGACAATTGTTGAAAATTAATATTTTATCTTTTTACGATAAAATAATTCATTTAAATATATTATTTTAATAATATATTAGCGGTGATATTTTATAATGAATGTGGGATATATGAGTATATGAGGAGGAAAGTATTTTGTGGCATTAAATGTTTAACACATATTTTGTGTGTTGGTGGACCCATTATTGGCCAAAAATTTGATTATAGCACATAAAATCGCTAGTTTGTGGATTTGGTCAATTTTGTTTGGAATTTGGAAAAACTTTCTTACGTAAAGTTGTAGAAAATTGAATTTCCTATAAAAAGTCGCGAGATTTGAATTTTCTGATAAAAGGCTATTTATTATGAATTATTGAAGTTTGAAGTTCAAAAATAATTGATTTTGGAAGTTTTAAATTATTTTTATTTACAAAAACGTTTTTTTTTTTTGTTTCCCTCATTTAACATGTGATATAGGCTGAAATCAGATTGTAAAAGTGGGCGTAGCGTGAAGTTTTGGAAAAAAATATAATATTATTATATTAAATTTTCTACTTTGGTGTTACAAGCGTTTTCTATAAATAGGGTCTTGGGTTAGAATTGAAAATCACACGAAAGCTGAAGTTTTCTCTCTATATATTATCGGCGTATTCTTGTGAGTATTTTGAGTATACTTTGAGTATTGCTATATCGGTCAAGTTCAGTCATATAGCTTTATATCAGGTGTTTATTTAAATCTTGTCTTTTCGAGGTAAGGGATGTTATTTTATTCTCGAAAATGATATTATTTCTTGATATCATTATCTTTGAAATATTGGTTGGAACTTTTTATCAAATTTGGAACTTTTTCATGTCGGGTTTCTTATTCATGAGTTCTTATTCACGAGTTCTTATTCACGATTCTTATTCATGAGTTCTTATTCACGAGTTCTTATTCACGAGTACTATTCACGAAGCGTGAAGATTTTTTTGTGAAATTTCTATCTTTTGGTGTCGAGATTCTTATTCACGTATCGACCTTTATTCACGTATCTGACCTTATTCACGAATCTGACCTTATTCACCGAAAAATGAAATTTCTTCTTTTTGTCCAAATATCTATTATGGATACTAGCTTTGATTGTATCCATGTTTTGATCATTCTTGAATTTTACTCCACTCTGATTACTTATGAAGTATTTTTGAACTTGGATTGTTTAAAAATCTGAATCCTTAATATTTGTTCTTTTGTTTTTTCTTTGGATTCGTTTCCTTTAAAATATTTTTCATCATCCTCGGTCTAAAATGATGATATTCTTGAATATCTTTGGCTTTTGTAGTGCAAAGATGAATGATTTCTTGATGAATATCTTTGGCGTAGTGCAAAGATGAGCAGTGTTGAGATGAACATGACCGATTGATTAATATCTTTGGCGTAGTGCAAGATGAGCAGTGTTTAGATGAACATGACCCGGTGATGAATATCTTTGGCACATGTAGTGCAAAGATGAATATTTGATTCGGATATATATTGATTGATGTTACGAGGATAAAATATCGACGATGAACTTTTAAATTCATATATAGAAGATAGTAGTTTGCATTCTCTACTTAACTCTTCTAATGAATTATTATTTTCATTGCGAAGATTGATTTAAAAGCTTGTTGTCTATTGTATTACTATTAGATTTTTCCTGTTGAAGACTAACGATAATTTGTTGTATATTATCTTAGTCGTAATATTCTTTTTGGGCTAGTTGAGCTCACCCTTTTCCTTTTTGTTCCATTTTTCTTCTCGGGAGGCGAGAATGTAGCGAGTCTTTAGTCGGGGTATGGAATGAAGGTTACAGAGAGAGTTGTTTAGTAGTCCTCACCATTTTTGTAAAATAATGTATCAATAATTATGATGGGGATTTATTTGCGTGTGGATATTATCTAGATGGCAATATACGTATTTAAACTCATGATTTATATGTTGTAATAATAAAGTTGTAGTTATTTACATATACCATGTATTTGGCGACTTCGAGAATGGGTTGGATGGAATGGACCTATTTTTTGGCTATATTAATAGAAATAAAATTAGGTTAAATAACTAAAAGTAATGATAATATAACAAAGTCGTAATTTTAGGATATAATAATTAAGTTAGAAATGATAATATCGAATGTTTTGATATTACCAAAATAATTTAGATTTATAGTGATTTAGGAGATTATAAATTTAAAATATTAATTTGGGATTAAAAAGTAGTGATTTTAGGAGATAATAATTAAATTAGTAATGATAATATTAGAACAGATTAACATGTCTTCGTGTTTTAGTAATGATTAAAAGTAGTGATTTTAAAGTAATGATTTAGGGAATTATAAAATCAACATAGTAAGTTATGAATAATATTATTTGTTATTTTAATTTTGTTTAAATATTTTAAATTGTATAATATTATGTTGTAATATAATTATAAATGGTAAAATATTATGTTATAATATAATTTAATTAGTAAATATCTGCATAGTTTAGATAGGTAGTAATTTTATTATTTTGTTATAATATTATATCATACGTGTATTATAATATTATATCATACGTGTATTATAATATTATATCATATATAATGTATGGTATAATTATGAATGATATAATATTAGAAAAATAGTGATTTTATGATATAATAATTATGTTTAGAAAAAGTAGATTTTGGGGATTATAAAATCAACATAGTAAGTTACGATTGATATTATTTGTTATTTAAATTTTATTTTAGATGCCATATTTGAATAGTTGATCCCAAATTTAGGGGAATAAATTTAGGTTTGTTTCAACCTTATTTGTTATGTTAGTTGGGCATTTTTATTAAGGGTCTTGAGGAACATTAATTAGACATGACATGTGTTAAATTTTGAGGATGACATGTGTCAAGCTATTGTGCCACGTACTGTATTTTAGTATAATTAATAGATTTGTAGTGATTTATGAAATTATAAAATAAAAATATTAATGTGGAATTCAAAAGTAGTGATTTTAAAGTAATGATTTAGGGGATTATAAAATCAACATAATAAGTTATGAATGATATTATTTGTTATTTTAATTTTATTTTAAATTGTATAATATTATGTTGTAATATAATTATAAATGGTAAAATATTATGTTGTAATACAATTTAATTAGTAAATATCTCGCATAGTTTAGATAGGTAGTAATTTTATTATTTTGTTATATATACGTGTATTATAATATTATATCATACGTATATTATAATATTATATAATGCATGTATGATATAATGTATGGTATAATTATTATAATGATATAATATTAGAAAAATAGTAATTTTAGGATTTAATAATTATGTTTAGAAAAATAGTAGATTTTGGGGATTATAAAATCAACATAGTAAGTTACGATTGATATTATTTGTTATTTAAATTTTATTTTAGATGCCATATTTGTATAGTTGATCCCAAATTTAGGGGAAGAAATTTAGGATTGTTTCAACCTCATTTGTTATGTTAGTTGGGCATTGTGACGCCCCCAAAATTAGGTATACATCACCCATCTTGGGTAGTCGATTATCGTGGTATGTAATTTAAATACAACTTACTAATATAACTGCTGGTATACAATACGACATAAATCGTGAGTTTGAATACAAATATTGTCTACTAGAAATCATACAAACTCAAAGAAGAAGTCCTCATTACAATTATTATCACACTATTTCACGAAATAGTGAGGACTACTAATGCTATCCTCCGGACCATTACTCCGCTTCCCGACTCAAATCCCAAACTATATTCTCATTTCAAAGAGAACAAAGAAAGAAAGGGTGAGCTCAACTAGCTCAAGAGAGAAAATATTATGTCTAAGATAATGCGAATAAATTATCATTAGTCTTCAATAAGGTTAAACCGATAAAATACAATAGAACATCAAGTTTAACTACAGCGGTGAACATCTGATCCATTAAAAGAGTCAAGTAGAGAATAAAATCTACTATCTTTTATGATTTAAAAGGTTTTTCATCATCATTATAAATGAGACTCGACTTTTAATAAATATTCCACATCATCGAATCACCCCCACTACTACCAAGGATATTCTTTAGTATCACGACCACAATTATTCATGCACTACTGGCCAAGAATAGTTGTGTATTCATTAATGGTCATGATCATGCCAACAACCATCCATCAATGCACTACGGGCCAATGAGGACTTTTTACCACATCATTTGTAACATTACTACCATGATTACAATCAAGAATAATCCTCGGTCATAATCATACCAAGTCCATCCATGCACTACAGGCCACAGATGACTTTCAACATAATATAAACATGAGGATGATGACAATGATATAAGAATTCAATAAAACAAGTTCAAGAATTACTTTATCCAAGAATTATTAACGTCCAAATTGTCAACAAGATACTGTTTTGTAGAGTAAAATTCAAGAATGATCAGAAGAATATTTCCATGAAAAGATACTGGATGAAACGCAAATATCAAGGATATTCTACTAATTTCATGGAGTATAGAAGTCAAAGTTTTAACCAACTGGGTATAATAAAGAATGGAATAACAAAAGAAATCACCATGCATGCGATAGATCACATGACGACGTGTTATTCCAATGTAATAATAAATAACGGAACCAAAGTCGTGAAATTCACACCGGCAGTGATGTTCCAACAGTAATAATAAAGATGGAACCCGATCCGTGTAAAACACATGATAGGATATTCCAATGAATGATAAAAGCGGAACCAGTCCGATGTAAAACACACAGCATGTGATGTTCCAATGTAATAATAAAGAAGCGGAACCAGTCCTGTAAAACACATGCATGTGATGTTCCAATGTAATAATAAAGATAGAATAATGAAAGAATGTCACCAAGTATAGGGTAGTCAAGTTATCTGAGTTATTCCAATGTAATAATAAGGAATGGAATAATCGAAGTTCTCTTCATGAATACAAAAGATTAATATCCCTTACGAGTACAACAAATAATATTCCCTACCTTAAGAATCTGAATATTGGAAAAGTGAAGTAGCGAGAATACTTTTCTTTCTTCTCTATAGTTTTCTCTCTGAGTTTCAAAGTGAATTCAGAAGAAATAATGAAGGAATGAGCTTTATTTATAGAAAACCGAGGGTGGCTCTTGGTCTTAACGAAGGGTCAAAATGACTCTTGGTAATATCAAGAGACAACTACTATTTCATGAAGGGGTAATTAACCCTCGAACAATCAAGAGGCGCTTAACTCTTGTAATATCAAGGACAACTACTATTTGCGAAGGGTAATTACTATCGACGAAAGGTAATTACTATCGATGAAGGTAATTACTATCAAAGAAGGTAATTACTATCGACGAAGGTAATTACTATCAAGAAGGTAATTACTATCGACGAAGGTAATTACTATCAAGAAGGTAAATACTATCGACGAAGGTAAATACTATTCACAAAGGTAATTACTATTCACAAAGGTAATTACTATATCGATTTAATAGACTTTTAGATGATGACATATATGCCCCCCATAAAATAATCAAACTTACCACAAACGTCTCATAAGAGACTCTTTATATACATCAAGGATTGAATAAATATTACCACAAATCATTTTATTTTTAATCAACACATTTTTAATCTTTCAACAATTATTAATCATTTATAACTTGTCGTCTCAATTAATAATATAACATATTATACATATGATCTTCGTGACAATAATTGAATCAATAATATAAGAGATATGATGCAAAGAATTATCGTTGTAATAATTGAGTATAGCTAAGTGACTTCTCACGTAGCATCAATAATCAATACCGTGTCTACTACGTAACCACGCCAGACATCGTTTTCTTTTACCACCGGGTAGTTCAACAGCTTTTAATTGTAACACCTCCGCCGTTATTTTTATAGAAAGATAATTTTGTCGCTTTCTAACTACGACAATACTTCCGCTAGGGGTCCACTAATGATTGAGCCGTCGTCATTTAATATTCCCCACAAAAGAATATTCCCCACAAAAAAAGAATATTCCCACCAAACGAATATTTTATAACAACTTGCTTACTTTGCAAAATTTATAAATATTACCCACAACTATAACATTATATCAAATTTATTCCATAATATTAAAAATAATATTTATATAAACTTCATCTTTATTTATAAAAGTCGGGGTCTTACAACCTCCCTTCTTATGAAATTTCGCCTCGAAATTAGGGTAATGCATACTGGTATGTCGAAGAGGTAAGGATACCTTGATTTCATTTCGATTCTAACTCCCAAGTCATTTCCTCAACATCGTGGTTCCTCCACAAAACTTTGACTTGAGGTATAACCTCGAGCGTAGAATATGTTCCTTCTTATCCAAAATTTGAACAGAACCTCTTCATACGTCAAATCTTCCGCTATTTCGTCCGGCTTCTAACTCAATAATATGGTTCGGTCTTTCACATATTTACGTAATATGGATATGTGAAAACGTTATGAACACGAGACATATTTGGCAGAAAGCGAGTCTATAGCCCAGCTTCCTACTCGATCGAGGATTAAAATGGACCGATGAATCGAGGATTAAGTTTTCCTCTCTTTCCAAATCTTGTAACTCCTTTCCATGGAGCAACTCTTAACAACACATGATCTCCTATATCGAATTCCACGCCCTTTCGATGAAGATCATCATAACTCTTTCATTTATTTGTGAGGTTTTTATACGTTGTTTGATCGTTTGAATCTTTTTCCGTAGTCATACGTACCAACTCCGGGCCCAACAACGCTGCTTCACCCACCTCATCCCAAAGATACCGAGAACGACACTTTCTTCCATACAACGCTCGAATGGAGCCATGCCAATACTTGTTTGATAACCGTTGTTGTAGAAAAACTCCACCAATGGTAAGAACTTGTCCCAACTCCTCCTTGAAATCAAGGACACAGTCTTAATAGATCTTCAAGAGTTTGAATAGTCCTCTCCGATCGTCCGTCCGTCTGAGGGATGATATGCCGAAGCTAAATCGTAAGTCTATGCCCATAGCTTTTTGCAAACTAACCCAAAATCGTGAAGTGAATCTTGGGTCTCGATCAGAAACTATGGATATCGGTATACCATGCAGTCTTATAATCTCGTTTATGTACATACAAGCAAGACGTTCAAGTGTATAAGTTTCTCGTATCGGTAAGAAATGAGCAGACTTGGTCAATCTATCAACAATGACCCAAATCGCATCAACGCCTTGAGAAACCTTAGGAAGACCAGATATGAAATCCATGGTAATGTGCTCCCACTTCCATTCTGGAATTTCAAGTGGATGCAATGGACCTTTTGGTACTTGATGCTCCGCTTTAACTCGTTGACAAGTTAGACACCTTGAGATAAACAAATATCTCTCTCTCTCTTCTTCATATTGCTCCCACCAAAATGTATGAATGAATATCATGATACATTTTGGTACTCCTGTGATGGATTGCAAATGGTGTGTTGTGCGCCTCCATCATGATATTATACTTTAAATCGTGGTCGTTAGAACACAAAGTCCGGAGTCGACTCAAAGTATTCCTTCTTCATCGATTCTTGCTTCCTAAGATAGCACCTTCTTGCACTTTCTTCCTCATACGCGATCGGCTCCGTGTCCAGAATTTCGAGCGAAATTTTTAACTTTATCGATTAAAATCGGTTCTACTCATATACTCGCTATCATCACACGCGTCCCCTCGAGTCTTTAACTCTATCTCCATCCTTTGCAAGTCACACAAAATGGGCTTTCATACGACAATAACGCACTCGTATTTGCATATGATCTTCTACTCAATGCGTCACCTACCACGTTCGCTTTTCGGGATGGTATTGATGGTATGATCATAATCTTTCAATGCCTCAAGCCAACGTCGTTGTCGCATGTTGAGTTTATTTTTAGTGAAGAAATATTTGAGGCTTTTATGATCCAGTAAAGATCTCCACTTTCTCCCCATACAAGTAATGCCTCCAAATTTTAAGTCAGAAGATAATACCGCTAACTCTAGATCATGCAGTAGGGATAATTCCTCTCATATTCTTTGAGTTGTCATGAGACATAAAGCTATAACTTTTCCATGTCGCATGAGAACACATCCCAACCCTTTGCTCAAGCATCACCGTAGATGACAAATCCCTCGAGCCGAGCCGATGGTATTGTCGTAACAGTCTTTAAAATAAGTCTCCTCTTGAGTTCTTGAAAACTCTTCTCACATTCTTCGCCTCCAACCGAACTTTGTGTATCTTTTCGAGTCACCGAGTCAATGGAGTAGCGATTCGAGAAAATCCTTCCACGAATCTCCGATAATAACCAAATTTAAACCGAGAAAGCTACGTACTTTTGATCATCGATTTAGGTTGTTCCTACTTTGAATAGCTTCAATCTTTGCTGGTCAACAGATATTCCATGACTTGATACCACGTGCCCAAGGAATGCTACTTCTTCAAGCCGAACTCGCATTTCTTCAACACGGCATAAAGCTTATATTCACGAAGCTTTTGGAGTGTCACCTCAAGTGTTGCTTTCATGATCTTCACTACTTTTGGAATAAATAAGGATGTCATCAATAAAGACGATCACAAAGTGATCTAAATATTCCTTGAATACTTGGTTCATCATATCCATGAAGCGCAAAGAGGAGCATTAGTTAATCCAAAAGACATGACTAGAATTCATAATGCCCGCATCGAGTTTTTGGCCGCCTTTGAATGTCACGGCTCTAATCTTCAATTGGTGATATCCTAACGAAGATCAATCTTTGAAAAGAATTTGGCTCCTTGCAATCGGGTCAAACAGTCATCAATACGTGGCAATGGATACCTATTTTGATGGTGACATGATTCAACTCCCGATAATCAATACAAAGTCGCATACTCCCATCTTTCTTCTTCACAAATAGAGCAATAAAGCACCCCAAGGAGAAGTACTAGACTAATAAAGCCAATGTCTAACAATTCCTGCAGTTGGGTCTTTAACTCCTCGAAGTTCAATAGAGCCATTCGATATGGGGCTTTGGAAATAGGTTTTATACCGTTCAAGGTCGATACAAAATTCAATTTCACGCCCGGGGTTAGTCCAGAAAGTTCTTCTAGAATACGTCAGAAATTTATTAACAATAGAAATATCCTTCAAAACCGACGATTTTTGTTTAAATCATGACATGAGCTAAGAAAGCTTGACATCCGCTTTTTCAATAAACGAATAGCTTTATGGCTTGAGATGACCGTGATTGATTTTAATGGTTTGGTCGTTTGAATTCGCGATAATAGGTTGATTAGGAATATGAAAGCTAACAACCTTACGAAAACAATCAATTTTTGCATGATAAGTAGTTAACCAATCAATCCCTAGAATCACGCCAAATGCAAGTATTTTTAATGAAATAAGATCGATGCAGGTAATGTGAGGGTGTCGATTTGAACCAAACAAGACTTATAAACAAAGGGATGTAATGAAGGTTTCTCCCAACGGAGTTTCCACAGATAAGTCAAAGTCTAATTTCTCCTGAGTCAAATTTAATCGATGAGCGCAAGTAGGAGAAATAAAAGAATGGGTAGAACCCTAGATCAAATAAAGTATAGACTTCATTAGAGTTTATGATAAGCTTTACCCGTGATGACCTCATTTCGGGTTCCTTGCTTCTGGGAGGTCAAAACAAACGCCTCCTCAGACTACCGGCTTTGACTTTTCCGGACTACTTTGGTGCCTCCATCCTAGTTGAATTTGTCTTCTGTAAATGACAAAATCGAGCTAAGTGACATTCTCTTCCACAATTATAACATGCTTTGGAGGCACGGGCGCGATTCGACTCGATGTGTCCCTCTCTCTCCGCATTTGAAGCATATGATAGGTGGTCTTTCTCCTTCCTTAACAATGGGTCTTTGATCTTTGGCGACGCTTTTCCATCATCATTGAATCTCCTTTTCTTGAAATGTCCATTCTTATTGTTTTGGCCTTGATTACCACCGATGTGGTTACCATATCCGCCTGTTGATTCCTCCACGCTTGTTGTCACCGCTTCACGACTACTCTCGTTGGTATTATAATTTTGCTTACCGCTTCTTTTTAGTTCATGGCTGACTCGTTATCGCGCTCCACTAATCGAGCCCTATTTACAACATCCGAAAACAAACACGCTTTTATGAAAATAAGATGTCGACGATCTCCGACTTCAAACCTCTTAAAAACATTCGCGCCATTCTCTTCATTTATCCACCAAGTGGACGAAAACCGTGATAACTCCGCAAATTTTGCCTCGTATTGCGACACGGCCATATTATTTTGTTCCAACTTGATAAACTCCACCTCCTTCATGTGGCGAATACTTTCGTGAAAGTATTTGTCGTTGAATGACTCCCCGAACTTCTCCCAAGATATCTTCAAGACAAGAGGTCGAGTACGCTTTCTGGATTCCCACCAAGAATCCGCCTCTCCGCAACATAAAAGCGGTGGGGAACCTTTGCTCTTCGAGCATCCCAAGACATCAAATATCTTGTAATAATCATTTTATCCATACTTCCGCGAAGTGGTTTTGCTCTCCCTTAAACTCCGGTGGTCCCAAATTTGAATTGTTTAGCGGTGACCGCCCGAGAGTTTTCCGTGTTTCCACCTACGTTTTGATGGCGAGTCGCCTCGCTTCTTGTCAGCATAAATCGCATAAAGCCTCCTAACATTTGATCATTCATCATTTGGTCGTTGTTGTTGTTTCAGATGAGGATTGTCGCCTTCGATGCACATTATCCCGATTATTGATATGTGGTGAATCAACGATCGCTCAGGCTCCATTGTTATTCTCAACATTCTCGATGCCATTTTGAGATCTCGCCACCAAACAAAAGGTTAATTGACATGTAACAAATTATCTCTATATTCTCGACCGACCAATAAAATAAAGCACATAAACTTAGGTAGTCATACTAAGCGAAGGTATTCCCTCCTCTCCCTCTCTAGTACTATTCTCACATCTTAGCCATGGATCATATCCCTAAGCTTTGATACCAACCGTGACGCCCCAAAATTAGGTATACATCACCCATCTTGGGTAGTCCAGATACATGGTACAGAATTTAAATACAACTTACTAATATAACTGTCGTGTACAATACGACATAAACTGTGAGTTTGAATACAAATATTGTCTACTAGAGATCATACAAACTCAAAAGGATTCCTCATTACAATTATTATCACACTATTTCACGTAATAGTGAGGACTACTAATGCTATCCTCTGGACTATTACTCCGCTCCCCGACTCGTCTCAAATATATATTCTCATTTCAAGAGAACAAATGAAAGAAAGGGTGAGCTCAACTAGCTCAAGAGAAAATATTATGACTAAGATAATGCGTAATAAATTATCATTAGTCTTCAACAGTGTTAAACCGATAAAATACAATGAACATCAAGTTTAACTACAATGAATATCTAATCCATTAAAAGAGTCAAGTAGAGAATAAAATCTACTATCTTTTATGATTTAAAAGGTTTTTCATCATATTATATTTAGACTCACTTTTAATAAATATTCCACATCATCGAATCACCCCTCATCACTACTAAGGATATTCTTTAAGATTACGACCACAATTATTCATGCACTACTACCAAGAATAGTTGTGTATTCATTAATGGTCATGATCATGCCAACAACCGTCCATCAATGCACTACTGCGGACCAATGAGGACTTTTACCACATCATTTGTAACATTACGGTCACGATTACAATCAATAATCCTCGGTTATAATCATACCAAGTCCATCCATGCACTACAGCCACGTATGACTTTCAACATAATATAAAATACGAGGATGATGACAATGATATAAGAATTCAATAAAACAAGTTCAAGAATTACTTTATCCAGAATTATTAACGTCCAAATTGTTAACAAGATACTGTTTTGTAGAGTAAAATTCAAGAATGATCGTAAGAATATTTTCATGAAAAGATATCTTTGGATGAAACGCAAATATCGAGGATATTCTACTAATTTCATGGAGTATAAGTCAAAGTTTTAACCAACCGGTATAATAAAGAATGGAATAACAAAAGAAATCACCATGCATGCGATAGAGCCTCAAGACGCATGGTTATTCCAATGTAATAATAAATAACGGAACTGTGTCGGTGAAATTCACAATCGACAGGATGTTCCAACAGAATAATAAAGATGGAACCGGATCCGGTGTAAAACACATGATAGGATATTCCAATGAGAATGATAAAAAATCGGAACCAGTCCATGTAAAACACACACGATGTAAGATGTTCCAATGTAATAATAAAGATTTTAACCAGTGTCCGTAAAACACACGCATGCGATGATGTTCCAATGTAATAATAAAGATATGAATAATGTAAGAATGTCACCAAGTATAGGTAGTCCACAGATACAAAGTTATTCCAATGTAATAATAAGGAATGGAATAATCAAGTTCTCTTCATGAATACAAAAGATTAATATCCCTTACGAGTACAACAAATAATATTCCCTACCTTAAGAAGAACCGAATATTGAAAAAGTGAAGTAGCAGAATACTTTTCTTCTTTCTCTCTAGATAGTTTTCTGTAGTTTCGATTGAATTCGTAAGAAATAATGAAGGAATGAAACTTTCTATTTATAGAAAAACGAGGGTGGCTCTTGGTCTTAACGGGCGGTCAAAATGACTTTGGTAATATCAAGAGACAACTACTATTTCATGAAGGGTAATTAACCTTGGAACAATCAAGAGGCGCTTAACTCTTGGTAATATCAAGGACAACTACTATTTATTTGCGAAGGGGTAATTACTATCGACGAAGGTAATTACTTATCGATGAAGGTAATTACTATTGAAGAAGGTAATTACTATTGAAGAAGGTAATTACTATTGACGAAGGTAATTACTATCAAGAAGGTAAATACTATCGACGAAGGTAAATACTATTCACAAAGGTAATTACTATTCACAAAGGTAATTACTATCGATTTAATAGACTTTTAGATGATGACATATACGGCCCCCATAAAAATAATCAAACTTACCACAAACGCCTCATAATGACTTTTTATATACATCAAGGATCAATAAATATTACCACAAATCATTTTATTTTTAATCAACACATTTTTAATCTTTCAACAATTATTAATCATTTATAACTTGTCATTCCTCAATTAATAATATAACATATTATACGATGATACCGTGACAATAATTGAATCAATAATATAAGAGATATGATGCAAAGAATTATCGTAGCAATAATCGAGTATAAATAAGTGACTTCACGTAAGATTAATAATCAATACCGCCGTGTACTACTTAACCACGCCAGACATCGTATTTTTACCACCACCGGTAGTTCAATGCTTTTAATTCAGAATACTCCGCCGCTTTTTTTTTTATAGAAGATAATTTTGTCGCTTTCTAACTACGACAATACTTTCATTATGGGGTCCACTTAATGATCGAGCCGTCGTATTTAATATTCCCTCACAAAAAAATATTCCCCACCAAACGAATATTTTATAACAACTTGCTTACTTTGCAAAATTTATAAATATTACCCACAACTATAATATTATATCAAATTTATTCCATAATATTAAAAAATAATATTTATAGAAACTTCATCTTTATTTATAAAAGCTGGGGTCTTACAGGCATTTTTGTTAAGGGTTTTAAGGAACATTAATTAGACATGACATGTGTTAAAATTTGAGGATGACATGTGTCAAGCTATTGTGCCATGTACTGTGTTTTAATATAATTAATAGATAATTGAATTTTACTGTTAAATAAAATATTTTATTATATTATATTGCATTGCTCACATGCTACTCACACGTAAGGGATCTCAAAATATTTTGAATGAAAGGCAAAAAAGTTCATGTTTAATGCATAATTATTAGTATAAAATTTTATTTATTTTAAATTAAGAAATCTGAACATAATTAACTCAAAAAATATTACAAAATCTAAATCATAAAAAAGATATATAAAAATTAACTTAAAGAATATTTAAAAAAATGAAAAATTTATCATAAAAAAATAATAAATAAATAAAATTTGGATTTTTTTTTAAAATAAAACAAACCTTTTAAATCAAAATTAATATTATTTATTTTATTCAAAATACTATGTAAAGAAAATATAACTAAAACTAAATTTAAAATTAGAATAAGACATCGTGCTTTTCAAAATTTAAACTGTTTAATGGAAGGATGGATTCTAACTCTTGATTTGGCTGTTCTGACCTGACCACCCAAACAAACCCTCACCCTTTTCCTCCCTATGTGCTCACAAGTGTCCTCCCAAAGTTTTTGAAACCCTAAAAATCTCTCCCTCAATCGAATACCCCCATTCACTATTCGTCGCTGTTTTTATTAAGCCCTCTCTATCTATCATATCGTTTCTCTCTTTTGGATCTTCACTGCGCTTCTTGTCTAATCGACCGTCCGATGACTGAAAGCAAGCTTGATCTCCCCGACGATTTCTTATCTTCAAAGACGTCTGATCAGTTTTGGACCCCAAGGGGTAGACATCATTTTCGCTACTCGTGTTTCTCTCATTTTAATTTTATTTAATTTAATGATGTATTTCATTCTGTTTGTATTTATATTGGGTTAGGGTTTATTGATCTGAATACATTTGAGCTTATGATGATACTTCAGTTGACATCTAATTTTGACGTTTGACGTCTGGGGTTTCAGATCAGACACCTGTTTCTGTTTTCTTGTTTTGACTTTATTTTGGATATTACTTAGCATTGATTTGCTTTAGTTGTCAATGTATGAATAAAGTTTAAGGTTGTCTGATTGCGTTTTGTGAATTACAAGTATAGGCTTTTTCTTGTTTTTTTTTTCCTTTCAAATTCACATGGTTTTTACTTTAACTTTTATTGCTGGATTTAGTAATTAATTTTTCCTTTTAACATTTTTTGTATTTTGCTACGAGTCTGTCCATGTCTGTTAAGAATTCTGTTTCTGTTGAATATGGCATGTATACTGTGCTTGTAAAATGGGTACTTTGATTATGTTCAACCACTATTTTTCACGATTGAACCAGCAATCCTCTGTGTAATGAATTCTTTTTGAGATTTGTTTATCAGATCTATACTGTTGCAAGATCTATTGGCATGTGATGTTGGGTTAACAACTTATTGAACCTCCGACGTTATGATTTTTGTCTATCACAATGTGAATTATCCATCTTTTTGTAGTTCATTTTTGTTAGTTTTATATTTCTATATTGTTTATGTGATCCCATCTCTTTAAAATTCTTTGTTGTAATTTGCAATTTCAGTTGAATTAGTTAATTGGAGTACGGCTATTTTTCTTGTGAGTTAATGGGAGTATGACTATTTTTTCTTTCTTATTTGGATTGATTTAACAACAGTGGAAGCATCTGGAGGAAATGATGACGAAAAGGCGATGATGGGAATGCTTGACGAGTCAAAAGGTAATTTATTTATACTGTTGTATAAACCTGTCCTTAAATAGTGTAAGTAACAATATCTTCTTTGGTGTTGACTTATAGTAATTATAACCTTCTATGTTCCTTTCATTACTGCACTAGTGAAATTGTTACTCATGTTTGATGATTGCTTCGACAGATCAATTAGCATCAGAAAGCAGCATTCCTTTGTCCCCTCAGTGGCTTTATGCTAAACCAAGTGACACCAAGGCGGTGAGCGTCCAGTCTCTCTAAAAAATTTCATTTCATTTTTACAATGTTTTGTTGAAATGAAATGATACATCTGTTAATTCTATATTTTTTTAAAATCTTATCTGGAGATCTTACGTTATATAGTTTGCTATTGTGAATTGTTTTACCTTTTTTGTGTATCAGCGGTTATGATAGTCATTTGATTTGAGTTAATTTTAATGTTTGGGTAGCCTTCAATAATTTATTTATTGAAAGATATCATCATACGACTGTTTAGTTAGATCTTGATTCTGATGCAACCTTATTAACTTTTGTGTTATGTCCAGCAATTAGTAGTAATATGGTTGACCCCGTCAACATCATTTGTCAATCAGTATACCCGTCTACTTCATTTGTCAACCAATAAACCCTTTCAGAGATATTTCTTTCTTTTTTTAATGATGATCAAATGCAGTCTTTACCGTAAAACTTTATTCCAATAATGACGTCGAAATAGTAAACTTTTAAATATTCATAACTAAAAAAATGTTTTGGAAATCATGAACAAAGTAGGGATGTTTGAAGAGTATCTTTCAATTTATTTTTAGCCTCTATCTTTCTATATCTTAAACCAAAATAATTAGAAGCATCATATTTCTTTTGTTGTTCATGTATATGACAGGAAATGCGGGCACCTAGCTCTCTGTCCCTTGGAAATTCTGTTGATTCCAATCAAAAGGAGGCTTGGCGTCCAGATGGAGTGGATGACAAAAAGGATTGGAGAAGAATTCCAACAGAGACCAAGAGTGGCCGCCGCTGGCGTGAAGAAGAAAGGGAGACAGGCTTGCTTGGCAGAAGAGATCGCAGGAAAACTGATCGTCGTGCTGAAAATGCTCCCGGAAGAGAAACTACTGATAATAGAGCTCTGCCTGCGACTGATAGGTGGCATGATGTTAGTAACCGCAGTTCCGGCCATGAAGTGAGGCGTGATAGCAAATGGTCATCTAGGTGGGGACCAGAAGACAAAGAAAAGGAAGCTCGAACTGAGAAGAGAGCAGGGACAGAGAAGGAAAATGCTCAAAGTGACAATCAATCATGTGTAAATAACAGCCGTGCTGTTTCTGAGCGTGATACTGATTCTCGTGATAAGTGGAGGCCACGACATAGAATAGAAGGAAATTCTACCGGCCCAGGTTCTTACCGTGCTGCACCTGGATTCGGACTGGAAAGAGGACGGGTGGAGGGTTCAAATATGGGGTTTACAGTAGGACGTGGGAGATCTAACGTAGCACTTCTTCACTCTACATCTTCAGGTCCCATTGGAACTGCAAATTTTGACAAAGATAAAATTGTACCTGGAAAACCAATCCTTTCCCCTGATGCATTTTGCTATCCGAGAGGGAAGCTTCTTGATATTTATCGTAGGCAACATCTTGATCCATTTTTTGCTACTACCACCCTGACAATCTTGAGGAAGTAGCCCCTATAACACAATTAACTGTTATTGAACCACTGGCTTTTGTGGCTCCTAATGTGAAGAAGAGGAGGTAAGCTGTAGAAATTTACGAATTTGCATGTTGAATTTATCTTCTTGTTGGCTGAGCTTGTGTCTTTTGTGTTCATTGACATCCATTAACATTATACAGGCCATTATTGGTGAAATATGGAAGGGGAAAGTTATGAGTAGCGGGGTGTCATATAATTCCTTTAGAAGGGGCAAATCAACTGATAATGTTTCGGGTAATTAACTATCGATTCAATTTTACCCGTCCAACTACAAATGTCTTTCTATTTTAGGGTGTGGTTCAATTTTTGGCTGAATTTTTGGATTTTTTTTCTGGACTTTGGAGACATGGAAGCCACTAATGGAAAAGAAGGTATCTTTATCTCAGGTTTCTCTGAGGAGATGGTCGATGACTTTCCAAAAGCACAAAATAATGATGTATATCAGGCTGATAGCAATGTCATCTTCTACGGGGATGGTATTAAGATGAATCTGATAGATGGTGAGTAACAGAACCTTTTTATCTTTATAACCAAGTGTTTTTCAGTTTAGGATTTCTGAAGAAACTATATGTACTTTGTTTCAGACAGAGATGTTAATCATGACGGGGAACAAAATATTCCCAAGGCTGTTGTAGGGATGGATATTGATAAAACAACATCAGCAAGGTCAAATAGTGATGATGAGAGTTGTGCACAAGAATTTAATGGTGCTTATCATAGCGCTCATATTAAAATTCTGTTTCTTCTTTTCCCAAACATCCTCTTTTTGAGGAAAATGGGTCTGCCGCTTTGTTTAATAATGGTGTTAAGCTTCCTGATGATTCGAACTTGCCATCTTTTTTTCCATCTTCGAGCAGTATTGGGCGGGCAATCTGCAGCCACTGGAAGGCAGTACCAATGAAAATCAATCGGAAAGGAACATCCCCCAGAAGATTTAAGCTTGTATTATTGTGACCCTCAAGGAGAGATCCAGGGACCCTTTCTTGGGGTTGACATCATTTCATGGTTCGAGCAAGGATTTTTGGGTGCAGACTTACCAGTCCGCCTGGCTGATGCTCCAGAAGAATTACCTTTTCGACAATTGGGTGAGGTTATGCCACACTTGAAAGTTATGCATGAGTATGCCACCAGCCCAGATTTTTCTAAGGTAGAAGTTGGAGGTTAAATTACCTTCTTCTGTTTCTGTTTCTGAAATCATTCATTCTGCTACCTTGGATGATCCACATTGGCAGTTGTCTGAGTTTGATGTTCTTTCAGCAAATAATGTTCAGTCAAGAATATCTGAGCATGAAGGTCCACTGAAACTCCCATATCCTGATGGTCAAAGCTTTCAAGAATATGTTGCTCAAGATGAAGGTTAGTTTTTCTTTTATTTTGTGACATCAATTTTCACTAGCGTCTCTATATTATCTCAAGTCTGATCCTAGTCCTTTCTTCTGTTCTCACAGAAATTGTTTTCCCTGGAAGACCTGGAAGTAGTGGCAATCTTAGGGGGACTTTTAGGGGCACTAGCGATCCTTCTACAAATATGATTAGTGACCCTCCTGCAAATGAATTTAAAGACTCGCGCATGCAGACCTCAAAAAACTATCAGCTGCATCCTTTTGGATTGTTATGGTCTGAGCTTGATGGAACATATTCCAGGAATGACCAGACTTTAAATACATCTTTTAGTGGTGGGGTTCAGAATCAACATGTGAACCCTATGGCTGGAAGGGGTGCTCCATTAAATTCAATGCTAGATTCAAATCATGGAGCTGATACGTGGCCTGATATTTATAGAAAAAATATACTTTCCGAGCCAAGCTTGTATGAAGATGGCATGGATACTCACCAGTTATCTCATATGGATCAAGAATTAAATCACTTTGATTTAGCAGAGAAGTTTTTGTCCCAACAATTTCACCAACAGCAGCTACAACAGCAGCATAATCTGTTGTCTTCTCATGGACATTTAAATGATTCCGTGTTGGAGCTAGTTCCAAATAGGAACCCGATGCACCAACAGCAGCAGTTAGCTAGTCAAACAGGGCAAGATCTGGAACACTTTCTGGCAATTCAGCTTCAACGCCAGCGGCAGCTTCAGCTTCAACAGCATCACCAGTTACAGCAGCAGCAGTTTCAACAACAACAAATGCTGTTGAAGGAGCAGCAGCAGTCTCAAGCTCGACAGCTGCTGCTTGAACAGTTGTTGAAGAATCAAATGCACGATTCTGTACGTGGACAATCACACGTTGATGCTGTTAGATCTAACAATGCTCTCGATCAGGTTTTGTTAAAGCAGCACATACTAAATGAACTACAGCAACGTTCCCAACACCTTTCAAGGCATGCTGATCCATCTCTTGAAGATCTTATTCAAGCAAAATTTGGTCAAACAGCACATCAGGGGCATCAAAGTGATTTAATGGAGCACATACCACGTTTAAAGCATGGGCAGATGCAACCTTTGGAACATCAAATCCTTCAGCAGGACCAATTGCATGGGAGGCAGTTGCCAATGGATTTAAGGCAGCGCGTGGAAATCGAGGAGAGACAACTTGGCTCTGCTTGGCCTGTTGACGAGTCCAACCAGTTCCTCAGAAATTCTGCTGGTGCCCACCGATCCAACGCTGTAGGATTTGGCCAAATAGAATTTTACCAGCAGCAACAGAGACCGTCTCCTGAGGAGCATCTGAGTCATCTCGAACGAAATATTTCATTACAAGATCGAATCCAGCGGGGCCTTTATGAGCCTGGCTTACTTCCATTTGAGTGGTCAATGCCTTTGCCTGGTGGTGGTGGTCCTGGAATGAACCTGGATATGGTTAGTTCTATAACCCGTGGCCAAGGTTTAGATATGCAGGAGTCAGATGCACGAATGCATCCTGCTGGTCAAGTGGCTGGGTTTTCCTCTGGTATCTACTCTCATCACTCTCACCGTCCTTCAGTTTCAAATCAGTTTCACCCCTCTCATCTGGATGCAATTGAGGGACAGTGGTCTGAGAGCAATGGTCAGCTGCCAAATGATTGGATGGAGTCCCGGATTCAGCAATTGCAGATTAATGAGAGACAGAAAAGGGAAGCTGAAGTTAGAAGGACTTCTGATGATTCAAGTTTATGGATGTCAGCTGGAACCAGTGACGATACTTCAAAGAGGTTGCTTATGGAATTGCTGCACCAGAAATCTGGCCATCAGTCTACCGAGCCGTTGGATGTGGCCCGAGTATCCTATGATAGGAGGCCACCTTCTAGTCATTATTCCGGGACAAGTCCGAATCATTCGTTTAATCTTCTCTCAGATCAAGAATCAGGTCAAAACCACTCATTTGCCGTGGGGTCTTATGGTTCTAATTCAGGTGGGCAACCACAGGTTCGAGTAGTTGAAGAGTTGGTTATTGGTCCGGAAAGCACTGAAAGATTGCCTCTTAGATCCAATTCTGGAGCATTCAGTGATAGAGGCCCACTGTTTTGCGGTATGAATGAAACCTCTCAGGCAATTTACACAAACTCTATCATGATAGGCACACCATCTGCTGACTTCTTAGAGGTCGAGGGAAGAAGGCATGGTTTCAGGAGTGAAGGTGGTATGATAAAGGGGTCGACTTCAGAGACTCATGAAGGAATGGTTCAAAAGGAGGGTTTGACTGCTATTAATCTTGGAGAAATGCCAGTTAATGTCACTAGCAGGAATACTTTGCTTGGCGATGCTGGTAATTTTCAGTTTATCATTCCTTCGTGGCTTGCATTTTGTTCACACAAATTATGGTATGTTTGAATTGGTTTCAGGTGGGACTTCTGGCTTTTATGATGACAAAATTGGACAGAAAGATTCTTTTGGAGAAGATGGCGCTAAACACCGGTAATGATAACTTACTAGTTTTTTTTATTACTGCTTTTTGATATAGAAAAATGTAGTTTGATTGATAGTAGGGACTTATAGCGTATGCTGCTCCTTCTGTTTTGGGCTAGAGTATAAAAGTTTGCTTTTGATCTTGATCTCGCAGACTTCATTACTAGAAATTTGGAAATTCTTTGTCATTGTTTTCTCAATCAAGGAGTAACTACCAACAAGCTTATATATGTTTGTTTACTTGTATATCTGTGCTTTTATTACTTATTTTCTTTTTCAATTTTCCTCTATTTTTCCTGGCCAGAAGTATCTATTTTTTTTGGAGTGATTTTGAGTCCAAACCCTGAGCTAGTTTGAGGACATATTGTTCGATGAGCATTAATATTGTTTAGATACAATATGTTCATTTGAAAGAAGAGACTATAAAGAGTGGAGAACAAGTGGTCAAGCTAAATACATAATGAAAAGCAAAGAAAAACTACTGAAGCACCCTTCCACTCTCCATATAAAGACCGACATAGCTGCATAGTAACAAATCAGTGTGAACAATTAAGTGATAGAAAGGCTAATAAGATCATGTTAAACAATACTGTCTCTCATCAGGCTGATTTTGGTTTGCTATCTATGAGGCCAGAGCATTTATAGAAGATATGGGTTTGAGAAATCTTCACGCGAGGGAAGGACGTGGAGTTGAAGCGGAAGAGTTTGACTTGTTAATTCATGGAAGGGTTGGAATCATTTGTATTAATTATCAATAAAACTGTATTGTGTCTGGAGGTGGTTTTAATTAATAACTATAGTCGGAAGTTAGAACGACTTTCAAGTGGGAAACTGGTTCATGTCCCTAGAAATACTCGGTCTGATAATGTTTGTACAATATGTTGCTTATACAAAAAGTTTGTGCTCAATTTTTCATTGGGGTATTTCTTATTTAATAGGGAGTGCAGAGAAATCCTGTGAGCAATGGAAGGGAGATAAAGCTAAGAAAGATAAGAGGCTTACAATTAACTTTTATATACGTTTAATTTTATTACTTGGATGCCTATAAGATTTCATCTGTCTATTTTACGTGGAGTTTTCTAAATGGGTTGAACTACCCGGGACACACACCTGACACTTGAGTTCAAAACTGGATGCTCTCGACACCTATAGGTGTCTATATTCAAGAGAACGTAAAAGCTTGTATTCAATGGTCAAAGGACACTTGCTTCCCTCACCTACAATGATAATGTTTCTGGTAAACCAAATTACTCGTGCGGGCTTGCACCGTGGGAGTCTTGTTTTATTTATTCTTCTGAAAAGATTTATATTACTTTATTCTTTTTTGAAGTGCCATTTACTTTTCCTCTGTTATTAGAATGAAAATGGGTAGATATAAATGGATGAGTAGATTTTGAAATGAAGGGATCTAGTTTTCAGATTTAAATACTTGTTCTTGGTGCTGAATTGTTTGATTCAAGGGTTATAATACTGCATACAGTGAGAATGAAATTGTAGTAGTTTTAAATACCATCTTTACACCGAGTTCAAGTAATCTTGTGTCCTTTGCTATTTTAAATCTATTCATGTGACATAGTTCAGTGTTGGATTTATCCATTTCTGTGGATCAATAGATTTATAACCTGTCAAGCATAGCAATGCTTATTGGATTTCTTGTATGTTTTCATTTCATGATTTTAGTTTCACCCTTGATAGGCTGCCTGCTGTACAATCTAAAAGGCCGGAAACTATATTGTTGAAACGTCCGCCTGCCTCGAGAGCTTCCTCATCCCAAGAAGGCATATTTGCCTTACCCTCTGATCCTGTTACCAGAGGGAAAAATCTCTCGAGTATTATGGTGCCTTTGGAAGGTATGATCTATTAATATATATTCTACACCTTTTTCAAGAATATAGAAACTCATGAACATGGACATGAACATGAACATAGGTGAACCCATCGTTAAACCTAATTTTAAAATAGTATTCCCTCTGTTCCAAAACAAGATCAATACTTTCTTAAAGTCTTATTTGGAATATTTTCAAATTCAAAATTATAATTCATTTAGTTTTAGTCGATATATTTATGAATATTGTAAACTATCAAAAATATACTAATATTTATTAGCTATATTGTTTTCAAAACTAAAATGAATCATGTCAATTTTGAATATTAAAATGTCATAAAACGACTTTCTATACTTTTAGAAAGTAAATACTGAGCTTATATTTTGGAACAGAGTAGTTGGCAAAGCACTTAACAAAAAGCATTATGTTTTCTAGGTTTGTGTCAAACAAGTAACTATTAGATTCTAGATATTTATGAACATGTTACAAATCAATAACCATGTCAAATTTGATAAAGGTATGTCGTGTTTGTTTAACATTTGATTAAGTTTCCATAAGATTTCCAAATTGGTTGTACTTCATTGATGTAAGTAGAAACCCCCCCCCCCCCCACCCCCCCACCCCCAAAAAAAAAAAAAAACACTTGCATGTGTACGGAAGCTGAAATTGTTAGTGAGCTGTCAAATTCTTGGGTGTAATATTTGTATAATTTGAAATCCTTTAGGGGTAAGAAGTGAGGCAAACAGAAATCCACCAAACACAGTATCCGACACTCTGGCCTCTGGAAAAAGAGACATGCGTTTCAGGAGAACCTCGTCTTGTGGGGAAGCCGATGTCTCGGAGACATCATTCAGTGACATGCTTAAAAGCAATGCCAAAAAGCCACCACAACCAGAGAGTCATGTTGCTGCAGCAGCAGCAGCTTCAGAATCATCTGATGGACAAGGAGGTCGTGGTGGCAAAAAGAAAGGGAAGAAAGGGAGACAAATTGATCCAGCTCTTCTTGGATTCAAGGTTACCAGCAATCGCATCATGATGGGTGAGATCCAACGTATAGATGATTAGTAACCATGTTTTGGCATCCATTTTTATTAGTTGTACAGGTTTAAATTTAGTGTAAAGCATTTGCAGTTTGTACGCCTCAGTTTCACCCTCGTTTGATCTGAAATTTGTGACATTGTTGGGTGATACCAATTATAGTTTGTAAATTTTAGGATCCAAAGAGAACGTGGGAGGATAGAGTTGGGAATAAGCTAGTGTCTATCATAATTTGTAGATTTTAGGATCCAAAGAAAACTAGGGAGAAGAGTTGGGAATAAGCTTTGTATAAACATTTGTGTATAAATCATAAGATGAAGAGTCATGTATACCCACTTTTGCTTGGTGCTTTGTTTTAAGTTTCAATTTTGGCACTAATTTTTCTGCTTAGAGTTTAGGCCTGTTCACGGGTAAATAACCGTAACCGGACTGAATCGAACTGGTCCGAATATATTTAAAACCGGTTATCTAATATACTTAAAACTGAGTATTGATAGAACTCGGTTAGACTTGTGCCCAGAATACTGTCTTCCAAAAGTTTGAAAAATGCTGCTCATAACTCATAAGCCTAAAAGACGAACAAGATATTAAATTATCAAGTTTGTTTGAAAATTGCAGTTTCTTAAATTAATCAATAATGTCTGCGTGCAAATATAAATAAAGAATAGAATAAGTTAGAAGGATTGGATTAGGTGTCAACAATCAAAAGAAATGGAGGAGAAATAACAGTATATCATTTGGTTTATAAGATTAAGTTATTTCATTTGGTTTATAATATTAAATTATTTTTTCAAAAAAGTCGTAAAAATTTTAGTAATTTTTCATCTCATTATGAAATTCTAGTATTTTGGATTATTAACAACAATAGTTGAGATAAAAACAAAGTAATTTTTAGATCTCATTATCAATGAAAGTTCTATTATAAAATAGTTGGATCTAATTAATTAAGAGATTAATAGGTTTCGAATCTAACTAAGTTTTATTTATAATAATAATAATAATTAAGCTTAGTATAATATTATTATTAATTTTGTTTATTTTTGTAATAAGAATATTGTAAGATATTTCTTGTGATCTGAGATATTTTTTTTTTTTTTTTGAATTCAAGCTAAGCTGTGTTTGATAACCGAGACCTGATCCAAATCGAGACCAGACCAGATCCTGGCTGGCAAATTGTGTTCAATGTTCTTCACATTATAATATTATTATTGGATTTAGCTTCGTTTTGAGTTGCTGAGGGTTTGAAGAACTTTTACAGATACACAAATAATTTTTGTTGGAACGTTTTCTATTGTGTTGTGTGATAATATATCAGCTTTCGTGTCCTTATGTCTTGTAACTCGATAGTCAGTTTTGATATCATCTTTGTACACGCCGCAAGCCTAAAGGCCCGCAATACAAAAATATCAATAACGCAAAACCTAAACAAAATAACTCAACAATAATCCTAAATTAAAACCCAACAATAAATACCTTTCAATCCAATTCAAAATGAAAAATAATTAAATACCAAAACCGTAAAATGGAGATGCAACTCAATGAAACTATATAAAAGTTTTATCAAAATTCAATGACAAAAAGAAATAAACATATTAAACTAAACTCTACCTATCAAAAATGTATCAAACAATTAGTGCTCAACTATCAACGATGTAAAAATTTATGTAAGGTGCCACAATTAAAGGTGGATGCATACTTGGCGAGTTTTACAAATTGGACTTCATATTGAGCAACTGTCTGACTCCATAAATTCCCTCTCCTTTTGTTCCGAGTATGATCGATAAATTCCATCTCCTTGAGATTCTCATCGCTTTCTTTTTAAGCCACCAATCATAAGTGCTGGGAAGGAAAGTAGTTGTTACTTCTTAAATGAAACGCTCACATACAGTAGTTTGGCGTAAACAAAATACATGGTCCAAAATATAGCTTGGCGCAAAAAGAAGTTTGGGATTATCCCTTGATCCAATCTCATCCTTCTATCATATAGCTTTTACACTTTCAATCAATTAATAAAAGTCCCACCATCTCATCTTGCATGCATGACCACCAATGTCAACTTATTTGGAGTTAGCTTATATATACTATATATATATATATCATATATATATATATCTTGGGGCAACAGTCTTGTCATCACAGTAGTTTGACACACAAGTGCGGTATGCATACGTCTTTCAATATTTCATCAAGTTGTATAGGTCTCATTGAACGAAAAACTTTGCCAAACGCACCCATATAGCTTTATACTAAAATACAAAATTTAGATTACATTGATAACGATTGATCCAATCTCATCCTCCAATATTGATCAAGACACCTTTTCATTTCTGATTAGCTTTTATTCATCCAGCTGCATGCAGACGGTACAAATAAAAAGGCAGTATCAAGCATCTCATCTTGCATGATTATCTCTATATAATTGTCAAAATAGCTGGAGTAATTAAATAATACCCCAGTTTTAAATAAACTAGAAGGGTGTCAGCAATTAATATATAGCAGCATTGCAGTAAATGTTGTGCATGCAGATGATGCAGGGATGATGCTCTCTACACCCTGTCCACTGTCCAGTCCAGCCATGCATTAGCCGAGGGAGGATGCAGAGAGGCTTGCGCATTTTACAGCATTTATAAATAAAATTGCATGCAGATGCAGGACAAGGAGAAAGTTGATACTTCCTCCATCCCAAATTGAAAGACCACAAAACACATTTTCACCATGCTTATATAGCTAGTCAAAGTATCAGATACTCCTATTTTAAATGTTGTGCAATACTCTTAATTTTAACAACTTTCTGTTTTCTATTTTTATTTTTATTTGAACAATTTTCTGTTTTCTATTTTTAACAACTAAAAGATGATCTCAATTCTCATATGTTATGTAGTCCTAAACGAACACATATTTGCTACTAATCCTTCTTATACACATACACCATCTCTATCATTCATTTTAAACGAAACACCTACCATCCGCTACTAACTAATAGTAGCGAACACTAATCAGAATAAATGTTTTTACTTTATTAATTGGTAGAGTTTATTAACTAGGGTTTAGTTGTAACCAGAAGTTAATAAACCCTAAACCTTGATTAAAAAAGAGTTAATAAATTCTAAACCCCTGATTAATAAACCTTAAACACGGATCATCCGGGTATCTTTGGACTTTTCTTTTCATCCACCACTTTCTATTTAATCCTCTTTCCATAGAATTTATGCTCCCAGTTTTTAATCTAAACAAAGGAAGAGGTGGAAGAAAAATGTCAAGTGTATTAATTTCGGTTTCATTTTCCATCGAATCAAGGGAATACATGATAATGCTGCTGCTTCTTCTTCTTTATACTCCATACTTAAATGCATGTATATGTGTGTGTTTGTATGTATGTATATATTCTTGTAGTTAATATTAGAAAAGTTGCCTTAAATTTTGGATGCATCTTACGCTTAGAAACGTGCTTATCTTGGTTTTCATCTTCTCTTACTTTCTGCTATTGCAAGTAGATGTTCTTCTTCTAGTTAATAAGTCACAATTTGCAAATTAAGATCACGCATCCATCAAGTCGGTGCAATTGAATAAATTGTATTATATCATCAAAGAAGTGACCCCCAAAATGAGAAAAGTCACGAATAAAATTTTGCCAAGATACAAGAAGAAAAAGGCGCTACTGTGCTACAAAATTCCTCCTCCATAGAATGGTACAAATTACAACCACCCCCTCCTCTCCTCCATAAACTCAACGATAAAGCCTGTTGTAAACACGTGTCTAGTGCAGGCACATAACCCTGCTGAGCAACTCTTGACAAAAAAATCGAAAGGCATGCAATGAAAAAACTCTCCCTTGTATCCTCTATCCTAGGAAGGGATGTTGGGAGAACTAGATTGCACAGCAAACATTGGAGAAAGAATGATTTCTTCTATTAGAATATCTAAGCCACAAAACTGCAAATCAATGGCCTCAAAGTACCATTGCAACCTTCTCCATAGAAATAAGTGAACAAGGATGAGCAAAAACAGGTTCATAGTGATCAGCTCCAGCAGCACACCAACCTGTAAGCAAGCAAGAAGAATATATATATATATATATATATATATATATATCACTAGTTGAGCGCAAAATGAGTTATCGATCACCTCAAAGAAAACATAAAATTAGCCTGTAGAAACAAGTCTAGCAGTCAAATGTGATACAAAGTTTATTACCACTAATAAAAAACAGTTTTTTAATATAACAGTATATGAAAGAAGACAAAAATGTCCATTTACCTGTTCCTTTCATGAAGAGGAAAAACGGAGGCTCACAAATTTCACTCCTTGGACGATGTGGGAGGAAGAAAACACAATTTTCTTCATCAACCATTGCATCCGATCCATGTGCTTGCATCTGTAAATGATAGACCAAAATAAGCTGCTAGCTGAAGTGCCCAAGAAGTTAAACAAGAGAATGTGCTCAAGCAGTTAAACAAAAGAATGTGCCCAAGAAGTTGGACAGAAACAAACATTTATTCAGGAAAGTGCATTGTAAAATAAACTCCTCAAACAACATATGACATTGCCCTAGCTTATTTGAGTTGACATTTTCCATTTGTTTCCTATTCCTCAATGTAGACGACCCCAATCACATCTAGAAAGTGGAGTATGTATCAAGTGAATTTCCATTGCTATGAATTTATGTTTTGAAGATTACAAGAAGGTCAAAATGGGACTCTCTTTTTTTGGAAAGGACAATGATGTACTGAAAAGGATACTTCCAACATGCACATAATTTACATCTTCTAGTACAATATATGTCAAAAGTTCATATAATCATCAGACTTGAGCATACAACAAATATTGCAAGTTATAAGGCCGTTTCAGCATTTCCACATATATCTTGTAAAGAATCAAAATCATCTTACCACATATATCTCTCTCTTGAACTCAGTTGCAAGACACTCAATTGCTATGTCATCACCAAAAGCAGCTGCATGACCTTCTCTATTCTCGTCTACAGTTAATAAACCGTCCTCCGTATATTGCAAACTGATGATATTATATTCATCATCGGGGGTACCAGAGATTGACATATACTGGGCCCAACTTGGGCCATCTTCCACAGCAGTACATCTCTCTCGGTAAATAGACTCAGCAGCCAATTCTCTTCAATTACCAATCATCATAAATCTAATATCAGACAACATACATATATATATATATATATATATATATATATATATATATATATATATATCCGGATCTTAAGCTCACCTATTATCGAACTCACCCGAACTAACTCTCCTTTAGCGACGGACCCGGCGACGGTTCGATCATATAACCGTCGTCTATACTTTTAGCAACGTTATATGTTGTCCGTCGCTAAAAGTATAGGCGACGGTTGTATGACCGAACCGTCGTCGAGTCCGTCGCTAAAGGGGGTGAGGTCGGGTGAGTTAAATAAGGGGTATGCTCTTCATCCTAGCTATATATATATATATATTAGGCCTGAAAAAATATGGTTATAGGTTGGTTTTGATTTTCAAAATATGGTTATGGTTCTATTTAAGAACTAAAACCATATTAACCATTTTTAATATGGATAATGTGGGTTGGAACCATAAGGTTATGGTTAAAAACCATATTAACCATTTTAATATTGTTATGGGTTATGGGTTTCAAGAATACCTGATTTGACACTAATATTATGTGATCATGTACATACCCTTACCCCCACCCCACCCCACCCCACCCCACCCCACCCCACTATCACTAAAAAAATATAATATTATGTGATTATATATATACCCTTTACCCCCACCCCAACCCAACCAAACCAAACCAAAAATAATAATATTATGTGATTATGTATATACCCCTTACCCCCAACCCTCATTCCCACCCCCACCCCTACCCCCACCTATCTACCCACCCACCCCACCCAACCCCTTACCCCCACCACACCACCCCCACTACCACTAAAAAAATAATATTACGTGATTATGTATATACCATTTACCCCTACCCTAACCCAACCCAACCCAACCAAAAATAATAATATTATGTGATTATGTATATACCCCTTACCACCCAACCCCACTCCCACCCCACCCCACCCAACCCAACCCAACCCCTTACCCCCACCACACCACCCCCACAACCACTAAAAAAATAATATTATGTGATTATGTATATACCCCTTACCACCCAACCCCACTCCCACCCCACCCCACCCAACCCAACCCAACCCCTTACCCCCCCCACACCACCCCACAACCACTAAAAAATAATATTATGTGATTATGTATATACCCCTTACCCCCACCCCACCCCGCCCCACCCCACTCCACCCCACCCCACCCCACCCCTTACCCCTTACCCCTTACCCCCACCCCCACCCCCCACCCTCCACCCCCACTACCACTAAAAAATAATATTATGTGATTATGTATATACCCTTACCCTTACCCCACAACCCACCCCAAACCCCAACGCCACCCCACCCCACCCCACCCCACCCCACCCCTACCCATCTACCCATATCTACCCACGCACCCCACCCCACCCCTACTCCCACCCACCCACTCCACCCCACCCCACCCCATCCCTCCCACCCACCCACCCCCCCACCCCCACTCCCACCCACCTACCCACCCACCCGCCCACCACCCGCCCCCCCACCCACTCCCCACTCCACACCCACTCACCCACCCAACACTCCTCCCAAAAATGATATTAAGCGATTATGTACACCCCACCCACCCACCCACCCCTACCCCACACCCCTACCCCCACCCACCTACCCACCCCACCCCACCCCACCCACCTACCTACCACCCACCCACCCACCCACCCAACACTCTCTCAAAAAAATGATATTAAGCGATTATGTATACCCCACCCATCCCACACCACCACCCCCACCCCCACCCCACCCCACCCCACCCCACCCCACCCCACCACACCACTCTCTCCCAAAATAAATTAATATTAAGCGATTATGTATATACCACCCATCCAAAAAATAATAATCATGTTTGGTGCGGTTACTGTGAAAGAGAGGAGTGCAATTGAATAGAATATGGGTTGAAAAATGGTTAACCAATTAATTAACTATATTTGTTTTAAAAATATGAGTTCAAACTTTAAACAACCTGAATAAATAAAAATGGTCTAATATATATATATATATATATATAACTGAATAAAACAAAATCATTCTGGAACAACTCTAATGAATTGGAAAGAAAACCAATGAATTATATCATTATAGCAAGTTAGCAACTTGAGAAAAACATATCCTAATTGGCTAATTCCTGTTCTCCAAATTGTAATAAATTATCACCTGTGACCTGTTCATGTATATAGAAAATAAAATAAAAAATTGAATTAAAAATAGTTTATACCTCTGCATGCCAAGATGAAGAAGCTCATTTATAGCTGAATCTAAATCTTCTCGATCTTCCTTCTTGGCTAACAATTTCAACTCTTGAACCACATGAATCCCCCAGCCAGATTTCAAATCAGGGTAATACATATGCTTTATGGCCGCATCTATCATTTCTCTCTCATTGTTAGTCACAGACCCAAGATCCTCCGAGAACCTTCTCACCGTCCTCCGCCGTAGCTCTTTGGCGTCAATCACCTTCAATCCCATGGCCTTGTGCGACGCCGTGAATAGACAGTTACCGTCTGCCTCCACGTCTCCGCCGTGGCTCAGCCGGAACACCATCGAGTCCTCATGGTGATTCTTTGGGTGCTTCCACAGGACTCCTTTCGTTTGGAGTCTCTGTAAATTGTTTCTTTGTCGATCTTCTAAGCCGGACACGTTTTCCCAGGTGGAAGTGGGGGTGGAAACAGCGGCGCCGGTGGAAATCTGACCTGAGAGATCGACGGTGCCGATTGAATCAAGAAGAGATGGAGGAGCTGAAGTTGGATCTTTCCAAAGGATTGCCGGTGACGACGTCGTTGAATCGCAAATTAGCTTTCCCATTTAATATTATTTTTCTGTTTTTGGATTTTTTTTTTTGAAAATTTGTGGTGTATTTTTCTTCGGCTCTTCAATGGAGGGAGGAATTGCAGAAGAGAGAGAGAGATTAAGGATAACGGATAGATTGACGGAGCGGGAGATTTTACACACACAACACGTGTCTGTATGTAATACGTATGTATGTATCTGAGGAGCGAGGATTTAACCGTTCTTCTAGATGTTTCGGATAGGAAATCAAGAGAGTACCATATATGTCCTGAGCCACTTGGCGTTAACTCATTGGTTTACTATTGAAACGTTTTTGCTGTGGTGGGGAGTACTTTTCTCGCGTGAGGCGGGACGAGGTTTAGATCCCCTGTGAAGCCAAGTTGAATTTGGTCAAAATACGAAAATAAATTATCTCATCCCCCGCCTAATAAATTAAGTATTTTCATAGATTAATACATTGAAGAGAAAAAAAAAATTCATTATGAATACACTAAATATATTTTTAATTGTAAACTATAAATTAACATAATAACTTTAATACGTCCTTATTTATATGTTAAATAGATTAAATATTATTGTGTCACTAGAATTATTACATTTTTTTGATAAAATTTTAGAGATAAATTTTCCTTGAAAGTTGTTATTTTTTAAGAAAATATTTTAATTGTGAAACGGATAGAGTAATTTATTAGTATTAGGGGTCTCAAATTTTTAAGTTTCATATGTATTTTTGATATTATATATATATTGTGGCACCGTTGTCTAATCTTATGAAATAAAAGTATTTAATTTTTTCTATTTTGGTAAATAGTTAAATTGATAAAAGTTTAAAGTTAAGGGTAATATGTGAAAATTTTTGCAAAGTAAGCAAGTTGATATAAAATATTCTCAGTTGTTAGGATATCGAATATTCGATTTAATCGAGTTAGAATGAAAATGTGACGCCCGGTTTATTAAAAAACAAAATTAGGTATACAATATCACCCATCTTGGGTAGTGATACATGGTACAAAAATTTAAATACAACTTACTAATATAACTGTAGGTATAATACGACATAAAACCGTGAGTTTGAATACAAATATTGTCTACTAGATATTATACAAACTCAAAAGGAGTCCTCATTACAATTATTATCACACTATTTCACGTAATAGTGAGGACTACTAATGCTTTCCTCCGGACCATTACTCCGCTCCCCGACTCGTCTCTCCAAATATGTTCTCATTTCCCAAGAAATAAAGAAAAGAAAGGTGAATTTCAACTAAATTTCCAAGAAGAAATATTATGACTAAGATAATGCAGAATAAATTATCAATAGCCTTCAACAAAGTTAAACCGATAAAATATAATAAACATCAAGTTTAATCAAGCAATGAATAAGCAATCCATTAAAAGAGTCAAGTAGAAAATAAAATCTACTATCTTTTATGATTTAAAAGGTTTTTTCATCATCATTTTAAAGTTGAGACTCACTTTTAATAAATAATCCACATCATCGAATCACCCCTGCATTCACTACCCAGGATGATATTCTTTAAAGATCACGACCACAATTATTCATGCACTACGCCAAGAATAGTTGTGTATTCATTAATGGTCATGATCATGCCAACAATCGTCCCATCAATGCACTACTACGCCAATCGAGGATTTTTACCACATAATTTGTAACATTACGATCGCTGATTATGATTACAATAATAATCCTCAGTCATAATCATACCAAGTCCATCCACGCTTCTACAAAACGCATGATGACTTTAAAAAAATATATAAACATGAGGATGATGACAATGATATAAGAATTCAATAAAACAAGTTCAAGAATTATTTTATCCAGAATTATTAACGTCCAAATTGTCAACACGATATCATTTTGTAGAGTAAAATTCAAGAATGATCGTAAGAATATTTCCATGAAAAGATACTTTGGATGAAACGCAAATATCAAGGATATTCTACTAATTTCATAGAGTATAGAAGTCAAAGTTTTAACCAACCCAGTATAATAAAGAATGGAATAACAAAAGAAATCACCACGCATGCGCAGATTGCGATGTAAAAAGTTATTCCAATGAATAATAATAATCTAAACGGTCGTCGGTGAAATTCACACCCGGCGGTGATGTTCCAATGTAATAATAAAGATGGAACCGCATCCATAAAACACACGATAGGATATTCCAATGTATGATAAAGATTTTAACCGTGTCCTGTAAAACACACGAGCAGGATGTTCCAATGTAATAATAGAAGAATGTCACCAAGTATAGGGTAAATCACAGATACATGTTATTCCAATGTAAGAATAATAAGCAATGGAATAATATATGGAATTTCACCAAGTATAGGTATGTAATATAGATTTCACAAAGTTATGTATAGGATATATTATTTATAGGTATGCCACTTTTTAAAGTTTATTCCAATGAATAATAATGAATGGAATAATGTAAGTTCTCTTCATGAATAAGAAGAAGAATAACACCTCACGGTACAACAAAAATATTCCCTACCTTAGAAGAACCTAATATCGCAAAATGAAGTAGCGATAATACTTTTTTCTTTCTCTATAGTTTTCTCTCTAGAGTTTCAATGATTTCGTAAGAAAATAATGAAGGAATGAGCTTCTATTTATAGGAAAATAGAATGCATAGTAATTAATCCATGAACGGTCCGTATTGATTTACTTTAATCTGACGGTCCATATTTAAAGCAAAATCTTTTAAATAAAATATAATATATTCTATTTATATAAAAACATTTTACTATGCAAACATTATGCAACACTATGCAAAACACTATGCAACACTATGCATAATAAAATATAATATATTTTATTTATAAAATAACTTTAATAAAGTATTCTGCTTTATATAAAAAAGATGTTTCGCTTTTATTACGTTAATAATAATAATAAAACAAAACGTCATTATCGCTTATAATAATTTATATTATTATTAATGATAATGGAATCAAACCGAGTGACTTCTTCGATAATCAATCTGGTATCTTCTTATGCAACCACACGTATTCTTGTACTTTTACTACCGAGTAGTTCAGCGGTAATAACGGTAAAACTTCCGCCAGTTATTTCAATAAAATATTTTTGTCGTTTTTCTCGATCCGATAATAATTTTGTTGTGGGGTCCACCAATGATTGAGTAGTTGTACGAAATATTCCTGCTAAACCTAATATTCCCCACCAATCGAATATAATATAACCACTTGCATACTTTGCAAAATTTATAAATATTACCCACAACTATAACATTATATCAAATTATTTCATAATATTCAAAAATAATATTTATAGAAAATTCATCTTTATTTATAAAAATTTCGGGTCTTACAGGAATATTCTTTTATCTGGGATATCCGTATTTACTTGACAATTATTGGTGGAATACCCTATAATGAAATTATCATTTGATTGAGAAAACGATAAAAATATATTTTATGAAAATAACTACGAAAGTTTTACCATTAAAACTATCAACTACTCTTAAGTAGTAAAAGTACAAAGAATAATACTGCGGGTCGCATAAGAGCACACTCAGATTGATTATTGATGCTTACGTGAGAAGTCACTCGCTTTTGTTCAATTATTGCTACAAAGAATTGTCACGATAAGATCTCACGTTATTCGATTCAATTATTGTTTATATTTTATATATTATTAAATCAATAATTGAGATAACAAAGTTATTAATATTATTATTCGCAATATTAACGATGTTTAGAAGTTCTCGCCAAGGAGAGGTTTGGTCACCTAATTGCCCGCCAATAGGGAGAAATCCTTATCAAATGCCCCTCTTTCCTCGGAACAACCTCATTCGATTAATATTGTGAATTATAATAAAGGTGATAAGTTTTATTTTATTATTATTATAAATGTAATAAAATGTATTTTTTTTTATATAAAATGTAATACCTTTATAAGGTTATTCGCTTTTATTAGACTATAAATAGAATATATAATATTCTATTACGATAAGATTTCGTGATAAGTAAAATCTTTTATATAAAAATGTAATACTTTTATAAAGTTATTCGCTTTATTATACTATAAATATAATATATTATATTTTATTATGCATAGTGTTTGCATAGTAAAATCTTTTTATATAAAAATGTAATACTTTTATAAAGTTATTTGTTTTATTAGATTATAAATAGAATATATTATATTTTATTTAAAAGATTTTGTTTTATTAAAATATTTTATTAATATTGCATAGTAAATTAATATGGACCGTCTCGCTTAAAAGTAAATCAATCCAGACCGCTCATGAATTAGTTACTATTCACCCATTCTCCTATAAATAGAAACTTATTCCTTCATTATTTCTTACGAATTCACTGAAACTCTAGAGAGAGAAACTATAGAGAGAAAGAATGAAAGTTTTCTACTACTTCACTACTCCTATATCCAGTTTCTTCTAAGGTAAGGGGTATTATTTCTTTTGTATTCATGAAGAGAACTTCATTATTCCATTCTTTATTATTATTATGTTGGAATAACTCAGATACGCTTGACTACCCTATACTTGGTGAAATTCTTCTCATTATTATATTCTTTATTATTCTGTTTTAATATCCTGTTTTGTGCGCTCTGCACGACCTCGGTTCTATTCTTTATTATTCTCAGCCGAATATTTCGTCTGCGCGCTTACGCATTTAACCGGTTCCATTCGTTATTATTCTCGCTGGGAATAACCACCTGTGGTCTGTCGCATTTATGGTGAATTCTTCATTTATTCCATTCTTTATTATTCTATCGATAACTCGCCTACATGTGGATTACCACATGCATGGTGAATGATCCTTCGTATTCATATGAATAGTATTTTCATTCAAAGGGTTTCGCCAGGCGCTTTCGTAATTTTTTTGACCCTCAAAAATTTTGGAAAAATTTGAAATGATAATTTGATGAGTTTTCTAGATTGAGTCCAAAAATGGCGATTTTTGGATGTATAGATTATGTATAACTCCTTGTGGTTAACTCCAAAATTGGTGAAATTTTTATTGGGAGTACATGTATATAACAGGAGTATATCCTGTAAATTTCGGAATTTTTGGATAAAAGTAGAATTTATGATAAATGTCTAAATATTCGACAGCTTTAGTCATATGATAAATAGTAAATAAATTTTAAAAATTCTGAGAAAAATATATGTTCAATATGAGACTATATTCTGCTAAATCCCTGAAAAGAAATATTTTTGGGACTGATTTGATATTTTTCATGAAAATAAACTAGTTATGAGTAAATGAATTAAATATGTTATGTGAAGTAATAAAATTTGAAAATAAGATTTTATGGCTTGAAAATCCTATAAAAGGTATATGCAGATTTTTGATGAGGGATTTGATTATTGGTGATGAAATCTTATGAGTATGACATTTTTGAATGATTAAATGCATTATTTGATAAAATGTAAACAATTGAAATAAATTGCTTATAAGTTTAAGAAATGATTAAAATATTGTTATAATATTAATGATATTAGATTATGAGATTATTAAGTGATTAATAACATTTGGTTATTATCAACATTTGATAAATTGTATTATAAATGTTTAATATTTATCATTTATCTCATTTGATCGATTCTTTATATCATCATCATTATTCTCATGCTTATATTATGATGAAAGTCATCTCGTAACTCAGAAATGCATAAATGGACTTGGTATGATTATGACCGTGGATTATTTGGTATAATCACGAATCGTAATGTTACAAATGATGTGGTAAAAGTCCTCATTGGCCCGTAGTTGTAAGACCCCGAAATTTTTTTTAAATAAAAAGGAATTTTCTTTATTTATTATTTTGAAATATTAAGGGTTGATTTGATTAATGTGGATAGTTAAGGGTTAAATACGCAAATATTTCAAAATAAGCAAGTGGTTATAAAATATTTATTTTTGTCGGGGAATATTCGTTTGGTCGTGGAATATTCAGATCTTTGTCGGAATATTCGTATGCGATGGCTAAATGATGCATGTGGGGCCCCATAACTGAAAGCGATTGGATGAGGAAAACGACAAAGTTTGGGTGGTTATAAATAATCTACAGTAGTTGTTACCAAGTAAGACCGTTGAATACCCGGTGGTTAAAATACGATGAATACGCGTGGTCGCACAAAGAAGACACCAGTATTGCACAAGATTGTTGAATTATTGATCCTTACGTAGAAGGCACTACTCAATAATTGTTACAGAATTATCGCTCAATATTTTATTTTATTGATTCAATAATTGTCATATTGGTATTTTATATTATCATTGCTTCAATAATTGTCATCGCACAAGATTTCCCATTATCGATCAATAATTCATATTATTTGAATAATATTATTAGATAACATTATTGGCAATGTCTAGAAAGTTCTCGCTCAAGGAGAGGTTTGGTCACCTAATCATGCCACCAAGAAGGAGAGATCCTTATTGAAAGCCCCTTTCCCGGGAACAAACTTCGATCATATAAATGTGATTCTCGTAATATTATTTGTGAATAATTAATTATTGATTCATATGATAAGGAAATATTTATTTTATATGAATATAAATGATGGATTTATTTATGTGGTTATTAATGAAGGAATTAATGCCGAGATATTTTATTTGTATTTTGTCTGATTGAGGTATTAAAAGATCAAATCTGTTATTACAAATTTTTATTGTGTGAGTTATAATATTTAATCCGAATCGTTGGATCGTTGTAATTTTTGGATATGTTATACATATATAAGTTGAGTATATGTCCACAAATTTTGAACCGTTAAAAAAATGAGCGATAATTTATTATGAATTTTAAGAGGTGGTCGATTCAAAATTAGGTTATAAATGATTTTGATGGAAAATTCTAGAATTGGTGGGCCCCACTTATGGTTGGTGAAAAAAATGTGCTGAATTTTATTTCAAATGTGGTGGTGGCAATAGTAGCGAGTAAAGCCATCGTGTAAGAAAGTCAAGTTCTGCTCATGCTAACATCTTCCTATAAATAGAGGGCTAAGTTAGAATTAAAATCACACCGTAAACAAAGTTTTCTCTTTCTCTCTATATTATCGAAATATTTTGTGAGTATTTAGATACTTTGAGAGTTCTTCGTCGTAACAAGTTTCATTCAAAGATCACTTCCGACCTTTCCTTCAAGTCTTGATTCTTTGAGGTAAGGGATATTATTTTTTTTTTCAGTAATGATATTATTTCTTCAATATCATTATGTTGAAATATTGGTTGAACTTTTATCAAATTTGGAACTTATTCATGCTTGGGTTACTATTCATGAGTTACTATTCACGAGTTACTATTCATGAGTTACTATTCACGAGTTACTATTCACGAGTACTATTCATGAATCGTGAAAATGTTTTTTTGTGGAATTTCTATCTTTTGGTGTTTGAGTTACTATTCACGATACTAAAGACTATTCACGATATCTGACTATTCACCTAAAAATAAAATTTCTTCTTTTCGTCTAAAATATCTATTATTCGGATACTAGCTTTGATTGTATCCATGTTTTGATCATTCTTGAATTTTACACCACTATGATTATTTTTGAGGTATTGTTGGACATGGATAAAACAAAGTACTGAATCCTTAATCCTTAATCCTTGTCATTTTGTTTCACCGGATTCGCTCTTTAAAAATATTTTCATCATCCTCGCCTTAAATGATGATATTATTGAATATCTTTGGCCCAGTAGTGCAAAGATGAATGATTTCTAAAGAATATCTTTGGCACAGTAGTGCAAAGATGAACAGTGTTTAAATGAACACGACCGATCGATGAATATCTTTGGCCTTTAGTGCAAAGATGAACAGTGTTGAGATGAACATGACCGATTGATGAATATCTTTGGCCCAGAAGTGCAAAGATGAATATTTGATTCGAGATGAATATCGATTGATGTTACAGGGATAAAATATTGATGATGGATCGTTAAATTCATAGATTATAGTAGATTTCATTCTCTACGTAACTCTTCTATGAATTATTATTTCATTCGCGTATATTGATCCGAAACTTGTTGTCTATTGTATTCTATCGATTTTTTCTCGTTGGAGACTAACGATAATTTGTTGTATATTATCTTAGTCATAGTATTCTTCTTATCGGGCTAGTTGAGCTCACCCTTTTCCTTGTTGTTCCATTTTTCTTCTCGTGAGGCGAGAATGTAGCAGTACTAGTGGGGTATGGAATGAAGGTTCTAGAGAGTTGTTTAGTAGTCCTCACCATTTTGTAAAATAATGTATCAATAATTATGATGGGGATTTATTTGCGTGTGGATATTGTCTTTCAGAAGACAATATTATATTTAAACTCATTAAGATATATTGTCGTATTTCACACCTACATTTGTATTATTGAAGTTGTAGTTTGTTTCTTGTACCATGTATTTGGCGACTCGTAATGGGTGTCAGTATATACTTTTTTGGGGCGCCACAAGAAGGCATTGATGGACAGTTTTTGGTATGATTATGGCTATGGATTCTCCTCGTCCAAGGGTGCAAAGATGAATTATTTAATGGCATGATCAGGATCGTTGATGAAAACACGATTATCTTTGGCCCGTAGTGCATAGATAATTCGTGGTCGTGATATTAACGAATATCCTTGGCCTGTAGTGCAGGGATGATTCGATGATATGGATTAATTATTGAGCTGAGTCTCAGCAATGAAATATTAATTCATGGATGTAATATTAACGAATATCCTTGACCGTAGTGCAGGGATGATTCGATGATATGAATTAATTTTTGAGCTGAGTCTCAGCAATGAAATATTAATTCATGGATGTAATATTAACGAATATCCTTGACCGTAGTGCAGGGATGATTCGATGATATGGATTAATTATTGAGCTGAGTCTCAGCTGTAAGACCCCAACTTATTATTAATGAAATTTAATTTTCTCTATTTATTATTTTGAAATAGTAAGGGTTGATTTGATTAATGTGGATAGTTAGGGTAAAATACGCAAATATTTCAAAATAAGCAAGTGGTTATAAAATATTCATTTGTTGTTTGAAATATTCGTTTGGTCGTGGAATATTCGTGATCGTCGGGGAATATTCGTGCGACCACCAGCAACCATGTGTGGGCCCCATAACTGAAAGCGATTGGATGAAGAAAACGACAAATATAAGTTGTTTAAAAATAACAAATAGTAGTTGTTACCGTTAATCTTCAAGTAAAATACTCTCGGTGGTTAAAACACAATAAAGATACCAGATTGCACCAATTATTGATTCTTACGTAAAGAAGACACTACTCAATAATGGTTACAAGAATTACCGCTCAAAGATTTTATTGATTTAATAATTGTCATGTTGATATTTTATATTGTTGTTGTTTCAATAATTGTCATTACACAAGATTTTTTTTCATTATCGGCAATAATTCATATTATCCTAATAATATTATTAGATAACATTATTGGCAATGTCTAGAAAGTTCGCATCAAGGAGAGGTTTGGTCACCTAATCAAGCGCGCCAAGAAGAGAAATTTTTATCGGAAAGCCCTCTTCCTGAACCGCCCGTCATTGTCAATATCAGATTCTCGTAATATTATTTGTGAATAATTAATTATTGATTCATATGATGAGAAAAAATATTGATTTTATGTGGATATAGATGGAATTTTTTTTAATGTGATGCTTATTGAAAATTGAAATTTTATCTTTTTCCGATAAAATAATTATTTAAATATATTATTATATTTTAATAATATAATAATGGTGATATTTTTACAACAAATGTGGGATATATGAGTATACGAGGAGGAAGAGTATTTTTGTTGCAATAAATGTTTAAAACATGTTAAACATGCTCTGGACCCCATTTATCGACCAAATTTGATTATAAATTTAGAAAATCGTCTGTTTGTGGATTTCTTGGCCAATTTTTGTTTGAATTTGGAAAAACTTTCTTCTCGCAAAGTTGTAGAGAATTGAATTTCCTATAAACACGAAGTTTCAATTTTCCGAAAAAGGGCTATTTATTGTGAATTATTGAAGTTCCGAGTTCAAATAATTGATTTTTGAAAGTTTTAATTGTTTAAAATAACAAAAACGCTTTTTGTGGTTGGTTGGTAGGCACATGTGTTGCAAAATATGTCAAATCGAATTTCCAAGTTTATGTGATGATTTATATAAATTTATTAATATTTTATTAAATTTTCGCTTTAGTGTTCTAAGCAATTTCTTATAAATAGGGTGTTTAGGTTAGAATTGAAAATCACACCAGAAACTGAAGTTTTCTCTATCTATATTATCGAGCGTATTCTTGTGAGTATTTTGAATATTGCTATACTCTGATTGCAGTTCAAGTCATAGCCTATATCCTGTTTTCAAATTTAAAGTACCGATATTTCGAGGTAAGGGATATTATTTTTTCGTAATGATATTATTTTTTCAATATCATTATGTTGAAATATTGATCTAAAATTTTTATCAAATTTGGAAATTTTGGTGTCGGAGTTACTATTCACGTATACGGCACTATTCACGTATACGACACTATTCACGAATACGGCACTATTCATCGAAAAATAAAAAATTTTCTTTTCGTCTAAAATATCTATTCTGGATACTAGCTTTGATTGTATCCATGTTTTGATCATTCTTGAATTTTACACCACTATGATTATTTTTGAGGTATTTTTGGACGTGGATAAAACAAAGTACGAATTCTTAATCCTTAATCCTTAATCCTTGTCATTTTGTTTCACCGGATTTTCTTTTAAAAATATTTTTCATCATCCTCGGTCTTAAATGATGATATTATGGAATATCTTTGGCCCAGTAGTCAAAAAGATGAATGATTTCGATGAATATCTTTGGCCAGTAGTGCAAAGATGAACAGGTGTTTAGATGAACATGACCAACTGTTGAATATCTTTGGCCTGTAGTGCAAAGATGAATATTTGATTCCAGATGCATATTGATTGATGTTACAGGGATAAAAGATAGACGATGAACTTTTAAATTTATACATAGAAGATAGTAATTTGCATTCTCTACTTAACTCTTCTAATGAATTATTATTTCATCATGCGAATATTGATTTAAAACTTGTTGTCTATTATATTCTATTAGATTTTTTTCCCCGTTGAAGACTAATGATAATTTGTTGTATATTATCTTAGTCATAATATTCTTTACTGGGCTAGTTGAGCTCACCCTTTTCCTTTTTGTTCCATTTTTCTTCTCGTAAGGCGAGAATATAGCAAGTACGAGCCTGGGGTATGGAATGAAGGTTCTAGAGAGAGTTGTTTAGTAGTCCTCACCATTTTGTAAAATATTGTATCAATAAATATGATGAGGATTTATTTGAGTATAAATATTGTCTGAAGATAATATTTGTATTCAAACTCACGCTTTCTTCATTGTAATAATAAAGTTGTAGTTGTTTACGCACCATGTATTGACAACTCGTAATGGGTGATGTATACCTATTTTGGGGGCGCCACAATTGGTATCGAGCTTAGGATATGATCTCTGGCGGAGATCGGGAATAGAACTAGAGGGAGAGACGAGTAAATCCTTCGCTAGTGTGTCCTACCTAAGCTTATTTGTTAGTTGGTCAAGATATAGGGATATTATGTGATATATTGATTTCCTTAATTAACCCTTGTTTTATGAAAGTATTTGAGAATGTCGAATGAGAATATTAACAATGGAAATGAGACCGTGGAGACGCCTCAGACTCACCAACGAGGAGAACGTAACACAGTCGAAATGTTCCTCCCGTGAACAACACCACCGAGCGAGATGATGAACGAGGGATGTTTAGAAGCTTTTTGCGCTTCATGCAAAATCGCATTTGAGGAGACTCGTGTTCAAAATACAGAGAGGAAATGATAGCAATTCACGGGTTGTCACAAACCAAGCGCTTCAAAGAGTTGGGACCACCGAATTTAAGGGAAAACCAGATCCGATCATGGCGGAAATATGGGTCAAGCAAATTACCAAGATATTCGATATCTTAGGATGCACGAGAACGTAAGGTTCCATTTGCCACCTTTATGTTCCGTGGCGGCAGGCGTATCACCGGTGGGAGTCTCGTGAAGCGTACTCCATCCACCAAGACTCAAAGATGTCTTCGGAGACATTTCAGAAACTATTTAATGACAAATACTTTCCGAAAGTGTTCGTCATATGAAGGAAGTGGAGTTTATTAGATCAAGCGTAACAACATGACGGTGTCTCAAAGACGAGGCAAAGTTTGTAGAGTTATCCAGTTTGCACCTCATTTGGTGGAGAATGAGGAACGATGACGCGCGGATGTTTCTTAGAGGTTTGAAACTGGCATACGTCAAGATCTCATTTCTCATAAATTTTCTCTCTATCCAGATGTTGTAAAATGTGGCTCAATTATTAGAGCGAGATAACGAGTACGGTCAACCGAGGGACCACAACCAGATCATACCGGAGATGGTAGTCAACAAAACAACGATAACCAAATGAGAAAGAAAAAGATTTAACAAAAATGGTAACCACTCCGTGGTAATCATGGCCATGAAAATAGAAGAAGTGAGTCGAGAGGAGATTTTAAAAGAGGAGATTTAACAACGACCATTTGAAGACGGCAAAGTCTTCTGCAAGAATTGGTTCTAAGGGAGGAGAATGACCACCCCGGTCATATGCTACAAATACGAAAAAAGAGGGATATATCACCAAACCGCCCACAACAGCTTTAAGGTATGCTATAATTGTGGAAAGGAAGGACATATCGCTCGAGATTGTACGGTAGCGAAAACCTAGTTCAATGGGGACGGTGACTCAAAAGACTGCCTCGTAAAAGTCAAAGTCAACGATTCCGGAAGAAGCGTTTGTTGTGATCGTCAAAATGCGAGAACCCAAACGAGGTGATCACGGGTAAGCTATTTATAAATTCTTGCGAAGTTTATACCTTACTTGATACCGGTCTTTACCCATTCATTTATCTCTCCCGCATGTACTCAACGCTTAAACTTGACTCCGGAGAAATTAGACTTTGACCTATCTCGTGGAAACTCCGTTAGAGAAAACTTTCATCACATCCACCGCTTATAAATCTTGTTTGATTCAAGTTGGCACCATCCCCTTACCGTTGACCTTATCTCTCTTTAAAGATACTTGCTTTTGATGTGATTTTAGGGATTGATTGGTTAACTACTCATCATGCCAAAATTGATTGTTTTTGTAATGTTGTTAGTTTTCATATTCCTAACCAACTTTGTTATGCGAATTCAAGCAACTAAACCATTAAAATCAATCACCGCTATATCTAATCATAAAGCTATTCGCTTATTGAAAACGGATGTCAAGCTTTCTTAGCCCATGTTATGGATTTGAATAAAGACACGCAAATTTGAATAATATTCCCGTTGTTATTGACTTTCCCGACGATTTCTGAAGAACTTCCTGCCTACCCCGTAACGTGAAGTTGAATTCTTTATTGATCTTGAACCCGCACAAAGCCCATTTCTAAAACCCCATATCGAATGGCTCCTATTGAACTTCAGAGTTAAAGGTCCAACTACAGGAATTGTTGGACATCGGCTTTCATTCTGGCCTAGTACATCTCCTTGGGGTGCTCCTATTTTATTCAGAAAGAAAAAGATGTGAGTATGCTAATTTGTATTGACTATCTGGAATCGAACCATGTCACCATCAAGAATAGGTATCCTCTACCTCGATTGATGACTTGTTTGACCAATTGTAAGGGGGCACAATTCTTTTCAAAATCGATCTTCGCTCGGATATCATCAATTTGAAGATTAGAATCGAGGATATTCCAAAGACCGCCTTAACTCCTAGTATGGGCATTATGAATTCTTAGTCACGCCTTTCGGACTAACTAATGTTCCCGCGGCTTTCATGGATATGATGAACCGAGTATTCAAGAATATTCTGGATCGGTTTGTTGTTGTCTTTATTGATGACATCCTCATATATTCCAAAAGTCTTGAAGATCATGAGCACCATTTGAAAGCCGGTACTCCAAAGGCTTCAGAAAACAAACTATATGCCAAATTGAAGAGATGCTATTTCGGCTCGAGGAAGTAGCATTTCTTGGGCACATAGTGTCAAAACATGGAGTATCTGTGGACCCGCCAAGATTGAAGCAATACAAAGTTGGAGCAACCAAGTCGATGACCAAAGACGAAGCTTTACTCGGTCTAATTGGTTATTATCGAGATTCGTGGAAGGGTTTTCTCGAATCGCTATTCCATTAACTTAGCTAACTCCTAAGGATACAAAATTCGTTTGGAGCGAAGAATGTGAGAAGAGTTTCCAAGAGCTTAAGAGGAGACTTATTTCTATCTCGTTTCTAACAATACCATCCGTTCTTGGATGGATTTGTTATCTCATGTGGATGCTTCGCAAAAGGGTTAGGATGTGTTCTCATGCAACGTGGAAAGTCATAGCCTATGCCTTGCGACAACTTAAAGAGTATGAGAGGAATTATCCTACTCATGATCTAGAGTTAGCGGCCCGATCGCTTTTCGCGCTTAAAGATATGGAGGCATTATCTATATGGGGAGAAAGTGGAGATATATTCGCACTATAAAAGCCTTAAATATTTCTTCACTCAAAAGAACTCAACACGCGGCAAATGACGTTGGCTCGAGCTATTGAAAGACTACGACCACGCTTATTCAATACCATCCCGAAAAAAGAACGTAGTAGCCGACGCGTTAAGTAGAAGATCATATGCGGAATGAGTGCGATGTTGTCAAGTATAATACGACAGAGCCAACTTTAATAGAAAAGTTAAGGTTTCTTTCCACCAACCCTGAAATCGATGCGCGTATGAAGAAGAAAGTACAAGAAGGAGCTATTCCTAAGCGAGAATTGATGAAGAAGGAATACTTTGAGTCCACTCTAGACTTTGTGTCCCTAACGACTCTGATTTGAAGTACAAGATTATGATGGAGGCACACAATACACCATTTTCAATCCATCTTGGAAGTACCAAAATGTATCGTGATCTTCGACATACATTTTGGTAGAACAATATGAAGAGAGAGATTGCAAAGTTTATCTCGATGTGTTTAACTTGTCAACGTGTAAAGGCGGAGCATCTAGTACCTAAGGGTCCATTGGAACCACTTGAGATTCCGAAATGGAAGTGGGAACACATTACCATGGATTTCTTTGCGGGTCTTCCTACGGCTTCTCAAGGCATCAATGCTATTTGGGTTATTGTTGATAGATTAACCAAGTCTCGCTTCATTTCTTGCCGATACGGAGACTTATTCCTCAACGCCTTGCTAGTATGACGTGAATGAGATTGTGAGGTTGCATGGCATGCCCAGATCCATAGTTTTGGATCGTGACCCAAGATTCACTTCAAGATTTTGGGTTAGCTTGCAAAAAAGCTATGGGCATGGATTTACGATTCATTGGTATACCATCCTCAAACGGACGGACAATCGAAAAGGACTATTCAAACTCTTGAGATTTATTAAGACTCGTGTCCTGAACTTCAAGGGCATTGGGATAAGTATTTACCATTGGTGGAATTCTCCTACAACAACAAAGCTATCGTGCAAGTATAGGTGTTGTGGCGCCCCAAAATAGGTATACATCACCCATTCCGAGTTGTCAATACATGGTACGTAAACAACTACAACTTTATTATTACAACAAGAAAAATCTGTGAGTTTAAATACAAATATTATCTTCTGACAATATTTATACTCAAATAAATCCTCATCATATTTATTGATACATTATTTTACAAAAATGGTGAGGACTACTAAACAATCCTTTCTAAAACCTTCATTCCATACCCCGACTGCATTCGCTATATTCTCGCCTCCGAGAAGAAAAATGGAACAAAAAGGAAAAGGGTGAGCTCAACTCAGCTAGCAAGAAAGAATATTATGACTAAGATAATATACAACAAATTACCGTTAGTCTTCAATAGGGAAAATCTAATAGAATACAATAGACAACAAATTTTAAATCAATATTCGCAATGGAAATAATAATTCATTAGAAGAGTTAAGTAGAGAATGCAAACTATTATCTTCTATATATGAATTTAAAAGTTCATCGCTCATCTTTTATCCCCAGAACATCAATCAATATACATCTGAATCAAATATTCATCTTTGCACTACAGTGCCAAAGATATTCATCACTTGGTCATGTTCATCTAAACACTGCTCATCTTTGCACTACTAACCAAAGATATTCTTCAGAAATCATTCATCTTTGCACTACGGTGCCAAAGATATTCAATAATATCATCATTTAAGACCGAGGATGATGAAAATATTTTTTTAAAGAAACGAATCCAAAGAAAACAAAATGACAAGGATTAAGGATTAAGGATTCGTACTTTATTTTATCCACCTCAAAAAATACCTCAAAAATAATCATAGTGGTGTAAAATTCAAGAATGATCAAAACATGGATACAATCAAAGCTAGTATCCGTAATAGATATTTTGACAAAAAGAAGAAATTTTATTTTTCTATGAATAGTGTCAGATCGTGAATAGTCCGATATCGTGAATAAGAATCTCGACACCAAAAGATAGAAATTCCATAAAAACATCTTCACGCTTCATTAATAGTCATCGTGAATAAGAATCGTGAATAAGAACTCATGAATAAGAACTCGTGAATAAGAAACTCATGAATAAGTAACCCCGACATGAAAAAAAGTTCCAAATTTGATAAAAGTTCCAACCAATATTTCAAAGATAATGATATCAAGAAATAATATCATTTGAGAAGAAAATAACATCCCTTACCTCGAAAGATCAAGATTTCTAAATTGAAACACCGGATATAGGCTATGACTTGACTTGCAAGACCGTATAGCAATACTCAAAGTATACTCAAAATACTCACAAGAATACGCTTTCGATAATATAGAGAGAAAAAACTTCAGCTTCAAAGTGTGATTTTCAATTCTAACCTAAGTTATTTATAGGAAATTGCTTAGAACACCAAAGCAGAAAATTTAATATAATAATATTATATATATTATAAATTCTCTACGCACCTAGAACCATCTGAATTCAGCAACTTGCATGTGTTTAATGAGGCTAACCAAATACAAAAAACGTTTTTGTAATTAAAAATATTTTAAACTTCCAAAAATCAATTATTTCGGAGCTTCAGAACTTCAATAATTCATAATAAATAGCCCTTTCATCAGAAAATTCGAATCTCGTGAGTTTTTATAGGAAATTCAATTCTCTACAACTTTGCAGAAGAAAGTTTTTCCAAATTCCAAATAGAAATTGACCAAAATCCACAAACGCATGCGATTTTACAAAGCTATAATCAAATTTCACCAATAAATGGGGTCCACCGACATGTTTAACATGTTTTAAAACATTTATTGCAACAAAATATATCTTTCTCCTCATACTACTCATATATCCCACATTCGTTGTAAAAATATCACCATTATTATATTATTAAAATATAATAATACATTATCTTATCGATAAAATTTCAATTTTCAACAATTGTCACATTAAAATTTTTCTCCATCTATATCCACATAAAATTAATATTTTCCTCATCATATGAATCAATAATTAATTATTCACAAATAATATTACGTAATCACAATATTGACAACCGTGCGCTTTCTGTGAAAGGGGGCTTTCCAATAAGAATTTCTTCTTCATCAAGCACAATTAGGTGACCAAACCTCTCCTTAGATGTAACTTTCTAGACATTGCCAATAATGTTATCTAATAATATTATTCAGATAATATGAATTATTGTTTCGATAATGAAAAATAATTGTGTAATGACAATTATCAAAACAACAACAATATAAAATATCAACGCAGCAATTATTAACTCAATAAAATATCGAACCGTAATTATCAGTAACCATTATTGAGTAAAGGCCTTCTTACGTAAGAATCAACAATTGGTGCAATACTGCAAGCTATCGTGTTTTTAACCACCGGGTATTTTAACAAAGATAAACTGTAATAACTACGCCGCTATTTTTAAACAACTTATATTTGTCATTTTCTTCATCCAATAGCTTTTCCGTTATGGGGCCCATTACATGGTCACATTACCTGTCGCATTTAATATTCCCCGACAAGATTTAATATTCCACGACCAAACGAATATTCCCCGACAACAATGAATATTTTATAACCACTTGCTTATTTTGAAATATTTATGTATCTTTACCCTAAACTATCCACATTAATCAAATCAACCCTTACTATTTCAAAATAATAAATAGAAAATTAAATTTCATTAATAATAAGTTGGGGTCTTACGGTGTGGCTCCATTTGAAGCATTATATGGACGAAAGTGTAGCTCTCAAAGATGTTGGGACGAGGTGGGTGAAGCAACATTGTTGGGACCCGAGTTGATGCGATATGACTACTTTTAAAAGATCCAAATGATTCGACAACGATACAAAACGGCACAAGATCGACAAAAGAGTTATGCGGATCTTCATCGAAAGGACGTGGAATTTAGTATAGGGGATCATGTATTGTTGCGAAGTTGCTCCATGGAAGGGAGTTACAAGATTTGGGAAGAGAAAAGCTCAATCCACGATTTATCGGTCCATTTCAAATTCTCGACCGAGTAGGTAAATGTAGCCTATAGACTCGCGTTACCTCCGAGTATGTCTCGTGTTCATAATGTGTTTCACATATCCGTATTTCAAATATGTGAAAGACCCAACCACGCTACTGAGTTAGAACCGGACGAGATAGCCGAAGACTTAACGTATGAGGAGGTACTTGTCAAGATCTTGGATAGGAAGGAGCATGCCCTACGCGCAAAGGTCATACCACAAGTTAAATTCTGTGGAGAATCATGCTATAGAGGAAATGACCTGGGAATTGGAAACAGAAATGAAAGCGAGGTATCTTCACCTTTTCAAAACACCAGGTACGTACGTCAATTTCGAGGACAAAATTTCATAAGGAGGGGAGGTTGTAAGACCCCACCTTATTATTAATGAAATTTAATTTTCTCTATTTATTATTTTGAAATAGTAAGGGTTGATTTGATTAATGTGGATAGTTAGGGGTAAATTACGCAAATATTTCAAAATAAGTAAGTGGTTATAAAATATTCATTGTTGTCGTGGAATATTTGTTTGGTCGTGGAATATTCGTCTTCTTCGGGGAATATTCAGACGACGCCGGTAAACCATGCATGGAGGGCCACATAACTGAAAGCGATTGGATGAAGAAAACGACAAATATAAGTTGTTTAAAAATAACAAACGTAGTTATTACATATTATCTTGTTAAAATACTCTATGGTTAAAACACGATGGTATGTGGACGCCCCAAAATTAGGTATACGCCACCCATCTTGGGTCGCCACTTACATGGTATGTAAATTTAAATTCAACTTACTAATATAACTGTAAGTGTACAATACGACATAAACCGTGAGTTTGAATACAAATATTGTCTACTAGATATTATACAAACTCAAAAGGAGTCCTCATTACAATTATTATCACACTATTTCACGTAATAGTGAGGACTACTAATGCTATCCTCTCTCGAACCATTACTCCGCTCTCCGACTCGTCTCAAATATATTCTCATTTCAAGAGAACGGAAAAAGAAAGGGTGAGCTCAACTAGCCCAAAGAAGAAATATTATAACTAAGATAAAGCGAATAAATTATCAATAGTCTTCAACAATGTTAAACCGATAAAATACAATAGACAACCAGCTTAATCAAGCAGCTGAATATGCAATCCATTAAAAGAGTCAAGTAGAAAATAAAGTCTACTATCTTTTAGGTTTTAAAAGGTTTTCATAAATTTTTATCACTAAGACTCAGCTTTAATGAATAAACCACAATATCTAATCATCCCTATTCACTTGGCCAAGATTTTCATCAAATTATCAATGGTCATGACTATACCGAATCACCCCGGTCATAATCATACCAAAAACTATCCATCATCGCATTACAAAGCCATCGAGGACTTTTTGTCACATCATTTATATCAAGCCATGATTATACCGAATGATCCCCGGTCATAATCATACTAAGTTCATCTATGCACGTAAACCAAAGATAACATAATATAACATGAGGATGATGACAATGACATAATAATTCAATAAAACAAGTTCACGAATTAATTTATTCAGAAACTAATACGCCCAAATTGTCAACATGATCATCGCTTTGTAGAGTAAAATTCAAGAATATCGAGAAGAATATTTCCATGAAAGGATACCGGATGAAGCGCAATTATCAAGGATATTTCACTAATTTCATGGAGTATAAAGTCAAAGTTTTAACCAACCGGGTATAATAAAGAATGGAATAACAAAAGAAATCACCATGCATGCGATTGACATGACAAAGTTATTCCAATGTAATAATAATAACGAAACTAGGTCGTGAAATTCACACCGGCGTGATGTTCCAACAGAATAATAAAGATGGAACCCGATCCTGTAAAACACACAGATAGGATATTCCAACAGAATGATAAAGACGAAACCAGGTCCGGTGTAAAACACACAGACAGGATGTTCCAACAGAATAATAATAAAGACGGAATAATATAAGGATTTCACCAAGTATAGGGGAGTCCACAGATACAAAGTTATTCCAATGTAATAAATAAGAATGAAATAACATAAGGATTTCACCAAGTATAGTAGTATGTCACAGATATATAGGTTATTCCAACCGAATAATAAAGAATGGAATAATGTAAGTTCTCTTCGTGAATAAGAAAAGAATAACACCCTTACGGTACAACAAATAATATCCCTTACCTTAAAAGAACCTGAATATTGGAAAAGTGAAGTAGCAGAATACTTTTTTCTTCTTTCTCTATAGTTTCTCTCTCTAGTTTCAATGAATTAAGTAAATAATAATGAAGGAATGAGCTTTCATTTATAGAAAAAAGCGAGGGTGGCTCTTGGTCTTAACGAAGGGTCAAAATGACTCTTGGTAATATCAAGAGACAACTACTATTTCATGAAGGGGTAATTAACCCTCGGAACAATCAAGAAGAGCGCTTAACTCTTGGTAATATCAAGGGACAACAACTATTTGCGAAGGGGTAATTACTATTGATGAAGGTAATTACTATTGAAGAAGGTAATTACTATTGACGAAGGTAAATACTATTGACGAAGGTAAATACTATTGACGAAGGTAATTACTATTCACAAAGGTAATTACTATTCACAAAGGTAAATACTATCGACGAAGGTAAATACTATCGACGAAGGTAATTACTATTCACAAAGGTAAATACTATTGACGAAGAGACTCTTAGATGATGACATATGGGCCCCCATAAAATAATCAAACTTACCACAAACGCCTCTTTAATGGACTCTTTATATACATCAAGGATTGAATAAATATTACCACAAATCATTTTATTTTTAATCAACACATTTTAATCTTTCAACAATTATTAATCATTTATAACTTGTCGTCTCACATATTATACGATGATATACTTGTGACAATAATTGAATCAATAATATAAGAGATATGATGCAAAGAATTATCAGTAGCAATAATTGAGTATAAATAAGTGACTTCTCACGTAAAGATCAATAATCAATACCGTACTTCTACTACGCAACCACGCCAGACATCGTACTTTTTACCACCGGGTAGTTCAATGCTTTTAATTCAGTAACACCTCCGCCGTTATTTTTATAGAAAGATAATTTTGTCGCTTTCTAACTACGACAATACTTCCGCCAATGGGTCCACCATCGATTGAGTCGTCGTCATTTAATATTCCCCACAAAAAAGAATATTCCCGACTAAACGAATATTTTATAACAACTTGCTTACTTTTGCAAAATTTATAAATATTACCCACAACTATAACATTATATCAAATTTATTCCATAATATTCAAAATAATATTTATAGAAAATTCATCTTTATTTATAAAAGGTGGGGTCTTACAACCTCCCTTCTTATGAAATTTAAGCCTTCTAGAAATTAGGGTACGACTGATATATGATAAAGAGGTGAGGATACCTTGAATACCTTTATCGTTAAAATATTAAATTCATCTTCTAATCCGCCAAAGATATTCATTAACAATTCATCTTTGCACCACAAAGCAAAGATATACAACTCAGAAAACCAATAATGCCGAGACGCAACTTAATAAGATTATCACGACCACGAATTATCCATGCACTTCGGCCAAGGATATTCGTGTTTTCAATTACTGGCCATGATTATACCGAATAATCCTTGGTCATAATCATACCAAGTCTATCAATGCACTACTACTGAAAAGATGACTTTTACCACATCCATGAATTAATATTTCATTCACGAGACTCATTTCGATAATTAATCCATATCATCGAATCATCCTCGCACTACTGTGCCAAGGATATTCATTAAGATCACGACCACGAATTATCCATGCACTACTACCAAAGATAATCGTGTATTCATTAATATCACGACCACAAATTATCCATGCACTACTACCAAAGATAATCGTGTATTCATTAGTATCACGACCACAAATTATCCATGCACTACTACCAAAGATAATCGTGTATTCATTAAGATCACTACCACAAATTATCCATGCACTACTGGCTAAAGATAATCGTGTTTTCAATTACGGTTATGATTATACCAACAATCCCCGATCATAATTATACCAAGTCCATCTATGCACTACAGGCCCACGATGATTTTCAACATAATATAAAATGAGGATAATGATATAAAGAATCAATCAAATGAGATAAAGGATAAATATTAAACATTTATAATATAATTTATCCGAGGATTCAAGAATATCCCCATGTTATCAATCACTTAATAATCTCATAATCTAATATCATTAATATTATAACAATATTTTAATCACTAATTAAATTTATAAACAATTTATCTCAATTGTTTACGCTTTTACCATATAATGCATTTAATCATTCAAAATGCCATACTCATAAGATATCATCACCAATTATTAAATCCTCATCAAAAATATGCATATACTCTATATTGGATTCTCTAGCCATAAAATCCTATTTTCAACTTTGTTACTTCACATAACATATTTAACTCATTTGTTCGTAATTAAACTATTTTCATGAAAATACCAAATCAGTCCCAAAATATTTCTTTTCTGGGATTTAGCATAATATAGTCCCATAATGAAAATATATTTTTCTCGAATTTTTAAAATTCATTTACTATTTTTCAAAAATCAATTTCTAATTAATTCCTTAAGAAATTTGCTACCTCAAGTTTAACTCCAGAAATTCCCAAATCTTGGCAGGACCTTACACATGTTAATGTGAGCCTCCAGTTTAAATTTCATGGTCATCGGAGTTATAGAACTCCAGTTATAGCATTTTTCGTCAAAAAAACCTAAATATTAAAATGGTCATAACTTGTTCATTTTAAGTCAGAATAAGCTCATTTTTGGACACGATGTTCTTTATACCATATACTTTTATGTCCCAAAAGGCCTGAATTTTTCTCACTAATTAAGTGGCCGAAACAGCCCATACAAAAACGTGGCAGCAACTTTTTGGACATTTTGAAGTTTTGACTCCTTTGCTAAAATCAGTCCACACGAAAATCTACAACACCTTTTTCATTGATTCCACTTGGATTAGTTAGGTAACTCATAGATCTAACTCTAGGACTTAACCACACTCAAAAATTCAAAATATAATAGGAAATTTGGTCAATTGAATTTCATGTTACGTTTTTCACCAAAATCTGGTTTTTAACTCCTTGTGATTTTTAAGAAACTTTCATGTTTTCACATACTAACCAACATAACTCATCATAACACTTACTAATACCACGTATACCCATGATTTTCATTAGTCCAATGCTTTTATTATGACTTTCATCATAAACCACGTAAACTGCTTCATTTTAGTTGAAGAAATATTTGAGGGTTTAAGAAATGGGTTTTATCTTTGGGGTCAATACGAAATTCGATTTCACGCTCTAAGTAGGCTAAGAAGTCTTCAAGAATACGCCGAAAATTTATTAATAATAGAAATATGATTCAAAATCGTGACTCTCATCCAAGACTTGGATAAGACGTCACATCGATACCAACTGTGACTTCTATCCCTTAACCTAGATAGCACCTCACAATGATACCTATAAACTTGCCATCTTCATTCACGATTTACGCCTACTGAAAAGTCCGGCTTCTGTTGCATTCCACACAAGGAAGTCAACAACGAAAGGTTCGGGGCACTTTACTTATGGCTTGATATGACAATAATTGACTTTAGTAGTTTGGTTACTTGAATTCGCACAACAAGTTGGTTATGAATATAAAACTAACAACCTTACGAAAAGCATGATGAGTAGTTAACCAATTGATTCCTAAAATCACATCAAAGGCAAATATTTTCAAAAGATAAGATCGACAGTAACGTGAAAATGTTTATTTGAATCAAACAAGATTTAAAAATAAGAAGCGGAACGAAGGCTCCTACTAACGAAGTTTCAACCAATAAGTCGAGTTTAACTTCTTGAGTCAAATTTAAACGCGTTGAACACAACTAGGTGAAATAAAAGAGTGGGTAGAACCGGTATCTAAACACTAGATAGACTTCGCAAGAGCTTATGATTAACTTACCCGTGATAATTTTATTCGGTTTCTCGTCACGAGAAAAAATGCTCTCTCTTAAACTACGGGCTTTGGTTTATGCGGGGGCGACCTTTGGTGCCTCCATCCTAGTTGAATTTGTCTTCAGAACGACAAACTCGAGCTAAGTGACCTTCTCTTCCACAATTATAACATGCTTTGGACGGCATGGCGCAGCTCGAATCGATATGTCCTCTCTCCTCCGCATTTGAAGCATATGATATGTGGTCTTTCTCTTCCTTAACAACGGGTCTTTGGTCTTGACGTCTTTCCATCATTGTTGAATCTCCTTTTCTTGAAATGTCCATTCTTATTGCTTTGACCACGATTACCACCGGTGGTTACCATATCCGCCCGTTGATTCCTCCACGCTTGTTGTCACCACTTCATGATTACTCTCATTGGTATTATAATTTTGCGCACCGCTTCTTTTTTAGTTAAGGTTGACTCGTTATCGCTACTCCACTAATCGAGCCCTATTTACAACATCCGAATACAAACATAGTTTATGAAATAAGATGTTGACGTATCTCCCGCTTCAAACCTCTTAAAAACATTCGCGCCATTCTCTCTTCATTATCCACCAAGTGGGACGCAAATCGTAAGTTACTATTCATGAGTTACTATTCACGAGTTACTATTCATGAGTTACTATTCACGAGTTACTATTCACGAGTACTATTCATGAAGCGTGAAGATATTTTTGTGGAATTTCTATCTTTTGGTGTCGAGTTACTATTCACGATATCGACAATTATTCAATTTAAAAATAAAATTTCTTCTTTTTGTCCAAAATATCTATTCGGATACTAGCTTTGATTGTATCCATGTTTTGATCATTCTTGAATTTTACACCACTATGATTATTTTTGAGGTATTTTTTTTGAGGTGGATAAAACAAAGTACGAATCCTTAATCCTTAATCCTTGTCATTTTGTTTCACCGGATTTGTTTCTTTAAAAAAATATTTTCATCATCCTCGGTCTTAAATGATGATATTATGGAATATCTTTGGCACATAGTGCAAAGATGAATGATTTCTGATGAATATCTTTGGCCCGTAGTGCAAAGATGAACAGGTGTTTAGATGAACATGACCAACTGATGAATATCTTTGGCCTGTAGTGCAAAGATGAATATTTGATTCCAGATGTATATTGATTGATGTTACAGGATAAAAGATAGATTTATGAACTTTTAAATTTATACATAGAAGATAGTAATTTGCATTCTCTACTTAACTCTTCTAATGAATTATTATTTCCATCATGCGAATATTGATTTAAAACTTGTTGTCTATTGTATTCTATTAGATTTTTTTTCCTGTTGAAGACTAATGATAATTTGTTATATATTATCTTAGTCATAATATTCTTTACTGGGCTAGTTGAGCTCACCCTTTTCCTTTTGTTCCATTTTTCTTCTCGTAAGGCGAGAATATAAGCGAGTATTGAGCCTCTGGTATGGAATGAAGGTTCTAGAGAGAGTTGTTTAGTAGTCCTCACCATTTTTATAAAATAATGTATCAATAAATGTGATGAGGATTTATTTGAGTATAGATATTGTCTAGAAGATAATATTTGTATTCAAACTCACAGCTTTCTTGTTGTAATAATAAAGTTGTAGTTGTTTCGCACTCATGTATTGATTGACCTTCGAGAATGGGTGATGTATACCTATTTTGGGGGCGTCACATCAACAATGAAATATTAATTCATGGATGTGATATTAATGAATATCCTTGACCGTATTGTAGGAGTGATTCGATGATGTAGATTATTTATTAAGTTGAGTCTCAGCGATAAAATATTGATAATAAATTTTTAATTCGTAAAAGATAGTAGATATCATGCTCTACTTGACTCTTCTAAAATACAGTTGTATGTCTTTAATTGACCTGTAGTGCAAAGATGAGTTGTTAATGAATATCTTTGGCCGTAGTGCAAAGATGAATTTATTAGTATGATTATGACCAGGAACTGTGATTTGGTATAACCATGATCTTTGATATTTCAGGTAAAGACAGGTGATGAAAAATATCTTCGTCCTGGATGAGAAAAGGAATTTGGAACCACAAATATGATTATGAGTTATTCATATGATTGTGGACAGGAACTGTTGATTGGTGTTACAGGGATAAAATATTATTGGTGGACTTTTAATATAGAGAAGATAATAGACATTATGGTCTATTTGACTCTTCTAATAGATTGCTCGTTCTGCTACAACTATGGTTGAAAAGTTTTATCATCTACCATATGTTCTAAATTTTTGATTTATTACTGACGAAGGTTATTGATAATTTAATTATATTTAGTCATGATATTCTTTACTGGGCTATTTGTGCTCACCCTTCTGCTTCACAGTTTCTTTCAGGTAATAAGAGTGTAAATTTGGGTTTAGCGAGGATAAGTGAGGAAATAGAAACGTTGGTCTATAAATTTGAGAGGTTCTCCTAAATAGTATGAAAATAATTTTGTTGAGAACTTTAGATAAGTGTGTCGTATTGTATACGTCATTTGATATTTAATTTTGGTAAACCGAATAGGGTGAGGTGAACCCAACTTTGAAAGGGTGTTTTGCCACTATCATACAAGATGTCTAATGACATACAACCTCGTGTTATCATAAGATGTGGTTGTGCATATCCACTTCTTTGAGTATATCTACGAGCACTACCTATATGACCTTGGAGTTTATTTGAAATATAATTTTCACTTGGAGACAGTGGAGATAGTTATATGTCAAGAGAAGACTCACCATTGGAAAGAAGATGATAGTAATCTTCTCGTTTTTCTTTGGGGTCTATTGGGTCAACCAAAGATAATTCTGTGGACATATGATATCTATCATAACCTGAGACGCATGGCCTCCCATATACGAAGGTTTCTTGAGCACTTCCCAAAGATTTTAATTTCTAAAATAGCTTTTGACTATACTTTTATGTAAAAGTATCGATTAAACGTTGTGGTTTAGACACCATGAGAGTTACATACATTTATATTAAAACTCACGATTAAATGTGGTGCGTATTTTATCTGACAGTTCAACAATTGTATAAATGAAGTTTGTATTTAATTTTTATAGTGTGATATCCATTTACTCGAGAATGGGTCGTGTATTAAAATTTATTTTGGGGCGTCACACATACATACATATATATATATATATATATATATATATATATATATATATATATAGTTTTAAAATTAAACATGCATGCATTTACTTTTATTCTTAATCGACTATCACCACACTAATTCATTTATAGCTAATATTAATAATAAATTTGAAAACCAAATTTTTCTTCAAACTCCTTATTTTATAAATATATTTCTAATTATGAAAAGAATGGAGTATAAGATCGAGAATGTTTACAACGAATTTAATTTATGCATGCATTGCTCTTTGTGTAGAATTCAATGAATTAATTATAAAAGAAATATTCCATTAATTAGCTTAAAATTTATAGATAAGTTTTTGAAAAAATCTTAGGTTTTGGAATAAAACCTTGATATTAATTAAGAATTCAATGATGGTGTGGTGACAGAAATATTAATAGAAAAATAAAAATATTATGTCATCTTACAATTTGAAAAAGTACTACATATCTTTATATGTTGAACGAATTAATATATAAATATAATTCAATAGAGTGTGAGAATTAAAGGACAAGAATGCGGAAAAGACGTACGCGGAGTGTTAGAGTTGGGATTTAGCATCGGTATTTGCACTTTTTTGCAATTATATGGTGATCTATAATAATAATAATAATAATAATAAGATAGAAAATAATTTAAATTTGGACGAGAAAATACAAATACGGTTTAAATTAATTCTAATTGATTTGGGCTGGAAAACACAAAAATTGTTCAGATTCATTATAATTTTTAGATTGTTGAAACGAAGAGAGAGGGAGAATTTCGTTACGCCGTTCAGACACGGACAATTACTAATATTTTTATAAGTTATAAAAATAAAATTCAAATATAATTTATTTGTGCAAATTTCAGTTCTCTATCAAAATATATATATATATATATATATGGGATATATGGGGTTAATGTTGCAGCTGTACATATTACCAAATGTACACAATCTATGACAGTAGAGTACTCACTCTACTATTTGAGAATTCACTCTACGTTTCCACAGTAATAGAATGACTACTCTACTATCAGTCAGTATCTACACTACGATCGTAGAGTGACTTAATTAACTCTACGAACGTAAATTGTGTATATTTAAAATTTACACAGCTGTGTACCTCCATTTTTCCCATATATGTATATATATATATAACTAGATTTTTTGTTGTTGGAAAATGGAAACCAAAAAGAAACATATGCTAAATAATATACTCAAGAGATGATGGTTGGTATTATGACATTTTCAAATAGTAGTAATGTTGTTAGTCGTTTATCCATATGTAGTAGTAGTAGTGTAATTGTGAACGGTCGACCCAAAATGGCAAAAAGATGTGATTTTAAAGTTGAAGGAGGAGCCAAAACAAACTAAAACTGGAGTCTTTCTATTTTATGTTTTACAGAGAGCTAGCTGTGTCTATTGTATATTATCATTATGGTCCCGTCCGTGTAAATTAGTAGACTACTACTACTGCTGCTGCTCTACATGAGTGAGCAAGAATTAGGATTTTCATCACTGAAAAGTTGAGGGGCGTATACAAGGTCTGGGTGATAATAATTGGGGTATATGGACTCCCTTTTCCCACCTTTCTGATGATTCCCTTCTGATTGTTGCTTGCTGTTCTCATCCTCCTTACCACCGCCACCGCCACCGCCGCCTTTCTTCTCCAGTTTCACAAGCACCGCGTGCCTCCCTGCTCTTTTGCCAATGAATTTCACTATCTTTTCTGCTTCAAAACTTCCCATCACCTTAACCGTAGAGTTTTTCATGTCCGCCTCCACTGTTTGCACTCCTGTATACATACAGTGTGTGTATATATATAAAATTACATGTACACAAAATAGACAAGGCACATGAAATTGAGATTTAATGAGTACGTACGTAACAGAGAACAGATCAGAGAGAGGGTATATACCTTGCATTTTGTGGATGATGTGCTTCACATCTTTTGCACAGCCTTCGCAGTGCAGGTGCAATTTAAGAGTTACTTCCACCAACTTGGGCTGTGGCACGTACCAATTAAATCAAACAAACAGAGGAATAATATATATATATATATATATATATATATATATATATATCGATCAAAATCAACAAATTAATTAATCAATATTATCATCACAATTAAGGAGTAGATGATTGACAAACAGAGACAATTAATTTACCTCTTGTTTTTTGTCTTCTTTCTTCTCTTTAGGCAACACCGGAGAAATAAGCTCCACGTGCTTACCGGTTTTCTTTCCAATTCTCTCCACAACTTTCATTGGATCAGCTTTCGCCCCCTTAACAGTCACCTTGTCACTTTTGGAGTCGATCTCAATTACTTCCACACCTGCACGCTTTGCTTAATTAATTAATTATAATTAGTAGTAGTATTTTAATTAATAATTACATGAGCAATTAATTAGGGTACTATATTATTGATATATATATATATATATATATATATATATATATATATATATATATATAACCAGAAACAGAAAACTACTTAATTACCATCGAATCCGCGCAAGCATTTGACGATTGTATCGGCGCATCCTTGGCAGTGAATAAAAACACCCAATACAATCACTCCCTTGTGGTTGAGTTTGTTTCCTTTGTTGATTTCTTCTTCATTCTTCTTCTGTTCGGATGAATTCTCTGCCGATGACTGTCCTCCTCCTTGCTCTTGCGTCTCATTTATTTGATTCGTCTTGTTTTTTACCTGTCCAAATTAACAGTATGTACTGTACAATACAAATGGGAGATTCATGTACGTACGTACGTATTAAGTAGCTAATTAGAAGCCTAGCCTAGCTAGAGTGATAAACTGAGATTGAGAAACTAGCTAGATCTGTTTGGTTTCTGATCAGAAAATGTAACAACCGGAAACAAACTAGTACATATTTGTATGTATATATATATATATATATATATATATATATATAAATTCGGAAACATTAATCATCGATATATCTAAGAAACAAATTAAAAAAGAAGCAGATCTAACAAATTAAAAAAGAAGCAGATCTAGTATTTGATCGATAAAACTAGCTACGTACGGATTCGCAGTGAATAAGAAAGCAGGCAGGCAGGCAGGCAGGCAGGCAGGCAATATTAGTACTTTACCTTGCCCATTGTTTGCTAGCTAGCTCCTTTGTCAAATGCTGTATGGAAAACGCAAATGGAGAGAGCCACAACACTACTTTTATGTATGCGGATATATATATCTATATATATATATATATATATATATATATATATATATATATATATATATATATCTCTCTCTCTATTATATATATATATAACAGAGAGACAGAATACACCGGATATATATACACAGTTACACACGTATACCACCAAGTCACCAACCCCAAAATGCAAAATGAATTGCTCCATCATACACAAGCTGACAAATAATTAACCGTTTTGATACTATTTACCTTAAAGAGAGAAATTAAGGACTCCTAACTTACCTTGTGGGGGTAAAAACGTACGGGAGAAAGTAAGTGAAATCTTAATTAGACATGTATACCCTTGCCTTAATCACAAAAAGATCTTCTCCTTGGTAATACCAAGTATGTGAGGATAGATGCATAGAATATGATAACTTGAAAAAAAAAAAGAAATTAGTTTATTTTATTCACAATTTTCAGTTATTATCTGAAATAATAGGGGATTATAATATTTATTAAATTATTTTGGTATTCTTAAATTAATAATTTTAAATACCAACGTAAAGAAAGCTAATTAGATCAAAATTAAGAGAGTGCTCACTTCACTAATAGCGATAGCGAAAGGCTAACATCTGTCCGCTCATTTTAATAGTAGCGAACTTTGTAATAGCTATCCGTCCCTGCCCTGCCCTGCCCTGCCCTGCCCTGCCGTGTCTTCTTTCACTCGATCTACACTAGCTCCATATATTGATATTGGATCGGCATGGAAATCCGCCAGAAATAATCCAATCCCACGAATTATACTAAAATGGGCTTGGGCTTGGGCTTGGGCTTGAAGTCTAACTTGCCGGAATGGAATCGATAAGCTCAACAAATTCCACGTGTTGCAAGGCACGCAGCTTTGGGTCGTGCAAATAGGAGGATTACTCCTGGTAATGTTTCACCTAGGCTGTCATGGGATGAAGGATGAGGTAAATGAATGATAGTAATTTGGAAACTCTGTATTCCGATTTCACGGAAGAAGAATGAATAGTAAGTAAGATCCATTATTTATTTAACACATGATTTTTTATTTTGCTCAAGCCTGATCCATAAAGTATATGGGTATTTATTTTGTTATTAATTGTTTGCATATGTTGTTCGTGTTTGTTTCAGATTCTTCCTAAAGAAGAAAGATATGGTTTTATAACTTATGAGACACTAGCAGAATCTGAAATATATATTACCATGTTCATCTTTGCATGTTTTTTGGGTCTCTCTTTTTAGTATATATGGGTTTTAGGTCATTTTAATAGCCTAAGTTGCCCTTTGTCCAAAGTTTTCATTGGTTTGTTAATGGAGGAGTAATTGTACATTTGCTTAAATGCACTTAGACAACCTGTTATGTACCTACTCTCTCTGTTGGATACAATTTTTTTTTTGACTTTTTATAAATCAATTAGCAATTTCTTTTTTTTTTTAAATAAATTATAATTACTACAAACTAATTAAAAAGTTCTACGGATTATTGTATATTAAAAATTAAACGGATTCATATCAGATTTGAATTTTATAATTTTAGGATTTTGCAAATTGATTTCAAAACTTGTATCTTTAATTTGGGAACATAGGTATATAGGTAGTATGTTTTACAAATGGGCATGTTGTACGGATGAGGTACTTTGAGAGTGATTTTTTAAAACCTCCTTGAATGAAATTCCTTGTTTAGCTGCTACTAGTACATAATAAAGGTATTCTAAAATTACAGAGCAGAGTTAAATTTGAAATTTAAGGGCCTAAAATCCCCACTTGGAATAAGGATGTTCTCTGGAAAAAAGTAATAAACATGCTAAAACAAAAATCATACATTAATGTATTACTATGGTTCTATACCAACTTACGTGGGCTAGTCTGACATACAAGGTTCACCACAAGTTGATATATGGTCTTGGTCACCCTCCCTTACCTTTTTTTTGGGTGGACCAATTGGGCTCAGTTCAGGCAGTTCATCAGAGTAAGGGGGACACCATCAATTACCTTCTTGTTAAGAAAGGGCTTATTAATTAGGAGAGGGCTACATGGATCGGTATGAGGCAACTCCAAGGGGTTTGATATGGTTTTAGCCTTTTAGACTCTCCCTTCTAACAACCAACTTTTGGGGATGAAATTTCTAAGATTGTAACAAAATACAGTCCCCCGTCTTCAGAACCCATTCACAGCGACACACTACTTTCCTTATGGATTCATTCTCACTATAATGTCCGTGTCTGTATATATTCCTGAAATGTAAGATCATTTCTCTAGAATGTAATTTTACATTCTTCCCCTCTACAGGTTCAATAGCACCTTGCTAGAAATTTTAAAAAAATCCATCTGAAGGTCAGTCTCATATACACTAGCTAAAGGAAAATCCAACCGATACAAATATGTCGGGTGTATCGCTAGCTGTGGCTTCGCATTCCGAGCCTGATCAGACCACCACCTCCGCCACAAATCCCCAGCAAAAATCCCTCCATGGCAGACAGCAGCAGCAGCAGCAGGAGCAGTCAGTGGTGGGAGGTGCATTGGGATCCCTGAAAGTAATTGAACTGCAGTTGGTTGCTTTCATCATGGTTTTCTCGGCCAGTGGTCTTGTCCCGCTCCTCGACCTCGTCTTTCCGGCCTTTGCATCGGCCTATATTATTGTACTCTCTCGACTGGCTTTCCCATCTCATGGAAGCAAGAGTGGCTCACAGGAAATATTTCATGGCAGTAGACTCTTTCGGTTTTACATAGTCTTTGGAACCACAATCGGGCTTTTCTTGCCACTGGCATACGTGTTGGGTGGATTCGCAAGGGGGGACGAGCACGCGGTTCGATCAGCAACTCCTCACTTGTTCTTGCTCTCGTTTCAAATCCTAACTGAGAACATAATTAGTGGGTTATCCTTGTTCTCGCCTCCAGTGAGGGCACTGGTGCCACTGCTCTATACGGTTAGGAGAATTTTCGTGGACATTGATTGGATACATGATGTATGGCTTAACAAGACACTGCCAGCAAATGCACGGTTTAAGGCAAGTCTTGTTAATTTTTATATATCAAACACTGTACTGTACTTTACAGTTAATTAATTCCTTTGGTTTGGGCGTTGATTTGGCATGTCTACTAACTGAAATGATGGCTTAGGATGTTGCATGGTATTGGTTTGGAAGGAGTTTAGCGGTTGCGAATCTGGTGTATTTCTCAATCAATCTGTTTGGATTCTTGATTCCCCGGTTTCTCCCAAGAGCTTTTGAGAGGTATTTTGGGGAAAGGGATGAGAATGAGATGCATGCTAAGGTTGCAGAAGACAAGTCCTCCGCTGCAGCTTCACTGCAAGAAAAACCTGTGGAAGATAAAAAAGCAGATTGATTGATTTACTTCTTTTCTTGGTGTTCAGTGCTGCTGGTGTTTTGTCTGAACTTTGTTTTCATTGTGTTGCAGATGTAATCTTTATAATGTCCAGTTTCTCATATTTCTTCCGTCGGTCATTCTTAGAACTCGGTAGTAATACTATTTTGTAATGTGACTTATAAATAAGATAGTGATATAAATACTTTGTAAATCTAGTTGAAGTCAGATTCAGACTAAAATATACAATCCAATCCAAAACGGGTAAAGTATACGTGCAAGAGCAGAGCTGTTGCTGTTGACACCATTTGAAAGCTTTCAAATTTTATGCCTCATGGTGGGATTCGCCTCAAAATATTTATTATTGCAGCTTTGTAGTTTTGAAGGCTAGAAGATATATTAATATAAATTCAGATATACGACTCCCCAATATAATTAATGAAAATTTTGCAAACTACATGATTACTACTACTACTACCTAGGCAGCAGGTAATTGATAATTTTTTAGCCATCTCAAACAGAATTTTGATTGAGAAGCTGCATATTCCTCACAACGGCTTTCACAGGCTACAATTGCCATTTGGGTTCACTCCAGCGGCTTGTTCATATATCGTCATGTAGCTGCATTGATTGCATTGATTAAACACAAGGATAGTGGGGAATTTGTGCCCATTGATAGGATTGTGATGGTGAGCACAACTCATGGGATAAAGTTCAGCTCATACACTGAGATGTGCTCCAAACAATTTATTGAGACCAATTTAATGAACATGGTGGGTTACAATTTGGGTTTGGTAGCACTGGGTTGCTGCTCTCTTCCATTTATACTTGGGTGTTTCAAAGGTGTTGAAATTTATTTTGCTGTTCATAAGTCTACTGCTACAACTGCTTCATGGTGCTTGAGCCTTGTCGCTATACATGCAGAATGGCAAACTAAATGCATGCTAGGTTCAAATATATTCCTACTTGTCCATTTTTTATGCTTGCTTTATGAATTTTTGTAGAATTTAATAGGTGATTTGAAAGAATGGCGGGAGTTTAAACCAAAGCATATGGACAAGGCTCTAATTTTTATGATGGGCAAGTTTAATGAGTTATTGAGAATGAACAAGTCCATTTCTGAACTCAGCAATTTTCTTGAGAAAATGGAAATATTACCTGCAGAGATCAAATATTGGACATGGTATAATATTTTAGCAGCCTTAGAACAGAAAGCAATGGTATCTCATGTTTTAGTGGGCTGCCTAAAATTATGGTTGTGGTACCAACCATATTCTGTTCCCTTGGAATGCCTTGTGCTTGGATGAAATCCATGGTTAATGATGTATTTGGAATTGAACATAGAACCCATGCTTCAACCAAAGGGCGTGTCAAGGTACTTAATTAAAGCTTTATATTGCTAGAAATCTGTTGTTTGGTTATCAGGTTAGAACTGTTTCATCTCTCAAGAAGCCAACTGCTAGAATAATTTTCAACGGGCAAGGTAATGATTCAGATTTTGTCAGCAAAGGCCAGAAGATTAATACAAGAATTATTTTTGTCATCTCTACGTATGCGCTTGTTAATCATGTAGGTGTGATTGAGGTAAAAGCAACAAAGGGAATTGCTAAGTTGATTTATATACCAGACAATGGAGAGATCCTTAGAGTTCATATATTTGCGTTGCATGCTGCCAACCTCATACATAATGGGGATTAATTATCGTGTGTAGTCCAATAAAATACTATAAAATGACCTATCTGGGTAAGCAATTGAATATGGTTGAACTAATGGAGCTTGGTGATATTGTTGTGGAGTTGGGGAACGCTTTCGAATTGAGAAGTCAGAGTAATGCTCATAATCATAGAGGGGCTAAAGGTGTTTGAGCTATAGCATGACATATATTTTTCACAAAGCTTATTCCGGTGTTATCCCGTCTTCTTGATGAGCTTCATAATTGGAGGTTTTGCTATGTTAATCATGGCTTAGTGATAGCTGCAACTACATTGGACATGAAGAAAATTCATTTTAGCAATGAGGCAGAGCATGAAATTCTCGACAACTACTTAAGGCTAATACAGAGCAGAGAATTCTTTATAGCTTGGCAATTTGTTGAGGGTACAGAGGTCCTTAATGGAAGCTCAAAAGAATGGGAAGATAAACTAGCTAGTGGAGAGTGCTAAATTTAATAAGCTAAAAATGGAGGTTGTGGAAAGAACATGTGTCTAAAACAAAGTCGAGTGGTGATAACAGGTGCAGCCGGATTCATTTTTCATGTACTTTGGCTAATCTTCTTTAATTTGACATTACACTTGTGGCTTATTATACAAGCATCAACGACAAAGAATCAAGATGCTCACAACTTGTATACCATGCCATAGATGTAAATCAAACAGATATTACAGCCGGGTATGTTGTGAAAAATGGTTTCCCATATTGGTTTATTAAGAGCTCATGGGTAGAAGGCTTGGGTGTTGACTACTTTAGAATGCAACAAGGAAAGAATTTTTGTGCAATTTCTATATGTGCATCTCTAAAGTAGATGGTTCAGGAAGCAGAGAAGTACACGTTTGAGGAGGAAATAGCAGCAATACGTACATACATGCATACATTACTATCAATTTGCAAAACCTGGATCATTTCTTGGTATGACGATGATAACATATAATGTTTACATCATTGAAGATCATGTTTTTACTAAGCCTGTTCACTTCTATTGTTTGGTACCTTACCATTGCATGCAACATTTGGACTATTATATATTTCACAAGGGCAACACTTCTCCTTCATATTACTAACAAAGGATCAGTCAGGATGTTCTTTAAGGTTAAGACTAATATCCCATGTATGGCTAGAATTGAAAAGGTGAAAGTCAAGCATCAAAGTTTCACACCCAAGATGTACCTTCAGATTGCAGAAGTGTTACACATTCCTCTATTCTCATTCTTAGCAGGTTCAAAGGTAGGGTCAGATAACGGAACAAGAGTGCATTTATTAGCTCTATATATGGCAAATGTTGGAGGTTGTCAATGTCCTAATTGTTGTTTTGCATATTTTCCACCTTGTGGATTTTGAAGAGCAGGTACAGATTGCATAATTGAAAGGAGTATTAAATAAAATGGAAGGCTAGGATTAATTCTCTTAGGTGTACGTTTTCAATCAACGGGTAAGACTAGTCTCAACTTTTTCAGTGTTATTATATAACTCTATCATGGTACGTAAAGAATTGGGTATCAATGAAATGAATTAAAAACTTTTTCTCTAATCTATCTTTGTCTCTCTTTCTTCCTTCAATTTTATTCAAAGTCTATCAGAAACGGTAACAGATGTAGTGGAGGGGAAGGTGAAGGTAAAGTGTAACATTGGGTGTTGATCCAACCCCCTTTTGCTAGGGGCAGCTTAACTTGATCATATCCTCCATGCATGAATAAGATTCTTTGTCGTCTGTCTGTCAAGCGCGTCTTGATCCCAATTCTACATCTGGGAATGGCAGTGGGAACAGCCAGAAACTGGTCTCAGGTAGGTTAAATCGATCAAGTTGGCAACTCTGATGCCTGATGGTGTTCTTTCTCTTCTGTCGTCCACAGCACCAACTGAAAGTAGGGATATATTTTGGCTTAATTAGCTACATGCATGGTGCACCCTGACCCTATTCCCCTCTAATTAAGCACCCTTGCTGCAGAACTTGCACTTGAGCGGACTAGGCCAGTACCCTTGTACTCGAGAATGGAAACCAAGCCAGTAATTTCTGATCTCTAGACTCCAATGTTAGCAACATTACAACCCTGCATTTTCAGGGAGTGCTAGCTGTATCAAAATGAGTTTGATGGTTCATCTGCAAGTGGCGCTCAACAAGCTCTTTCATTCAGGTGGAATTAGATATCTAAGGTTATTGGTCAATCTTCTTGTCTTGTCTTCTCCTAATTAACTTAGGATATTGTGCATGCATGCTAGCTACCTGGTAGGACGACTATATCTGGTGGTGGTGAAATATTTATTCCGGGTTCAAGTCGCATATCAAGTGATAATTATAAACATTCAAGCGTGTCAATCCTTTCCGTATTTCCGTTCATATTAATTATTCGAATAAGTCTTGGCTGACAGGTCCAATGGACCGGTCCCAATTTTTTTATTTATTTATTTTTTTTTTTGTTTTTCTTGGCGACTCTAAAAAATGTATAATATTTATTTTAACTGAATTTTTTTTACAGAATACAGTGTTTTTAGGTGTAATTTGAATACATATACAAAAGCGAGGTTATGCGATCAAGATAATCCATTTCAGATATATGATCTAAATTATACCTAAAACACTATATTCTATCAAATTTTATTAATAAATAAATAGTATTTTTTTAGAAGTCACAAGAAAAACAAAAAAAAAATTCAAAATGTCCAATAATCCGGTCCCTCTAGAAGGACTAATTATTGTGTACCTTTTCTCATCTTTCAATGTTAATTGGAGCATGATATCATACGATGGAAGCTGCTAATATCTCAAGACCTAGTAGTTAGTTTAAATTAACCACTGGGTCAAGTCATGATGAATATTAGTTAGTTAGGTACGTGGTATATACATACGTGCATGACACATGGAATAGCTCATAATTCAGTTTTTGTTGTTCCACGTACATATATATAAACCAATTAATCATGCTGTAGGAAAATAGAATATCTACATTTGTTAATCGAATTTGTCTGTCCATGGTATTTATAGATATGTGCCACTTGTTGAGGATTCCTGATCTATGCTCATAATTTTAAAAATTAACAAGAGGTACGTACGTACCTTAATTTGTGGCTGCAGGTGATGGTAAAATACTAAAATCTAACTAAATTCTCCATATATAATCCATATCTATTATAAGTGTTCAAATCTCTAATTTTAAATACAAGGGAATGTATCCATCTTACAGAAGGAATATATATAATAATTCACTATCAGATAGGATCCTCCTGTATATATATATGTATATGTATATGTATAGAGAGAGAGAGAGAGAGAGAGAGGAGGGGGGGGGGGCAAGGGACTATTATCCAGGATATATGTTCATGTCTATCTCAAGCACTTTTTACACTTTTCCTGACAAGGGGATCTTATTCTCGATCCACATCGTGATTCATTCAAATCCTAATCACAAGCTGCAGTACTATGAAATTAATAAAATCTAGGTCAACTTCTTTCTAGAGATGACTTTCGGCACATACTATATTGGGTGTCTCTCTCTTTCTCCCTCTCTCTATATATAAATATATAATTAGGTCTGATCTGCAGGTATATTGTACGTAGCTAGTTGTGTTCGATCAAAATATTTGTGATATAATTTTTTTTTTATTTAAAAAAAAAACCCACCCCAATTACTTAAAGAAATGGAGAGTGAAATAGGGGTGCAGAAGCCCAAAGGGATGATGAAAAGCAAGCTTGTTATGTCTTTCTATAGAGCTGCTAAGCCTTGTTCACCACCACCTCTGCAATATGGTGGTGGCGGTGGTCATAAGGCTGGGGCTAAGCCATCCCAATCCCATTCCCATTCCCATTCCCATTCCCATTCCCCAGCATCATCATCTACGCAAAAGGTGATTTCTTTCGATAAGCAGCGCAGTTTTGGTGGGTGTGATGGATATGTTCATGGGCCTGATGGGGGTGGTGGTGATCGAAGCGTGGACAACAAAGCTTCCAGTTACATTTCTTATGTCAAGGAGCGGCGTTTACTAGAAGAGTTGGTCGCAACCCATGGATTTATGGAGGACACCACTAACAAATAATTTCAACAACTACGACCTGCTGCCTGCCTGCTTAATTATATATGTATCATGCCTGCATGGCTGCATGTGTTATATATGGCCATATGGGGATTATTATTATTTTGTGTGAAATGGATGTGTGTGGTACTGTTTATACAAGTTTAGTTTTAATAATAAAATAGAAAAATAAACTAGTGAATGTTATATATATATATATATATATATATATATATATATATATATATATATATATGTTATGTTAATGTGTGGTTTTATTTAGTCCAAATAAATAAATAGTACGTAGTGGAGTATTTTACTTGTAATCCAAGTTATTTCAAATGAATTAGAAAGTCTTGATTTTATGGTACAAATTTAAAATATGTTAAAATATAAAATTATGATAGAAAAAAGAGAATTGATGATAAAAAATATATAAAAAATAAAAACTCTCCATTTCATGAGGCTCCTAGTCTTTCAAGCTCAGCCCTGCCCCACGAACACTTGAATTAGATACAGAAATGACTTTTGTTAATTAGTATCTTTAACTCAAGCTTTCTCTATCTCTCTCTCTCTATATATATATTGTTCGGATCTTAAATTTACCATTTATCTAGTTTATTTTGTTTATTTTTTTTAGTGACGGATAACATATAACGACGGACCGAACACATGGTAATGATTTTAATCAATCGTCGCCGGTCCGTCGCTAAAAGGAGTGAAGCAAGGTGAAATTTAGATAAGAATTGAAATTAAGATCCTGACAAGATATAATCATGGCCCAATAAGAATAAATTCTTATCGAAAAGCCCTTCTTTCCTAGAAATGATCTGGTTATTAATATTGCGAGCTTATAATATTAATTGTGAATAATTATTATGGGGTGGATGTGGTTCGATTTTGATATAAATGAAGGAATTTAGCATGCAACATTTGTTGAAAGTTTGACAATTATCTTCTCCGATAAAATATTCATTCAAATATATTATTATAATATTACATAATAATATTGTGATAATATAATAATATAATTTTTTATTATTTAAATGGTATTAATTATTATTATTATTATATATAATTTTTTTAGTATAAAAGTGGAGTGAAGGTTATCATTTTTGTTTTGAATTTCTCCGTGCACTATTCTTTTCTAATTCATCTCCTGCACATTTTTTTCAAAGAAGTGGTTGATTGATTGCCTGCAAGCTTGTTTTCTAAGTGTGGGCCCTCACCATAAGGAAATGGGAGGAATTAGGTAGAGAAAAAGAAAGGGAGTTAGGCAGGAATTAGGCTGTGAAGCCCCCAAAATAGGTATACAGTCACTATACACAACCTATTCTAAGTCGCCAAATACATGGTACATAATTCAAATACAAATTTAATTTACACAATACGACAAATGTAAGCTGAGAGTTTTTACACGAATATTGTCTTGTAGACAATATCCAAACTCAAATAAAGTCCTCATTATAATTATTTTCACACTATTTTATAGAATAGTGATGACTATTATAGCAACCATCTTAGACCGTCACTCCATTCCCCGACTAGTCCCAACTATATTCTCATTTCCTGAAGAGAACAATGAAATAAAAGGGTGAGCTCAACTAGCCCAGTAAAGAATATCATGACTAAGATAATGTAGAATAAATTATCCTTAATTAGCCTTCAACCGTGTAAAACTGATAGAATACAATAGACAACAAGTTTAACTGCAGCGGAACAAGCAATCCATTAGAAGAGTCAAGTAGAGCATGATGTCTACTATCTTCTATTATTTAAAAGTTCATCATCAATAGTTTATCTCTGTAACACATTTCAATAAATAATCCACATGCACGAATTATCCATGCACTACGGGCCAATGATATTCGTTAGTATCACATCCATGAATTATCCATGCACTACGGGCCAAGGATATTCGTTATTATCACCAGTGGTCATGATCATGCCAAACAACTTTCCACCAATGCACTACGGGTCAATGAGGACTTTTACCACATTATTTATAACATTACAGGTTATGATTATATCGATACATAATTCCTGGTCATAATCATACCAATCAACAGTCCATTTATGCATTACGGACCAAAAATGACTTTATCATAATATAAGCATGAAGATGATGACACTGATATAAGAATTCAATTAAGTGAGATCAAGGATAAATTTTAAAGATTTATAATTCAATTTATCCAGAGTTTAAGAATGTCCAAATTGTCAACATGATAACTGCTTTGTGGAGTAAAATTCAAGAATAATATTCATGTATCAAAAATAATTTGGATAAAAAAAAAATCAATTTTTGTCGTGAATAGTACCCCGAGTGAATAGTACCGTATGTATGAATAGTTTCGTATGTATGAATAGTACTCTGGCATGAAAAGATTAAAATTTAACAAGAATGTCCAAAAAAATATTTTAGTGGAATGATACTAGATGAAGCGCAAATTTCAAGGATATTTTATTAATTTCAAGGAGTATAGAAGCAATACTTATCAAAATAAGTGTACAATTATGAATATGAAACGAAATAATATTACTTACATACTACAGAGTATGGAAGAAAATATTATTTCTTACGAATATTGAATAAAATAATATCCCTTACTTTAAAAGGAGAGTACTTCTGCCTGGTATAGCGGATATATTTTTAAAAAAAACTTGTACTATTTTCTACACTCAAAGCATACTTAAACTCAAAAGAAATACGCTCAATATTATAAAAGAAGAATTATCTGATTTTAGTGTGATTTTAATTTCTAAACTAAGCATCTTATTTATAGGAGAATGGTAGGATACTATTTGGGGAAAAAAAATCACAGATTGCATAGTAGGAGAAGTCACGGGCGCGCAGAATAAGCTAAAAAATTTGATTTTACTATGCAAACACTATACAATATAATAAAATATAATATATTCTATTTATAAAAAGTATTCTGTTTTATATATAAAGTTTTATGTTTTACACAAAAGCTGAGATAACTTTGTACTGACGATTTTAAAAAAAGAGTAAGTGGGGGATCCGTGTAATAAGCCAAACTTACAACAAATACTTCATAAAAAACCCTCTATTTATCACAAATTACTTGACTTCACTAAAAACATTTTTAATAACATTTATTCATCATTAATATTATAACTCGCAATATTAACAACCAGATCATTCCCAGGAAAGAGAGGGCTTTTCGATAAGGACTTCTCCTTATTGGCGCGCAATTAGGTGACCAAACTTCTTTCCTCGATAGAACTTTCTAGACATTGTCAATAATATAAATAATAATATGAATAATTTTGTCATCTTAAGTATTGATTTAATAATATAAATTATTGTGCAGATGATACTGTGACAATAATTGAATCAATAACCTGAGATACTATGCATCAACTACTGTTGCAATAATTGAACAAAATTGAGTGACTTCTTATGTAAGCATCAATAATCAAAGATACTGTACAATACCGTGTACTACTGTGCAACCACGCGTACTACTGTACTTTTATCACCAGATATTTCAACGGTTAATGATAAAAGCATTGCCATTATTTTATAAAAAGGTTATTTCTGCCGCTTTCTAAATCTGACAATAATTCCGTTGTGGGGTCCACCAATGATTGTGTCATCGTATGGACATTTCCTGATAAAACGAATATTCCCCGACCAAACGAATATTTTATGACAACTTGCTTACTTTGCAAAATTTGTAAATATTACCCACAACTATAACATTATATCAAATCTACACCTTATTATTCAAAATAATATTTAGAGAAAATTAAATCTTTATTCAAAAAAGTCGGGGTCTTACATAGGCAACCTACTTAATTTTTTTTCCCTCCGTTGCACTATAAAACGGAGATTATCCTTCCTTCCTAAACACACCATCAATATCAGAAATTTTTATTCTATAATATTGTAAGTATTTCTTTTAAGTATAAGGATACTTTGAGTGTAGCTTTTTATGCAAGATTTTCTCAGAATAATATCCGATATTCTAGTCAAATCTAGTTTTTACTAAAGTAAAAGATATTATTTTATTTCAATACTCGTAAGAAATATCATTTTCTTTCATACTCCATATTATGAAAGTGAAATTATTTTATTTCATATTCCTAAATTTAAACTTATTATGCTAAGTATTGCTTCTATAATTTCTAAAATGATTAGAAATTCTTTAAGTTTCGCACTTCATCTAATATCATTTCACTAGAATATTGGTCTGAACTTTCTTATTAAATTTTAAATCTTTTCGTGTCTGGGTACTATTGTGACGCCCCCAAAATAAGTATGCATCACCCATCTTGAGTCGCCAGAAAATACACTACTGACAACTTCATTTATACAACTGTCGTGCAAAATACGACGACATGTATACTGTGACTTTCAATACAAATATTGTAACGTATATAATACGACAATATTCATACTCAAATTATTACATGCCATATAAAGTACAACAACAAATATTTTAAGTCTCTAAAGGGACACAAGAAGATTTTCGTTCTCTTCATTTTAATGCGGTACACTTTTGACGCTTTCAAGGTCGAGTTCTTAACACCCTATTGTTGTTCACCAAAATCAATTATTAAGTAACGTATAAAATACGACACACACATCTTAGGTCCTCAACACAATTATATATTGCATGTCATGCCGTTTTATAATGTATTGAGAAACTTCGACAGTCTCGGACCATCACACTATTTCCCTGTTATCCTCGCTCGACCCAGCTACACTCTTATTACCTGAAAGGAATTGTGAAGCAAAAGGGTGAGCTCAACTAGCCCAGTAAGAAATATTATGACTAAAGATAATTAAATTATCAGTAGCCTTTGTCAGTAATAAATTAGAGATTTAGAACATATGGTAGATTATAAAACTTTTCAACCATATTTACAGCGGAACAAGCAATCCATTAGAAGAGTCAAATAGACCATAAAGTCTATTATCTTCTCCACGTTAAAAGTCCACCAACAATGTTTTATCCCTGTAAATTAATCAACAGTTCCTTTTCACAATCATATGAATAACTCATAATCATAATTGTGATTCTAAATTTCTCTTCGCACCTAGGACGAAGATAATTTTCATCACCTGTCTTTACCTGAAACATCAAAGATCATGGTTATACCAAATCACAGTTTCTGTTTATAATCATACTAATAAATTCATCTTTGCGCTACGGGCCAAAGATATTCATCATTTCATCTTTGCACTACAGGCCTAAGGCATATAACTGTATTTTAGAAGAGTCAAGTAGAGCATGATATCTACTATCTTCTAAGAACTTAAAAGTTTATTATCAATATTTTATCGCTGAGACTCAACTTAATAAATAATCCACATCACCGAATTATCCATGCACTATGGCCAAGGATATTCGTTAGTATCACATCCATGAATTATCCATGCACTACGGGCCAAAGATATTCATTATTATCACATCCAGAAATTAATATTTCATCGCTGAGACTCAGCTCAATAATTAATCCATATCATCAAATAATCACTGTACTATGGCCAAGGATATTCATTAGTATCACGACCACGAATTATCCATGCACTACGGGCCAAGGATATTCGTGTTTTCATCAACGATCATGATCACGTCATAAAACAACTCATCTTTGTACCCTTGGCCGAAGAGAACCCATGGTTATGATCATATCAAAAACTGTCCATCAATGCACTACGGGCCAATGAGGACTTTTACCACATCATTTGTAACATTACGGTCATGATTATAACGAATAATCCCTGGTCATAATCATATCAAGTCCATCTATGCACTACAACCAAAGATGACTTTTTAACACAATATAAGCATGAAGATGATGACAATGATATAAGAATTCAATTAAATGAGATAAATGATAAATATTAAACATTTATAATATAATTTATCCAGGGTTCAAGAATATCCAAATGTTATCAATCACTTAATAATCTCATAATCTAATATCATTAATATTATAACAATATTTTAATCATTTCTTAAACTTATAAAGAATTTATTTTAATTGTTTACACTTTACTAATTAATGCATTTAATCATCCTAAAATGCCAAACTCATAAGATTTCATCACCAATAACCTAAACTCTCATCAAAAATCTGCATATACCTTATATAGGATTTCCTAACCATAAAATCCTATTTTTCTAATTTTGTTACTTCACATAACATATTTAATTCATTTACTCATAACTAGTTCATTTTCATGAAAAATAACAAATCAGTCTCAAAAATATTTTCTTTTCTGGGATTTAGTAGAATATAGTCCTATATTGAATATATATTTTTCTCGAAATTTTTAAAACTCATTTACTATTTTTCACATGGTCAAAACCGTTGAATATTTAGACATTTATCATAAACTGTACTTTTGTCCAAAAATTCTAAAATTTACAGGGTATACTAATGTTATATAGATGTACTTCCAATAAAATTTTTACCAATTTTGGAGTTAACCACAAGGAGTTATAAGGGTTTACTTTTAAAATAGTTTTTTTCCATAAAAATCATAACTCCAAATCTATACATCCTAAAATCGCCATTTTTGGACACAATCTAGAAAACTCATCAAATTATCATTTCAAATTTTTCTAGAATTTTTTAAGGTTAGAAAAATTATGAAATTGCCCCCTGGCAGAAACTCCTTTTTAACGAAAATACTATTCATACGAATACGAAAAATAATATCTCTTCAGAATATGATAAAAATAATAACCATTACGAATATTGAACGAAAATAATATTCCTTGCGAATATTGAACGGAAATAATATTCCTCATGAATATTAAATGAATATAATGAATATTAAACGAAGACAATATCCCTACGAATATTGAACGAAAATAATATTCATTACGAATATTGAATGAAAATAATATTCATACGAATATGAAAAATAATATCTCTTCATAATGTAAAATAAATAATACCCCTTACCTCAAAAAGAAGAGTATTCCAACTGGTATAGCGGATATATTCTTGAAGAAAACTTTCACTGTTTTCTACGCTTAAAGCTTTCTAAAACTCTAAAGAAATACACTCAATATTATAGAAGAAGAATTCTCTGATTCTGGTATAATTTTCAATTCTAAATAAGCATCCTATTTATAGGAGAATGAGAAGAATACTATTTGAATTTAAAAATCACGGACTGCACAGTAGGAAATCAGACGAAAAATCACGGCGGAAGAAAACAACATCAGATGCCCATTTTTTCAATAATAACATATAAAACAAAATTTTATAATATATATATATATATATACAATTCCCCTCTATATACGTAAACTCCTTCCCACCCCCATTCCCATTTTCAGTTTTTCAACACATATGGGCCCCTCCTTTATTATATTAAATAATTTTTTATCGATTATTTTGAAAAATGGGTAAATGGGGGTCCATAAAATACGCCAAAAAGTACAACAAATACTTCATAAAAATTTCCTCAATATTTTTAACAACATTTTCATTTTGGAATTTTTGAATTTTGACTTTTTCCAAAAAAGTCAACTATTGACTTTTTGACCAAAAAGTCAACCCCGACAAATTTTGTGTTTATTGTCTATTTCTACTAATTTCATCATTCCGGAATCAAATATCACGTCCGCGTCTCCAAATTCAACTTCGAACTCAAATTCAATTTTTTAATAACATTTATTCATTATTATTATAACTTTCATGATATTAACAACCGTGTCGTTCTCGTGGAAGCAGGGCTTTCAATAAGGATTTCTCCTGATTAAGCCTTGATTAGATGACCAAACCTCTCCTTGACAGAACTTCTAGACTTTGTTAATTATGCAAATAATAATATGAATAACTTGTCATCTCAATTATTGATTTAATAATATAAAATATTGTAACAATAATTGAATAAAACTGAGTGACTTCTCACGTAAGCATCAATAGTCAATACCGTGTGCTACTATGCAACCACGTGTATTAAGTGTACTCTTACCACTGATTATTTTATAACAATTTGCTTACTTTGAAAAATTTTCAAATATCACCCTTAACTCTAACCTTTTATCAATTTAACCACTTACTAAATAAAATAGTAATTATAAGAAAATTGAATACTTTCATTTCATAAAATTCGAGGTCTCACAATCTCCCCTCCTTATGAAATTTCGCCCTCGAAATTTACGTACGTACCTGGTATTTCGAGGAGATGAGAATACATTGCTTTCTTTTTGGATTGTACCTTCCCGATTATTTCTTCTGTATCATGATTTTCCTATTGCTCATCTCCTGTGTTTCAGATATCATTCTAGAATATATCTTCAAAACAAAGGTTAATTGACTTATCACAATTTGTCAATTTATCAAGTAAACAATTTCAAATTTTAGGTAAGTCACACACTAAATAAGTATATTACTCGCCTCTCCCTCTAGTTCTGCAATATATACCTAAGCTCTGATACCAAATGTGACGCCCCCAAAATAGGTATACATCACCCATCTTGAGTCGCCAAAAAATACACTACTGACAACTTTATTTATACAACTGTCGTGCAAAATACGACGACATATATACTGTGAGTTTCAATACAAATATTGTAACGTATATAATACGACAATATTCATACTCAAATTATTACATGCCATATAAAGTACATCAGCAAATATTTCAAGTCTCCAAAGGGATACGAGAAGATTTATGTTCTCTTCATTTTAATGCGGTGCACTTTTGACGCTTTCAAGGTCGGGTTCTCAACACCTTATTGTTGTTCACCAAAATCAATTATTAAGTGAAATATAAAATACGACACACAAATCTTAGGTCCTCAACACAATTATATATTACATGTCATGCCGTTTTATAATGTATTGAGAAACTTCTACAGTCTCGGACCATCACACTATTTCCCTGTTATCCCCGCTTGACCCAGCTACACTCATATTACCTGAAAGGAATTGTGAAGAAAAAGGGTGAGCTCAATTAGCCTAGTAAGAAATATTATAACTAAAGATAATTAAATTATTAGTAGCCTTTGTTAATAATAAATCAGAGATTTAGAACATATGGTAGATTATAAAACTTTTCAACCATATTTACAGCGGAACGAACAATCCATTAGAAGAGTCAAATAGACCATAAAGTCTATTATCTTCTCCACGTTAAAGGTCCACCAACAATGTTTTATCCCTGTAAATTAATCAACAGTTCCTTTACACAATCATATGAATAACTCATAATCATAATTGTGATTCTAAATTCCTCTTCGCACCCAGGACGAAGATAATTTTCATCACCTATCTTTACCTGAAACATCAAAGATCATGGTTATACCAAATCACGCTTTACATTTATAATCATACTAATAAATTCATCTTTGTGCTACGGACCAAAGATATTCATTATCATTTCATCTTTGCACTACAGGCCAAACACATATAACTGTATTTTAGAAGAGTCAAGTAGAGCATGATATCTACTATCTTCTACAAATTAAAAAGTTTATTATTAATATTTTATCGCTGAGACTCAGCTTAATAAATAATCCACATCACCGAATTATCCATGCACTACGGCCAAGGATATTTGTTAGTATCACATCCAAGAATTATTCATGCACTACGGGACAAAGATATTTATTATTATCACATCCATGAATTAATATTTCAAGCACAGCGGAATAAGTGAAAGATCCCCCTCATTGATATATTCATAATCATACATACATTGTTCTTAGAGTTAGTTAAATTATAAGTAGTTAATAAATACATAGCAGATATAGCAGTTAAGTACATAATATAAATGACATAAAGTAAAAGTCACAAGGGGTTTTAAGTGGTTCAGAGTCTCAAGCTCCTAATCCACTCTTCTGTTTTCAACTAACAGGATTTCCACTAAGGAAGAGCAACACCCTGAATCACTAAGATTCCTTCAAGGCCAGTAGCCTTGGAACTTCAGTTCACTAAGAACTCTTCAAGCCCAACAGGCTTGGAACTCCTCTAGTTCCCTAGGAACTCTTCAAGCCCAGCAGGCTTGGAACTTCATTTAGTCCCTTCGGACAAGGACCCCTCAGGCCCTGGCTTCTTGTTGTTGTTTGTTATTTGTTTGTTGGAGGTGCTGCTAAGATGTCTTTTAAGCTCTTCATCTCTGAATGCTTAGCAACTTGATATGATCATCCTTGAAGTGCAGTTGAGTGTTGCATGATGCTCAGCTTCTTCAGATACTCAACCTCTTCTGATGAGCCCTTGTTGAACTGCAGTGAAGATCATTCTTCTTAATACTTGCTGGCTGCACATGATGAGTTTCTAAGATGACTATAGGCTCTTCTGTTATAGGTACTTAGAAACTTTCTCATGCTTGACATCATGATGACGTTGGTGATCTTTGTGACGCCCCCAAAATAGGTCCATTCCATCCAACCCATTCCGAGTCGCCAAATACATGGTACAGAAATAACTACAACTTTATTAATACATTTGTCGTGCAAAAAATACTTACAACATATATACTGTGAGTTTAAATACAATTATTGTCTTTTAGACAATATACATACCCAAATAAATCCTCATCACAATTATTGATACATTATTTTACAAAAATGGTGAGGACTACTAAACAACTCTTTCTAGAACCTTCATTCCATACCCCGACTAGTACTCACTACATTCTCGCCTCCTGAGAAGAAAAATGGAATAAAAAGGAAAAGGGTGAGCTCAACTATCCCATTAAAGAATATTATGACTAAGATAATATACAACAAATTATCATTAGTCTTCAACAGGGAAAAAATCTAATAGAATACAATAGACAACCGCTTTTAAATCAACAATGCTAATGTGAAACAACAATTCATTAGAAGAGTTAAGTAGAGAATGCAAACTACTATCTTCTATATATGAATTTAAAAGTTCATCGTCGATATTTTATCCTCAAACATCAATCAATATATATCTGAATCAAATATTCATCTTTGTACTACAGGCCAAAGATATTCATCGATTAGTTATGTTCGCCTAAACACTGCTTCATCTTTGCACTACTGGGCAAAAGATATTAATCGATGAGTCATGTTCATCTCAACACTGCTCATCTTTGCACTACTGGCCAAACATATTCATCAAGAAATCATTCACCAGACTACAGAAAGCCAATGATATTCAAGAATATCATCATTTAGGACCGAGGATGATGAAAAATATTTTAAAGAAACGAATCCAAAGAAACAAAAGAACAAATATTAAGGATTCGTATTTTTAAAAACAATCCAAGTTCAAAATACTTCATAAGTAATCGAGTGGAGTAAAATTCAAGAATGATCAAAACATGGATACAATCAAAGCTAGTATCCATAGTAGATATTTTGGACAAAAAGAAGAAATTTCATTTTTCTATGAATAGTCTCAGTATTCGTGAATAGTCAGATACGTGAATAAGAACTCACACCAAAAGATAAAAATTTCACAAAAACATCTTCACGCTTCGTGAATAGTACTCATGAATAGTAACTCGTGAATAAGAAACCCAGACATGAAAAGTTCCAAATTTGATAAAATTTCCAACCAATATTTTGGCATAATGATATTGAAGAAATAATATCATTTTCGAATAAAATAACATCCACTACCTCGAAAGACAAGAGATTTAGTTGAAACACCTGATATAGGCTATGACTTGAACTTGCACCGTATAGCAATACTCAAAGTATACTCAAAATACTCACAAGAATACGCTCGATAATATAGAGAGAAAAACTTGATTTACGGTGTGATTTTCAATTCTAGCCTAAGCACCCTATTTATAGGTAAATCTTTAGAACACCAAAGTAGAAAATTTAATAAATTAATATTATTTATTTTCCACATCTTCCCTACGCATCCATGAATCTGAACTCAGCCATCCTAACACATGTTAAATGAGTCCAAAAATGTAAAAACGTTTTCATATTAAAATAATTAAAACTTCAAAAATTAATTATTTGAAGCTTCTAACTTCAATAATTCATAATAAATAGTCCTTTTATCGAAAAATTCAATCTCGCTACTTTTTATAGGAAATTCAAATCTCTACAACTTTTTCGGAAGAAAGTTTTTCCAAATTCCAAACAAAATTGACCGAAATCCATAAATGGGAGATTTTACAGTTTATAATCAAATTTCTATTAATAATAATGTGTCCACCAACACACAAAATATGTGTTAAACATTTAATGTCACAAAATACTCTTCCTCCTCATATACTCATATATCCCACATTCATTATAAAAATATCACCAGTTAATATATTATTAAAATATAATAATATATTTAAATGAATTATTTTATCAGAAAAAGATAAAATTTCAATTTTCAACAATTGTCACTTTAAAAGTTTTCTCCATCTATATCCACATAAAATCAATATTTTCCTCATCATATAAATCAATAATTAATTATTCACAAATAATATTACAGAATCACAAAGATCTTGTGCAACCGGTAGTTCTCCTAAGAAAGAGGGGCTTTCGATAAGGATCTCTCTCTTCTTGCGCGCAATTGATTAGGTTACCAAACCTCTCCTGTATGTAACTTTTTAGACATTGCCAATGATGTTATCCAATAATATTATTTAGATTATATGAATTATTGCTCCGATAATGGAAAATACTATATAATGATAATTTATTGAAACAAAAGTAATATAAAATATCAATGCGTGATTATTGAATTAATAAAATAAAATCTTGAATAGTAATTCTTTGTAATAATTATTGAGTAGTGCCTTCTTACGTAATAATCAATAATTGGTGCAATCTGAAATGTCTTCTTGTTTAACAACGCGTATTAGTGTGTTTTTAACCACCGGGTATTCCAACAAGATAATTGGTAATAACTACTGCCAGTTATTTATAAACAACTTATATTTGTCATTTTCTTCATCTAATCATTTTCCGTTATAGGGCCCACAAAAAAGACTCAAGGCGTCACGAATATATCCCAACAATCATGAATATTCCACGACCAAACGAATATTCCCAAATAATAATGAATATTTTATAACCACTTGCTTATTCGAAATATTTGCGTATTTTACCCATAACTATCCACATTAATCAAATCAACCCTTACTATTTCAAAATAATAAATAGAGGAAAATAAATTTCATTTATTAATAATTTGAGGTCTTACAACCTCCCTCCTTATGAAATTTCGTCCTCAAAATTGGCGTCGTGCACTGTGTTTCAAAAGATGAGAATACCTCGCTTTCATTTCCGTTTCCAACTCCCAGGTCATTTCCTCAATAGCATGGTTTCTCCACAAAACCTTAACTTGTGGTATAACCTCATTACATAGGACATGTTCTTTCCTATCCAAGATCTTGACAGTACCTCTTAAATACGTTAAGTCTTGGCTATCTAGTCCTGGTTCTAACTTCAATGACGTGGTTCGGGTCATCCACATATTTACGTAACATCGATCGTGAAAAAACGTTATGAACATCGCGTCATACTTAGCGGTAAAAACGAGTCTATAGGCCACGCTTCTTATTCGATCGAGAATTTCAAATGGATTAATAAATCGAAGGTTTGAGCTTTCCTCACCTCACCTCTCGCTTTTGAAATAACAACTTCTTGCACCTCCTTCTTCAAATTCATTAGCTCTGGTGTGTAGCTTGAACAGCTTTAACTTTATCGATTAAAGTTGATTATACTCATATATCATCACGTGGGTACCTAGAGTTTTCATCCCCATCTCTATTATTTGTAAATTATACGAAATTAGTCTTTGACAATATCGTACTTTCGTACTTATATCGATCTTCTACTCAACACGTCACCTACCACGTTCGCTTTTCCGGGATGGCATGGTCGAACATGTCTTTGAAATGGGTCTCCTCTTGAGTTCTTGAAGCTCTTCCCACATTCCTTGCTCCATTCGAATTTTGTATCTCTACGAGTCACCAAGTTAATGGAATAGCGATTCGAGAATATCCTTCAACGAATCTCCGATAATAACCAACTAAGCTTCTGAAAAGCTACGTATTTCGATTCTGACTTAGGTTGTTCTCAATTGTGACTCATATCCCAACCTTGGATAGCATGTTGCAATGACACCTATCGGTTTTACTATCGCACGAATATTGTCCTCTACGAGATGCGGCTTTGGTGCATTCCACAAAGGAAGTCACCGGATAAAGGCTCGGTACCAAATTCTATAGTTGAATTTTTAACTCTGAAGTTCAATAGAGCCATTCGATATGAGATTTTAGAAATGAGTTTTGTCTGGGGTTCAAAGTCGATACAAAATTTAATATCGATCTTTAGGAGTAAACCAAGAAATTCTTGAAAATACGTCGGGAAAAATCAATAACAACAGAAATATTATTCAAATCGACATGTCTTTATTCAAATCCATAACATGGATTAAGAAAACTTGACATCCGTGTAATAAACGAATGACTTCATGGCTTGATATGAAAATGTTTGACTACAATGGTTTGATTGCTTGAATTCAAATAACGAGTTGCTTAAGAATATGAAAACTAACAACCTTACGAAAGTAATCAATTTCGGCGTGATGAGTAGTTAACCTTAAAATCACATCAAAAGCAAATATCTCTATAGAAATAAGGTTAACGGGTAATGTGATAGTGCCACTGAATCAAGCAAGATTTCTAAACAATGGATGTAAAAAGTTTCTCTAACAGAGTCTCCATAAATAGGTCAAAGTCTAATTTCTCCGTAGTCAAGTTCAAACGTTGAGCGCAAAGCAAGAGAGATAAAAAATGGGTAGAACCCAGTATCTAGTAAGGTATAAACTTCGCAAGAATTTATAATTAACTAACGTGCTAACCGTTCGGGTTCCTCGCATTTTGATTTGGTCACGATAAACGCTCTTCCAGAACCGCTTGACTTTGACTTTTCTCTCGACATCCTTTTGAGTCACCATTCCCATTGGATGGGTTTCGATTGAAAGTAGTATGAACCTCAAGCCAATCATGTTTGATGATAAAGCATATACTTTGTAACAATCTTATTCATTTATTAATAAAAAGTATTAATTTATTAAAGGCTTTTTATTATCTACATGATGTTGTTTTATAATATGTGATAAACCCATAGTTTTAAGCAATGCTTTTAGAATAATGATGATGATCATTCTAATGAGATCTAAATTCTTAGAAAGCTTAAAACTAAAATAGTTCCCAATCATTGGATTACTAAATTGGGGATTAGTGAATCCGGGATAGATTGGTAAATCGTTACTTGCTTCATTGGATGAGGATGATTGATCTCATGATCATTTGTGTGGAGACACTAAAGCAAGTATGTAGGTGCTTATTAGAGAATAAGTTCATTTGAGCGTGGCTCATTAAGGAATACCGAATGGAGTTTTACTTGCATCGATAGGAATTCTGTAGTGATAGTAGTCTGAGTGATCCTTGGACTTGAGATCATCATAGTATCTTGTGTATGATGAGTTATACTTTGACTTATTCCTTAAGACCCTTAGGGTATATCAAAGGGTATGCTTGGGTATAACAAGTTATGCATGGAGATAATATGTGATCAATAAAGAATCTACCACTTCTAATAAAGAAGAAAATGTCCTATGTGATTCGATAAATGACAACCCAAAGAGTCCTTGGCGGCGCGTAATGAAATTAGTAAGGAGTTTCTAATTTGCATTATTTGGAGTTATGCATTTAAGGATCGAAATACATATAATTAAAGAAAATAAGACTTGATGTAATTCCATGTCTTATATTTAATTGGGACATTGTATGGTGGAAGGATTGAATCAGATCAGAAACTATTTACTCAAAGGTTCTTTTATGATTAATGTTGAAATCTATATTATCCGGAAAGTCGTTGATCATTGGGGGAGGCTTATCCCTATTGTAGAATAAATATTATTTATTTAAATAAATTAATTGTTTAATTTATTTATTTAAATAAGATTAGAATTGTTCTAATTGATTTATTCACAACCGGTTTAATATGGAGAACCTAAAGGGTCACACCATAAAAGGAAGAATAATTATTTAAGAAGTTAATGGCATAATCGTAATAATATATTATGTATATTTAATTTAATCTATGGTGATAGAATAAATTAAATAGCTTAATATTTATTATTTAATATTTTAGAAATATTAAATATAAATTAATAAGAGGAGTCTTATTAATATTATTACAATTATTATTATTATTTTAATTTCTAAAAGAGTTTAGGAATTAATTTAATATAAGTACTCTCATTTATTCCTAATAGGATTAGGAGGAAAATTAATTAAAGGAGTTTAATTAATTATCCCTAATAAGATTAGGAGCCCATTTAATTAAAAGAGTTTAATTAAAAATACCTTATTTTAATAGGGTTACTTGATATGTTTATAAGAAGAGTCTTATATCGGATATTAAGATGACGTTATTCCAATAGTTGGAGAGACGCTATTTTTCTATATAGAGATAGAAAAACTAGGTTTAGCCAACCACCCTTTTCTTGAATCTTTATTAATCCTTGGTGGATCACCTCAGAGGCCAAACACTTGGGTGACTAACGTTGATCAAAGGAAGGAACCAACCCTATGGATTCAAGTTGAGCGCTTAAAAAGGATTGGAGGTGAACTTGTACTGAGGAAGCTCGATCTTCAAGGGTATGATTCTTATTCATTATCTTTTTCGTTTAATTAATAATTGTGCATAAAGGGTGATCCGGGTATATGGTTTGTAATTTTTTTTAAAACTCTGATTTTACACGTTTCCGCACTTTTTATGCAATTTGTTTGCGTTCATGAATATTACAAACCTAACATCGATACCGTACAATCTCCAGCGATATGTCCTTCTTTTCCACAATTATAGCATACCTTAAACTGTTGTGGGCAGTTTGGGCTGATATATCCCTCTTTCCCGCATTTGTAACATACGGCCCGGTGGTCGTTCTCCTCCCTTAGAACCGATTCTTCTGCCGTAAGACCGTCGTCTTCACACGGTCGTTATTAAATCTCCTCTTTTTAAAATCTCCTCCCACTTCGCTTCTTCTATTTTCATGGCCATGATTACCACCAGTAGTGGTTACCATTTTTATCATGTTTTTCTTTCTCCATTGGTTATCGTTGTTTTGTTGATTTCTTTATCCCTTGGTATGATCCTGGTTGTGATCCCTCGGTTGGCCGTACTCGTTATCTCGCTCTAATAATTGAGCCTGCTTACAACATCCGAATAGAGAGAAAATTTATGAGAAATGAGATCTTGGCGTATCTTGGGTTTCAAACCTCTCGAAACATCCGCGTCATCGTTCCTCATTCTCCACCAAATGAGGTGCGAACACGGATAACTCATGAACTTCGCCTCGTCTTTGGGACACCGTCATCTTAATACGCTCGGTCTAATAAACTCCACTTCCTTCATATAGCGAATACTTTCGGGGAAGTACTTTTCATTGAACTTTTCTCAAACGTCTCCCACGACATCTTTGAGTCAAATGGATGGATGCGCTTCACGATTCCCACCGATGTCTCCTTCTCGTTACTGAACATAAAAGTAGCGAATGGAACTTTCGTTCCTTCGTGCATCCCAAGACATCGAATATCTTGGTAATTTGTTTGACCCACGTCTCGCCTTTAATCGGATCCGGCTTCCCCAGTCGGTGGTCCCAACTCTTTGAATCTGCTTTTGTGACCACCGTGAATTGCTATCATTTCCTCTGTATTTTGAACACGAGTCTCCTCGTCGATTTTGCATGAATCAAAAAAAACTTCTAAACATCCCTCGTTCATCATTTGCTCGGTGGTGTTGTTCACAGAGGTACATTATCGACTGTTGTTGCGTTCTCCTCGTTGGTAAAAGACAGCATCTCCACGGTCTCATTTACTCCACTTTGTTAATATTCTTAGTCGACATTCTCAAATACTATCATAAAACAAGGGTTAATAAAGGAAATCAATATATCACATAATATCCCTATATACTTGACCAACTAACAAATAAGCTTAGGTAGGACACACTAGCGAATGATTTACTCGCCTCTCCCTCCTAGTTTCTATTCCCCGATCTCCGCCAGAGATCATATCCCTAAGCTCGATACCAATCATGGCGCCCCAAAATAGGTCCATTCCATCCAACCCATTATGAGTCACCAAATACATGGTACAAAAAAATAACTACAACTTTATTAATACATTTGTCGTGCAAAATACGACAACATATATATTTGTGAGTTTAAATACAATTATTGTCTTCTGAGCAATATACATACCCAAATAAATTCTCATCACAATTATTGATACATTATTTTACAAAATGGTGAGGACTACTAAACAACTCTCTCTAGAACCTTCATTCCATACCCCGATTAGTACTCGCTTACATTCTCGCCTCCCCGAGAAGAAAAATGGAACAAAAGGAAAAGGGTGAGCTCAACTAGCCCAAGAAGAATATTATGACTAAGATAATATACAACAAATTATCATTAGTCTTCAACAGGAAAAATCTAATAGAATACAATAGACAACCGGTTTTAAATCAACAATGCAGCGGAAAAACAACAATTCATTAGAAGAGTTAAGTAGAGAATGCAAACTACTATCTTCTATATATATGAATTTAAAAGTTCATCGTCGATATTTTATCCTCGTAACATCAATCAATATATATCTCGAATCAAATATTCATCTTTTGTACTACAGCCAAAGATATTCATCGATTAGTTATATTCGCCTAAACACTGCTTCAACTTTGCACTACTGAGCAAAAGATATTAATCATGAGGTCATGTTCATCTCAACACATTTCATCTTTACACTACGGGCCAAAGATATTCATCAAGAAATCATTCATCTTTGCACTACAGCCAAAGATATTCAATAATATCATCATTTAGGGTCGAGGACGATGAAAAATATTTTAAAGGAAACGAATCCGATTGAAACAAAAGAACAAATATTAAGGATTCAGTATTTTAAACAATCCAAGTTCAAAAATACTTCATAAGTAATCGTAGTGGAGTAAAATTCAAGAATGATCAAAATATGGATACAATCAAAGCTAGTATCCATAGTAGATATTTTGACAAAAAGAAGAAATTTCATTTTTCGGTGAATAGTGCCGTATCGTGAATAGTAACTCAGAGCACCAAAAGAAAGAAATTTCACAAAAAACATCTTCACGCTTAGTGAATAGTACTCATGAATAAGAATCCTCGTGAATAAGAACTCATGAATAGTAACTCGTGAATAATAACTCATGAATAGTAACTTGAACATGAAAAAGTTCTAAATTTGATAAAATTTCCAACCAATATTTGGCATAATGATATTGAAGAAATAATATCATTTTCGAATAAAATATAACATCCTTACCTCGAAAAGACAAGTCTTAGTTGAAACAGGATATAGGCTAGGACTTGAACTTGCAATCAGTATAGCAATACTCAAAGTATACTCAAAATACTCACAAGAATACGCTTGAGAATATAGAGAGAAAACTTCAGCTTTACGGTGTGATTTTCAATTCTAACCTAAGCACCCTATTTATAGGAAAATGCTTAGAACACCAAAGTAGAAAATTTAATAAATTAATATTATTTATTTTCTACATCTTCCTACGCATCCATGAATCTGAACTCAGCCATCCTAACACATGTTAAATGAGTCCAAAAAATGTAAAAAACGTTTTTCTTATTAAAAATAATTAAAACTTCAAAAATTAATTATTTTAGAGATTCGGAACTTCAATAATTCATAATAAATAGCCCTTTTATCAGAAAATTTGAATCTCGCGCATTTTTATAGGAAATTCAATTCTCTACTACTTTGCAGAAGAAAGTTTTTCCAAATTCCAAACAAAAATTGACCGAAATCCATAAATGGGCGATTTGACAGGCTATAATCAAATTTCGGTCAATAATTGTGTCCACCAACACACAAAATATGTGTTAAACATTTAATGCCACAAAAATACTCTTCCTCCTCATATACTTATATATCCCACATTCATTATAAAAATATCACCGTTAATATATTATTAAAATATAATAATATATTTAAATGAATTATTTTATCAGAAAAAGATAAAATTTCAATTTTCAACAATTGTCACTTTAAAAATTTTCTCCATCTATATCCACATAAAATCAATATTTTCCTCATCATATAAATCAATAATTAATTATTCACAAATAATATTACAGAATCACAAGAGATCTTGTGAACCAGTAGTTCCCCTAAAGAAAGAGGGCTTTCCAATAAGGATCTCTCCTTCTTGGCGCCGCATTAGGTGACCAAACCTCTCCTTAGACGTAACTTTCTAGACATTGCCAATGATGTTATCCAATAATATTATTCAGATAATATGAATTATTGCTCTGATAATGGAAAATACTATGTAATGACAATTTATTGAAACAACAAGTAATATAAAATATCAATGCAAAGAATTATTGAATCAATAAAATAAAATACTTGAATAATAATTCATCAGAATAATTATTGAGTAGTGCCTTCTTACGTAAGAATCAATAATTGGTGCAATCTGAGTGTCTTCTTATTCAACAACGCCAGATTAGTGTGTTTTAACCGTAGGGTATTCCAACAATGATAATTGGTAAATAACTACGCCGTTATTTATAAACAACTTATATTTGTCATTTTCTTCATCCAATCGTTTTTTCGTTATGGGGCCCACGAAAGATCAAGCTACTTGCATCATCGAATATTCCCACGATCACGAATATTCCACGACCAAAACGAATATTCCCCAACAATAATGAATATTTTATAACCACTTGCTTATTCGAAATATTTGCGTATTTTACCCATAACTATCCACATTAATCAAATCAACCCTTACTATTTCAAAATAATAAATAGAGGAAAATAAATTTCATTTATTAATAATTTGGGGTCTTACAATCTTCTTCCTTGATACTTGATGCCTTCTCATGATGGACTTGCTAAGATGACTTTAAGCTCTTCTCTCTGGTATTTAGTGTCTTCCCATGATAGACATCAAGATGACATTGATGCTCTTCTTTCTCTTGGCAGTTCAGAACATTCTTCTTGTAGTAGAAATCTCACTTCTACTTTGTAGAACTCTCACTTCTACTTCTTTCTCTATTCATCTCCAAGTGTTCCTGGTGGATCGTAGAGTGAGCTTTTGGATCTTCATTGTCCACTTACTATTTTACGTTATTTTGATCAGTCCACCATCTCTCCAACCTCAACAATATTAGCAAATTTTGATCTTTTAAGCTGTAGCTGATTTATACTCGAGTTGAAATCTCTTTGAATTGCTTCGCAGATCTCGAGTTGTTTGGTGCAGACCACAGATATGACATGACATGACTTTCTGACACTGCAGTCTAATGTTTCACCTACCCCGTCAGAGATGTTACTTTGATGTCTCGGGCAGGTCGACGACTTTATTTCCCCCTTCTGATTTATCAATCAGAGGTTGTCCTTTTGCATCGATGCTCTCAATAAGCTTTTGTCCGATACCAACCTTCAGATTGAACCGTTGTCAATGCTTCAATCTTCGGATGATCGAACACTATGATTCTGATGCATGCTTTCTTGAACCTGATTGTAGTGTCTTGCTGACTATTGCTTATTGACATGTAGAGTCAACACTATGATCTTTGAAGGATATTCATTGGATCTTTAATGTAAAACACCTCTTTCTTTTCTTGTGCAGTGCCTCAACACTTCTGTTTGCCTCGACCGCTCTCAGATACTGTTGGTTTGACTCTTTGTTCTGGCCCCTTCTGAATAACAAGACACTTCAGATTTGTGGCGTGTCCAGCTCGCTTTCTCCTTGTGATCTCCCATTCACTTATCATCATTGGACTGACCCAATGCTTAATCACCTTGGCCTTGTTCTTCAGAGGCTGAACAATATCTTTGTGTACACTCCATTAGTTCCTTCTTTGTTTGGCAAACACTACGATCCTGGTTACTTTCAATATCATCGTCTTCTATTTACTTGACAGCTACTACACTTGCTGACTTTCCTTAATCAGTTATTGAAGGCTTCTTCTGATCAATTTGTGGAAGACTTCATCTTGAATGGCTTCCTAACTCAATCTGGATGCTGATTGGGTTGATGCTTAGATCTTCTGTTAGCTTGCATGCCATTCTTTGAGTGTTATCTGGTTTCCTTCAGGTGGGATGTTTCTTTGTAGTACCAACTAGAGGCTTTATTCCTTTGGATATTCTGGGAGTGCTCATTTGTTAAGAATTGTATTTGCTCTAAGATTTTACCTTGGCATTGTGAGCACATCCGTCGAAGTCTCAGTTCTACACACTACGATTCAGCTTCGGCTGTGTAGACACTGCGACTCCGAGATCAGATCTTAACACTCTACAATTTCTGTCAAATGAAAATTTTATTTGAGTTTGGATATTGTCTACGAGACAATATATGTATTAAAACTCACAGCGTATATTTTGTCATATTTTACACGACAATTATCGGTTGTATATGTGAGATCCCGAATTTTATGAAATAAAAGTATTCAATTTTTCTATTTTGGTAAATAGTTAAATTGATAAAAGTTTAAAGTTAAGAGTGATATTTGAAAATTTTGCAAAGTAAGCAAGTTGATATAAAATATTACGTTGTGTAGGAAATATTAGTTTGGTGGGAATATTCTTTTTGTTTGAGAATATTCAGATTACTACAGACAACTATTGGTGGAACCCATATATGTAAGTATTGTCGTAGTTAGAAAAACGGCGAAATTATCTTTTATAAAAACAACGCATTTAAAGTTTTATCGTTAAAGCTGTTGAACTACCCTAAGAGTAAAATTACGATGTCTGGCGCTGGTTGCGTAGTAGCACTACGGTATTGATTATTGATGCTTACATAAGAAGTCACTTCGATTATACATAATTATTACTTTCTACGATGAATTCTTTTATAATATCTCTCATATTATTGATTCAATTATTGTCACAATATCATCTGCATAATATTTATTATTATTAAATCAATAATTGAGACGACAAAGTTATTTATATTATTATTTGCAATATTGACGATGTCTAGAAAGTTCTGTCGAGAGGAGGTTTGGTCACCTAATTGTGCGCCAATAGGGAGAAATCCTTATCGGAAAGCCCCCTCTTTCTTGGAAATGATCTGGTTGTTAAATACTGTGAATTATAATATTAATGATGAATAAGTTCGTGTTGATTAAAGATGAAATTGATATTTTCATTGTGTTGGGATTTTTAGTGTTGGTGGAAATCGTCATCTATTCTGATAATAATTGATTTCTGGAAGTTATATTTGTAAGACCCCAACTTTTATGAATAAAGATTAATTTCTCTCGAATTATATTTTTGAATATTATGGTGTGGATATAAGATAATGTTATAGTTGTGGGTAATATTTACAAAGTAAGCAAGTGGTTATATAATATTCGATTGGTCGGGGAATATTCGTTTTAACAGGGAATATTCGTACGACAGCACAATCATTTGTGGACCCCACAACGGAAGTATTGTCGTAGTAAGAAAATGACAGAATTATCTTTTATAAAAATAACGGCGGAAGTGTTACCGTTAAAACTGTTGAACTACCCAGTAGTAAAAGTACAGCAATACGCGTGGTTACATTGTGACGCCCCCAAAATAGGTATACATCACCCATTCTGAGTTGTCAATACATGGTACAGAAACAACTACAACTTTATTATTACAACAGTAAAACTGTGAGTTTGAATACAAATATTATCTTCTAGACAATATCTATCTTTGAAATAAATCCTCATCACATTTATTGATACATTATTTTACAAAAATGGTGAGGACTACTAAACAACTCTCTCTAGAACCTTCATTCCATACCCAGACTCAGTACTTCGCTATATATTCTCGCCTCTGACGAGAAGAAAAATGGAACAAAAAGGAAAAGGGTGAGCTCGATAGCCCGATAAAGAATATTATGACTAAGATAATATACAACAAATTATCATTAGTCTTCAACAGGAAAAAAACTAATAGAATACAATAGACAACAAGTTTTTAAACCAATAATCGCAATGAAAATAATAATTCATTAGAAGAGTTAAGTAGAGAATGCAAACTACTATCTTCATGTATGAATTTAAAAGTTAAATCGTCTATCTTTTATCCTGTAACATCAATCAACATATATCTCGAATCAAATATTCATCTTTGCACTCACGGCCAAAGATATTCATCAGTTGGTCATGTTCATCTAAACACCTGTTCATCTTTGCACTACGGGCCAAAGATATTCATCAGAAATCATTCATCTTTGCACTACAGGCCAAAGATATTCAATAATATCATCATTTAAGACTGAGGATGATGAAAAATATTTTTAAAGAAACGAATCCAGTGAAACAAAATGACAAGAATTAAGGATTAAGGATTCGTACTTTGTTTTATCCACGTCCAAAAATACCTCAAAAATAATCATAGTGGTGTAAAATTCAAGAATGATCAAAACATGGATACAATCAAAGCTAGTATCCAGAATAGATATTTTGGACGAAAAGAAAATTTTCATTTTTCGATGAATAGTCTTAGTGATTCGTGAATAATGTCATTATCGTGAATAAAGTGCAGTATCACGTGAATAAGTAACTCTCGACACCAAAAGTTCCAAATTTGATAAAAATTTCGGATCAATATTTCAAAGATAATGATATTGAAGAAATAATATCATTACTGAAAAAATAATAATATCCTTACCTCGAAAGATCAAGATTACTTAAATTTGAAACACGGATATAGGCTATGACTTGAACTTGCACCGTATAGCAATACTCAAATTATACTCAAAATACTCACAAGAATACGCTCAATAATATAGAGAGAAAAACTTGAGGTTTTACGGTGTGGTTTTCAATTCTAACCTAAGCACCCTATTTATAGGAAAATGCTTAGAACACCAAAGCAGAAAATTTAATATAATAATAATATATATAATCAAATTTCCTACGCACACAAATCTGGTCCAAACTTCAGCCACACATGTGCCAAAAACAATAAAAACGTTTTTCTTAATAAAAATAATTAAAACTTCCAAAAATTAATTATTTCGGAGCTTTGAAACTTCAATAATTCATAATAAATAGCTCTTTTATCAGAAAAATTCGAAATTCGCGACTTTCCATAGGAAATTCCATTATCTACAACTTTGCAGAAGGAAGTTTTTCCAAATTCCAAACAAAAATTGACCGAAATCCATAAACGGGCGATTTTACAGGCTATAATCAAATTTCAGTCAATAAATGGGGTCCACCAACTGTTAGGTTTGTAATATTCTAGAACGCAATCAAATTGCAAAAAAAATGCAGAAACGTGGAAAATCAGAGTTTAAAAATTTTACAAACCATATACCCGGATCACCCTTTATGCACAATTATTAATTAAATGAAAAAGATGAATTATGAAATCATACCCTTGTAGAAACGAGCTTCCTCAGGTACGAGTTCACCTCCTCCTTTTTCGCGATCTCCTTGAATCTCCGGGTAGATTCCTTCCTTTGATCAATGTAAGCCACCCAAGTGTATGGCCTCTAGAGGTGATCCACCAAAGAAGAAGAATTTTCAAGAAGAATGGGTATTAGTTCAAACCTTAGTTTTTCCTATCTGTATAGAAAAAGAGCGTACTCTCCCAACCATTGAAAATATTACGTATGTTGTAAAAGTCAACAACCACATCACCCATAATAAGACTCCTCTTATTTATAGATGTGAGCAACCCACCTTAACAATTAAGGAATTGGGATTTATTTAATTAATTAAATTCTTTTAATTAATTAAGCTCCCTAATCTTATTAGGGATAATTAATTAAACTCCTTTAACTAATTTTCCTTCCTAATCCTATTAGGAATAAATGAGAGTACTTATATTAAATTAATTCCTAAACTCTTTTAGAAATTAAAATAATAATAATTGTAATAATATTAATAAGACTCCTCTTATTAATTTATATTTAATATTTCTAAAATATTAAATAATAAATATTAAGCTATTTAATTTATTCTATCACCATAGATTAAATTAAATATACATAACATATTATTACGATTATGCCATTAACTTCTTAAATAATTATTCTTCCTTTTATGGTGTGACCCTTTAGGTTCTCCATATTAAACCCTATTGTGAATAAATCAATTAGAACAATTCTAATCTTATTTAAATAAATAAATTAAACAATTAATTTATTAAATAAATAATATTTATTCTACAATAGGGATAAGCCTCCCTAGCGATCAACGACTTTCCAGATAATATAGATTTCAACATTAATCATTAAAGAACCTTTGAGTAAATAGTTACTGCATAATTCAATCCTTCCACCATATCTGATGTCCCAATTAAATATAAGACATGGAATTCATCATCAAGTCTTATTTTATTTAATTATATGTATTTCGATCCTTAAATGCACAACTCGAAATAATGCAAATTAGAAACTCCTTTCTAATTTCATTCTCGCCTTAACCAAGGACTACTGGGTTGTCATTTATCGAATCACATAGACATTTCTTCTTTTAATAGAAGTGGTTGATTCTTTATTGATCATACATTATCTCTATGTCCAACTTATTATACCCAAGCATACCCTTTGATATACCCTAAGGGTCTTAAGGAATAAGTCAAAGTATAACTCATCATACACAAGATACTATGATGATCTCAAGTCCAAGGATCACTTGTACTACTATCACTACAGAATTCCTATTGACAGCAAGTAAAACTCCATTAGGTATTCCTTAGCGAGCCACGCGTTCAATGAACTTATTCTCTAATAAGCACCTACATACTTGCTTTAGTGTCTCCACGAAATGATCATGAGATCAATCATCCTCATCCAATGAAAAGCAACGATGTACCAATCTATCCTGGATTCACTAATCCCCAATTTAGTAATCCAATGATTGGAAACTATTTTAGTTTTAAGCTTTCTAAGAATTTAGATCTCATTAGAATGATCATCATCATTATTCTAAAAGCATTGCTTAAAACTATGGGTTTATCACATATTATAAAAACAAACATCATGTAGATAATTAAAAGCCTTTAATAAATTAATACTTTTTATTAATAAATGAATAAGATTGTTACAAAGTATATGCTTTATCATCAAACATGATTGGCTTGTATGCATACTACTTTCAATCTCCCACTTGCACTAAAAAGCCAATCGTCATGGTATCTCATACTCTTCTTCTAAGAAAGTGACGATTATCCTGCTTTGTTGGATAAGCTTTAATTAATGGATATGTAATGTTTTTCATGAGAGTCCACTATCTCTATAGTGATTTCCCATCTTTCAATGATTCTAATAATCAAATGAAAGTGCCACAACACATGTTTAGATCCAAGATGAGACTTAGGAACTATTCTGGAGTTCTCAGTAATGAACTTTTAATCCAAACAATCAACTTGCAGACTTCATTTATAGCTATATACTTTGTCTTTATCGCTAAACCAACAACTCTTTCTTTGTTTGGAACCTTTCCAATTCAACGCACCAACTGTTCAAGATAACGCTTTACCTTAAAGTGGATTTTTCTCGTCATCTTGGTCTGTCTCGAAAACTTGAGTCCATAAGACCTCTAGTTTTAATTTAGACCCACCATGAATATGATCACATCCTTAGTTGGGTTAAGCACTTTAAGATGTTTTCACCGACTCATAGTGAACTTCTCCATAATATGACCGATCAACATCGTGTCTCGTACATTTCATTGCATACATGATTGTCACTCATGCGACCTCTCTTTTCAGGAGTCTGTGGGGACTATTAAGAGAGATACACTCCATAGCTCATCGACATGAGACATATCTTGGAGTTTGCCATGTTAAACGACTTTAGCATCAAATGAATATACGTTCCTTGGGTTAAGTCGAGCATCCTCTTGTATCTATCTATATAGATTTTATCCCCAATTAAGATACTCTTCCCAAACCATTCATGGAGGAATGTTTAGACAACTTTATCTTTACTGATTGTAGCATTGGCATGTTATTCCTTATTCGTAGTATATCAACATATAGTACTAGAAATGTCACGATGCTCCCACTGACCCTTTTGTACACACTAAAACTCTTACCTCATCGTATGTAACTCTGGATCATCATCTTCTATGATGTGTACCTCATCATCATCATCATCCATTATGAATCCATACCTCCTAGGTATCTTCAGTACTATTCCAGATTTACGATTCGGTTGTGGTACAATAGGTCTATCTACAGGTTCCTCTTATTTGACTTATAGTGTTTTGTGGTTCTTGAACTCTTCAAGATCTATTATCCTCCCACTAGCCCCCTTCAATAATAAACACATTTATCTTAGAAGCGCGTGTTTTCGTAATAAACACTTTTGCTAAGTAGAATTATAGAACATATACCCTAAACTTACTTTAGGATGTCCCACAAATCATACATGTCAAATCTTGTCCCAAGCTTATCCTTTGAAACCTTTTCACATAAGTTGGACAACCCCTTATCTTAACATACTTAAGATTAGGAATCCTCCCTGTCCATAACTTTTATGGAGTCTTGGGGCCTGGATTTTGAGGTTACCATTTTCGTAGATATCGCACCATTTCTAGGACATTATCCCGAAAGATATTGGAATGTCGGTAAAATCATTATGGACCGCACCATGTCCAACAAGGTACGATTTTTCATTCGGATACATCAATCAATTATTACGTGTCGGGATGTGTCCATTATGAGAAAACCATTTGAGATGATATAGAAACTTATCATGCACAAGTATTCCTTCCTTGATCCGATCAAAGAATCCTAATACTTTGCCAATTTGTTTCACTTTTGAATTCTTTGAACCTTTCAAATAATTCACACTTGTATTTCAACAAATACATACATTCAACTCTTTGAATGATCATCTCCTTTTCTTATACTAGTTTGTTCAATTTACAAAATAATTTTTCACGTAAGTCAAGTATACAAAATCCATTAAGTAATCTTTTATTTCTATACGAAACATTATTATTATAAATAGAACAACAATTGTTCTTAATTATAATACCAAAAATTTTATTGTCCAACAATAAAATGGAAATAATGTTTCTAACAAGAATTGGAATACAATAACAACTTATTGACTTAATAGATTTGCCCGTAGGCAGTGCTAAACTATAAGTTTCTATAGCTAATGCAGCAACCTTTGCTTCATTTTCCACACATAGGATTACTTATCTTTGTTTAACTTTCTACTTCTTTTTGGTCCCTTCATAAATCTATATTTATGATAACCAAAGTCGGTATCCAATACCCAAGTAGAACCTTGACTTAAAGAAAAAATTATTTTAAATCATGAACAAATTTGTATTTGTAACCAAAACTTCACTAAGCTTCTTTGGTTAGCCTCGTGAGATGCTTCTTGCGCCTTCTTTTCAAAGGTCCGGGCTTATTGCGGTGGAAGCAAACTCCTTTGCTATTTTATATCGCTTTTGTTCTTATTATCCTTTGTTTATGCCTTTCTATTTACCTTCTTTGAATCGTTCTTCTTTTCAAGAGATCCTTTGGCCCCTACCAAGAAGACTTGATCTTTCTTGGTTGAAAAGTTACTCTCACATTTTTCAATATGTTAAAAGCAAATCGTGAGGCCGATATCTAGCTTGTTCATATGAAAAATTCACAACAATTGTGAAAGGAGTCCGGAGTGAGTGCAAGATCAAATCTTGGCTCAACTCTCCATCCATGACAAAACCAATTGTCTAATTGATCAATCAAATTGATTATGTTAAGAAATTTTTGTCTGCATACTATAGTGTCATTGGCCATTCTAGATCGAAAGAGCTCCTTAGATATCCGATATCTATCGGTCCCCACTTTCCTCACCATCAACTACTTGATGTGCGGGAATATAGTAGGAGCATCCATAGTTTCATGCTAACGCCAAGCTCGTTACTCATGGATGCGAGCATGATGCATTGAGCCAATCGTGCATCATCTTGCCACTTTCTAAAAGTAGCAATGTCTTCCTCGGAGGCATTATTCGCAACCATTGCGAGGATAGGCGATATTAAGGACATAAGATAACTTTTCAAACCATGAGAACTATTCTCAAATTCCTTAACCAATCCGCTTAATTGATTCAAGTTAATTTAGCATCTAATATGCTTCGCAGTGATAGTAATTTTAGACATTGTAAAATTACGTAAATGAATTTGTAATTAACAACATTTTAACATACATTCTTTTATTAATTACCAAAATAAATTAGGTCTTGTTTTAAATTGGTATCTCCCACTATTTTCTTCAAACTATATTACCCTCACTTATATAGTTCGGCAAAATCTAATTAAAGATTTGCTAAGTGAGAATAAGGATCTCATTTCAAATGTATATAGCCTTGTGGTGACACAACAAACTATATATAAATAAATAGGTAGACAACTTTTGTCAATTACATCAACTATGCAACTCCTTTTATTTTGCCTCTTAGATTATTTTGATCAGTGGTGGCACATCCGAATCAAAATTATCCAAGTTAAGTCCTACCTAGCACTCCATATATTCAAAAAGAAAATATCATCCTTGTGGTGACACACAAAACAATATTGTTCAATTTTCTTTATAAGCATCAAATGTGATAAATTAACATCTTAAATACTTAATACTTGCCTTGTGGTGACACAACAAACTCATATTAAATATTTAATACTCTATTAATTTTATCATGCTGAAAGCGACGTTCGATATTCCAAATATCTTTGAACGCTTAGGACTTAATATAAAAATTGAGGGTTTGTTATTAATTTGTCTCATCTTTTTAAGCGCATTTACATATATATATATATAAAATACGAGTCATATTAATGAACATGCGAAGCATGTTTGCATAATATATAATATATATAGTATAAGCATGCACATATAGAATACTATATTCTACTCGGATTGATTATGGACTTTTATTCTAGTTTGGTTCACTAGAGCCACCAAGTGAACCAAAAGGTCAAACCCCCAGGGTGCAAGAAATAATATTTAAATATAACTATTACATTTAAACCCGGGCTCCATTACAAACGGGTCTTCAAGCTCCTTGCTCCTTGATCTCCAATTCTTTAAAATAATTCTAATTATTCCTATTACAAAACTATTTTAAAAAATAGAAACCTTGATCGCATCGAGGGAAATACATAGGAGGAGATAGAATTTACATTAAGAAAAAATTAGAGAAGACGAGTGCATGCAGACCCCATTTAATAAAACCCATACATTCATGCATCCAACTAAAATAAAATCCAATCATATTGGTCAATAGTCCATAATCAATCCCATTTATTATCATACACATCATCATATGCATCAATAAATAACATTCATCTTATGAATAATAAATATTTAATATATATATTGATATCATTTAATGGGCAAATTTAGTTAGTATAAAATCTAATTTTGAATCAAAATAAACTCCTTTATTTTAATCCAAATTTAAATCAAAATAAAACTATTTTATTTTAATTTATCCAATTTTGAATAAAATAAACTATTTTATTTTAATCAAAATTTTAATCAAAATAAACTCCTTTATTTTAATTAATTATGGAATCCAATTCCATATATATATATATATAAAATTATTAAAGGAAACACGGATTATCTTTCCTATTCACAAATAAACTCCTTTATTTTGAATAATATGAAATCTTATTTCATATTTAAATAAACTCCTTTATTTAAGGAAACACTTGATTTTCTTTCCCTATTCACAAATAAACTCCTTTATTTTGAATAATATGAAATCTTATTTCATATCTAAATAAACTTCTTTATTTAAGAAAAGATCAATTTCAACTCCAATTAGTTATCATGGAATCCAATTCCAACTCTAATTAGTTAGCATGAAATTCTAATTTTAAAATTAAAATAAACTTTTTATTTTAATATTAAAATAAACTTTATTTTAATTATAAAATAATTAAGGATAATATATATATATATATATATATATATATCTTATCAAGTTATATATCATATATATAAATTCTAATATATATATATATCATAATCTCGTAAATCGTGCCCACGTTATTAATCCTCCTTGCAATCCTAAGTTAATGCATTATAGAAATCCGGTGAGTCGAAAATTATGGGAGCAAAAAAGTCTAGCATGATTGCTTTAGTTATTATTATATTATATATAATATATATAATAAACAATTAATAATCTGTGGTCCTTGATTTAATTATCACGTAATTTAAAAAAAAACAGTTTCGTGTTTTATTTATTCATTTTTTTATATATATTAAATAAATTTTATACAATAAAATTATACCCAAAAAAATTGTTCTAAACACATATCAATATACATATCAAATTTAAAACAATTAATAATTCGCATAAAGGTTTGGCTCTGATGCCACTGCTAGGTTTGTAGTATTCTAGAACGCAATCAAATTGCAAAAATAATGTGGAAACGTGGAAAATCAGAGTTTAAAAATCTTACAAACCATATACCCGGATCACCCTTTATGCACAATTATTAATTAAACGAAAAAGATGAATTATGAAATCATACCCTTGTAGAAACGAGCTTCCTCAGGTACGAGTTCACCTCCTCCTTTTTCGCGATCTCCTTGAATCTCCGGGTAGATTCCTTCCTTTGATCAATGTAAGCCACCCAAGTGTATGGCCTCTAGAGGTGATCCACCAAAGAAGAAGAATTTTCAAGAAGAATGGGTATTGGCTCAAACCCTAGTTTTTCCTATCTGTATAGAAAAAGAGCGTACTCTCCCAACTATTGGAAATATTACGTATGTTGTAAAAGTCAACAACCACATCACCCATAATAAGACTCCTCTTATTTATAGATGTGAGCAACCCACCTTAACAATTAAGGAATTGAGATTTATTTAATTAATTAAATTCTTTTAATTAATTAAGCTCCCTAATCTTATTAGGGATAATTAATTAAACTCCTTTAACTAATTTTCCTTATTAATCCTATTAGGAATAAATGAGAGTACTTATATTAAATTAATTCCTAAACTCTTTTAGAAATTAAAATAATAATAATTGTAATAATATTAATAAGACTCCTCTTATTAATTTATATTTAATATTTCTAAAATATTAAATAATAAATATTAAGCTATTTAATTTATATTATCACCATAGATTAAATTAAATATACATAACATATTATTACGATTATGCCATTAACTTCTTAAATAATTATTCTTCCTTTTATGGTGTGACCCTTTAGGTTCTCCATATTAAACCTAGTTGTGAATAAATCAATTAGAACAATTCTAATCTTATTTAAATAAATAAATTAAACAATTAATTAATTTAAATAAATAATATTTATTCTACAATAGGGATAAGCCTCCTAGCGATCAACGACTTTCCGGATAATATAGATTTCAACATTAATCATAAAAGAACCTTTGAGTAAATAGTTACCGCATAATTCAATCCTTCCACCATACAATGTCCCAATTAAATATAAGACATGGAATTATTGTCGAGTCTTATTTTCTTTAATTATATGTATTTCGATCCTTAAATGCACAACTCCAAATAATGCAAATTAGAAACTCCTTACTAATTTCATTCTCGCCAACCAAGGACTCTTTGGGTTGTCATTTATCGAATCACATAGGACATTTCTCTTCTTTTATTAAGTAGTAGATTCTTTATTGATCACATATTATCTCCATGTACAACTTGTTATACCCAAGCATACCCTTTGATATACCCTAAGGGTCTTAAGGAATAAGTCAAAGTATAACTCATCATACACAAGATACTATGATGATCTCAAGTCCAAGGATCACTTGACTACTATCACTACAGAAATTCCTATTGACAGCAAGTAAAACTCCATTAGGTATTCCTTAGCGAGCCAATGCTCAATGAACTTATTCTCTAATAAGCACCTACATACTTGCTTTAGTGTCTCCACGAAATGATCATGAGATCAATCATCCTCATCCAATGAGCAAGCTTAAACGTATGTACCAATCTATCCTGGATTCACTAATCCCCAATTTAGTAATCCAATGATTGGGAACTATTTTAGTTTTAAGCTTTCTAAGAATTTAGATCTCATTAGAATGATCATCATCATTATTCTAAAAGCATTGCTTAAAACTATGGGTTTATCACATATTATAAAAACAATCATCATGTAGATAATTAAAAGCCTTTAATAAATTAATACTTTTATTAATAAATGAATAAGATTGTTACAAAGTATATGCTTTATCATCAAACATGATTGGCTTGTGTGCATACTACTTTCACCAACATGTTTAATATGTTTTAAACATTTATTGCAACAAAAATAATCTTTCTCCTCGTATACTCATATATCCCACATTCGTTGTAAAAATATCACCATTATTATATTATTAAAATATAATAATATATTTAAATGAATTATTTTATTAGAAAAAGATAAATTTTCAATTTTCAACAATTGTCACATTAAAATTTTCTCCATCTATATCCACATAAAATCAATATTTTCCTCATCATATGAATCAATAATTAATTATTCACAAATAATATTACGAGAATCACAATATTGACAACCAGCGGTTCCCGAGAAAGAGGGGCTTTCCAATAAGGATCTCTCTACTTGGCGCCGATTAGGTGACCAAACCTCTCCTTGGACGTGAACTTTCTAGACATTGCCAATAATGTTATCCAATAATATTATTTAGATAATATGAATTATTGTTCGATAATGGAAAATCTTGTGAAATGACAATTATTGAAACAACAACAATATAAAATATCAACGCAAAGAATTATTAAATCAATAAAATCTTGAGCGATAATTACATAACCATTATTGAGTAGTGTCTTCTTACGTAAGAATCAATAATTGGTGCAATACTGGTGTCTTCTTGTGTTTTAACCAATTTAGTATTTTAACGATTATTAATCGTAATAACTACGCCGTTATTTTTAAACCACTTATATTTGTCGTTTTCTTCATCCAATCGCTTTTCGTTATGGGGCCCACAAAATACTGCGCCGTCGTACGAATATTCCCCGACAGCAAGAATATTCCACGACCAAACGAATATTCCCCGACAACAATGAATATTTTATAACCACTTGCTTATTTTAAAATATTTGCGTATTTTACCCATAACTATTCACATTAATCAAATCAACCCTTACTATTTCAAAATAATAAATAGAGAAAATTAAATTTCATTAATAATAAGTTGGGGTCTTACAACCTCCCCTCCTTATGAAATTTCGTCCTCGAAATTAACGTACGTACCTGGTGTTTCGAAAAGGTGAGGATACCTCGCTTTCATTTCCGTTTCCAATTCCCAGGTCATTTCCTCTATAGCATGATTCCTCCACAAAACTTTAACTTGTGGTATGACCTTTGCGCGTAGGGACATGCTCCTTCATATCCAAGATCTTGGCGGTACCTCCTCATACGTTAAGTCTTGGCTATCTCGTCCGGTTCTAACTCTATAACGTGGTTGGTCTTTCACATATTTACTGAAATGCGGATATATGAAACACATTATGAACACGAGACATACTCGGAGTAACGCGAGTCTATAGGCTACATTTCCTACTCGATCAAAAATTTGAAATGGACCAATAAATCGTGGATTGAGCTTTCCTCTCTTTCCAAATCTTGTAACTCCTTCCATGGAGCAACTCATGACACAATACATGATCCCCTATACTAAATTCCACGTCCTTTCGATGAAGATCCGCATAACTCTTTTGTCGATCTTGTCTTGGTTGTATCGTTGTCGAATCATTTGGATCTTTTCGGTGAGTCATATGTACTTAACTCCGGGTCCCAACAATGTTGCTTCACCCACCTCATCCCAACATATTGGAGAGCGACACTTTTCGTCCATATAATGCTTCAAATGGAGCCACACCTATACTTGCGATAATCTTGTTGTTGTAGGAGAATTCCACCAATGGTAAATACTTATCCCAACCGCCTTGAAAGTCTAGGACACAAAGTCTTAATAGATCTTCAAGAGTTTGAATAGTCTCTCTCGATTGTCCGTCTGGTTTGAGGATGGTATGCTTGAATCAATCGTAAATTCGTGCCCATAGCTTTTTGCAAGCTAACCCAAAATCTTGAAGTGAATCTTGGGTCACGATCCAAACTATGGATACTGCATGGCATGTAACCTCACAATCTCATTTACATATATACTAGCAAGACGTTCAAGAGAATAAGTCTCCCGTATCGGCAAGAAATGAGCAGACTTGGTTAATCTATCAACAATAACCCAAATAGCATTGATGCCTTGAGAAATCGTAGGAAGACCCATAACGAAATCCATGGTAATGTATTCCCACTTCCATTTTGGAATCTCAAGTGGTTGCAACGGACCCTTAGGTACTAGATGCTCCGCCTTTACACGTTGACAAGTTAAACACATTGAGATAAACTTTGCAATCTCTCTCTTCATATTGTTCCACCAAAATGTATGTCGAAGATCACGATACATTTTAGTACTTCCAGGATGGATTGCAAATGGTGTATTGTGTGCCTCCATCATAATCTTGTACTTCAAATAAGAGTCGTTAGGGACACAAAGTCTAGAGTGGACTCAAAGTATTCCTTCTTCATCAATTCTCGCTTGAATAGCTCCTTCTTGTACTTTCTTCTTCATACGCATCATTTCAAGATTGGGTGGCTTGAGCAACCTTAACTTTTTCAATTAAAGTTGGCTCTGTCGTATACTTGACATCATCGCACTCATTCCGCATATGATCTTCTACTCAACGCGTCGCCTACCACGTTCGTTTTCGGGATGGTATTGAATAGTGTGGTCGTAGTCTTTCAATAGCTCGAGCCAACGTCATTGCGCGTGTTGAGTTCTTTTTGAGTGAAGAAATATTTAAGGCTTTTATGGTGCGAATATATCTCCACTTTCTCCCCATATAGATAGTGCCTCCATATCTTTAGCGCTTGAAACGATTGCTTGCTAACTCTAGATCATGAGTAGGATAATTCCTCTCATACTCTTTAAGTTGTCATGAGGCATAGGCTATGACTTTCCCACGTTGCATGAGAACACATCCTAACCCTTTGCACGAAGCATCGCTATAGATAACAAATCTATCAAGACCGGATGGTATTGTTAGAGCAGTGCGAAATAAGTCTCCTCTTAATCTCTTGGAAACTCTTCTCGCATTCTTCGCTCCAAACGAATTTTGTATCCTTCCGAGTTAAATTTGAGTTAATGGAGTAGCGATTAGAAAACCCTTCCACGAATCTCCGATAATAACCAACTAGACCCGAAAACGTGACTTGGTTGACATGACTTCGGTTGCTCCCAACTTTGTATTGCTTCAATCTTCGCCGGGTCCACGGATACTCCATGTTTTGACACCACGTGCCCAAGAAATGCTACTTCCTCAAGCCAGAACTCGCATTTCATCAATTTGGCATATAGTTTGTTTTCACGAAGCCTTTGGAGTACCAAATTTCAAATGGTGCTCATGATCTTCACGACTTTTAGAATATATGAGGATGTCATCAATAAAGACAACAACAAAAGCGATCCAAATATTCCTTGAATACTTTCGGTTCATCATATCCATGAAAGCGCATGAGCATTAGTCGGTCAGAAAGACATGACTAAGAATTCATAATGCCCGTCTGGGAGTTCTAAAGGTAGTCTTTGGAATATCCTCGGTTCTAATCTTGATTGATGATATCCGAGCGAAGATCGATTTTTTGAAAAGAATTGTGCCCTTGCAATCGGGTCAAACAAGTCATCAATACGAGGTAGAGGATACCTATTCTTGATGGTGACATGGTTCAATTCCGATAGTCAATACAAAAAGTCGCATACTCCGTCTTTTCTTCTTTACTTAATAAAACAGGAGCACCCCAAGGAGATGTACTGGGGCGAATGAAACCGATGTCCAACAATTCCTCATAGTTGGACCTTTAACTCCCAAGTTCAATAGGAGCCATTCGATATGGGGTTTTAGAAATGGGCTTTGTATGCGGTTTCAAGATCAATAAAGAATTCAACTTCACGTTACGGGGGTAGGCCAGGAAGTTTTTCAGAAATCGTCGGAAAGTCGATAACAACAGAATATTATTCAAATTTGACGTGTCTTTATTCAAATCCATAAGCATGGGCTAAGAAAGCTTGACATCCGTTTTTCAATAAGCGAATAGCTTTATGATTAGATATGATGATGATTGATTTTAATGGTTTAGTTGCTTGAATTAATAAACGGTTGGTTAGGAATATGAAAACTAACAACCTTATGAAAACAATCAATTTTGGCATGATGAGTAGTTAACCAATCAATCCCTAAAATCACATCAAAAGCAAGTATCTTTAAAGAGATAAGTTCAACGGTAAGGTGATGGTGCCAACTTGAATCAAACAAGATTTATAAGCGATGGATGTGATGAAAGTTTCTCTAACGGAGTTTCCACGGATAGGTCAAAGTCTAATTTCTCGAGTCAAGTTTAAGCGTTGAGCACAAGCGGGAGAGATAAATGAATGGGTATGCACCTAGGTATCAAGTAAGGTATAAACTTCGCAAGAATTTATAAATAGCTTACCCGTGATCACCTCGTTTGGGTTCTCGCATTTTGACCGATCACAACAAACGCTCTTCCCGGAACCGTTGACTTTGACTTTTACGGGGACGATCTTTTGAGTCACCGTCCCATTGAACTAGGTTTATTACTGTATAATCTCGGCGATATGTCCTTCCTTTCCACAATTATAGCATACCTTGAATGTTGTGGACAGTTTGGATGATATGTCCCTCTTTCCTGCATTTATAGCATATGACCAGGTGGTCGTTCTCCTCCACCAGAACTAGTTCTTCTTTGATCGCTGTCGTCTTCACATGGTCGTTGTTAAATCTCCTCTTTTAAAATCTCCTCTGAATCGCTTCTTCTATTTTCATGGCCATGATTACCACCAGTGGTTACCATTTTTGTCCGTCTTTTCTTTCTCTCCATTTGGTTATCATTATTACATTGATACTATCTCTGATGCGATCCTCGGTTATGGTCCCTCGGTTGAACATACTCGTTATCTCGCTTTCTAACAATTGAGCCCTGTTAACAACATCCGAATAGAGAAAATTTATGAGAAATGAGATATTGTCGTATCTTAGGGTTTCAAACCTCTAAGAAACATCCGCGTCATACGTTCCTCATTCTCCACCAAATGAGGTCTGAACTGGATAACTCTGCAAACTTTGCCTCGTCTTTGAGACACCGTCATGTTGTTTTGTTCTAATATGATGAACTCCACTTCCTTCATATATTGAACACTTTCGTGAAAAGTATTTGTCATTAAATAGTTTCTGAAATGTCTCTCAAGACATGCTTTGAGTCTTGGCCGGATGGAGTACGCTTCACGAGACTCCCACGATGATATGCCTTTCGCCATGGAACATAAAGGTGGCGAATGGAACCTTTTATTCTCCGTGCATCCCAAGACATCGAATATCTTAGTAATTTGCTTGACCCATGTTTTTCCATGATCGGATCTGGCTTTCCCTTAAATTCTCGTGGTCCCAACTCTTTGAATCGCTTGGTGTGACAACCCGTGAATTGCTATAATTTCCTTACATATTTTGAACACAAGTCTTCCTCGTCTGCGATTTTGCATGAATCGCAAAAACTTCTAAACATCCCCTCGTTCATCATCGCTTTCCGGTGGTGTTGTTCACAGGAGGAACATTGCCCGACTGTTGCCGTTCTCCTCGTTGGTGAGTACAAAGGCGTCTCCACGATCTCATTTCCATTGTTAATATTCTCGATTCGACATTCTCAAATACTGTCATAAAACAAGGGTTAATTAAGGAAATCAATATATCACATAATATCCTTATATACTGACCAATTAACAAATAAGCTTAGGTAGGACACACTAGCGAAGGATTTACTCGTCTCTCCCCTCCTAGTTCTATTCCCCGATCTCCGCCAGAGATCATATCCTAAGCTCTGATACCAACTGTGACGCCCCCAAAATAGGTATACATCACCCATTCTGAGTTGTCAATACATGGTACAAAAACAACTACAACTTTATTATTACAACAAGAAAAAGCGTGAGTTTGAATACAAATATTATCTTACAGACAATATCTATACTCTCAATAAATACTCATCACATTTATTGATACATTATTTTACAAAAATAGTGAGGACTACTAAACAACTCTCTAGAACCTTCATTCCATACCCCGACTAGGTACTCGGTATATTCTCGCCTCCCGAGAAGAAAAAAATGGAACAAAAAGGAAAAGGGTGAGCTCGACTAGCCCAATAAAGAATATTATGACTAAGATAATATACAATAAATTATCATTAGTCTTCAACGAGGAAAAAACTAATAGAATACAATAGACAACAAGTTTTTAAACCAATAATCGCGATGGAAATAATAATTCATTAGAAGAGTTAAGTAGAGAATGCAAACTACTATCTTACATGTATGAATTTAAAAGTTAAATCGTCTACCTTTTATCCTATAACATCAATCAACATACATACTGGAATCAAATATTCATCTTTGCACCTGCTGCGAAGCGAAGATATTCATCGATTAGTCATGTTCATCTAAACACTGTTCATCTTTGCACTACTGGGCTAAAGATATTCATCGAAATCATTCATCTTTGCACTCTGAGGCCAAAGATATTCAATAATATCATCATTTAAGGCCGAGGATGATGAAAATATTTTTAAAGAAACGAATCCAAAGAAACAAAATGACAAGGATTAAGGATTAAGGATTAAGGATTAGTACTTTGTTTTATCCACGTCCAAAAATACCTCAAAAATAATCATAGTGGTGTAAAATTCAAGAATGATCAAAACATGGATATAATCAAAGCTAGTATCCGAATAGATATTTTGACGAAAAGAAAATTTTTCATTTTTCGACGAATAGTCTTAGTATTAAGTGAATAGTTAGTGTCGTATCACGTGAATAGTGCCATATCGTGAATAGTAACTCTCAGCACACCAAAAGTTCCAAATTTGATAAAAACTTCAGATCAATATTTCAAAGATAATGATATTGAAGAAATAATATCATTACTGAAAAAAAATAATATCCCCTTACCTCGAAAGATCGAGTACTTACATTTGAAACACCTGGATATAAAGCTATGACTTGAACTTGCACCGTATAGCGATACTCAAATTATACTCAAAATACTCACAAGAATACGCTCGATAATATAGAGAGAAAACTTGGGTTTACGGTGTGGTTTTCAATTCTAACCTAAGCACCTATTTATAGGAAAATGCTTAGAACACGAACAAAAAATTTAATATAATAATAATATATATAATCAAATTTCCTACGCACACAAATCTGGTCCAAACTTCATACACATGTGCCAAAAACAATAAAAACTTTTTCTTAATAAAAATAATTAAAACTTCCAAAAATCAATTATTTGAAGCTTGAACTTCAATAATTCATAATAAATAGCTCTTTTATCGGAAAATTGAAACACACGACTTTCCATAGGAAATTCCATTATCTACAACTTTGCAAAAGGAAGGTTTTCCAAATTCCAAAATGTAAATTGGTGAAATCCACAAACTAGCGATTTTACGGTGCTATAATCAAATTTCGATAAATAAATGGCGTCCAATGAGGCATGTTTAACATGTTTTAAACATTTATTGCAACAAAAATACTCTTCCTCCTCGTATACTCATATATCCCACATTTGTTGTAAAAATATCACCATTATTATATTATTAAAATATAATAATATATTTAAATGAATTATTTTATCGAAAAAAGATAAAATTTCAATTTTCAACAATTGTCACATTAAAATTTTCTCCATCTATATCCACATAAAATCAATATTTTTCTCATCATATGAATCAATAATTAATTATTCACAAATAATATTACGAGAATCACAATATTGACAACCGAGGCGGTTCCTGGAAAGAGGGGCTTTCGATAAAATTTCTCCTTCTTGGCGCATGATTAGGTGACCAAACCTCTCCTTAGACGTAACTTTCTAGACATTGCCAATAATGTTATCCAATAATATTATTCAGATAATATGAATTATTATAAGATAATGGAAAATCTTGTGTAATGACAATTATTGAAACAACGACAATATAAAATATCAACGCAAAGAATTATTAAATCAATAAAATCTTTGAGCGATAATTATCGTAACCATTATTGAGTAGTGTCTTCTTCTTACGTAAGAATCAATAATTGGTGCAATCTTTGTGTCTTCTTGTGTTTTAACCACCGTATATTTTAACGATTATTAATGGTAACAACTACTGTAGTTATTTTTAAACCACTTATATTTGTCGTTTTCTTCATCCAATCGCTTTCCGTTATGGGGCCCACAAAATCTTTATCTTGGCAAAAATCGTGCGAATATTTCCGACAAGAAAAAATATTCCACGACCAAACGAATATTCTCCGACAACAATGAATATTTTATAACCACTTGCTTATTTTGAAATATTTGCGTATTTTACCCATAACTATTCACATTAATCAAATCAACCCTTACTATTTCAAAATAATAAATAGAGAAAATTAAATTCCATTAATAATAAGTTGGGGTCTTACATGCATAGTAGCACACGGTATTGGTTATTGATGCTTACGTGAGAAGTCACTCAGTTATACTCAATTATTGCTACAGTAATTGCTGCATTATATCTCTCATATTATTGATTCGATTATTGTCACAGTATCATCTGCATAATATGATATATTATTAAATCAATAATTGAGACGACAAAGTTATTCATATTATTAAATTACAATATTTATAATGTCTAGAAGTTCTGTCAAAGAGAGGTTTGGTCACCTAATTGCGGCGCCTATAGGAGAAATCCTTATTGGAAAGCCCCTCTTTCTCGGAGCGACACGGTTGTTAAATATTGTGAGTTATAATATTAATGATGAATAAGTTCGTGTTGATTAAAGATAAAATTGATAGTTGCATTGTGTTGGAATTATTTGTGTTAGTGGAAATCGACATTTATTTTGATAATAATTTATGTCTGGAGGTTATATTGTTTAATCGGGTATTCGGTGCACTTTTTCGTGTCGGAGTACTATTCACAAGTTACTAATCATGAGTTACTATTCACGAGTTACTATTCACGGGTTGCTATTCACCCGAAAAATATATTTCTTTTCAGTCCAAATCATTTTTGGGTACAATATTATTCCATGAGGAGATATGCTAATTTTTTAGACCGTTGGTTTAAGTTATAATAATGAATCAATATGGACCGCTGGTGGAAAGTTATAATAGTGAATCAATATGGACCGCTGGTGGAAAGTTATAATAGTGAAGCAATATGGATCAATGGTTTAACGTTTTAATAAATCAAAATCGGTATGGATAGTTGCTTTTTAAGTTTTAATAGTAAATCAATATGGATCGTCCATTTAAAAGTAAATCAATCTGGACCATTCATGAATTAGTTACTATTCAGTCCATTCTCCTATAAATAGAAGCTCATTCCTTCAATATTCCTTCAATATCGGTAACCGCACGTTACCTATCGATCTTATTTCTTTGAAAATACTTGCATTTGATATGATTTTAGGGATTGATTGGTTAACTACTCATCATGCTAAAATCGATTGTTTTCGTTAGGTTGTTAGCTTTCATATTCCTAACTAACCTATTATGCGAATTCAAGCAACCAAACCATTAAAATTCATCACTATCATCTCAAGCCATAAAGTTATTCGTTTATTGAAAAACGGATGTCAAGCTTTCTTAGCTCATGTCACGGATCTAAACAAAAATACGTCAGTTTTGAAATATATTTCTATTGTTAATGAATTTCCTGACGTATTCCCTGAAGAACTTCCTGGCCTACCTCCAGAGCGTGAAATTGAATTTTGTATCGACCTTGAATCCGGTACAAAACCCATTTCCAAAGCCCCATATCGAATGGCTCCTATTGAACTTCAAGAGTTAAAAACCCAACTACAGGAATTGTTAGACATAGGTTTCATTCGTCCTAGTACGTCTCCTTGGGGTGCTTCGTTTCTATTCGCGAAGAAGAAAGATGGAAGTATGCGACTTTGTATTGATTATCGGGAGTTGAATCATGTCACCATCAAAAATAGGTACCTGTTACCTCGTATTGATGATCTGTTTGACCAGTTGCAAGGCGCCAAATTCTTTTCAAAGATTGATCTTCGTTCCGGATATAACCAATTGAAGATTAGAACCTATGACATTCCAAAGACGGCTTTCAGAACTCATTACGGGCATTATGAATTCCTAGTCATGTCTTTTGGATTGACTAATGCTCCTGCTGCCTTCATGGACATGATGAACCAAGTATTCAAGGAATATTTGGATCACTTTGTGGTCGTCTTTATTGATGACATCCTCATATACTCAAAACCCGTGAAGAAGACCATGAAAGCAACACTTGAGGCGATATTTCAAAAGCTTCGTGAAAATAAGTTATATGCCAAGTTGAAGAAATGTGAGTTCTGGCTTGAAGAAGTTTCATTCCTTGGGCACGTGATATCAAATCATGGAATATCTATTGACCCGGCAAAGATTGAAGCAATTCAAAGTGGGGAGCAACCTAATTCGATGACCAAAATCGTAGCTTTCTCGAACATTTGGTTATTATCGGAGATTAAGTGAAGGTTTTCTCGAATCGCTACTCCATTAACGCAGCTGACTCGAAAAGATACAAAATTTGGTTGGAGCGAGGAATGTGAGAAGATTTTTCAAGAACTCAAAAGTAGACTCATTTCAAGACTGTTACGTGATACCATCATCACGGAGGGATTTGTCATTTCTGATGCTTCTTGAGGAAAGGGTTAGGATGTGTTCTCATGCAACATGGGAAAGTCATAGCCTATGCTTCACGAAAACTCAAAGAATATGAGAGGAATTATCCTACTCATGATCTAGAGTTGGCCGTTGTTGTTTTTGCGCTTAAGATTTGGAGGCATTACCTATATGGAGAGAAGGTGGAGATTTATATGGATCATAAAAACCTCAAATATTTCTTCACTCAGAAGGAACTCAACATACGGCAACGACGTTGGCTTGAGCTGTTGAAAGATTATGATCATACCATCGAATACCATCACGGAAAAGAGCGTAACGTAGTAGTGACTCATTGAGTAGAAGATCATATCTTGGATGCGAGTGCGATATTGTCAACGATGAGGCCCATTTTGTGTGACACTGCAAAGGATGAAGATAGAGTTAAAGACTCCGGGGACCCATGTGATGATGGCGAATATCTGAGTAGAACCGACTTTAATCAATAAAGTTAAAAGGCGCTCGAGCTACGGACACGGGCCGATGCGTATGAAGAAGAAAGTGGAAGAAGGTCTATTTAAAAGCAAGAATCGATGAAGAAGGAATACTTTGAGTCAACTCCAGACTTTGTGATCCTAACAATTCTGACCTAAAGTATAAAATCATGATGGAGGTGCATAACACACCGTTTGCAATCCATCTTGGGAGTACAAAAATGTATCGTGATCTTCGTCAAACATTTTGGTGGAACAATATGAAGAGAGAGATAACGTTGTTTATCTCAAGGTGTCTAACTTGTCAACGAGTCAAGGCGGGGCATCAAGTGCCAAAAGGACCATTGCAACCACTTGGAATTTCAGAATGGAAGTGGGAGCACATTACCATGGATTTCGTTACTGGTCTTCCCAAGGTTTCTCAAGGCATAGATGTGATTTGGGTCATTGTTGATAGATTGACCAAGTCTGCTCATTTTCTATCGATACGAGAAACTTATACACTTGAACGTCTTGCTAGTATGTATATAAATGAGATTGTAAGATTGCATGATATGCCAGTATCCATAGTTTCTGATCGAGACCCAAGATTCACTTCAAGATTTTGGGTTACTTTGCAAAAAGCTATGGGCACGAATTTACGATTTAGTTCGGCATATCATCCTCAAATGGATGGATAGACGGAAAGGACTATTTAAACTCTTGAAGATTTATTAAGACTCTGTGTCCTTGACTTTAAGGGAAGTTGGGACAAGTTCTTACCATTGGTGGAGTTTTCCTACAACAATAGTTATCAAACAAGTATTAGCATGGCTTCATTCAAGGCGTTGTATGGAAGAAAGTGTCGTTCTCCAGTATGCTGGGATGAGGTGGGTGAAGCAACGTTGTTGGGACCGGATTTGGTACATATGACTACGGAAAAGATTCAAATGATCCGACAATGTATAAAAATCTCACAAGATCGACAAAAGAGTTATGTTGATCTTCATCGAAAAGACATGGAATTCGATATTGGAGATCATGTGTTGTTACGTGTTGCTCCATGGAAAGGAGTTACAAGATTTGGAAAGAGAGGAAAGCTCAATTCTCGATTCATTGGCCCATTTATAATCCTCGAACGGGTAGGAACTATGGCCTATAGACTCGCCTTACCGCCAAGTAAGTCTCGTGTTCATAATATTTTTCACATATCTATGTTACGTAAATATGTGAAGGACCCGACCACATTATTGAATTAGAACCAGACAATTTAGAGGAAGATTTAACGTATGAAGAGTTACCTGTTAAAATCTTGGATAAGAAAGATCATATTCTACGCTTCAAGATTATACCTCAAGTCAAAGTTTTGTGGAGAAACCACGATGTGGAAGAAATGACCTGGGAGTTAGAATCTGAGATGAAGTCAAGATATCCTCACCTCTTCTTGATATATCAGTCGCACCCTAATTTTGAGGACGAAATTTCATAAGAAGGGGAGGTTGTAAGACCCCAACTTTTATGAATAAAGATTAATTTCTCTCGAATTATATTTTTGAATATTATGGTGTGGATATAAGATAATGTTATAGTTGTGGGTAATATTTAAAAAGTAAGCAAGTGGTTATATAATATTAGATTGGTGGGGAATATTCATTTTAACGAGGAATATTAAATGCGACGGCACAATCATTAGTGGACCCCACAACGAAATTATTATCATAGAAAGAAAAGCGGCGAAATTATCTTTTTATAAATATAAGGCGGAAGTGTTACCAATTAAAAGCTGTTGAACTACCCAAAGTAGTAAAAAATGCGATGTCTGGCGTGGTTGCATAATAGCACCACGGTATTGGTTATTGATGCTTACGTGAGAAGTCACTCAGTTATACTCAATTATTGCTACAGTAATTGCTGCATCATATCTCTCATATTATTGATTCGATTATTATCATAGTATCATCTGCATAATATGATATATTATTAAATCAATAATTGAGACGACAAAGTTATTCATATTATTAAATTGCAATATTTACAATGTCTAGAAGTTCTATCGAGGAGAGTTTGGTCACCTAATTGCGGCATGATAGGGAGAAATCCTTATTGGAAAGCCCCTCTTTCACAGGAGCGACACAGTTGTTAAATATTGTGAGTTATAATATTAATGATGAATAAGTTCGGGTTGATTAAAGATGAAATTGATAGTTCCATTATGTTGGAATTATTTGTGTTAGTGAAAATCGATATTTATTTCGATAATAATTGATGTCTGGAGGTTATATTGTTTAATCTGGTATTATTAGGTACTTTTTTGTGTTCGAATTACTATTCACGAGTTACTATTCACGGGTCTTATTCACTGAAAAAATAAATTTCTTTTAGGTCCAAATCATTTTTGGGTACAATATTATTCCATGAGGAGATGTGCTAATTTTTGAATGGTTGGTTGAAGTTATAATAGTGAATCAATATGGATGGGTGGAAAGTTATAATAGTGAATCAATATGGATCATTTGGTTTAAAGTTTAATAGTAAATTAGTATGAATCGTTGCTTTAAGTTTTAATAGTAAATCAATATGGATGAAATCTGTTTAAAAAGTAAATCAATCTGGACCGTTCATGAATTAGTTACTATTCAGTCCATTCTCCTATAAATAGAAGCTTATTTCTTCATTATTTCTTACGAATTCACTGAAACTCTTGAAAGAGAAATTATAGAGAGAAAGAAGAAGAGAAGTCAGCTACCTCACTATTCCAATATCCAGTTTCTTCTAAGGTAAGGGGTATTATTTCCTTCTTATTCATGAAGAGAACTTCTGTTATTCCATTCTTTATTATTCTGTTAGAATAACCTGGTATGCGAAGTACCGCATACATGGTAAAATTCTTCTGTTATTCCATTCTTTATTATTATGTTGGAATAACCTATTATGCAAAGTACCGCATTCATGGTGAAATTCTTCCGTTATTCCATTCTTCATTATTATGTTAGAATAACCTGTTATGCGAAATACCGCATACATGGTGAAATTCTTCTGTTATTCCATTCTTTATTATTATGTTGGAATAACTTTTATTATCTGATATCGCATACATAGTGAAATTCTTCATTTATTCCATTCTTTATTATTATGTTGGAATAAAGCTTTTTTATCTGAATCTGCATACATGGTGAAATTCTTCTATTATTCCGCTTCATTATTATTACGTTTAATATCATATATGCATGCGTTCTGTGGGACTGGTTTCATTATTTATTATTACATTGGAATAACTTTTATGCATGCTGATCTATCGCGTGCGTGGTGATTTACTGTTGTTATTCCTTTCTTTATTATTACGTAGAATATCACATACATGCGTTCTGTGGGACTGGTTCCATTATTTATTATTCTATTGGAATAATGCATGCGTATGGTCTATCGCATGCATGGTGATTTACGTTCTTATTCCATTCTTTATTATTACGGCGGAATATCACATACTGCATTTATCTTGGGACTTGGTTCCATTATTTATTCTTCTATTGGAATATCACATGCGTGCGCGTTCTGGCGGGACTGGTTCCATTATTTATTATTCTATTGGGAATAACACATGCATGCGATCCTATTGCATTTATGGTGAATCCTTCATTATTTCATTCTTTATTATTACATTTGGAATAACTTGTCTATGTGGATTACCATATGCATGGTGAATGATCCTTTATATTCATTCCTTATTAAATTGTGGAAATGATCTGTAAATGTGGATTATCGCATGGCGGGTGAAAATCCATTTGCAGTTTCATATATTCTATTATACTCAGTTGGTTAAAGTTTTGACTTTTATACTCCATGAAATTAGTGGAATATCCTTGATATTTGCACTTCATCCAGTATCTTTTCTTGAAAATATTCTTCTGAGCATTCTTGAATTTTACTCCACAAAGAAGTATCATGTTGACAATTTGGACGTTATTAATTTCTGGATAAATTAATTCTTGAACTTGTTTTATTGAATTATTATATCATTGTCATCATCCTCATGCTTATATTATAATGAAAGTCATCTTTGGCTTACGTGCATAGATGGACTTAATATGATTATGAACAGGGATCATTCGGTATAATCATGACCTGTAATGTTATAAATGATATGGTAAAAGTCCTCAGTGGCCTGTAATGCATTGATGGATAGTTGTTGGTATGATTCTGACCAGGGATTGTTCGGTATAGTCATGGCCATTGATGATTTAATGAATATCTTTGGCCCATAGTACATGGATGATTAGATGATGTGTTTTATTTATTAAGCTGAGTCTCAGCGATAAAAATTGATGAAAATATTTTATACCATAGAAGATAGTAGATTTTATTCTTTACTTGACTCTTCTAATGGATTGTTTGTTCATTGCTATGATTAAACTTGATGTCTATTGTATTTTATCGGTTTAACATTGTTGAAGACTATTGATAATTTATTACGCATTATCATAGTCATAATATTTCTTCTTGGGCTAGTTGAGCTCACCCTTTCTTTCAACGCTCTCTTGAGAAATGAGAATATAAATTTGGGGACGAGTCGGGGAAAGGAGTAGCGGTTTAGATGATAGCATTAGTAATCCTCACGCTACATTAAATAGTGTGACAATAAATGTAATGAGGACTCCTTTGAGTGTGGATATTGTCTAGATGACAATATTCCTATTAAACTCTCAGTTTATGTATTGTCGTATATTACACGACGGTTGTATAATTAAGTTTTTATTTGTATTTTATACCATGTATTTGGCGACCCAAGATGGGTGATGTGTACCTATTTTGGGGGCGTCACAATATTGACCAATCGGGTAATTAATCAGAAAAATGAGCAATTAATTGCTATTAATTCACATGTTTATAACTATTCGTTCACATGTGTGTACTATTGATTCACATGCATGTACTATTAGGGGAGGTGGTGCAAGATTGATAATACTTGCATGACTAAATTAAAAATGGAGGTATAGATGAAGGTACTATACTGTAATTATTTTTTTCACATGTATAGAACTATTGAGTCACATGATTGTACTATTGATTCACATGATATACTATTAGGGGAGGTGGTGCAAGTTTGATAATACTTGCAGGACTAAATTAAAAATGAAGGAAAAGATGAAGGTATTATCTGATAATATTTGAGCCCCAAAACGTGCAATTATCAAAACTATATTTTCCTATAAATAGAAGCTCATTCTTCTTTCATTCTCACCAATTCACTAAGACTCACAAGAGCAATTATAGAGAGAGAAGCTATAGAGAGAAAAAAGAAGAGTAGTCTGCTAGTTCACTATTCCAGTATCCAATCTTCTTCTGAGGTAAGGGGTATTATTTATTTCATATTCTGAAGAGATATTATTTTTAAATATTCGTATTATGAATATTATTTTCGTTCAATATTAAGTAAGGAATATCATTTCGCTTCAATATTTGTAGGAATATTATTTTCGTTCAACAGTCGTAAGGGATATTATTTCTTTCATATCCTGAAGAGAGTTATTTTCTTTCAATACTTGAAAGGGTTGTTATGTGACGCCCCCAAAATAGGTATACATCACCTATTCTGAGTTGTCAATACATGGTGCAGAAACAACTACAACTTTATTATTACAACAAGTAAAGCTGTGAGTTTGAATACAAATATTATCTTCTAGACAATATCTATACTCAAATAAATCCTCATCACATTTATTGATACATTATTTTACAAAAATGGTGAGGACTACTAAACAATCCTTTCTAAAACCTTCATTCCATACCCCCACTGCTTTCGCTTTATATTCTCGCCTCACGAGAAGAAAAATGGAACAAAAGGAAAAGGGTGAGCTCAACTAGCCCGAAGAAAGAATATTATGACTAAGATAATATACAACAAATTACCGTTAGTCTTCAACAGGAAAAATCTAATAGAATACAATAGACAACAAATTTTAAATCAATATTCATGCATGAAATAATAATTCATTAGAAGAGTTAAGTAGAGAATGCAAACTACTATCTTCTATGTATGAATTTAAAAGTTCATCGCTCTATCTTTTATCCTGTAACATCAATCAATATACATCTGAATCAAATATTCATCTTTGCACTACAGCCAAAGATATTCATCGATTGGTCATGTTCATCTAAACACTGTTCATCTTTGCACTGACCAAAGATATTCTTGAAAATCATTCATCTTTGCACTACAGGGCCAAAGATATTCAATAATATCATCATTTAAGGTAGAGGATGATGAAAAATATTTTTTTAAAGAAACGAATCCAAAGTGAAACAAAATGACAAGGATTAAGGATTAAGGATTAGTACTTTGTTTTATCCATGTTCAAAATACCTCAAAAATAATCATAGTGGTGTTAAATTCAAGAATGATCAAAACATGGATACAATCAAAGCTAGTATCCGAATAGATATTTTGGACAAAAAGAAGAAATTTTATTTTTCTATTGAATAATGTCGATATCGTGAATAGTAACTCAGACACCAAAAGATAGAAATTCCACAAAAAACATCTTCACGCTTCATGAATAGTACTAAGTGAATAGTAATTAAGTGAATAGTAACTCATGAATAATGAACTTCGTGAATAGTAACTCATGAATAAGAACCCCGAGCATGAAAAAGTTCCAAATTTGATAAAAGTTCCAACCAATATTTCAAAGATAATGATATTGAAGAAATAATATCATTTGAGAAGAAAATAACATCCTTTACCTCGAAAGATTAGTACTTCTATTTGGAATACCGTATAGTCTTTGAAGGAACTTGCACCGATCTAACAATACTCAAAGTATACTCACAAGAATCGCTCAATATATCGAGAGAGAAATAGAGAAAACTTGGGTTTAAATGTGTTTTCAATTCTAACCTAAGCACCCTATTTATAGGAAAATGCTTAGAACACCAAAGCGAAAATTGAATATAATATTAATATATTTTCATATTTTCTTTAGCCCACCTTAGACAACTGATCTCAGCCCATTTGAATCACATGTGAGGCCAACTTAGTTGCAAAAAACGTTTTTCTCAAAATAATTAACTAAAACTCCCAAAAATTAATTATTTCGGAACTTCGGAACTTCAATAATTCATAATAAATAGCCCTTTTATCAGAAAATTTGAATCTCGCGAGTTTTTATAGGAAATTCAATTCTCTACAACTTTGCAGAAGAAAGTTTTTCCAAATTCTAAATATAAATTGACCGAAATCCACAAACGGGCGATTTTACAAGCTATGATCAAATTTCGGTCAATAATTGTGTCCACCAACACACAAAACATTTGTTAAACATTTAATGCCACAAAAATACTCTTCCTCCTCATATACTCATATATCCCACATTCATTGTAAAAATATCATCGTTAATATATTATTAAAATAATATATTTAAATGAATTATTTTATCGAGAAAAGATAAAATATTAATTTTCAACAATTGTCACATTAAAATTTTCTCCATCTATATCCTCATAAAATCAATATTTTCCTCATCATATAAATCAATAATTAATTATTCATAAATAATATTACGAAATCACATTATTGACAACGGGGCGGTTCCTGAGATAGAGGGGCTTTCCAATAAGAATTTCTTCTTAATGGCGCGCAATTAGGGACCAAACCTCTCCTTAGGCGAACTTTCTAGACATTGCCAATAATGTTATCTAATAATATTATTCGGATAATATGAATTATTGCTTGATAATGAAAAATACTATGTAATGACAATTATTGAAACAATGATATATAAAATATCAACGCAGACAATTATTAACTCAATAAAATCTTTGAGCGATAATTATCATAACCATTATTGAGTAGTGCCTTCTTCACGTAAGAATCAATAATTGGTGCAATACCGGTGTCTTCTTGTTTTAACCACCGGGTATTTTAATAGTATTAACAGTAATAACCACGCCAAGTTATTTTTAAACAACTTATATTTGTCGTTTTCTTCATCCAATCGCTTTTTTAGTTATGGGGCCCACACACATTTGCTAGCAATGCGAATATTCCCCACAAGCGATCGAATATTCTCAAAACAATGAATATTTTATAACCACTTGCTTATTTTGAAATATTTGCGTATTTTACCCCTAACTATCCACATTAATCAAATCAACCCTTACTATTTCAAAATAATAAATAGAGAAAATTAAATTTCATTAATAATAAGTTGGGGTCTTACATGTTATTCCAATCTTTATTATTCTGTTGGAATAACCTGTCTACGCGGACTATCGCATGCATGGTGAAATTCTTCTGTTGTTCCATTCTTTATTATTCTCTTGGAATAACTTTGTCTACTGTGCGACTCTGTATGCACGGTAAAATTCTTACATTTGTTCCATTCTTTATTATTACATTGGAATAACTTATCTACGCCGGACTCTGGTATGCATGGTGAATGACCCTTCATATTCATTCTTTATTAAATTATGGAAATGATCTGTCTACGTGGATTACCGCATTGCGGATGAAATCCATCTGCAGTTTCGTATATTCTATTATACTTGCATGAGATATCATTCTTTTGTACTCATCATGGAATATCGTTTTCTTTGGTATTTTTTTAACGAGTTATTATTCACGGGTTACTATTCACTCTAGTATTATTCACTCGGGTATTCGGGGCACTTTTTTGTGCCAGAGTATTATTCACGAGTTACTATTCACTCTAGTATTATTCACTCGGGTATTCGGGACACTTTTCATGTCGGGGTACTATTCCCGAAGTACTATTCACGGGGTACTATGCACCCGGAGTACTATTCATGACAAAAATTGATTTATTTTCAGTTCAAATCATTTTTGATACAATATTATTCGTGAATTTTACTCCACAATTGGTGATCATGTTGACAATTTGAATATTTTTAGACTCTGGATAAATTTAAAGTCTTTAATATTTATCCTTTATTTCGTTTGATTAATGCTTATATCATTGTTATCATCCTCATGCTTATATTGTGATAAAAGTCATCTTTGGCTTACGTGCAAAGATGAATTGTTGATTATTGGTTTTACAGTTGTATATCTTTGGCTTACGTGCAAAGACGAACTGTTGATTGATAGCTTTGGCCCGTAGTGCAAAAATGGAAAGGTGTATTGTAAGACCCCGAATTTTATGAAATAAAAGTATTCAATTTTTCTTATAATGATTAAATTGATTTCAATATCATTATACCGGAATATTGGTACGATTTTTCACGAGTTACTATTCACGAAGTATGATAATTTTTTTACGTAATAAGGCACTACTCAATAATTGTTACAATAATTACTGTTCAATATTATATTTTATTAATTCAATAATTACTACGTTGATATTTTATATTATTGTTGTTTCAATAATTGTCACGGCACAATATTTTTCATTATCAGATCAATAATTCATATTATTTGAATAATATTATTAGATAACATTATTGGCAATGTCTAGAAAGTTCTGTCAATGAGAGGTTTGGTCACCTAATTTACTTGCGCAATGAGAGAAAATCTTATCGGAAGCCCCCTTTCCTAGGAGCGACTTTGGTTGTCATTATTGTGATTACGTAATATTATTTGTGAATAATTAATTATTGATTTATATGATAAGGAAAATATTTATTTTATGTGGATATAGATGGAGAAAATTTTTAATGTAACAATTGTTGAAAATTGATATTTTATCTTTTTTGATAAAATATTTCATTTAAATATATTATTATATTATAGTAATATAATAATGATGATATTTTACAATGAATGTGTGATATATGAATAAATGAGGAGGAAAAGTATTTTTGTTGCATTAAATGTTTAACACATGTTTTGTGTGTTGTGGTGGACACAATTTTTTTTTGAAATTTGATTATAAACATAAAATTGTCCAGTAATGTGGATTTTGGTCAATTTACATTTGGAATTTGGAAAAACTTTCTTACTAAAAAGTTGTACATAATTAAATTTCCTATGGAGCGAACATAAGATTTGAATTTTTTACGATAAAAGGCTATTTATTATGAATTATTGAAGTTACGAAATATTGAGTCTAAATTGATTTTGTTGCATTAAATGATAAAAACATATTTTTCATTTTGGTGGCCCCCACTTGCATGTGTTAGTTGCTGAAATCAGATGGAAAGGTGTGAGTAGGAAAATAAAATAAATATTAATATTTTATTAAATTTTCTGTTTTGGTGTTCTAAGCATTTTTCTATAAACAGGGTGTTTAGGTTAGAATTGAAAATCACACCAGAAACTGAAGTTTTCTCTCTCTATTTTGAGCGTATTTGTTTGAGTATTTTGATACTTTGAGTGTTGCTATACGGTATAAGTTCGTTCAATGTTATATCCAACATTCCAAATCGAAGTAATCTTGTTCTTTTGAGGTAAGGGATATTATCATTATATATGTAAGGATTATAAGGGTTATTATGTTTCTTCGGTTTTAAGTAATTTTTCCGACCTTCAAAAATTCTGGAAAAATTTGAAATGATATTTTGATGAGTTTTCTCGATTGTGTCCAAAAATGGCGATATTTGGATGTATAGATTAGGAGTTATGAATTTTATGGGAAAAGACTATTTTAAAAGTAAACCCTTATAAATCCTTGTGGTTAACTCCAAAATTGGTGAAATTTTTATTGGGAGTACATGTATATAACAGCAGTATACCTTATAAATTTCAGAATTTTTGGACAAAAGTATAATTTATGATAAATGTTTAAATATTTGGCAGTTTTGGCCATATGAAAAATAGTAAATGAATTTTAAAAATTTCGAGAAAAATATATGTTCAATATGGGACTAAGTTCTGTTAAATTACAGAAAAAAAAAATTGTTTATACTGATTTGGTATTTTTCATGAAAATGGACTAGTTTTGAGTAAATGAATTAAATATGTTATGTGAAGTTAAGACCCCAAATTATTAATAAATGAAATTTATTTTCCTCTATTTATTATTTTTTGAAATAGTAAGGGTTGATTTGATTAATGTGGATAGTTATGGGTAAAATCATGAAATATTTGAATAAGCAGTGGTTATAAAATATTCATTATTATCGGGAATATTAGTTTGGTGCGTGGAATATTAAATGCTTGTCGGGGAATATTAAATGCGGCCAGCGCGATCTTTTGTGGGCCCCATAGCGGAGCGATTGGATGAAAAGAAAGCGAAAATATAAGTTGTTTATAAATAACGGCGTAGTTATTCTGAGATTATCTTGTTGGAATACCGGTGGTTAAAACACACTGTCTGGCGTTGTTGAGCGATGTAGCACGGTATTGCACCATTATTGATTCTTACGTGAAGAAGCACTTTCTCGATAATTATTACGATAATTCTTATTCGATATTTTATTTTATTGATTCAATAATTCTTTGCGTTGATATTTTATATTCTTTGTTGTTTGATAAATTGTCATTACTGGTATTTTCCATTATCGAAGCAATAATTCATATTATCTGAATAATATTATTGGATAACATTATTGGCGATGTCTAGAAAGTTACATCTAAGGAGAGGTTTGGTCACTAATTGCGGCGCCCGATGAGGAGAGATCCTTATTGGAAAGCCCCTCTTTCACAGGAGCGCGGCACAGTTGCCGATCTTGTGATTACTGTAATATTATTTGTGAATAATTAATTATTGATTTATATGATGAGAAAATATTGATTTTATGTGGATATAGATGGAGAAAATTTTTAATGTGACAATTGTTGAAAATTAATATTTTATCTTTTTACGATAAAATAATTCATTTAAATATATTATTTTAATAATATATATAATGGTGATATTTTATAATGAATGTGGGATATATGAGTATATGAGGAGGAAGAGTATTTTTTGTGGCATTAAATGTTTAACACATATTTTTTGTGTTGGTGGACCCATTTATTGGTAGAAATTTGATTATAGCTTGTAAAAATCGCTTGGTTTGTGGATTTGGTCAATTTTGTTTGGAATTTGGAAAAACTTTCTTACGCAAAGTTGTAGAAATTGAATTTCCTATAAAAATCGCGAGATTCAATTTTTTGATAAAAGGGCTATTTATTATGAATTATTGAAGTTAGAAGTTCAAAATAATTGATTTTGGAAGTTTTAAATATTTTAAATAGAAAAAACGTTTTTTTTTTTTTTTTGGGCATCATTTAACATGTGTGATAAATTTGAAATCAGATGTCAAAATGTGCGTAGAAAATTTGTTAATATATAATAATATTTATATTAAATTTTCTACTTTGGTGTTTACAAGCATTTTCTATAAATAGGGTCTTGGGTTAGAATTGAAAATCACACGAGAAGCGAAGTTTTCTCTCTCTATATTATCGGCGTATTCTTGTGAGTATTTTGAGTATACTTTGAGTATTGCTATCGGTCTGAGTTCAAGTCATAGCTTTATATCAGGTGTTTATTAAATCTTGTCTTTTTCGAGGTAAGGGATGTTATTTTATTCTCGAATGATATTATTTCTTGATATCATTATCTTTGAAATATTGGTTGGAAATTTTTATCAAATTTGGAACTTTTTCATGTCGGTTCTTATTAATGAGTTCTTATTCATGAGTTCTTATTCATGAGTTCTTATTCATGAGTTCTTATTCACGAGTTCTTATTCATTCTTATTCACGAAGCGTGAAGATGTTTTTTGTGAAATTTCTATCTTTTGGTGTCGATTCTTATTCATTATCTGACCTTTATTCACGTATCTGACCTTTATTCACGAATCGGCCTTTATTCATAGAAAAATGAAATTTCTTCTTTTTGTCCAAAATATCTATTATGGATACTAGCTTTGATTGTATCCATGTTTTGATCATTCTTGAATTTTACTCCTCTCGATTACTTATGAAGTATTTTTGAACTTGGATTGTTTAAAATCGAATCCTTAATATTTGTTCTTTTGTTTCCTTTGGATTCGTTTCCTTTAAAATATTTTTCATCATCCTCGGTCTAAATGATGATATTCTTGAATATCTTTGGCTTTGTAGTGCAAAGATGAATGATTTCTTGATGAATATCTTTGGCCGTGGTGCAAAGATGAGCAGTGTTGAGATGAACATGATTGGTGATTAATATCTTTGGCCGTGGTGCAAAGATGAGCAGTGTTTAGATGAACATGACCAGGTGATGAATATCTTTGGCACATGTAGTGCAAAGATGAATATTTGATTCGAGATATATATTGATTGATGTTACGAGGGATAAAATATCGACGATGAACTTTTAAATTCATATATAGAAGATAGTAGTTTGCATTCTCTACTTAACTCTTCTAATGAATTATTATTTCATTTGCGAATGTTGATTTAAAAGCTGGTTGTCTATTGTATTCTATTAGATTTTTCCTGTTGAAGACTAACGATAATTTGTTGTATATTATCTTAGTCGTAATATTCTTCTTGGGCTAGTTGAGCTCACCCTTTTCCTTTTTGTTCCATTTTTTTCTTCTCGGGGAGCGAATGTGTAGCGAGTACTTAGTCGGGGTATGGAATGAAGGTTACAGAGAGTTGTTTAGTAGTCCTCACCATTTTTGTAAAATAATGTATCAATAATTATGATGAGGATTTATTTGCGTGTGGATATTATCTAGAAGACAATATACGTATTTAAACTCACAGATTTATATGTTGTAATAATAAAAATGTTTAATAAAGTTGTAGTTATTTACATACCATGTATTTGGCGACTCGAAATGGGTTGGATGGAATGGACCTATTTTGGGGCGTCGCGGTTGGTATCGAGCTTAGGGATATGATCTCTGGCGGAGATCGGGGAATAGAACTAGGAGGGAGAGCAGTAAATCCTTGTTAGTGTGTCTACTAAGCTTATTTGTTAGTTGGTTAGTATATAGGGATATTATGTGATATATTGATTTCCTTAATTAACCCTTGTTTTATGGCGATGTTTGAGAATGTCGTGAGAATATTAACGATGGAGTAAATGAGGCCAGTGGAGATGCTGTCTTTACTGTGAGGAGAGCGTCTGACAGTGGTGATGTACCTCTGTGAAACAACACCCTTTGAAGCGAGATGATGAGCGAGGGGATGTTTAGAAGCTTTTTGCGATTCATGCAAAATCGAGCGAGAGGAGACTTCGTGTTCAAAATCTGAGGAGGAAATGATAGCAATTCACGGGTGGTCACGACCCAAGCGATTCGAAGTTGGGACCACGAGTGCAGGGAAAGCGGGATCCGATTAAAGGCGGAGGCGTGGGTCAAACAAATTACAAGATATTCGATGTCTTGGGATGCGGAGAGAGAGAAAGTTCCATTCGCTACTTTTATGTTAAAATGTGGAGATGATTCTTGGTGGGAATACGTGAAGCGTACCCGTCCATTTTTTTCGGCGTATCGTGGGAGAGCGTTTGAAAAAGTTCAATGACAAGTACTTCCACGAAAGTATTAAATCGTATATGAAGGAAGTGGAGTTTATTAGGCTGAGCGCGAAATAACATGGCGGTGTCCCGATCTGGCGAAGTTCGCGGAGTTATCGAGTTTGCACCTCATTTGGTGGAGAATGAGGAGCGTATATGGCGGATGTTTACGAGAGGTTTGAAACCCGGCATCGTCGATATCTCATTTCTCATAAATTTTCTCTCTATTCGGATGTTGTCAGCGAGGCTCGGTTGTTAGGCGAGATAACGATACGTTCAATAGGGGACCATAACGAGGATCATCTGAAGATAGCGATCATCGAATAACGATAACCGGCGGAGAAAGAAGAATCTGAACAAAGGCGGTAACCACTCTGGTGGTAATCGTGGCCGTGAAAATAGAAAGAAGCGAGTCGGGAGGAGATTTTAAAGAGGAGATTCAACAACGACCATGTGAAGGCGTCGGCGCTTGATGTATGGCTGTTCGAGGAGGAGAAAACCACCACCGGTCGTATGTTACAAATCTTGGGAAAGAGGGGACATATCATTGGCGCCTAGCAGTTTAAGGTATGCTATAATTGTGGAAAAGAAGGACATATCGCTCGAGATTATGCGATATCGAAACCCGATCCAGCGGGAATGGTGACTCGAAAAGGATGTCCCGAAAAAGTCAAAAGTCAGCGGTTCTGGAAGGCGTTTGTCGTGGCCGGTCAAAATCGAGGAACGAGCGAAGTTAGCACGGGTTAGTTAATTATAAATTCTTGCGAAGTTTATACCTTACTGAATCTGGGTTCTACCCATTCTTTTATCTCTCTTGCTTTACGCTCAGCGTTTGAACTTGACTACGGAGAAATTAGACTTTGACTGTTTATGGAGACTCAGTTGGGAGAAACTTTCATTACATCAGTTGTTTAGAAATCTTGCTTGATTCGAGTTGGCACTATCACATTACACAGTTAACCTTATTTACATAGAGATATTTGCTTTTGATGTGATTTTAAGGTTAACTACTCATCATCATCAAAATTGATTACTTTAAATGGGTTGTTAGTTTTCATATTCTAAGCAACACTTTGTTATTGAATTCAAGCAATCAAACCATTGTAGTCAAACATTTTCATATCAAGCCATGAAGTCGTTCGTTTATTACGGATGTCGAGTTTTCTTAGTCCGTGTTATGGATTTGAATAAAGACACGTCGATTTGAATAATATTCTGTTGTTATTGATTTTTCTGACGTATTTCTGAAGAATTTCTTGGCTTACTCCCAAAGCGATATTAAATTTTGTATCGACTTTGAACCGGTACAAAACTCATTTCTAAAATCTCATGTCGAATGGCTCTATTGAACTTGAGTTAAAAATTCAACTATAAATTTGGTACTGAGCCTTTATCTGGTGACTTCCTTTGTGGAATGCAAAAGCGGACTCTCTCGTAGGGGACACCATATTAGTGCGATAGTAAAGCGATAGGTGTCATTGTAACGTCTTATCGAGGTTGGGATATGAGTCGCGATTGAGAACAACCTAAGTCGATAATCGAAATCGTAGCTTTACAAGGCTTAGTTGGTTATTATCGGAGATTAGTTGAAGGATATTCTCGAATCGCTATTCCATTAACTTGGTGACTCGTAGAGATACAAAATTCGAATGGAAGCGAGGAATGTGGGAAGAGCTTGAAGAACTTCGAGAGAGACTCATTTAACACGTGTTACGACCATGCCATCTGGGAAAAGCGAGCGTGGTAGGCGGCGTGTTGAGTAGAAGATCGTATCTGAATCTGAGTGCGATATTGTCAAAGACTCATTTAAGTATAATTTACAAATAATAGAGATGGAGATGAAAACTCTAGGTACCCGCGTGATGATATATCTGTATAATCGACTTTAATCGATAAAGTTAAAAAGTTATTCGAAGCTACACTGGGGTGATGAATTTGAAGAAGGAGGTGCGAAGTTGTTATTTCAAAAGCGAGAATCGGTGAGGTGAGAAAAGCTCGAACCTTGATTTATTAATCCATTTGAAATTCTCGATCGAATAGGAGCTGTGGCTATATAGACTCGTTTTGCTGCTGCCAAGTATGGCGTGTTCATAACGTTTTTCACGTGTCGATGTTACGTAAATATGTGGACGACCCGAACCACGTCGTTGAGTTAGAACCGGACGAGATAGTAGAAGAACTTAACGTCTGAGGAGGTACTGTCGAGATCTTGGATAGGAAAGAACATGTCCTATGTCTGGGGTTATACCACAAGTTAAAGTTTTGTGGAGAAACCATCTTTATTGAGGAAATGACACGGGAGTTGGAAAGCGGAAATGAAAGCGAGTATTCTCATCTTTTGAAACACCGTGCGTCGTCGATTTAGAGGACGAAATTTCATAAGGAGGGAGGTTGTAAGACCCCAAATTATTAATAAATGAAATTTATTTTCCTCTATTTATTATTTTGAAATAGTAAGGGTTGATTTGATTAATGTGGATAGTTATGGGTAAAATCATGAAATATTTGAATAAGCAGTGGTTATAAAATATTCATTATTATCGGGGAATATTAGTTTGGTGGTGGAATATTAAATCTTTGTCGGGAATATTAAATGCTGACAGTAGCGATCTTTTATGGGCCCCCATAACGAGCGATTGGATGAAGAAAGCGACAAATATAAGTTGTTTATAAATAGCGGCGTAGTTATTCTGAGATTATCTTTTGTTGGAATACCGGTTGGTTAAAACACACTATCTGGCGTTGTTGAGCGATGTAGCACGGTATTGCACCAATTATTGATTCTTACGTGAAAGGCCTTTACTCGATAATTATTCTGATAATTCTTATTCGATATTTTATTTTATTGATTCAATAATTCTTTGCGTTGATATTTTATATTCTTTGTTGTTTGATAAATTGTCATTACACGTATATTTTCCATTATCGAGACAATAATTCATATTATCTGAATAATATTATTGGATAACATTATTGGCGATGTCTAGAAAGTTACATCTAAGGAGAGGTTTGGTCACTAATTAATTGCGCGCGATGAGGAGAGATCCTTATTGGAAAGCCCCTCTTTCTCAGAGGAGCGGCACAGTTGCGATCTTTGTGATTACTGTAATATTATTTGTGAATAATTAATTATTGATTTATATGATGAGAAAAATATTGATTTTATGTGGATATAGATGGAGAAAATTTTTAATGTGACAATTGTTGAAAATTAATATTTTATCTTTTTACGATAAAATAATTCATTTAAATATATTATTTTAATAATATATTAATTGGTGATATTTTTTATAAATGAATGTGGGATATATGAGTATATGAGGAGGAAGAAGATTTTTTGTGGCATTAAATGTTTAACACATATTTTGTGTGTTGGTGGACCCCATTTCTTGGTAGAAATTTGATTATAGCACATAAAAATCGCTTGTTTGTGGATTTGGTCAATTTACATTTGGAATTTGGAAAAACTTTCTTACGCAAAGTTGTAGAAATTGAATTTCCTATAAAAAATGAGAGATTCGAATTTTTTGATAAAAAGGCTATTTATTATGAATTATTGAAGTTAGAAGCTCAAAATAATTGATTTTTTGGAAGTTTAAAATATTTTTTAAAATAGGAAAAACGTTTTTTTTGTTTTTGTGGGCCTCATTTAACATGTGTTAGATAAGTTGAAATCAGATTGTCAAAAGGTGTGCGTAGAAATTTGTAAAATATATAATATTATTATATTAAATTTTTACTACTTTGGTGTTAGCATTTTCTATAAATAGGGTCTTGGGTTAGAATTGAAAATCACACGAGAAGCTGAAGTTTTCTCTCTCTATATTATCGGCGTATTCTTGTGAGTATTTTGAGTATACTTTGAGTATTGCTATCTGGTGCAAGTTCAAGTCATAGCTTTATATCAGGTGTTTATTAAAATCTTGTCTTTTCGAGTAAGGGATGTTATTTTATTCTCGAAATGATATTATTTCTTGATATCATTATCTTTGAAATATTGGTTGGAAATTTTTATCAAATTTGGAACTTTTTCATATCGTACTATTCAGATTCTTCTTATTCATGAGTTCTTATTCACGAGTTACTATTCACGAGTTCTTATTCACGATTCTTATTCACGAGTACTATTCACGAAGCGTGAAGATGTTTTTTTGTGAAATTTCTATCTTTTGGTGTCGAGATTCTTATTCACGTATCGGCCTTTATTCACGTATCTGACCTTATTCACGAATCGACCTTATTCATTCAGAAAAATGAAATTTCTTCTTTTTTTGTCAAAATATCTATTATGGATACTAGCTTTGATTGTATCCATGTTTTGATCATTCTTGAATTTTACTCCACTCGATTACTTATGAAGTATTTTTGAACTTGGATTGTTTAAAATCTGAATCCTTAATATTGTTCTTTTGTTTCCTTTGGATTCGTTTCCTTTAAAATATTTTTCATCATCCTCGGTCTAAATGATGATATTCTTGAATATCTTTGGCTTTGTAGTGCAAAGATGAATGATTTCTTGATGAATATCTTTGGCGTAGTAGTCAAAGATGAGCAGTGTTGAGATGAACATGGCCCGGTGATTAATATCTTTGGCGTAGTGCAAAGATGAGCAGTGTTTAGATGAACATGACCAATGATGAATATCTTTGGCTGTGGTGCAAAGATGAATATTTGATTCGGATATATATTGATTGATGTTCTGAGGATAAAAAATATCGACGATGAACTTTTAAATTCATATATAGAAGATAGTAGTTTGCATTCTCTACTTAACTCTTCTAATGAATTATTATTTCATTGCGAAGATTGATTTAAAAGCTGGTTGTCTATTGTATTACTATTAGATTTTTCCTGTTGAAGACTAACGATAATTTGTTGTATATTATCTTAGTCGTAATATTCTTCTTGGGCTAGTTGAGCTCACCCTTTTCCTTTTTGTTCCATTTTTCTTCTTCTCGGGCGAGAGAATGTAGCGAGTCTTAGTCGGGGTATGGAATGAAGGTTACAGAGAGAGTTGTTTAGTAGTCCTCACCATTTTTGTAAAATAATGTATCAATAATTATGATGAGGATTTATTTGGGTATGTATGGATATTAAACTAGATGGCAATGTTATTATTTTGCGTATTTAAACTTATTTTACACATTTTATATGTTGTATTATTTGTTAAATAATAAAGTTGTAGTTATTTACGTATGCCATGTATTTGGCGACTTCGGAATGGGTTGGATGGAATGGACCTATTTGTTAACAAATAATGTCTTTGGTAGTAGTAGTTGATCGACGACAATTGATTGGTATGATCATGACCATTGGTTTTATAGTTGAATATCTTTGCCCGTATTGCAAAGGTAGACAACTGATTGGTATGATTATTGTTATTACATATGAATATCTTTAGCCTTTGGGGTAAGGACATTGAGTAAACGTTCTATTAAGCCTTTGTGGCAAGGAGAAACTGTTGATTTACATGATTATAAATATGAATTATGGATTTAACTATAATCTTTGGTGGTTCAGGTGAAGACAGGTGATGAGAGTTCTTTTTATCTTGGGTATAACAAAGAATTGTTGATGAGTATTACATAAATGAAATATTAACGATGGACTTTTAATCTAGAGGAGATAGTAGACATTTTGTTCTACTTGACTCTTCTAATGAATTACTTATTCCGCTGCAGTTGTTGATCTAAAACTTGTTGTCTATTGTATTCTATCAGTTGTTATACCGTTGAAGGCTAAGGATAATTTATTCTGCATTATCTTAGTCACAATATTTCTTACTGGCTAGTTGAGCTCACCCTTTTCTTTTACTGTTCTCTTCAGGAAATGAGAATATATCTGGGACGAGTCGGGGAATGGAGTTATGGTCCGAGATGGTGGCTATAGGAGTCCTCACTATTTTTATAAAATAGTGTGATAATAATTGTAATGAGAACTCCATTGAGTGTGGATATTGTCTAGGAGGCAATATTTGTGTTTAAACTCTCAGCTATGTTTTATCGTATTTTGCACGACAGTTGTATAATTAAGTTTGTAGTTGAGTTCTGTACCATATATTTGGCGACTCAAGATGGGTGATGTATACCTATTTTGGGGGCGTCACAGTATAAATGAAGTTGTATTTGAATTCTGTACCATATATTTGGCGACTCATAATGGGTTATGTGGACCTATTTTAAGGGCGTCACAAATAAACATTATGAGAGATGAGAGAGAATGTTCTGGGTTAGAAAATGATGCACATGATCGAGTTTCGCTTTAGTGAGGAATAAAAATTGCTTTGTCAACTTTACCCCTATTTAAACAATTTAAATTAACAAAATAGTAAAGAAATTATTTTTAAAAAACACGTCAGCTAGATATGGCCCCATTTAGGGGTCTACGTAAGAAATTTCTTAGGTGTCAAGAGAAATTAGACAAAAGTGAAAAAAATTAATGGTTTATTCATCTAATTGACAAAATTAAAAAGTGAATCACCGAAGTGAAAAAAGTGTAATAGTTTAGGATAGTAACTCATATTTAAGTCAAGCGTGTTTTGTCTGTTGTAACTATTTGATATTTGTATTGGCTTCATGTGTAAGACCCCAACTTTTATAAATAAAGATGGATTTTTTTCTATAAATATCATTTTTGAATATTATGGTGTGGATTTAATATAATATTATAGTTGTGGGTAATATTTATAAATTTTGCAAAGTATGCAAGTTGTTATATAATATTCGATTGTTAGAGGAATATTCGTTTTAACAGGGAATATTAAATGCGACCAGCAAATCATTGGTGGACCCCATAACGGAATTATTGTTTGAGTTAAAAACGGCGTAAATATCTTTTATAAAAATAATGGCAAAAGTTTTACTTGTTAACCTGTTGAAATACCCGGTGTTAAAAGTACAAGAATGTCTGGCGTGGTTGCATAAGTAGCACGGTATTGTTTATTGATGCTTACTTGAGAAGTCACTCAGTTGTGTTCAATTATCGCCACAGTAGTTGCTGCATAGTATCTCACGTTATTTGATTCAATTATTGTCACAATATTTTATATATTATTAAATCAATAATTGAGGTGACAAGTTATTCATATTATTATTTGCATAATTAACAATGTCTAGAGAGTTCTGTCGAGGAAATGTTTGGTCACCTTATTGCGCGCCAATAGGGAGAAATCTTTATCGGAAAGTCCCCTTTTTCCTGGAAACGATCTGGTTGTTAATATTGCGAGTTATAATAAGGATGAATAAATGTTGTTAAAAATATTGAGGGTATTTTGGTGAAATATTTATTATAAGTTGGCATAATATTTGAACCCCCATTTACCCATTTTTCAAAATAATTGGTAGAAATTTATTTAATATATATATATATAAAATAATTATTATATATATATATATTATAGTGGGGCCCACATGTGGGTAAGGAAGAAAAAAATTGGGGGGGGGGGATGTTACGTAAAATGAAGGTAATATATATATAATTATATTTTATAAGTTTTGTTTTTTAGGAAAAATAGAATATATTATATTTTATTATACATAGTGTTTGCATAGTGCCTACATAGTAAAAAATCTTGTGATTTTGAATGTCAAAAAAATTTTCTTAAAGCGTCCGTGATTTTTTTCTGTTCCATCCGTGAAACTTCTTAAACAGCACCCCTTCCATTTTGAAAGGTCAATAATAATCTAGAAAAGGAGGTTGAATAGATTATTACCAGTTAAAAAAATTATCTAAGGCCTTTTTAATTTTTGAATAATTAATTTGCAGTGTTAGAAATTAATATGCAAGACAGTAAAATTCAATCACACAATGCACAGAGATTTATCTGGTTTACATAACACACCCCTTGGTATGTTGCTACATCCAGTCTCAAGTCCTTACTTAGAACTGGAGATCTTATTATATCAGTAATAATAACTCCTTCAACAGGCGGAGAAGCCTTTAAAAAGTTTTATTGACAAACTTCCAACTATTCAACTATTCTATCTTAGACAGCAAGCTCCCCGCTCCTTCCTCAAGTCTAGTTGCATCACCTTTGAGTTCAGTTCTATTTTATGATCTGGTCTTGAAACAACAGCCTCTTCCTCACCTCACAAGTACACTAGAGACCCAACTTCTTGCTGACCTCTCTAAGACTCTGGTCTTGGTTGAAGAATTACTCGTCTTTCTCACAAGTACATAAAATAAACTAACTCTAATTCTTTTCTCTTTTTACAAATGATTTTACAACAATGTGCTTCTCAAATAAGCAGATAAGAATTTTAATACAGATGATGCTTCTCAAATAAGCAGGTACCAATTAAAGAGCAAATGTATTTATAAAAGTTCAAAGACTTTTATACTTGAGAAATTATGCTTCTGATTAAGCAAGTATATGATATTAAAGCACTTTTATAAAGAATTAATAATTCTATAAAATAAAGAGTGTTTTTCTATGGATAATATTAAATTGTTTCTGAGTTATTCTTTATCAAGTATTATATGAACTATTTTTCTGAAAGAATAAATTAAACCAGGTATAATTTCAGTTAAGCACAAACGGATATAACAAATACTGTTTGTTTAACTCAAATAATATATAAGAATATTTTATCTATTATGTGAACTTTTATAAATAGTTTCACTTGGTACTATAAGGAATCATACGGTCGGATTCCTCTCCGTAGAGGTTTATCTTTGTAGCCTTGCGGTGCCCAAGTATAACAGAATTTATAATTTTCGTAATTAATATTTATATAAATATTTTCAATAGATCACTACGATTCTCAAATCCGATTCGGTTGACTGATCTTTTTGGAGCAGTATCTCAGTGTTGTTTTGAGTTATCAAGTGTCGTATTTATTTTATGATATTTATATAAATAATATCAATAAAAGGTTACTAAAGACTATAAGGAATCGCATGGTCGGATTCCTCTTCGTAGAGGTTTATCTTCGTAGCCTTGCGGCGCCCAAGTATCCTTTTATTTGATAAATAGATGAAATATGGATATATAAAATTGTGTAGAACAATATATATTTGTACATCTATAGATAAATTACAAGTAAGAAATAATTTAACAGAAATCAAACTTATCTCAATACTTGGACCAATTTTTCTCTTCAAAAATTCAGAACGTTTGTAAGAAAAGATATAAAGCTTTAGAGATAATGTAGGCAATGAAAGTATGATTTTCTTTTCACTAAATTGGTGAAAACCAAATGAATGAAATACTCCCTATTTATAGGATTTTTTGAAGTTGGGGCAAAATTATAATTTCGAAAACTAATTTTTGAATGCACGGTTATGATCAAACATTTTTAAATTGAAAGGTCCAGATTTAGCTAAGCTTTTACGCGGTAGTAGATAAAAAAAATGCCTGGCCCACTTTTCATCTACTTAGCATTTAATGCTTGTTTTGACCAACTCATTAAAGCATATGCCAGCCAATCTTTCAAGTTAAGAGTTTTGTCCAATGCCAGCAAGCCTTACACGGTTTCTTGTCCCAAAAGCTGAAGTCACGGTTTATTTTAAAAAAATGACATTGCATGCATTATTTTGTATTTAGTATAGGTATATATATATATATATATATATATATATATAAATATATATATATAAGTATATTTGTTATATATATATTAACCATACTAATATATATACTGATATATATGTATATTTATATATATGTAGTAAGTTAAAGAATATATATATAATTTAGTACTTTATGTTTTAGTATGCATTTATAAAATATTTTTGCCCAATCTTTGGTTTAGAAAACAAATAGGGTTTCCTTGCATTGAATGATATATGAATTAATTTATTTAACACTTGACATATAATTTATCAAGGTCAACAAAATTAATTCAAATAAAAATAGAAATAATAAATTAAATAAATAATTATATATTTATTTAAAATATAATTATTATCATCAAAATCTAAAATAAAAGTATAACTATCAATCTCCCCCTTTTTGATGAAGACAATTATAAAAAATATTTTTAGTTTTAACTCTCCCTTAAACTTTGAACCCTTTTATAACAATTTAAAATCAATCATAGCAGTTTATGGCAGTTTTTATAGAATCCATTCATGGCAGATTATAGCAATCAATCATAGCAGTTTATGGCAGTTTATAACATCATATTTTTCTTCTCCCCCTTTGTCATCATAAAAAATGACGGGGTAAAAGAAAATTTTAAAAGCTGCAGAAAATGTGTTAGGAAAACCTGCACTGAAAGTTAGTTAGCCAAAATAAATATATACAAGAATAGGATGTAGAAGTAGTATTAGTAGCAATGATAGTTAGTGTAGTTAGAGAAGGGTAAGGGATTAGGGAGTACAGTTATCCGAAGTAGTAGACAGAGGTAAATAAATAGTTAGTCAATTTGGTCATACACTTGGATGTCCTCTAGATCAAGAGGAGAGAAATGAGACATATCCAGATTATTGCCATCTGGATCAGCCGGTGGGGGAATAGAAACAGTGAAATCCAGTGTGGTATTGGCATTGAAGGGATTCAGCAGCATGTTGTTGTGCTCTAATAATAAACAGACCACGGATTTGACAGTGTAAGGAGAGCTGAATATCTTCCAATTTTTCCAGAAGCATTGTTTGATTTGGCAGTAGAAGTTGATTCATACTGTTGAGAGAGTCGAGTTTTAAAGTCATGTTGATGGTAGTTTCAAGATGTTCATTATCAAGAGGTTTGAAGATAATGAGGGGTTGTGGTGGCAGATTGAGGTGAACAATAATATTGCTAGTGGGAACATGCTGAGATTGATGAGTGGTCAGAGGAAGATTCAAATAATGGATTTGGGTGAGAAGGAGACAAAAACCAAGATAATTGTTTTGAAAACAGAATTCGAATGAAGATAGCAAAAAATATGCCAGATTGTAAGGCATGCACTCATTTAATAAACTCTTGATAATTTCCAAGTCAAATGGTAACATTTTGCCATCATCACGAACATGCATAAAATTTTGTCTTAGGATTTTGCCTATAAATTGACACTCAGGAGTTAAGAACTCTAAACCAACTTTGCATGGAAAGTCAAACAAAACAGCTGGTACCATTTGATCGACTACCACAGACAGATTGAACTTAAACAGCATGCATTCTTCAACAGATATTCCAGAGGGATGAATATATGAATTTACCCTAGGTAATTCTAGAGTGGAAGGAGTTAACTTTAGGGCATTGACAAGAAATAATTCATCAATGATATGAGTTTGTCCTTGAATACAAGTTGTAATGCTTTTTAATAATCTAGATGAATAAGTTGAAAATTCCATGTGAGAATAAAATTCAGCAATTAGACTAGGATAAATAAATTTATAATTGAAAGAAACCAAGCAGTCCTACCCAACATTTTTAAAGTTTTCAAATAGTTTTGGAAAACCATGAAATGTGATGACATTACCAGGACAAAGATTGTGTCTCATTGATCTATATTTAGACTGAGCATAGATAGTAGTAAAATGAGGGAGAACATTTGAAAATTGAAGTTCAGAATTAAGAGGTAAAGCTTTCATTTTGGAAGAAAATATATTAGACATGATGAGTATGGATGCAGGTAAGATGCACTCCAAGTAATCAAGCAAAAGTAGCAATTAATAAGTTGGTATAGGAGCAAGTAACAGGATTATACAGTAACAATGGACAATAAATATTTACGAGAAGCAGTAGGGTAAACATGGCTTGATTAAAAGGGGCAGTAAATATTTAAGAGAAGCAGTAGGGTAAGAACAAAACAGTAAAAAATCTCCACACGTCATTGAAAGAACATAGAAAATAAAAACTTAGTCAAATCGTAAGAATGATTACTAAAGTCTGGAAAAAAAATTATAAAACACGGCAAGAAATTATTATTTCATTCATCAAATTTTCAAAGCAGCACGTAAAGTGTAAGATTGCAACATTTATAGCAAATCTTAGGGAGATATCATATAACAGTTAATGCAAGGAACAACCCATGGAAGATCAAGATGCACACATTATATAAGACACAACAATTAATCCAGTGGGCATCAGTACCCACACAAGTAAGAATATACACAGAGATGGAAAAGGTATACCTGAGATGGTATCAATAAGATACCAGTTTAAGTATGCTAAGTTCTTCTCCGCACTTTTTGATAAAAGCAGCAGTGAGCCCAAAAATGCCGAAATATATATATATATATATATATATATATATATATATATAAGGATAAGTAATATATAGATATATATATAAAGAGTGTAGATTAAATATATATATATATATATATATACATATGGATAAACATTTTATTATAACAGAATTAGTAAAAAAAATTAAGAACAAGAAAATTGATAGTTGTAAAATAAAATAAAATAAGGTTAGTGAACGAGAATGGGTTTTTTGTAAAAAAAAATTGAGGTGAAGAAAAAAAAAATAGCAGATCTTTTCATAGCTTACCAGTAATGACAGTGATTGTGATAATGTAGACGAAATGGTTGGTATCGACAAAATAAGATAGTACATTAAAGTTCAGAAACTAAAAATATGTGGTATTTAAAAAATCTATTTGAACAATAACTCAGATATTATTTTGAGAGTAAGCCAAAAAAATATTTGACAAAAACCCTAGAAATGAGATTGAATTTTTTTAAAAAAAAAATTATGGTTCAACTAAGAAACCCTGACCTTTAAAAATTTTATATGGATAATTTTCTGAGTTAAGAAAATGAATAAAAGGGACACATGCAAGTGCTCGAGAATGAAAAATTGACTGAACCCTAAAATGTTAAGACAAAAAAATATTATTTTTAAAAAAAAATCGGAAGACTAAGAAGAATACATGTACATTCCCCCTTTTTTTGAAAAAACAATTGTAGAACATGAATGAAAAGGTTCAATAAAATCTGAACTTGCAAAAAATTGATTGAGCATAACACAAATCGCCCGAAATCAAAATTGTTTTATTTTTTTTTAAATCTAAGACAGAGACGATGAAACAAAAATTGAAGACGTAAACAGAGGCAATTTATGAAAATTTTAAGAAACAAAATAGAGTAAGTAATCGTAGATCTGAACAGAAAATCATTTTGATAGAAGTCAATTTTTTTTTTGCTGAAAATCATGATTAGGAAGAAGAGGAGATCGATATATGAAACAGAGTGACGCTTGAGAGAGAAATCAGAGACGATGGAGGGTAGTCGGAGAGGAACGAACCGAGAGGCGAGAGAGAGAGTCGGATGAGTGAACGGAGAAGAGAGAGAAAGAGAAATGAATTAAAAAAATAAAAATTATATATATATAGTTTGTTTTACCAGATGATCCAACGGTGGAGAAGATTAAGCAGATCTTGATCAATGACCAGAAATTATTCTGAGTTGGGTTTTTTTCAAAAACCTGATCCAATGGCTGAGATCAGTGCTTAGGTTTGATCGGACAGTTTGGGAGCGTGATCCGTGTGCGGTTGATGCTGGAATTTCATTGGTTGGATCAAAGGGACGCGGTTTGAATGAGTTGGACCATTAGATGTGCATAAATATTTGATGGTGCAGATTTAATTTGTAAAAGAATATATATATTTACCTTATTTTAACAACAAAAATTAATTTAGCTAAATAGACGATTATTAAGAATTATAAATATATATATATATAATAAGAATTATGTTAAAAATTATATATATATTTAAAAAATATATAGTCTATTAATAAAAATAATGAAATAGAAAATAAATTAAAGTTTGTTTAGACACAAATTAAAATAATTAAGAAGGATTATCTAGCATTCCTAGCTCAATTCTTAATTTGCAGAATCTTTCCGAACTTAGTGGTTTAGTAAATATATCCGTTATATTTAACATGATCACGTAAAAAATGATGCCTAATGTCTATATGTTTCGACATAGCATGCAAGACTGTATTTTTACTGAGATTTATGGTACTAGTATTATCACATAAAATTGAAACACAGTCAAATTTCAAGTTATAATCAGCAAGGGTCTGTTTCATCCACAGTATTTGAGCACAGCATCTTGCGGCTGCAACGTATTCTACTTCGGTTGTTGAAATAGAGACCAAGTTCTGTTTCTTAGAAAACCAAGAAACTAAACATCCTCCTAGGAATTGGCATGTACCACTGGTACTTTTTCGATAGACATGATGACCTGCATAGTCAGAGTCTGAAAAACATACTAGATTAAATGGTTGATCCTTAGGATACCATAGATCTAAATCAGTGGTTCCTTTAAGATACCATAGTCTGAAAAACATACTAGATTAATATATCGGTTAGGTGAGATTCTTTAGGATCAGCTTGAAACCTGACACATTTACAAACACTAAACATGATGTCAGGTCTACTAGCAGTTATATATAATAAACTTCCAATCATTCCTCTATATTTTTTTGAGTCAAAGATTTGCCATTTTAGTCGATAATCAATTTATCAGTTATTGACATAGGAGTGTTAAAAGGTTTTGCTGATTCTAGGCCAAATTTCTTGATCATTTCTTTACAATATTTAGACTGATATATATGAATACCTCTTTCTCTTTGTTTGATTTGTAGTCCGAGGAAGAATTTTAGTTCTCCCATCATTCTCATTTTAAATTATTTACTCATACTTTCAGAAAAATCATTATACATAGTAATGTTAGTAGAGCCAAAAATAATGTCATTAACATATATTTGAATTACCAAAATACCATCATTTTTATTTTTAGTAAACAAGGTAGTATCAATAGTTCCTCGTTTAAAGCCATTTTTCAATAAAAATTTACTCAACCTTTCATACCAAGTTCTAGGAGCCTGTTTCAAACCATATAGAGCTTTATGTAATTTATAAACATATTCAAGATGACTGAAATCATCAAATCCAGGAGGTTGTTTAACATAAACTTCCTCTTCTATAACACCATTTAAAAAGGCAGATTTCACATCCATTTGAAACAGTTTAAAATTCTTATGGCATGCAAATGCTAACAACATACGAATAGATTCAATTCTAGCAACAGGAGCATATGTTTCATCATAGTCAATTCCTTCCATTTGATTATTTCCTTGTGTAACTAATCTTGCTATATTACGAATAACAGTTCCATTTTCATCAAGTTTATTACGAAATACCCATCGAGTTCCAATGATTGAAACATTCTCAGGTTGTGGGACTAATTCCTATACTTTGTTTCTAATGAATTGTTCAAGTTCGTCTTGCATAGCCATTATACAGTCTTTATCTAGTAAAGCAACTTTTATCAATTTAGGTTTAATTTGAGACAAGAAAGACAAATGACCAGCTAGATTATGTGCTTGTGATCTAGTGATAACTGTAACGACCGAGAAATTCGGATTTTATTGTAAAATGATTTTATTAAATTAAATAATAATAAAATTATATTTTATGTGATATCAAGATGGTTGTCATTCTATAACCTAATGATGATGGAATGTCGTAGTACTTGAGCTACGTGAAGGAATTAAAGTGTTTGAATTTTCAAGACGAAAATAAAAGTTTTTCGAGAAATTTTCTGAAAAACACTATTCATCAATATTTGTTCGGGATTTATTTTTGAATTTTTGAGAAATACGTAGTGATAGAATGTCAAAGTAAGATGGATTATGTAATAATAATCTAAGTATGGGAAACGCAATATTTCGCTTGCGGACTTAATTTGAGAATATTAAGGAGGGCGTAGTATTATTGAGTAAGTAATAATTGTATGATACCTAGGTGTTGTACAAGGTAATAAAAACGAGTATAATACAAAGTATTATACGAGTTTGTATGAAGGATGGTATATCGTATATAACGAGGTTGTATATGAAATAGAATACGAGAATGATAAGTCAACAATACGTATACGTATTGAGTAATGATATTGGACTTGTAAAGATTGGTTAGGATTTTGTACAAGCCCAAGTGAATTAAGTGTGAGGCCCAATGTTAATTAATAAGCAAGTGAGTATTTGTTAAAGCAAGCCCAAAGGTAAAGTTAATTAAGCCAAGCTAGAATCCATGAGTTGATTGACCCATGGGGCAAACCATATTGATATGGTTAATGTATGGTAACCAAGTTAGATGAGTGGTGACCAAGTGTTAGAAGTAATGACCAAGATAATTTGGTGATCAAGTTAATGTAATGACCAAGTAATATAATGACCAAGTAAAAGAAGTAATGGCCAAACAAAGGATAGGATTTGTGCTAGCCAATAAATGAATAATAAGGAGGTGACTTAAGGAGGTGGGATTGATTTAATGACTAAATTACCCTAATCTTTTGAGTTCTATAAATAGAGAAGGTTTTCAAGTCATTTTTTACTTGTTCAAACAATCCAACTCATATAAAGTGCTTAATTGTTAGGGAGTTTAAGTTACAAATAAGTCACTTTCATTTAGAAGAATAAGAAGAAGCTACTTTACAAGGACTTCAAATGTAAGACTCCTTCTCTAATTATCTTCTATCTCTATTCATGATAGGTTGGTAAGAAAAGTAGGATTAAGGGACATGAATGTTAAGAAGTAAGAAGAATGTGTAAGTAATGAACTTAAGCCACTTAAGTTGGTAATAAGTCATTCGAACTTATAAAAGTTATGAACTTGTTATAAGTTAACCTTGAATGTTAGTATGAAAAGTTAAGGGTTTGTATGTATATGTATCATATATACATGAAAGAAACTATATGTGAGAACATATATGCATGATGATTAAAAGACTTTAACTTTCATAAGTTATGAACAATGAAGCTATAAGTAGTCTATAATTGAATAAGTTATAAGCTTATGGAAGATTAAGTCAAAATCCAACAATGAAAATAAGTTGTTGTATTAAGTATGTTGAGATGTTCATAGAATGAATTGAATGCATTTGAAGAAATGAACAAATCATAAGTAATGAAGATTTTCCGAAAATTGAACGATTGGACGATAATCGTCGAATTCGTGAAATTCCCGAATTAGAAGTCAAATTTTGAGTTTGAACTCGAAAATGTTATTTTCCAATGGAGACAAGTCATGTTTGTCATTCTAGAGTTGTGGACTCAAAAATGATCGAATTCTGACCTAGAACGAAGAAAAGAGCGTTGAACGTTCACGAACGTTTATCGTTTACGTTAAAAATGAACTAATAGGTGAATTTTTAGCAAACGAAGTCAAATAGATAAAATTCTTGCATGAACACGTAGATTACGTAATTTGTGAACCGTAGGCTTTTGAACGAGTCAATACGGACTTATAACGAAGAAGTTATGCGTTCGGAAAGTTCACAAAATTTAAAGTCTGAAGAAAAAAAAATTGGTGCAGAGTTGGTATGGCATGGCCAACCCTAAGCAAAATGATGGCGCCCATGAATAAATAATGATGTCCGAAACTGCTGAAAAACTCACGCCGCATCTGCAAACCCTAAGTATGATTGGTGGCGGCGCCAGCATGGGCCAGCACAAGATCTGAGACTCCATCGCAGTAAGTGGCATGCAGCCATGCTGCCCACTAAGTAAGGACTCGCGCCACAACGCCAAGTCCGGACAATGCCATCATTAACTCAGCTAAAATAAGAAGATGTAAGTATAAAGTCCAAGACCGCAAATGCCAACCTCAAAACAAGGATAGTGATGAATGTTTTTAATTACAAAGAAAAGAAAGTTAATTGATTTAAAAGTAAACACAACCTAAGGGACGTAAAATAACATTGTTTAAACTTTGTTAAACCTTAAGGATGTTGTATAAAGGTTGAGATAACCTAGTAAAATATAAATACAAGGATAATGATAAGCTAAAACAGATAGTAACTGAATCTAATACACAATTAGATTGAGATGAGGGGTAAGATATAGTTATATACATACTTGGTTATATATAATCTAATGTGAGGCATTATGTGATCATGTATTGTAGAGACTTGAAAGACTTGAACATAAAGTAATTACACTGTAGCAGACGTTGAAGGCAAGTATTCTAACTCTTGTCTCAGTTCAACCTGAATAAGTTTTGAAGTTCGTGTATTCTTATGCATGAACTAATGTATGATGAAGTTAAAGCCGATCCTTTCGGCTAGACTTGATATATTGAGTGGATTATTGACAATCTATTCATCTGTCATCAAATGTTATTATCTTTTGTCAACTACTTGATATGGTTCTCAAAAGAAGACTGAAATGTTAAACAAATGTTTTTGTCGTTAAACGACAGGCACGCGAGGTTGCCACCAGTTAAACGTACATATGTTTAATAAATGTAGTGTTGATCAATATAGAGTACAATAGGCTGATCACCTAGAAGTGCTCGTAAGTAATACCGGTCTTACGGACTTAGTTTCGGGTTGTCCTTTTCAAAGAAGAATGAAATACTCAAGGTCTCTGACCGGAGTGAATGTTTTACTCAATATTGTTATTATTATAAAACATTTTAAAAGAAAGATGAAGTGATAATTTGAATTATCAATAGTACTTCATAACTATTGTTCAGTTATTGAAGATATACGATTCGTAAAAGTGTCAAGCATGTTGTTTATTGAAATTGTCATACTTGTTGAGCTAGTTATGCTCACTCTTGCTTGAACCATATGAACGCAATTTAAGATCGAACGTCTCAAGGATCGAATAAGGATAAAGGAAAAGCTAAAGGCGAGATCGCTAAAATTTGTCATGTAATAAAGTATAGGTTAATGTTGTAATGTTATTGATATTATGACAAAGAACCTTTGTAATGGGTTTAGAACTTGGGACAATGTAAATATTATTTTGATAATATAGAAGAGATGTTCGTTCTTTTAAAGCTTTTCAATTGAATGAATATATGAATGTTAGTACAGTATAGCACCATCTGTCGGGTTAGAGGATACCCGAATTTGGGAGTGCTACAATAACTCTTTTTTCAATATTACCAATAACATTTTCTATGGGATGGTTTTTAATAACATGAGACTCTTTAGGCAAATCATTCAACTGAGGGTTTGGATTTTCAAGGAGATTCTCAACAATAGGTGGAGATGCATTATCTAGTTTTGGTTCTTCCATATTTCTGAGAATATCTTCAATGACAACATCATTATCAGTCAGTTCTTTTTATTTAGGAGGAGGCTGAGTTTCATCAAAAGTCACATTCATTGATTCTTCCATAACTAGACTTCTTTTGTTGAAAACTCTGTATGCTTTACTATTAAGAGAGTATCTAAGAAAAATTCATTCATCAGATTTAGGATCAAATTTCAATAGGTGTCCTTTGGTGTTTAGAATAAAACATTTGCTCCCAAAAACACGAAAATAGTTTATTTTTGGAGTTCTTTTATAGTAGAGCTCATAGGGAGTTTTGAGTAAAATGGGTCTTAATAAAACTCTGTTTAATAAATAACATGATGTTGCCACTGCTTCAGCCCGGAAATACTTTGGAAGATGGTATTCATTTAACATTGTATTAGCCATTTCTTGTAAAGAATGATTTTTCCTTTCAACAACACCATTTGACTGAGGTGTATAAGGAGCAGAGAAGTTATGACTTATACCATTCTCATCATAGAACATAATGAAATCAGAATTGTCAAATTCTTTTCTGTGATTAGATCGAATATAAACAATAGAGCTTCCCTGTTGATTTTAAATCTTTTTACACAGAGTAGAAAAAGAATTAATAGCCTCATTTTTAAATTTTAGAAAATTAACCCATGTAAATCGTGAATAGTCATCAACCAAAACTAGAATGTATATAGCACCACCCATGCTGTGTTTAGGGATTTGTCCAACAAGGTCCATGTGTAAAATTCTAAGGGTCGAAAGGTTGACACAGTAAACTTAGGTTTATGTGATGCATAAATTTGTTTTCCTAATTCACAAGCTTCACATATATGGTCTTTGAAAATTTTTAATTTAGGAAGACCACGGATATGATTTTTAGAGGAAATGTTATTTATGAGTTTCATATTGATATGTACTAGTCTGTGATGCCATAGCCAAGGATCTTCATTTGCAGATACAAGACATATATTATCTAAATGAGAGTAAGCATCTAAGTCACAGGTATACACGTTTTGATATCTAGGACAAACTAAGATCAATTTACCAGTTTGATCAAAAATAGAGCAATTATGTGTACTAAAGGATATTTTAAAACCACTATCACATAGTTGACTAATAGATAGAAGATTATACCTGAGTCCAGTAACTAACTGAACGTTGGAAATGGTTATGTATTTATTACTAACACATCCAACTTTGATTATTTTACCTTTATTGTTGTCACCGAAAGTTACCTCACCAAAGTTTGTAGCTTGCAGATTTCTTAATTTGGACTTGTCTCCAGTCATGTCTTGAGCATCCACTATCAAGATACCATTTTCTTTTATTCATATCAGCTGCAAGACATACCTGCAATATATGTACTATATTCATAGGTTGGTAACCGTTAAATTGAAGGGTCCTTAGGGTGAGTTTTCCATTTTGCATAAGGAACATTTGAAGTTTCCTTTACAAAACTGGGCATAGGATAATCAATTTTAGCAGAAAGAAGCATTATATGAGTAACTGGATTGTGAGAAGTATGATAAAGCTGTTTGTAAAATTCTCTTCTTGTTATGGTTGGTGCATTATATGTTCCCTTGGGAACCCAAATCATTTTTCCTTTATAGTTTCTATTTTTAGCATTACACATATAAAAAGAGTGACCATTTCAGTTACAATATTAACATTTTGTGAAGGGGGATATATGACTTTTATTTTCCTTAATTTAACATGATATAGTCTTTTATCTTTTGATTCACTTGTTTCACCGGTATATCCTAAACCTTCTTTATTAAAGCTACATTTTTGTTGATTTAACATGACATCAAGATTTTCCTTTCCTTTTTGTAAATTTATAAATTATATTATTTAAATCTTCATGTTCTTTGGTTAAGTTTTCAATTATGCAATTATGGTTTTCTATTTCTGTCTTTGAAGTTGTTGAAGTTGTTGTTTTTTTTCATGAAGCCTTTGCCATATTTTCTTGCTTTGCTTTGAATTACTCTTCTGAGTTGTTTGACAATAGAGCAACTTCATTGTTGTCTAGACTGAGAATTTGTTCATTTAATTCTTCATCATCACTTTCTTGATCCACCAGGAGAGCTTTGAAGGCGATTCCTTTCTTTTTGAGATCTGTGTCTGATCCAGCATTTTCAACGAAAATATCGACTTCGTGAGCATGAAGATTTCCAATGAGATTCTCCATAGGATATGTGGTTAGATCTTGCATTTCTTTTATTGCTATAACATTCATTTTCCAAATGGATGGAAGGGCTTTAAGAATTCTTCTGTTTTTCACATTTGTAGTGTATGATTTTCCCAATTGCTCTAGCTCATCAATGATTCTGGAAAATCGAGTTTCCGTATCAATGAACTTTTCACCTTCTTCAAGCTTGAAACTTTCATATTCTTGAATTAGAGCATCTTTTCTGGTTTCTTTGATGTGATTAGTACCTTCATAGGTTACAATCAGCTTTTCCCAAATTTCTTTTGCATTTTTACATTTACTAACTCTTTTGTATTCTTTTTTAATCAAAGCACTGGTTAGCACTTTTTTCGCTCGAGATGCAATATTCATGATTTCTTCTTCTTCAGTGGTGAATTCATATATGTCTTTCTCGAAAGTCTTTTCTCCTTCAATTTTGGTTGGAATTTGTACACCTCGTTCGATGGCACACCAAATTTTGATTCCTTAGGATTTGGCATAGATTTTGAATATGTTTTTCCAGATGGCAAAATTGGTACCATCAAATAGTGGAGGTCTGGACATAGATAGTGCTTCCTCGTAACCAGTAGCATTGTAGGCCATGGATCTACTCTTAGGTATGCCTGTATATACTCAACAAACAAGTTAAAGAGCACTGCTCTGATACCAATTGAAAGGTCAATAATAATATAGAAGGGGGGGTTGAATAGATTATTACCAGTTAAAAAAAATTATCTAAGGCCTTTTTAATTTTTGAATAATTAATTTGCAGTGTTAGAAATTAATACGCAAGACAGTAAAATTCAATCACACAATGCTCAGAGATTTTTCTGGTTCACAACATACACCCCTTGGTATGTTGTTATATCCAGTCTCAAGTCCCTACTTGGAACTTGAGATCCTATTACTATCAGTAATAACAACTCCTTCAACAGGCGGAGAAGCCTTTACAAAGTTTTATTGACAAACTTCCAATTATTCAACTATTCTATCTTGGACAGCAAGCTCCCCGCTCTTTCCTCAAGTCTAGTTGTATCACCTTTGAGTTCAGTTCTATTTTATGATCTGGTCTTGAAACAACAGCCTCCCTCACCTCACAAGTACACTAGAGACCCAACTTCCTGCTGACCTCTCTAAGACTCTGGTCTTAGTTGAAGAATTACTCGTCTTTCTTACAGGTACATAAAATAAACTAACTCTAATCCTTTTCTCTTTTTACAAATGATTTTACAACAATGTGCTTCTCAAATAAGCAGATAAGAATTTTAGTACAGATGATGTTTCTCAAATAAGCAGGTATCAATTAAAGAGCAAATGTATTTATAAAAGTTCAGAGACTTTTATACTTGAGAAATTATACTTCTGATTAAGCAAGTATATGATATTAAAGCACTTTTATAAAGAATTAATAATTCTATAAAATAAAGTGTTTTTCTATGGATAATATTGAATTGTTTCTGAGCTATTCTTTATCAAGTATTATATGAACTATTTTTATGAAAGAATAAATTAAACCAAGTATAATGTGAGATCCTAAATTTTATGAATAAATATTTAATTTTTCTCGAAATATTTTTTTTAATATTATGGGGTAAATTTGATATAATGTTATAGTTGTGGGTAATATTTATAAATTTTGCAAAGGACGCAAGTTATTATATAATATTCGATTGGTCGGGGAATATTCGTTTTAACAGGGAATATTCGTACGACGGCACAATCATTGGTGGACCCCACAACGGAATTATAGTCGGATTGAGAAAATGACAAAAATATTTTTATGAAATAACGGCGGAAGTTTAACCATTAACTGTTGAAATACCCTGTTAAAAAATACGATGTCTGGCTGTGGTTCCATAGTAGCACACGGTATTGATTATTGATGGCTTACGTGAGAAGTAACTCGTTTTTGTTCAATGATTGCTTAATAATTATTGCATAGTATCTCGCGTTATTTGATTCAATTATTGTCGATATTTTATATATTATTAAATCAATAATTGAGATGACAGAGTTATTAATATTATTATTTGCAATATCAACGTTGTCTAGAAGTTCTACCAAGGAGAGGTTTGGTCACCTAACTGGGCGCGAATAGGGAGAAATCCTTACTGGAAAGCCCCATCTTTCCTGGGAACGACCTGGTCGATTAATATTGTGAATTATAATAATGATGATAAATATTGTTAAATATATTGAGGTGTCTTTTTATGAAGTCATGAAAGTTTATATATATATATATATATATATATAAATTTTGTTTTATTAGTATTATTAATGTAATAAAATAGAATACTTTTATAAAATTATTTGTTTTATTAGACTATCAATAGAATATATTATATTCTACTACGATAGTATTTTGCATAATAAAATATTTTTATATAAAGCGAATAATTTTATAAAGTTATTTGTTTTATTAGAAAATAATTAGAATATATTATATTTTATTATGCGTAGTATTTGCATAGTGCTTTTGCGTAGTTTTGCATAGTAAAATCTTTTTATATAAAATAGAATACTTTTATAAAGTTATTTATTTTATTAGACAATAATTAGAATATATTATATTTTATTATGCATAGTGTTTGCATAAGGGCTCACGTATAGTGTTTGCGATAGTAAAATCTTTTTATATAAAATGAATACTTTTATAAAGTTATTTATTTTATTAGACTATAAATAAAATATATTATATTTTATTTAAAAGATTTTGTTTTATTAGAATATTTTATTTATAATTTGCATAGTAAATCAATATACACTGCTTAGCTTAAAAAGTAAATCAATCTGACCGTTCATGAATTAGTTACTATTCAGGTCCATTCTCCTATAAATAGAAGCTCATTCCTTCATTATTTCTTATGAATTTACTCAAAACTCTGAGAGAAACTATAGAGAAAGAAGAAAAGTATTCTGCTACTCACTTTTTTAATATCCAGTTTCTTCTAAGGTAAGGGGTATTATTTCTTTCGTATTCATAAAGAGAACTTCATTATTCCATTCTTTATTATTCATTGGAATAACTCAGTATCTGTGAGCTACCCTATACTTGGTGAAATTCTTCATTATTCCATTCTTTATTATTACGTTGAATAACTCCGCCATACATCCAAGTACCGCATACACGGTGAAATTCTTCTCATTATTCCATTCTTTATTATTATGTAGGAATAACTTTTGTCATCTGGTACCGCATACATGGTGAAATTCTTTTGTTATTCCATTCTTTATTATTATGTTGGAATAACTCCGCCTATGCCAAGTACCGCATACACGGTGAAATTCTTCCATTATTCCATTCTTTATTATTCTGCTGGAATATCCTCGCCGTGTGTATTACGCATGACTGGTTCCATTCTTTATTATTATGTTGAATAACTCGCCTCATGCGAAGTACCGCATACACGGTGAAATTCTTCATTATTCCATTCTTTATTATTCATTTGGAATATCCCGTGCGTGCGGCGCTTATGCATGACCGGTTCCATTATTTATTATTCTCATTGAATAACATGTCTGCAAGGCCTATCGCATGCATGGTGAATTCTTCATTATTCCATTCTTTATTATTATGTTGAATAACTTTTATACATGTGGATTACCACATGCATGATGAATGACCCTTCGTATTCATTTCTTAATAAATTGTGGAAATGATCTGTCTACATGGATTATCGCATGGCGGGTAAAAATCCATTTGCAGTTTCATATATTCTATTATACTCGGTTGGTTAAAGCTTTGACTTCTATACTCCATGAAATTAGTGGAATATCCTCGACATTTCAAGCTTCATCCAAAGATCTTTTCATGGAAATATTCTTCGAGCATTCTTGAATTTTACTCTACAAAGCAGTATCATGTTGACAATTTGGACGTTATTGAATTCTGGATAAATTAATTCTTGAACTTGTTTTATTGGATTCTTATATCATTGTCATCATCCTCATGTTTATATTATGTTGAAAGTCATATGTGGCCTGTTGTGCATAGATGGACTTGGTATGATTATGACCGTGGATTATTCTAAGATAATCATGACCGTAATGTTACAAATGATGTGCTAAAAGTCCTCATTAGCCCGTAGTGCATTTATGGATAGTTGTTGGCATGATCATGACCATTAATGAATACACGAATATCCTTAGCCCGTAGTGCATGGACAATTTGTGGTTGTGATACTAATGAATATCCTTGGTCGTAGTCAGGGGATGATGTGGATTATTTATTGTCGTTTGAGTCCCAAATGATAAAAGTGATGAAAATCTTTTATATCATAAAAGATAATAGATTTTATTCTCTACTTGACTCTTTTAATGGATTGCTTGTTCCGCTGTAGTTAAACTTGATGTTTGTTATATTTTATTAGTTTAACACGGTTGAAGGCTAACGATAATTTATTCTGCATTATCTTAATCATAATATTTCTTCTTGGTCTAGTTGAGCTTACCTTTCTTTCACCGCTGCTTCTTCGTGAAATGAGAACATAAGCGGGGACTAGTCGGGGAACTGAGTAACGGTCCGTATGATAACATTAGTAGTCCTCACTATTCTGTTAAATAGTGTGATAATAAATGTAATGAGGACTCCATTGAGTGTGGATATTGTCTAGATGATAATATTCTTTTTAAAACTCTTAGATTATGTTATGTCGTATTTTATACGACTGTTGTATAATTAAGTTGTATTTGTATTCTATATCATGTATTTGGCGACTCAAAATAGGTGATGTATACCTATTTTGGGGGCGTCACATATAATTTCAGTTAAGCACAAACGGATATAACAAATACTGTTTGTTTAACTCAAATAATATATAAGAATATTTTATCTATTATTTAACTTTTATAAATAGTGTCACTTGGTACTATAAGGAATCGTACGGTCGAATTCCTCTCCGTAGAGGTTTATCTCTGTAGCCTTGCTGTAAGACCCCAACTTATTATTAATGAAATTTAATTTTCTCTATTTATTATTTTGAAATAGTAAGGGTTGATTTGATTAATGTGGATAGTTAGGGGTAAAATACGCAAATATTTCAAAATAAGCAAGTGGTTATAAAATATTCATTATTGTCGGGGAATATTCGTTTGGTCGTGGAATATTCGCATCTGTAGGGAATATTCGCATTTACTGACGGTAGCGACCATGTATTAGGCCCCATAACTTGAAAGCGATTGGATGAAGAAAACGACAAATATAAGTTGTTTAAAATAACAACAGTAATTATTACTGATTAATCTTGTTAAAATACTCGGTGGTTAAAACACAAAGAAGCACCTGTATTGCACCAATTATTGATTCTTATGTAAGAAGGCACTACTTAATAATGGTTACGATAATTATTGCTCAAAGATTTTTATTGATTCAATAATTCTTTGTATTGATATTTTATATTACCATTGTTTCAATAAATTGACATTACACAATTTTTCATTATCGAACAATAATTCATATTATCCTAATAATATTATTGGATAACATTATTGGCAATGTCTAGAAAGTTACGTCTAAGGAGAGTTTGGTCACCTAATCATGCTACCAAGAAGAGAAATCTTTATTGGAAAGCCCTCTTCCCTCGAACCGCCTCATTGTCGAATATTGTGATTCTCAGAATATTATTTGTGAATAATTAATTATTGATTCATATGATAAGAAAAATATTGATTTTATGTGGATATAGATGGAGAAAATTTTAATGTGACAATTGTTAAAAATTGAAATTTTATCTTTTTTGATAAAATAATTCATTTAAATGTATTATTATATTTTAAATATATAATAATGGTGATATTTTTACAACGAATGTGGGATATATGAGTATACGAGGAGGAAGAGTATTTTTGTTGCAATAAATGTTTAAAACATGTTAAACATGTCTGGTGGACCCCATTTATTAACCGAAATTTGATTATAAATGTAAAATCGCTTGGTTTGTGGATTTTTGGTCAATTTCTGATTGGAATTTGAAAAACTTTCTTCTGCAAAGTTGTAGAGAATTGAATTTTCTATAAAAAGTCGCGAGATTCGAATTTTCTGATAAAAGGGATATTTATTGTGAATTATTGAAGTTCCAAAGCTCCGAAATAATTGATTTTTGAAAGTTTTAATTATTATTTTAAAGAAAAACATGTTTTTTTTGCATTTAAGTGGGCTAACATGTGATATTAATTGCTGAAATCAGATCTTCAAAGATGGGCTAAGGAAATTTATAATATATATTAATATTTTATTAAATTTTCTACTTTGGTGTTCTAAGCATTTTCCTATAAATAGGGTGCTTAGGTTAGAATTAAAAATCACACCAGAAACTGAAGTTTTCTCTCTCTATATTAACGAGCGTATTCTTGTGAGTATTTTGAGCATACTTTGAGTATTGTTAGACGGTGCAGAAGTTCCTTCAAAGACTATACCCTAGATTCCAAATTTAGAAGTACTAATCTTTCGAGGTAAGGGATATTTTTTTTTTTTTTCATAATGATATTATTTCTTCAATATCATTATGTTGAAATATTGATCTGAAGTTTTATCAAATTTGGAACTTTTGGTGTCTGAGTTACTATTCACGATATCTGACCTTTATTCACGATACTGATACTATTCACGAATACTACGACTATTCATCGAAAAATGAAAAATTTTCTTTTCGTCTAAAATATCTATTCGGATACTAGCTTTGATTGTATCCATGTTTAGATCATTCTTGAATTTTACACCACTGTAATTATTTTTGAGGTATTTTTGGACGTGGATAAAACAGCAGTACGAATCCTTAATCCTTAATCCTCGTCATTTTGTTTCACTTTGGATTCGCTTCTTTAAAAATATTTTTCATCATCTTCAGTCTTAAATGATGATATTATTAAATATCTTTGGCCTGTAGTGCAAAGATGAATGATTTCTGATGAATATCTTTGGCCCGTAGTGCAAAGATGAATATTTGATTAACATGACCAACTGATGAATATCTTTGGCCTGTAGTGCAAAGATGAATATTTGATTCCAGATGTATGTTGATTGATGTTATAGGGATAAAAGGTAGACGACGAACTTTTAAATTCATACATAGAAGATAGTAGTTTGCATTCTCTACTTAACTCTTCTAATGAATTATTATTTCAGTGCGATTATTGGTTTAAAAACTTGTTGTCTATTGTATTCTATTAGTTTTTTTTCCCTGTTGAAGACTAATGATAATTTGTTGTATATTATCTTAGTCATAATATTCTTTACTGGGCTAGTCGAGCTCACCCTTTTCCTTTTGTTCCATTTTTCTTCTCGTGAGGCGAGAATATAAATGCGAGTGCAGCCCGGGTATGGAATGAAGGTTCTAGAGAGTTGTTTTTAGTAGTCCTCACTATTTTTATAAAATAATGTATCAATAAATGTGATGAGTATTTATTTGAGTATAGATATTTTCTAGAAGATAATATTTGTATTCAAACTCACGCTTTCTTGTTGTAATAATAAAGTTGTAGTTGTTTTACGTACCACGTATTGACAACTCGTAATGGGTGATGTATACCTATTTTGGGGGCGCCACGGTTGGTATCGAGCTTAGGATATGATCTCTGGCGGAGATCGGGGAATAGAACTAGGAGGGAGAGCGAGTAAATCCTTCGCTAGTATGTCCTACCTAAGCTTATTTGTTAGTTAGTCAAGATATAAGGATATTATGTGATATATTGATTTCCTTAATTAACCCTTGTTTTATGACAAAGATTTGAGAATGTCGACCGAGAATATTAACAATGGAAATGAGACCGTGGAGATGCTCAGTACTTACCAACGAGGAGAACGCGGCAACAGTGTTTGGGCAATGTTCCTCCCGTGAACAACACCACCGAAAGCGTATGATGATGAACGAGGGGATGTTTAGAAGCTTTTTGCGCTTCATGCAAAATCGAATTTGAGGAGACTCGTGTTCAAAATACTGAGAGAAATGATAGCAATTCATGGGTTGTCACAAACCAAGTCGCTCAAAGAGTTGGAACCACCGTAATTTAAGGGAAAGCCGATCCGATCATGGCGGAAACATGGGTCAAGCAAATTACCAAGATATTCGATGTCTTGGGATGCACGGAGAATGAAGGTTCCATTCGCCACCTTTTATGTTCCATGGCGAAAGGCGGACTCATCGGTGGGAGTCTGTGAAGCGTACACGCATCCATCCAACGCGCTTCAAAGATGTCTTGGGAGACATTTCGAAATTATTTAATGACAAATACTTTCCGAAAGTGTTCGCTATATGAAGGAATTGGAGTTCATCGATTAGAACAAAACAACATGACGATGTCTCAAGATGAGGCAAAGTTTGCGAGAGTTATCCAGTTTGCACCTCATTTGGTGGAGAATGAGGAACGTATGACGCGGATGTTTCGAGAGGTTTGAAACCCAAGATACGACAATATCTCATTTCCCATAAATTTTTATCTATTCGGATGTTGTTAATGAGGCTCAATTGTTAGGCGAGATAACAAGTATGTTCAACCGAGGACCATAACCGTGGATCGCACTGCGGAGATAGCGAACAATGAATAATGATAACCAATGGAGAAAGAAACAAACGGACAAAAATGGTAACCACTCGTGGTAATCATAGCCATGAAAATAGAAGAAGCGAGTCGAGAGGAGATTTTAAAAAGAGGAGATTTAACAACGACCTATGCTGAAGACGATGTCACAAGAAGAATCGGTTCTAAGGGGAGAGAACGACCACCCATATATGCTAAAAATGCGAAAAGAGGGATATCAGGTCAAACCGCCCACAACAGCTTTAAGGTATGCTAGAATTATGGAAAGGAAGGACATATCGCCGAGATTGTATGCGGTAGAATAAACCTAGTTCAATGGGGATCTGTGACTCAAAAGATCGTCCCGAGAAAAGTCAAAGTCAACGATTCCGGAAGAAGCTTTGTTGTGATGGTCAAAATGCGAGGAACCCAAACGAGGTGATCACGGGTAAGCTATTTATAAATTCTTGCGAAGTTTATACCTTACTTGATACCTAAGTCTACCCATTCATTTATCTCTCCCGCATGTGCTCAACGCTTTAAACTTGACTCCGAGAAATTAGACTTTGACCTATCTGTGGAAACTCCGTTAGGAGAAACTTTCATCACATCCACCGCTTTATAAATCTTGTTTGATTCAAGTTGGCACCATCACCTTACATTCTGACCTTTATCTCTTTAAAAATACTTGTTTTGATGTGATTTTAGGGATTGATTGGTTAACTACTCATCATGCCAAAATTGATTGTTTTCGTAAGTTTGTTAGTTTTCATATTCCTAACCAACCCGTTGTATTTAATTCAAGCAACTAAACCATTAAAATCAATCACCGTCATATCTAATCATAAAGCTATTCGCTTATTGAAAAACGGATGTCAAGATTTCTAAGCCCATGTTATGGATTTGAATAAAGACACGCCAAATTTGAATAATATTCCCGTTGTTATTGACTTTCCGGACGATTTCAAAGAACTTCCTTGCCTACCCCCGTAACGTGAAGTTGAATTCTTTATTGATCTTGAACTCCAGTACAAAGCCCATTTCTAAAACCCCATATCGAATGGCTCCTATTGAACTTCAGAGTTAAAGGTCCAACTACGTGAATTGTTGGACACCGGTTTCATTCGGTCCCAGTACATCTCCTCGGGGTGCTCCTGCTTTATTCAGAAAGAAAGAAAGACGGGAGTATGCGACTTTGATTGACTATCTGAAATTGAACCATGTCACCATCAAGAATAGGTATTCTCACCTCGTATTGATGACTTGTTTGACCAAATTCAAGGGGCACAATTCTTTTCAAAAATCGATCTTCGCTCTAGATATCATCACCAAGATTAGAATCGAGGATATTCCAAAGACCGCTTTCGTAACTCTCGGATGGGCATTATGAATTCTTAGTCATGTCTTTCTTTGACTAACTAATGCTCCTGCGCTATTATCATGGATATGATGAACCGAGTATTCAAGGAATATTTGGATCGGTTTGTTGTTGTCTTTATTGATGACATCCTCATATATTCCAAAAGTCTTGAAGATCATGAGCACCATTTGAAGTTTGGTACTCCAAAGGCTTCGTGAAAACAAACTATATGCCAAATTGAAGAAATGCGAGTTCGCTTGAGGAAGTAGCATTTCTTGGCACGTGGTGTCAAAACATGGAGTATCCATGTACCCGGCCAAGATTGAAGCAATACAAAGTTGGGAGCAACCAAGCTCGGTGATCAAGTACGTAGCTTTTGGGCTTAATTGGTTATTATCGGAGATTCGTGAAAGGATTTTCTCGAATCACTACTCCATTAACTCACCGACTTTGAAAGATATAAAATTCGTTTGGAGCGAAGAATCGCGAGAAGAGTTTCCAAGAGCTTAAGAGAGACTTATTTCTAAGACCTATTCTAACAATACCATCCGGTTCGGATGGATTTGTTATCTCTGATGATGCTTCGAGCAAAGGGTTAGGATGTGTTCTCATGCAACATGGGAAAGTCATAGCCTATGCCTCATGACAACTTAAAGAGTATGAGAGGAATTATCCTACTCATGATCTAAAGTTAGCGATGAATCGTTTTCCAAAAAGATATGGAGACACTATCTATATGGGGAGAAAGTGGAGATATATTCGCACCATAAAAGCCTTAAATATTTCTTCACTCAAAAGAACTCAACACATATGTGAAATGACGTTGGCTCGAGCTATTGAAAGACTATGACCATACTATACCATCCCGAAAAGCGAACGTGGTAGGTGACGCGTTGAGTAGAAGATCATATCACGAACGAAAAGTGCGATGATGTCAAGTATACGACAGAGAGCCAACTTTAATAGAAAAGTTAAGGTTGCTTCAAGCCACCGGCCGAAATGATGCATATGAAGAAGAAAGTACAAGAAGGAGCTATTCCTAAGGCGAGAATTGATGAAGAAGGAATACTTGAGTCCACTCTGAGACTTTGTATTCCTAACGACTCGATTTGAAGTACAAGATTATGATGGTGGCACAAAATACACCATTTGCAATCCATCTGGAAGTACCAAAATGTATCGTGATCTTGACATACATTTTGGTGGAACAATATGAAGAGAGATTGCAAAGTTTATCTCGATGTGTTTAACTTGTCAACGCAGTAAAGGCGGAGCATCTAGTACCTAAGGGTCCGCTTGCAACCACTTGAGATTCCGAAATGGAAGTGGGAACATATTACCATGGATTTCACATTCAGTCTTCCTACGGTTTCTCAAGGCATCAATGCTATTTGGGTTATTGTTGATAGATTAACCAAGTCTCGCTTTCATTTCTTGCCGATCACGAGAGACTTATTCCTTGAACGCCTTGCTAGTATATGACGTGAATGAGATTGTGAGGTTGCATGGCATACGCCCAGTATCCATAGTTTTGGATCGTGACCCAAGATTCACTTCAAGATTTTGGGTTAGCTTGCAAAAAGCTATGGGCACAGTTTGCGATATAGTTCGGCATACCATCCCCAAACGGACGGACAATCGTAGAGAGAACTATTCAAACTCTTGAAGATCTATTAAGACTCGTGTCCTAGACTTCAAGGGCGGTTGGGATAAGTATTTACCATTGGTGGAATTCTCCTACAACAACAGCTTATCGAGCAAGTATAGGTGTGGCTCCATTTGAAGCATTATATGGACGAAAAGTGTCGCTCTCCAAAGTATGTTGGGACGAGGTGGGTGAAGCAACATTGTTGGGAGCCGAGTTAGTACGTATGACTACGGAAAAGATCCAAATGATTCGACAACGATACAAAAGCAAGACAAGTTCGACAAAAGAGTTATGCGGATCTTCATCGAAAGGACGTGGAATTGAGTATAGGGGATCATGTATTGTTGCGAGTTGCTCCATGGAAGGGAGTTACAAGATTTGGGAAGAGAGAAAACTCAATCCATGATTTATCGGCCCATTTCAAATTCTTGACCGAAGTAGGAAATGTAGCACTGTAGACTCGCGTTACCTCCGAGTATGTCTCGTGTTCATAATGTGTTTCACATATCCGTATTTCAGAATATGTGAAAGACCCGAACCACGCTTATAGAGTTAGAACCCCACGAGATAGCCAAAGACTTAACGTATGAGGAAAGTACCGTCAAGATCTTGGATAGGAAGGAGCATATCCCTACGCCAAGAAAGGTCATACCACAAGTTAAAGTTTTGTGGAGGAATCATGCTTATAGAGGAAATGACCTCGGGAATTGGAAACGGAAATGAAAGCGAGGTATCCCGACCTTTTCAAAACACCAGTGCGTCGTCGTCAATTTCGAGGACGAAATTTCATAAGGAGGGAGGTTGTAAGACCCCAACTTATTATTAATGAAATTTAATTTTCTCTATTTATTATTTTGAAATAGTAAGGGTTGATTTGATTAATGTGGATAGTTAGGGGTAAAATACGCAAATATTTCAAAATAAGCAAGTGGTTATAAAATATTCATTGTTGTTTGGGGAATATTCGTTTGGTCGTGGAATATTCAGATCTGCTTCGGGAATATTCGTGCGACGGCCTTGACCATGTGTGGGCCCATAACGAAAAAGCGATTGGATGAAGAAACGACAAATATAAGTTGTTAAAAATAACAAATAGTTGTTACCAATTATCTTTGTTAAAATACTTCGGTGGTTAAAACACAAGTAAGACACCAGTATTGCACCAATTATTGATTCTTACGTGAAGGCACTACTTAATAATGGTTACGATAATTACTTTATCAAAGATTTTATTGATTCAATAATTGTTGTATTGATATTTTATATTACTTGTTGTTTCAATAAATTGTCATTACACAAGATTTTCCATTATCTGAGCAATAATTCATATTATCTGAATAATATTATTGGATAACATTATTGGCAATGTCTAGAAAGTTACATCTAAGGAGAGGTTGGGTCACCCTAATTGCGGCGCCCAAGAAGGAAAAATTCTTATTGGAAAGCCACCTCTTTCCCAGAAACTGCCAGTTGTCAATATTGTGATTACAGTATATTATTTGTGAATAATTAATTATTGATTCATATGATGAGGAAAATATTAATTTTATGTGGATATAGATGGAGAAAATTTTTAATGTGACAATTGTTTAAAATTGAAATTTTATCTTTTTTGAAAAAATAATTATTTAAATATATTATTATATTTTAATAATATAATAATGATAATATTTTTACGATGAATGTGGGATATATGAGTATATGTGGAGGAGGAGTATTTTTGTTACCAAAATATTTAAAGCATGTTTTATGTGTCATGGACCCCATTTCTTGACCGAAATTTGATTATAAATTGTAAAATCGCCTGGTTTGTGGATTTCGGTCCAATTTCATTTGGAATTTAGAAAAACTTCCTTACAGTAAAGTTGTAGATAATGGAATTTCCTATGGAAAGTCGCGCGATTCAAATTTTTCCGACAAAAGAGCTATTTATTGTGAATTATCAAGTTCAAGTCTCAAATAATTGATTTTTGGAAGTTTAAAATATTTAAAATAGGAAAAAAGTTTTTGGAATGTTTAGGTGGCCTCATTTAACATGTGTAGGAGCTGAATTCAGTTGGCAAGTGTGCGTATGAGGTTTTGGAAAATATATATAAATATTATATTAAATTTTCTACTTTGGTGTTCTAAAGATTTTATAAATAAATAGGGTGCTTAGGTTAAATTGAAAATCACACCGTAAACTCAAGTTTTCTCTCTATATTATCAAGCGTATTCTTGTGAGTATTTTGAGTATACTTTGAGTGTTGCTATACGATGCAAGTTCAAGTCATAGCTTATATCCTGTTTCAACTAAGACTGCCTTTCGAGGTAAGGATGTTATTTTATTCGAAAATGATATTATTTCTTCAATATCATTATGCCGAAATATTGGTTGGAAATTTTATCAAATTTGGAACTTTTTCATGCTCTGAGTTACTATTCATGAGTTACTATTCACGAGTTACTATTCACGAGTACTATTCACGAAAGCGTGAAGATGTTTTTTTTTTTCAAATTTCTATCTTTTGGTGTCTGAGTTACTATTCACGATACTCGGACTATTCATTCATAAAAAATGAAATTTCTTCTTTTTTAATCCAAAATATCTATTCGGATACTAGCTTTGATTGTATCCATGTTTCGATCATTCTTGAATTTTACTCCACTGATTACTTATGAAGTATTTTTGAATATCGATTGTTTAAAAATACGAATCCTTAATATTTGTTTTTTGTTTCAATCGGATTCGCTTTCCTTTAAAATATTTTTCATCATCCTCGGTCCTAAATGATGATATTATCGAATATCTTTGGCCCAGTAGTGCAAAGATGAATGATTTCTTGATGAATATCTTTGGCCCGTAGTCTAAAGATGAACAGTGTTGAGATGAACACGATCGATCGATTAATATCTTTGGCCGTAGTGCAAAGATGAATGTGTTTAGATGAACATGACCAATCGATGAATATCTTTGGCTGTAGTGCAAAGATGAATATTTGATTCCGGATATATATTGATTGATGTTACGAGGGGATAAAATATCGACGATGAACTTTTAAATTCATATATAGAAGATAGTAGTTTGCATTCTCTACTTAACTCTTCTAATGAATTATTATTTCACTGCGAAAATTGATTTAAAACTGGTTGTCTATTATATTCTATTAGATTTTTCCCTGTTGGAGACTAACGATAATTTGTTGTATATTATCTTAGTCATAATATTCTTTACTTGGGCTAGTTGAGCTCACCCTTTTCCTTTTTTTGTTCTATTTTTCTTCTCGTGAGGCGAGAATGTAATGCGAGTACTAGTCGAGGTATGGAATGAAGGTTCTAGAGAGAGTTACTTAGTAGTCCTCACAATTTTTGTAAAATAATGTATAAATAATTGTGATGAGGATTTATTTGGTATGTATATTATGCAGAAGACAATAATTGTATTTAAACTCACAGATATATATGTTGTCGTATTTTGCACGACAAATGTATTAATAAAGTTGTAGTTATTTCTGTATCATGTATTTGGCGACTCAGAATGGGTTGGATGGAATGGACCTATTTTGGGGGCGTCACATTTTGAGTATACTTTGAGTATTGCTAAACGGTGCAAGTTCAAGTCATAGCCTATATTCGGTGTTTCAGCTAGAAGTACTGATCTTTCGAGGTAAAGGATATTATTTTTTTTTAATGATATTATTTATTCTAATATGATGATGCCGAAGTATTGATCTGAACTTTTTAATCAAATTTGGAACTTTTAGTGTTGGGGTTACTATTCACATATCGACCTTTATTCACGATACTAGATTACTATTCACGAATCACGACATTATTCATCGAAAATGAAAATTTTTCTTTTAGATTCAAAATATCTATTCGGATACTTAGCTTTGATCAGATCCATGTTTTGATCATTCTTGAATTTTACACCACTATGATTATTTTTTGAGGTATTTTTAGACATGGATAAAACAAAGTACGAATCCTTAATCCTTAATCCTTGTCATTTTGTTTCACCGGATTCGCTTTTAAAAATATTTTCATCATCCTCGGCCTTAAATGATGATATTATTGAATATCTTTGGCTCAGTAGCCAAAGATGAATGATTTCTTATGAATATCTTTGGCCCGTGAGTGCAAAGATGAACAGTGTTTAGATGAATACGACCAATCGATGAATATCTTTGGCCTGTAGTGCAAAAGATGAATATTTGATTCCGTATGTATATTGATTGATGTTACAGGGATAAAAGATAGACGATGAACTTTTAAATTCATACATGTAAGATAGTAGTTTGCATTCTCTACTTAACTCTTCTAATGAATTATTATTTCGCTTCTTGAATATTGATTTAAAACTTGTTGTCTATCAGATTCTATTAGATTTTTCCTCGTTGAAGACTAACGATAATTTGTTGTATATTATCTTAGTCATAATATTCTTTTCTTCGGGCTAGTTGAGCTCACCCTTTTCCTTGTTGTTCCATTTTTCTTCTCGTAGAAGCGAGAATGTAGTGAGAGTACTAGTCGGGTATGAAATGAAGGTTCTAGAGAGAGTTGTTTAGTAGTCCTCACCATTTTTGTAAAATAATGTATCAATAATTATGATGGGGATTTATTTGCGTGTGAATATTGTCTAGATGGCAATATCTGTATTTAAACTCACAGTTTATATGTTGTAATAATAAAGTTGTAGTTATTTCTGAACCATGTATTAACAACTCAGAATGGGTGATGTATACCTATTTTGGGGGCGTCACACGAGTTCTATTCACGAAGCGTGAAGATGTTTTTTGTGAAATTTCTTTCTTTTGGTGTCGGAGTTACTATTCACGTATACGACACTATTCACGATATCTGATCTATTCACGAAATACTAAAGACTATTCAATTTGAAAATGAAATTTCTTCTTTTTGTCCAAAATATCTACTATGGATACTAGCTTTGATTGTATCCATGTTTTGATCATTCTTGAATTTTACTCCACTCTGATTACTTATGAAGTATTTTTGAACTTGGATTGTTTAAAATACGAATCCTTAATATTTGTTCTTTTGTTTCACTGGATTCGTTTCCTTTAAAATATTTTTCATCATCCTCAGTCCTAAATGATGATATTACTGAATATCTTTGGCTTGTATTGCAAAGATGAATGATTTCTTGATGAATATCTTTGGCCCGTAGTGCAAAGATGAACAAGTGTTGAGATGAACATGACCAACTGATTAATATCTTTGGCCCGTAGTGCAAAGATGAACATGTGTTTAGATGAACATGACCAACTGATGAATATCTTTGGCTTGTAGTACAAAGATGAATATTTGATTCCAGATATATATTGATTGATGTTACAGGGATAAAATATCGACGATGAACTTTTAAATTCATATATAGAAGATAGTAGTTTGCATTCTCTACTTAACTCTTCTAATGAATTATTATTTCCGCTGCGAAGATTGATTTAAAACTGGTTGTCTATTGTATTCTATTAGATTTTTCCCTGTTGAAGACTAATGATAATTTGTTGTATATTATCTTAGTCATAATATTCTTCTTGGGCTAGTTGAGCTCACCCTTTTCCTTGTTATTCCATTTTTTCTTCTTAGAGGCGAGAATGTAGCGAGTACTAGTCGGGTATGGAATGAAGGTTCTAGAGAGAGTTGTTTAGTAGTCCTCACCATTTTTGTAAAATAATGTATCAATAATTATGATGGGGATTTATTTGCGTGTGGATATTGTCTAGATGGCAATATCTCAGATTTAAACTCACGCTTTATATGTTGTAATAATAAAGTTGTAGTTATTTCTGTACCATGTATTTGGCGACTCAGAATGGGTTGGATAGAATGGACCTATTTTGGGGGCTTCACAGTTGGTATCAGAGCTTAGGGATATGATCTTTGGCGGACATCGGGGAATAGAACTAGGAGGGGAGAGACGAGTAAATCCTTCGCTAGTGTGTCCTACCTAAGCTTATTTGTTAGTTGGTTAGTATATAGGGATATTATGTGATATATTGATTTCCTTAATTAACCCTTGTTTTATGACAGTGTTTGAGAATGTCGACTGAGAATATTAACAGTGGAGTAAATGAGACCGTGGAGATGCCTGTACTTACCAACGAGGAGAACGTGCAACAGGCTGACAATGTACCTCCGGTGAACAACACCACTTAGCAGATGATGAACGAGGGGATGTTTAGAAGCTTTTTGCAGTTCATGCAAAATCGAGATTTAGGAGACTCGTGTTCAAAATACTGAGGAGAAATGATTGCAATTCACGGGTGGTCACGGCCAAACAGTTCAAAGAGTTGGGACCACGAGTGCACTGGGAAATCCGGATCCGATTAAGGCGGAGACGTAGGTCAAACAAATTACCAAGATATTCGATGTCTTGGGATGCACGGAGGAACAGAAAGTTCCATTCGCTACTTTTATGTTACGTAACGAGGCGATTCATCGGTGGGAATCAGTGGCGTACCCATCCAAACCGCACTCAAAGATGTCATGGGAGACGTTTGAAAACAGCTTCAATGACAAGTATTTCCACGAAAGTATTCGTCTATATGAAGGAAGTGGAGTTTATTAGGCGGAGCGAGAATAACATGACGGTGTCCCCAAAGACGAGGCGAAGTTCGCGGAGTTATCCAAGTTCAGCACCTCATTTGGTGGAGAATGAGGAACGTATGATGCGGATGTTTCGAGAGGTTTGAAACCCGATACGTCGAGATCTCATTTCTCATAAATTTTCTCTCTATTCAGATGTTGTCAATGTGGCTCGGTTGTTAGAAGCGAGATAACGAGTACGTTCAACCGAGGGACCATAACCAGATCATACATCAAGATAAGCGATCATCGAATAACGATAACCAAATGGAGAAAGAAGAATACGGACAAAGGTAGTAACCACTATGGTGGTAATTGTGACGCCCCCAAAATAGGTATACATCACCCATTCTGAGTTGTCAATACATGGTACAGAAACAACTACAACTTTATTATTACAACAGGAAAACTATGAGTTTGAATACAAATATTATCTTCTGACAATATCTATACTCAAATAAATCCTCATCATATTTATTGATACATTATTTTACAAAAATGGTGAGGACTACTAAACAACTCTCTCTAGAACCTTCATTCCATACCCCACTACGTACTCGCTATATTCTTGCCTTCGAGAGAAGAAAAATGGAACAAAAAGGAAAAGGGTGAGCTCAACTAGCCCAAGAAGAATATTATGACTAAGATAATATACAACAAATTATCATTAGTCTTCAACAGGAAAAAAATCTAATAGAATACAACAGATAACAAGTTTTAAATCAATATTCGCAATGAAATAATAATTCATTGAAGAGTTAAGTAGAGAATGCAAACTACTATCTTCTATGATAAATTTAAAAGTTCATCGCTCATCTTTTATCCCCGTAACATCAATCAATATACATCCGGAATCAAATATTCATATTTGTACTACAGCCAAAAGATATTCATCACCGTCATGTTCATCAAAACACCTGCTCATCTTTGCACTACTAGCCAAAGATATTCATCGAAATCATTCATCTTTTTGCACTACAAAGCCAAAGATATTCCATAATATCATCATTTAAGACCGAGGATGATGAAAAATATTTTTAAAGAAACGAATCCAAAGGAAACAAAAACGACAAGGATTAAGGATTAAGGATTCAGACTTTGTTTTATCCACGCCCAAAAATACCTCAAAATAATAATCATAGTGGTGTAAAATTCAAGAATGATCAAAACATGGATACAATCAAAGCTAGTATCCGTATTAGATATTTTGGACGAAAAGAAAAATTTTCATTTTTCGATGAATAAAGGCCGTATTCGTGAATAAAGTCAGATACGTGAATAAAGGCTTGAGTACGTGAATAAGAATCTCACACACCAAAAGTTCCAAATTTGATAAAACTTCAGATCAATATTTCAACATAATGATATTGAAGAAATAATATCATTACTTAAAAAAATAATATCCCTTACCTCGAAAGATCAAGACTTTAAATTAAAACAATCAAATATAAAGCATGACTTGAACTTGCACCGTATAAAGCAATACTCAAAATATACTCAAAATACTCACAAGAATACGCCAATAATATAGAGAGAAAACTTCAGTTTCGGTGTGATTTTCAATTCTAACCCAAGACCTATTTATAGGAAATTTCTTAGAACACTAAAGCGTAAAAATTTAATAAAATATTAATAAATTTATATAAATCATACATGCAAACTTGGAAATTCTGATTTTAGCATATTTTGCAACACATGTGCCTACCAACCAACCACAAAAAACGTTTTGTTATTTTAAACAATTAAAACTTCCAAAATCAATTATTTCGAACTCCTAACTTCAATAATTCACAATAAATAGCCCTTTTGTCGTAGAAAATTCCAAACTCATTAATTTTTATAGGAAATTCAATTCTCTACAACTTTGCGTAAGAAAGTTTTTCCAAATTCCAAACAAAATTGACCGAAATCCACAAATCCAAGCGATTTTACAAGCTATAATCAAATTTCACCAATAAATGGGGTCCACCAGGCATGTTTAACATGTTTTAAACATTTATTGCAACAAAATACTTTCCTCCTCGTATACTCATATATCCCACATTTGTTGTAAAAATATCACCATTATTATATTATTAAAATATAATAATATATTTAAATGAATTATTTTATCAGAAAAAGATAAAATTTCAATTTTCAACAATTGTCACATTAAAAATTTTCTCCATCTATATCCACATAAAATCAATATTTTTCTCATCATATGAATCAATAATTAATTATTCACAAATAATATTACAGAATCACAATATTGACAACCAGGCAGTTCCCAGGATTCGTTTCACTGGATTCGTTTCCTTTAAAATAATTATTCACTGGATTCGTTTCCTTTAAAATATTTTTCATCATCCTCAGTCCTAAATGATGATATTACTGAATATCTTTGGCTTGTAGTGCAAAGATGAACGATTTCTTGATGAATATCTTTGGCCAGTAGTGCAGATGAGCAGTGTTGAGATAACACGACCAAATCGATTAATATCTTTTGCCCAGAAAGCAAAAGATGAATGTGTTTAGATGAATATGACTAATCGATGAATATCTTTGGCTCAGAATGCAAAGATGAATATTTGATTCCAGATATATATTGATTGATGTTACAGGATAAAATATCGACGATGAACTTTTAAATTCATATATAGAAGATAGTAGTTTGCATTCTCTACTTAACTCTTCTAATGAATTATTATTTCCGCTGCGAAGATTGATTTAAAACTGGTTGTCTATTATTTAAACTCACAGTTTATATGTTGTAATAATAAAGTTATAGTTATTTCTGTACCATGTATTTGGCGACTCAGAATGGGTTGGATGGAATGGACCTATTTTGGGGGCGTCACAGTGTAGCTGTAAATGTACATAAGATCAATATTGAATAACTTTTAAAAATTTAATTTGTGATATTTTTAAATATGAATATGATTCATTTAAATTTTGAAAATAATAATTTTTATAATTAATAGTAATTTTATAATATTTATAATTATATGAACATAAATTAAATAAATTTTAAATTTGAATACGTTTGAAATTAATTTTAAAAAAATAAATTAATATTAATTTTATAATTTAAAAATGAAATAGTAAAAAAGTCATGTGACAATAATGTCAAGATGTGTATGATTGATGAGTTGTCCATTTGAATGAGAATATGAAATGTCATTTTGTATATATAGAGAACGGTCTTTTGACTCTCACCCCGGGGAGTAAAATCCTATATAGAGATTAAAATAAAGAGTTATTCCAAATAAGGATAATAAAACTGTTAGATAATAATTTATTGATGTATTTTTTAAAGTTTAGAATAGAGAGTTTATTAGAGAAACGGTTGTGAATACTTTTAGAAAGCCTCAATTATTTTTTTTAATTTATTTATTCATTTATTTTTTTGAGGTGCGGGGGACATCAAGAAGCATCCTTCATGTTCAGTAGCTAGGGGTGCTCATCGATAAAAAATTAAATCAGTACCAAAAAAATTGAATCGGTACCGATCCGAAATTACCGAAAAAAACAAGAATCAAACCTAAGATTTAATTATCGGATTTTGATCTGGGATTCAATACAAAATCGGTTCTTATTTTTTCGGTTCGGTTATACCGCATAGTAATATATATAATTATTAATAATAATTAAATAATTTTTTTTATATTTTAACAATTTTTTTAAAACTAAGAAATCATCTATATAAAACAATTAATACAGATTAATTATGTGACCAAAAAACAATTACAAAAATTAATTTATGTCATTATTATTGTGTATAATACAGATATGCACTGAAAAGGAGCATGTATCATGTATGTATACTGCTTTGCTCATCTAGTTGTTCATACAACATTACTTCTTTAATTTATAATACAGAGTAACAGATATGATGTGCACTGATAAGGAACACATCCTTTAAGTATCGCTCGGTTTTTTATCGAATGCAAAAAAGGTAAATATCTCTACCGATACTGAAAAATATAAAAAAACTAAAAAATCGGTACCAAAAAAGTTGATACTAAAAAAAATTCCAGACAATCGAGGCACGGACACAAATAGTAAATATATATATATGGATCAATCCATGGCAAATCGGTTGCCAAAAAATACTATTCATAAAGAACCAAGTCATAACACCATATAGCGGCTTAGTGATATTTTATATTAAAAAAAGACAACCGCTACTACATGTAGCGACTTGAAGAAAAAGATTACTACATGTGTGATACACTGTATGTAATTGATATATAATTCTTTTTCATATCAAAAATAATCATAATTTAATAAATTATAATATTAAAGAAAAAAGGACCGCTACTACATATAGCGGCTTGATTTTTTTTAAAAAACCTAAGCAAGTAGTAGTTTCATTTTGGTAAGGAAATACAATATATATCAGGTTATGTTTTTTTTCAAGTGTAACCTACTCTTGTATGAAAAGTGTTATGTTTTTTATCAAGCCGCTACGTGTAGTAGCGGTCCTTTTTTTTATTATATTATTATTATTATTAAATAATAATAATAATAATCCAATTTTATTATTATTATATTTATTATTATTATTATTATTATTATCAGACAACACTTTAATAATAATAATAATAATAATTATTATTATTATTAAAGTATTATTATTATTATTAAAGTATTATATATAAACAAAGTGAAAATGAAACTACATGTAGCGGCTTGTCACTTTGTATTTTGTTTCCTTACCAACGATGTTGTAATAATAATAATAATAATAATAATATTGTTAATAATAATAATCCCACTTCTTTTTTTTATTTTTTATTATTATTAAAGTCGCATCGAATTATAAAGAAATGAGACAGCTACATGGTGTAGCGGCTTTGTTAACCTCTCATTGTCAAAGTTTGTTCCAAGTTTGTTCCATTTCTTTCATTCCATTAATTACACATTGGAAATTATTATATTAATATTATTAATAATAATAATATTGTTATTATTATAATAAAAAAAATATTATTATTATAATATTGTTTAATAATAATAAAAATAAAATGAAATTATTATTATTAACAATATTACTTTAATAATAATAATAAAATGAAATTAATTATTATTAACAATAATAATAATTATATTATTATTATTATTAACAAACTTTAACAATGAGAGATTAACAAAGTCACTACACCATGTAGCGGTCTCATTTTTTTATAACTTAATTAGTGTCAAGAACTTAATTATAACTACTACTTGCTTAGGTTTCCTTACAAAAATCAAGTCGTCCTTTTTTTTTTAAATATTACAATCTATTAATTATAACTTTTTTTTTTTGTTGTGTGTTGCGTACCACACAACACATGTAGTAATCTTTTTCTTCAAGCGACATTTAGTAGCGGTTGTCTTTTTTTAATATAAAATATCATTAAAGCCGTATTGCTGGTATTTGATTTTAATTCTTTATGAATAGTGTTATGTTAGATCCATTATTACATAGATTGAATGCCTATATATATATAAAGGTTCCATGTAGAGCAATCCTGTGAATTTTTTTTTTGCTCAAGCCGAAATTTTAACAGGCTAAAAAGGATTGGATGGAACCCATATATATATATATATATATATATATATATATTTGCCCCGATCAAACTCCAGCCAGATCATCATCATATGATTTTATCCATTTGCCTCGATTTTAGCAATTCCTTCCACCAAATTCCTTTGTTATTTTTATGAAAAAATTAACAACGTATCCTCCTCCGTCCTGTTTTTCTTTTTCTTCCTTTTTACTGGGAACAAACAAACAAGTTACGATGAGAAGACGAGATCACCAATCTAGGGTTTTCTACGACCTCTCTTCTTTGATTTTCAACATTCTTCGATCTCCTCCTACGCCGTTTGAATTCTCCGACCAGTCTCCTGTTATTCCAACTACGCCGCCAGCTGTGTCTTCGTCGCGCCGACCGCCGGTGCCTTCTATTACGCCGGCGGGATTTGCCTCTTTGCTATTGGGGATTTCACTCGCCTTGATGCTTTGTGGTTCTGTTACCTTCCTTATTGGATTCATATTGATGCCTTGGGTGCTGGGTTTGGTTATGGTTTTGTACTTCCTTGGAATTGTCTCCAGTCTGTCAATGCTTGGACGCACAATTCTTTGTTATGCCACGTCGCTGCCGTCACGTCCGAAGGAGGTTCCTGGTAAAAATCTTCTTTCTTATACCATCTCTCCCCTGTTTTCCCTTATTCTTCTGTTAGCCCTTATCATAGTTTTTTTTTTCCTTATGGTTTATCTGATTTTTATGTCGTCTAATAATTGGAAATTTGGACCTTTTGTTCCTTTTATGCTAACCGCTTTTTGAAATTTATGTAAAGATTTTTAAGAATCTTCAAGTTTGGTGCTTTGTTTTTGTTCTGTGCTTATGTTGGTCCGGTTTTGACAGCTAATTTGTGCAAGTTATTCTGCAAGATCATTACAATGGTTAGCTATTGGCTAGTATGTAAATTAGGTTGCTAAATTTTACGACAAAGTTAGTACGCTTTTGTCATGGATTAGTGGTGTATTTTCCTTTGGCAGTATTCTGTGTTAGATTTAGTGAATTTACATTTTTACAAGAAACTGTGATATTTATGTGAGATCATCCCCTCATTGGAATTCATTTTAGGGAGATTCATTTTAGAGAGTACCAACTACCAAGTGGAAATATAAAGTATTCTTGTGGAAATAATAGCCCCCTTAATTCCAAAATCTTATTCGGAGTTGGCTCACAAAAGATGATGATATCAAATATGTATTCTGTTGCATCTCTTCTTGTTTTAATGGGAAAATAGACAAATTATATGATGCTGAAGCTTTTGAATTGACTGATTGGGCAGACTCAGACATGGAAAATGGTGGGATGTCCCAAAAATTTCTTTTTAGATTATTTGGTTTATGTGCAAAGAAAACATATAGAGATGAGTTTTTCAATTTTGGAAGCATGTATGTTTCATCTTATGATTTCTCCTTATAGATATTGGACACTGGAGTGAGTTCTGTCACTAAAATATCATGTTTATCATTGATCCATTCCCACTTTCTTTGTAAAGGATAGAGGGAAAAAAGTGGTTAGTGGGGGCTTGCGAAATTGTTTATACTCACATTTATCTGGCATCAAAGATTGGCTTGATATGTAACGCCTCTGTCTGATGACTACCTTTCCACTTTTCATTTTGTCTTCAAATCTCGATACTTCAAAGATAAAGAGTACAATTATGATTTTTTCTTTTGAGATGATTTTTTTGTTTTGTGGATAATGGATATTTTGCACATAGTTTAATTTTTTTCATACCTTGTGGATTTAGTTTTTGAACCACATAACTACAACAAAATGTTAGTGAATTAGATTCAAGTCTCCTTTAAAAATTGTCAAATCTTAAAGCAGCTCTTAGTGGCCATAAGGAGTATCTGAGTTCAACTTGGGACAACTTATATGCCTTCAAGCTTTGGACTTGAGTTTCTCCTTTTCTCATCTTTTCTTTTGTCATTTACTTGTTAATATCTTTTAGTTCTCAAATTTTAAAAAAATCAGTTGAAGAGGTTGCAATAACGTTACGAATTATGTGACGAGTATTTATGCAGGTTCTATGTTAGCACTTTGACAAAAGGACGGACTAAGTTGCGTATGTTATTCAATAACCTCATTTTGTTATATAGCAAATTAGCATATTTTCCCTCTAATTAATCTTCCCCTTTGGTTTTGCTAATCCCTAGTATCTACTATCTTTCGGTTGATTCATTCATTTTGATGCTACTTAATTTCTATAAGTCTTGAACACTTTTGCTAGGAGTGAAATATTAATTGTCACGGATAAGATGTCTTTACTACATTGTGGTTAAGAGAATAAAAATTAAAAGATTTGGAATTTTCATCTGGACCTTTTTCTTTTATAGTTTTATGTAGAAGGTGTGCGGTGTGCCCATTCAAAAGTTGTAGAATGAGAGACCCTTATGAACTTTTGGCTAGTTTTTCGTCAATTTCTTCTTAAATCTGAAGTCTAGGTTGTACTTTTTGCAGATTCTAGAAAGTTAATTTTCGACGGCTTTCTCATGGGAGCCAGGGTCATTCATTATCCTTGTTTTGACTAGGCTCATGAAACTTTGGCTTGAAACCCTACGTTAATCCTACTTAATTGCTTGTTGTACCACACTCAGAACCTAACCTGGCAAGGCTAATTATGCATTAATATAGCATAAGCTATAACCGACTATACCAGAAAAAATTGTTAGAGAATCGCACGTTGAAAAGCAAATTTCCAAATTGTTGTCCTTGAGGCTTGATCTCTCCCTTCTGAATATGTAAAGCCAGGAAATGACTCATTGTTTCTGGCAAAACTTCTAGAAGGCCAACCACTACACAAACGATTCCATATATACAAGCTTAAGCTTGAACAGCTAACACCTCCAATCCTTAGCTAATCTCTGCCTGCTACTTGAGATGCTGGTGCCCCCAGTTCTAGCGGGGTGGAAGTTTAGGTATATTTGTATATTAGGGGAACTTGCAGAACATGGATCTGATTTTTTTGTCTTCTTTTTTCATATTTTGCTTTCTTCATAGTTTAATTTTTAGGCTTTTCTACTTGGGAATAAAGGAGGATGAAGGTGAAGGCACTCTTGGTTGAGTTTTATCTACTTCATATACTACCCAGAAGGAAATGGAAACATAAAATAATCGTTGTGTTTGTTTATGAGGTTGTTGAACCATATTTTTGTTGTTTTCATTATTTTAGCAGAACCTGTTGGGACTAGCTGATTAACTCCTCCCTTGTTAACTTTGAATCCTGCAGCCTGGAAACTACTATGAAGGTGAATCTGAAATGGACCATGCACGCGGGCTGATCTAGCAGTAGAAATTGTGTTTTGTTGGTGCTGCAAGATGCCAATCTCATGGAATTTGCAGAGTTCATATTATGAAGTATTGATGGGGGAAAATGTGAATATAAGTTCCAAAGATATTTTACTGAAACATGTGGATACGGCTTCTTTATCAAGTAGAGTAGCAAAGTGTGGAGGGTTTCAAGGAAGTAACGTCTGATTAGTTATTACTCCAAGAACCAGGAAGTTCATTTTGTTTTATTTGTTTCAAATCATCAGAGTATTTTTGTCTTTGCTTTTGAATATGTACAATTTCCAAATATTAGGTATAGCAGTGGAATTACTCTATTTTTTGAGATTGGACACATTAAAACATGAAAAGGGAATTTGAAAGTTGTTAAATGCCAGCTAAAATTACAGAATGTGGATGCTCCCCCTTGCAGATTGACAGACGTGTGGCCGGGGAGTGTTTTATTCTTGTAGTTTAATTTATACTCCAAATGACAGAATTTTGGAGCTACCTTGGAATTGCAAGTGCAAGGGAGAATTGAGACGCTCCCTCCCATCCAATATCCATGGAATGGAATTGAATTCATGGATGTAACTTTGGTGTTTTTATTTTGGATTTAAAATACTACTTCCTCCGTCCCATAGTTATAGGCTGATTTTTCATTTTGAGATGTTCTAATATATAGGCTATTTATTATTTATAAAATTTAGTTGGTTCATTATTTTATTTTTATGCCCTTATAATAAATATTCAACCATTACTCTTTTTTGAAGAAATAACCTTCAATGTCATTATTTTTATCACTTGCATTTAATGTTGTATTCTCAATAAAAGAATTCAACTTTTTAGCTTTAGTAGTTTAACATATTTTGTGTATAAAAACAATTCTACCAAAGAATCAATGAAGTTAAGAGTTTCGATGTGATAAGTAAGGAAAGAATTAATTTATTCATTAATTACTATATTAAGTGGTATATGTGGAAAATTTTTGTTAAAATTAACTTATAATAATTTTTTAAGCTATGCTACAAAAAAAAATCGAACCATAACTATGGAACAAGGAAGTAATTACATTTGGTACAAGTCAAAATGTTGTTAGGATATGAGCAAAAGATTGAAGAGCTAGCTAGCTAGATACGGCCGAAGATGTTTATTGCCCCACCGGCACCGGCCACCACATAAGTCACGATTGCGTTGATTGATTCTCACTCATCATGTCATGTCAAAAGATAAATGAATTCAAACATGTGATTCTTGTTTACATTTGGATTGGATTGGATTGGATTGGATTGGTGGTACGAGACATTAAAGTATCTACTACTCGTACTAGTTTTTTCTTTTATTCAATGCGACTGACTGACTGACTGACTGGGGGTAATGTAATGTAAACTACTATCGCATCTTATCAACATCATACTATACGTAGTAGAAGTAGTATCTTTTAGAAGGTAAAAAGCTTATTTCAATTGAGGAGCCGTCCAAGTTTTTTAATTTGATGTGCCAATAATATATATTGTACATATAATTAACAATGGTGCAGATCTAATGACTTGTATTATTGCTGTAAAAAAAAGTTATGCTACACTTTACAAAAATTAAATTACAAAATGATTTGTCAAATATGGGTGGACGGGTTCAGTATTATAACCGATCAAAATCATACACATCATTTTGTAAAAAAGAAGAAGAAGATAAATCTCTAATAGTATAAAATAAAATAAATAAATACACTAGTCGAGTATTTATTTTATAACTTGGGCTTTTGTTTATCGAAATAATAATAATAACAACTTTGGCTTTTTTATTAGTTACCAACTGGAGAGTTGGAGTAGTTGTTCTATTTTGTCCTTAAAGATAGCAGAATATATTTAGGGACAGATTTGGTATATTGCAAATTGTCGAAGAAAACTGCCCGCCTTACGAGAAGAGAAACGTCAAACGTGTAGTCTTTTCTTTATTTGGTCTTCGTCTCGGCAGGAGTTTGGGTTAACACTTAACAAGCCCCTCCCCCCTCCGGGAGGGGTTAATCGAAGTCAAATCACCATCTGCGAAATTTTACCCCCGCCATTGCTGATAGAGGTTTGAACTCTCTGATCAAGCAGGCAGGTGATTTAAGTAGCTGAACCTTGGATCCCCGACAACACTCCTTGATTCTGCGATGCCACGCGATTACTGATTTAGCTGCGACGGTACTCTCTACTTCTGTGGAGTGGAGTGGAGTGGAGTGGAGTGGACCACTGAAGAATGAACACCGAATACAGCAGCTGAATTGCTTTCTCTACATTTCATCATTCGGAGTTTAACTTTTTTGTGATTACCAAAAAGATGCAGTCAGGTAAGGCGGCCAATTTTTCTTAGTTTTTTATTTATTTGTTGACCTGTGTGACTAGCTTTGTTTAATCCCTATGCTTCTACTTAGTTTTTGCTGATCTGTTTTTTTTATATTTATTTATATAGCTTTTTGCTGAACTCCTTAAATTTCACTATATTTTTTCATGATTAATGGCATTTGAGTTAAGTTAATTCTATGGAATAATATCAGTGGAGGTATCTCTAAGAACATAACCTTACAATTAGACGTCAACCTCACTTTATTGGAAACTGAAATTATCTGCAAAAGGTAAAATGAACGCAGCAGTAAACAGCTATTTCCCAGTTGCTACACGCTGCCAATTTCACTAATATCAGTCACAGGAAGCTTCCAATCTGCAATTTTTAAACTTATATCAAACTTAATATCCAAGTATCATGTTAGGCAGCTTATTCTTCCTTCTAAAATTCTATTGTTCCTTTCTGTCTGGAAATGATGGCAGATAGAGGCAAAAACTTATTCTTCTAATTGTTGCTGGTATGCTATTTCCTTCAGCTCTTTGGTTCATCATGTTGAGTATTTTATTCCATTGCCTCTTATCAAAATAATCTTCCTCTGAAACTCTCTCCACACTGTTGTTTAGATCACAGGAAAAGAAAGTTGTTCTAGGTCTCTAGATCATTATCACAGAAGAAGCATCATTCATCACTAAACATTCTCCAACCAGGGAATAAACCTTTGCTTAGGATTATCACACTGAAACCATATTTTATGTTGTGCTTGCTATAGAACCAGCCAAAGGATAATATGAATTTTTTTGGACACAAGGAAATATGTTTTTGGTCAGAAAAATACTTTGAAATTGTTAGGTCTTTGTTAGATCTGGAAGGCTTCTTAATCAGTCTTTGCCTTGTATCTTCCTTAACATTGTTTTTTCCTTGGAAATCCACAAAATTTTGGCAAGCCATTTAAGGCATCAAAATTTTTAATGAAGAAGTTATCCAGCTGCAATTTTGTTTTGAATTTCAGGTTATAACCTCAGCGATCTGGTTCAAGAAGCTCAAACCAGGTGGCTGAAGCCGCCAGAAGTGCTCTTCATATTGCAGAATTATGAGGACCACCAGCTCACTGACAAGCCCCCTCAAAAACCAGCTAGTAACCTTCTAATCTTTATATCCTAGTGTGCATTTCTTTGAAAATTTACATAGTTGTCTTGTCAGGTATATTTTTTTTATGTTTCAACAGGTGGATCGTTGTTTCTTTTTAACAAGAGGGTCCTTGATTTTTCCGTAAAGATGGTCATAGTTGGCGTAGGAAGAAGGATGGAAGAACTGTTGGCGAAGCACATGAAAGGCTTAAGGTTTACTCCATTCTTCACATCCAGTACTTTGATCTGCTATTCTCAGGAGTGAATGAAGTTATAGTTCTTTTGATGCTTGAGTCTTCGTTTTGTGAGCATATACATAAAGTTTGAATAGATGTTTAACTTTAGTTACAGCACTACAGCTGCTGTCGAAATCATGCTATCCATTTAATTTATTTTTTGTAACTCTTATCTTTCCTCCAATATGGAACACTATGACCACAGATCAGCAACTGGTATGTGTGTGTGATACTTAACTCCGTAATGAGTGTAATGGCATGACGAGATCCATGACAATTGGACTTTAAAATTCAATTTCTATATTCAACATGGTTTCTTTGTGTGTGGAGGTTAACTGCAACAAGATAGTTCTATGGCATAAGTTCACATCAAATTACTTCTTATGACTGGTATAGTGGTATTATACTCTTCCACTAGTAAGAATTGTAGAAGGAAGCCTGTGAGCATCAAGTAAAATATGGTTGTGTTAGTTTATATTTCCTTTTATCACAATTTTGTTTGATAATATCTTGTACACCTTATTCATCATGTCGCTTGGGAGTTTGGACACAAATATTTCAAACATTGAATGGTCCACTTAGGATATTGCAAACTACTAGACACTAAAGTTATTTATTTGGTTTTAGCATGCCCAGAGGTTTTCATGTGTGTACAAAAATATAACTTGTCTACTGATATCTGCACTTTGATCTTGTACAAAGTGGAGTGGTCTCTGTATGGCGCTTTTCATTTTAAGGAATGCTATTTCACCAAATATCTTTCTTTATGATAGGTTGGAAATGCTGAAGCTTTAAACTGTTATTATGCACATGGAGCGCTCAATCCCAATTTTCAGAGACGTAGCTATTGGATGCTGGATACGTGAGTTTCTTGCATCCCTTCGCTGATAAAGTTTTTTTATTCTTCTAATTGTTGTAAGATATGCCAAAGCTTACATGACACCTGATCATTAAGGACATATAGTAGAAAAAATGAAGTTCTCATTTGACACATTTTGCTGAATAACAATTGTGATTATTTTTGTCACTCATCAATTGTTTTGTTTCTTTCTTTATTTGCACTGATCATGTTTACTTGCTTATTTTTCTTTTCCATTTGTTGGTAGGGCATATGAGCACATTGTTCTTGTCCATTACAGGGATATAACTGAGGTGACAAGCCACTATACTTACTGATGCTCTCTTACGTAATCATCAAACCAAAATGCTAGATATTTTTTATCTTACCATTTTAATGCCTCAATATATGTTAATCATATTGAATCTTCTCATAATTTGTGACCCATTGTTCTATTTCCATTTAGCTGGAAGCTGCTATGCATGGATAAGTGTCAAATATTTCACGGGCTTATCTTATTCAGAACATTCTGAAATCCTATAAATAACTAGACCATAAATAAATTAGGACTCCAAAGGACTGCTTATGCTGCATTTTGTCTATAATGCTTTGTCTAAAATTTTCCTAGGTGTATATCAGTATACTTTTTTCATGGGTTCTGTAACTGGCATTGACAAATGCAGCTTATGGAGCGTTTTTACTAGCTTCAATTTGAAATTTATCAGTTTCAGGGCAGGCACAGTGGAGGATCCATTTTACAATTGTCACCTGGATCTTATTCTACATTGACTCATAGTCCCAACTCCAATACTACTCAGGTTGCAGGTTCTACATCTTTTAGTGAGTTTCAAAAACCATATCAGAGTATATCTAGTCCTGCTTCTTTAGAAGTTAGTTCTGATCTAGTCATCAAGAATGATCGGACAAATTACTTGGACATAATAGAAAGCACAGGGGAGGTTGAGAATTCCTCAGATCTTGAAATTAATCAAGCATTGAGAAGGCTTGAGGAGCAACTAAGCTTGAATGATGATAGCTTGGAACAAATTAGCTCATTCTACTATGAGACTCAGAACTCAAATGATGGATATATCGTTCATAATCAAAGTTCTCTTCGATCTGCTGGGATGCAAGATGATTCAAACAATCTCTTGTCTCTACATTGTTCAGGTTTGTGCCATTTGTTTGGTGCTCAAAATTGTGAAAACATGCATTTACGTCTCTTCCTTTTATGAAGTAAGATAAGTATAAATGCTGTTACATTCAGTAGATTCTTTACACTAGCTGGTAACGTGGTGTTTTAGGAGCTTGTTTGTTTCTCTTACTATATCTTGTAATATTTGGTGATCAATGTTGCAAGATCTGATATGTTGTGCCATATTTTGGTATAAATGATGTCTCATGTCATCATCAGCTAATGCAGTAAAAATTTTACATTTTCCATCGGTTATGTCACATCATTATATGTGGATTTGCTGTAAACTTCCAAATCATGTTGATGCTTAGCCTGGAATACCTACCTACAAACATCAAGTTGCACCGGCACAACTCTTCAAAACATTGTTAAATTTCTTAGTGGAATATTTTAAGAAATGGTAACAGACAAACATGCACAATCAGAGAAGTGTGCCCACTATTAAACAGGACTTCAGTTTCCAGGCTCTAGCTCCCTTGTCATCAGGTCACGGCTTCTTTGACCTTTCTAGCACTGGCAGACATCTTTGCTTACATGTATTATGACTTGCACTTTAGAAGATCCTAATCATTTCTTTACAAAGGGAAATAGATTCAGGGAAAGAGAAGAGGAAAGAATCTAAGATCTTTCAAATTTCCATCCATTTGTTATCAAAGAGAACCACTGAGTGAAGAATGGGATTGCCCATAGTAATTCTTTTTGTGCTTGTTTTTTATGTAAAAATTTATGCTTCAATCCTAATTGTTTTAAATCATCATGTTATGGTAAATTATTGATTTTTATTTCTTCTCTTCTTTTAATGTAATAAATGGCGTGTCAATGATGCATGCGTTTAAGCAGATGTAGCGTTGAGTTTAAGAGTTTTGATTTAAATTCACACATTGATACTTTTCATTCTACAGAGGAGGCTGTGCAGTTTAAACTTCATCTTTTTTTCTTTGTTGCTTTTCCTAAGATGCTTGCACCCCAACTAATAATATTAAAGACAAGAAGAAATATTGTACGCTCCATGGTTTTCTTAAGCTAGTAATTTGTGTAATAATTTTCTGTTGTCATATCCTTCTCTTCTTCTGTGATTGTATATGATAGAATGAAGCAAAAGATGTAATGGGGACTTTATTGTAGGTGATGACAAGGAACAGTATCGCCAACCACTTGAGAAAGGTATTTCAGTTAATAAAGAAACTGATATTTGGAATGAGATGCTAGACTGCTTTAGCAATTCAGCAGGTGTTGGGCCACAAGAGAAACATGTACACATGTCGAATGGAGATGTAAGAAACATGTTATTGTATTATCTTGCATTCTCACTCTAAATATCCTCTTTACTGCGATTCTATTGAAAGTTGTCTTCTCGTGATACATAGTTCCCAAGACTTGTTAAATTTGTCTTTACAAGATGGCTTCATGCTTATGGCAGAGATTAATGTAAAACGTACATGAATACAATCATATTTACAAGAGCGGATGCCTCCATATGCTCATATATCCTACAACCCTGCTATTCTGTTTCTTCCTATTGTTCTAAAGCTTGTCGAAATGCAACTTCTATACATATGTGTAACATATCTGTTCTTTCAACAGGCAACACCTCTATCTCCATCAAGGAGGGAGCCACTGAAAGAACAAGAAAGTTTTCAATGGATAAATTTTGATGGAAATGATGCTCATAGTTGTAATGTTTCCAACTCCTAGTGGTAAATCTGAAATTTCAAGAATCTTTTGATTTCTAATTCCCTGACAACTTTTCGCATTGCCAGCTTCTATTTTGCTGCCTCATGAAGTTGAAGATATCAATTTTGCTGCATATTCTCAATCAATAAATATCTATGGAACCAAACCTGACCAGTATACTGCAATGTTTGATCAAGGCCATATTGGAATGCCTCTTGAAGCAACTTCAAGTTTGACCATCGCCCAAAAGCAGAAATTTATAATTCGTGAAATGTCCCCAGATTGGGGTTATGCCCGTGAGGCTACTAAGGTATCTTTCCAGAAATTTTATATGAGGTCATTTTTTTTTAATTTATCCATTTGATACGCGTTAACTTAAATGGTTTATCAATTAACAAATCTCTCTCTCTCTCCCCCCCTCTCAAACACACACAAAAAGGGAAAAAAAATATTGGACTTGGTGGTTAATGTCTATCATAGTTGTAGGATCCTCTCCATACTAGCAGAATGAAATAGATTGTTCCTCTTCAGTGGAAATTTAGAAAGCTTTTGCCTAATCTAAAATGATTCACCACTTTAGTACAATTTTTTGCCTTCCTTTTGGGATACAGCTATTTGTAAGGATTCTTGCAACCTTGATCTGGACTCTTAATCCTTAACCCATATTTGGCTGCGATACTTAAAAAAAAGGTATGAACAAAATTTATAATAATTAATAAGTGGTATTAGTTGTAAATAATTTTTATTTATTTTTGTGTTTGGTGGAAAAATTATAAAAGAGGGTATTTCTCAATTTGTGCATACTTTGTTTGCTTGACAATGGGATAAATGGTTAAATAACTACTTTAATATCCGTACTCAAATAAGTCCCAATATTGGTTGAAACTCCACAAACAATTACCTCTATTTCATCTTGAGACCTTATCGCGCCCCTAATTTTAATTCTCTAACTCACCTTCAACTTTATCTGTCTTCTTATCCTTCAAAACAAACTTCTTCTTACTCCAATTCCCACTATCACTATCAGAACAAGTCTGAATATCACCGTTTGAATTGTCTACTGCAAATGACAATGAATCATCCTCGTAATCTTCACTAATTTCAGAATTTTATTTGGAATTGATTTGTGGTTCCTGATCAACTTGAAGTTCACCAATAGCTCTCCATTTTCTGCTTGGTACTTGAAAATAAAGGAAACTAATTGTCTCACCCTAAACCTAGATTTCTAGATAGAAAGTATATAGAGTTAGGAGAGAGAAAATCTTGTTGTCTCGCGTAGCACATAGGGAAATCGATGCTAATGAGATTTTTAGGAACAACTTTGTCAATGCTGACCACCATTCTTTGAGAAAGAGATGTGTAGAGAGAGAGAGAGAAGCGTTTGATTTCAGGGATGAAGTCACCTATGATGGAGATAGTTTCATACAATACTGAGGGTTTGTCTCTAGTGTGTAACATTCATTAAACTTGCATTGACATATTTTTATATGTACCGACGGAACTTCTAACCAGAGACATTGTATCCAAAAAAATTTATAAGTAATTAATCAATAAAAAACGCCAAAAGGGGGTCTAACGAAAGACATTAGTCTTTAACAAGGAGGGGCATTTGTGGAATGTAAGTGCATTTTTGTCACTTCCCATAATCCCATCACTATAAATATCCTCCTCCCCACCTCCCGACACACACATACACAAGTATACAAGTATTCTATACTCCCATTTCCCATATCATCACAGCCCTAGATGCTAATAGCATAATAGGTTGAAAAATACCCAAATGTGCTATTATTTCAAAAAAGAAAAAAGAAAGTACAAATGATACTGACCCGTCTATTTGTTCCTCAACCAAACATGCATCAGTTCTTGACTAAAAGGGATTTAGAGAAAGATATCTTGTAAGGTAAACATTCAGATGTTATGGCATATAATATCTATCCCATATTCCCATCTTTGATGCCAAAAACAAAACACGGTCATTGATGCAAGTTTCAATTTTAACATTCATTTTCTTAGTTAAATTGGGTTGATGACCAACTTTGATCAACTCGATGGGATGTCTCTTTTGATGCTTGTAGAAGGCAATCGACATTGGTGCCAAAAATCCCGACTTTCCTAAAATGAGAGTGAGTTCAGTGGGTCAATCTCATACAGGATTTCAACTAGGCTTAACATATTTTTGATACAATTTCCGGATCGAACTCTAACTCGATTGTTTTGCATTCGTATTTGCCATCGAGTAAGCGCTTTCAGTTAGCTCTTTGCATTGAAAAATCCAGTCTAAGCAGTTGTAAGAGAGTCAGAGTTCAAACTACTTTATCCGTCTTATTACAATCTTGTTTTAGACCACGAGAAGATATAGAATAGAGTAGAGACAGAGAGGTATGGAGGGAAATATATTTTTTCAAAGTTAGTTCTTAAAATAGATGAGTTATATGCAAAGTTGGGTCTGGCTAAAAGTGGTCGAGCTATCAGCTTGCTGATTGAGTAAATTACCCCTCTCCGTTTGAAATGTTACTCTGATTAATTAATTTTTAGTTGGGGATGAAATTCAAATTTTGTTTTGTTTTGAGAGTTGACTTCGTTCAAATATTATTACTTGCTGCTTCATACTAAATTGGATTCATGAAGAGAAATCAAAAATGGCACATTAAGAAATAAAATATATTTAAGGGCATTGACCAAAAAAGAAAAATATACTTAAGGATGCATAAGACAATATGGAACATATCATCACAACTCACGATTGCCTCTACAGTTTTGAACTTGATATTGTGTCGTCGTGTGTTTTGGGTAAAAAGCAACAATTACTGGCACTTCTACTCGGCTTGTTTAAAGCAACAGTAGGCTCTGGTCCTCTGGTCCAAATGTTTCCTTTAAAATAGTAATATGATTTTAGAATTTTAAAATAAGATATATTTTGGGTAATTGAAATGAATTTTGATCTCATATCATGGAGAAAAAGTGGCCCATTTTCTAAATTTTTAGGTTTCTAATATGTCATCATTGTGTTTGTGTGTGCGTGTTTTTTTTTTGGGTGGGGGATGTAGTTAGTATGAACTAGCAGTGTATTAATTTTTTCAACTTAGGAACTTTCTTTTGCCAAGCAGCTGTTGTTTCGTGGAGATTAAAGTTCAATTTCATAGCTTAAGTTCTTTATTGCAGGTTATTATTATTGGATCGTTTTTATGTGATCCATCAGATTGTGCATGGACTTGTATGTTTGGTGACATTGAAGTTCCAATTCAGATAATTCAGGATGGTGTCATCTGTTGCCATGCCCCACCTAACTTGCCTGGAAAAGTCACGCTATTTATTACATCTGGGAATCAGGAATCCTGTAGTGAAGTCAGGGAGTTTGAATACCGTATCAATCCAAGTAATCGGGATCATAACAACTTGCCTGAAACAGAATCAAGTAAGAATTCAGAAGAAATCTTGTTGCTTGTCAGATTTGTGCAGATGCTTCTACTTGATCCATCAATGAAGAAAAGAGGAAGTTCTGAATCAGAAATTAATCTGTTGGACAAAGTCAAAGATGGCGAAGATTCATGGGACCAAGTTATTGAGGCTCTTCTAGTTGGTACCTGGACGTCATCTAGCACAAAAGATTGGCTTCTGCAAGAACTTTTGAAAGAAAAGTTGCAACAATGGCTTTCTTCTAGACTGCAGGAAGGATCTGACCTGCCAGGCTATTCCTTGTCCAAGAAAGAGCAAGGTATAATACACATGGTTGCTGGATTGGGGTTTGGGTGGGCCTTGAACCCAATTCTGCATTCTGGAGTCAACATAGATTTCCGTGATATTAATGGTTGGACTGCTCTCCATTGGGCTGCACGTTTTGGAAGGTAGTGGAACATCTTTTGGTTTTCCTAAATGCATTGTTTTTTGCTATTTGTTTTTGTCATCATATAACAGTTGAATGACACTTAACACTTTCTAGTAGTTAAGAAATTTGTTGCGATTTTTGCATGCTAATAGTTTGTTATATGGCATCAAAAGATTGGTAAGAATTGTCTTCAGGCCCGGCTTGACAAGAGGTCGTTAGTGCCTCTAAAATGTAATTTAGAATGTTTAAACTAGACATTTTCCTTTTTGATAAGTGCTCTATTATTTAAGAACCGCCGAAGGGGGAGGAACCTGCACAAAAACAAATGCACAAGACAAAAACCATCTGCCAGGGGTAAAAGAACTAACATTTGGGTTGTAAGTCCTTTTTTTGCTCCTAATGATTTATGCTTTCTCTTGCTTTCTCTTATTTGTGTTATTGTCTTTGAAAGGGACACAATAATGCAAAGAGCATAATTTGAAAGTTGGCTTTTGTAGTTAGGTACTTTAACTGCAACATCGTTGTGATTGTTATACAAGTGCGTAGAGGTATTTGATCCTGCAGTATATAAGTTTATTCTTATGGTCTTAGTTACCATGGTTATTTTCCAGATCTACAATTATAATTTGTGGGGTTTAGACAAAATATTTCTCTCTTTGATTACTTTGCCATAGTTGATTGGAAAAACATTGGTGCTACTATAGGTGGATTTTTTATTTTTGCATTGATGAAGTTTATCTCTCAAGTATTCTAATCTTAAAGTTTCACAAATAAATTAATTATTGACGATGTTGAAAATGAGTTTGGAAAGAGATGGGTTATATACCGGTAAACTACTAAACTCTTAAAAAAATAAAAATAAAAAGTAATGTGTATGCCAGATAAAGGCTCAATCGGGGGAAACTAAAGGACGATACAGGCCTTTGGTATAATTACTAGGAATTTATATTCTTCTCTATCCAAAGGAATATAAAATTTTAGAAAATCCCAAGTATTATTAACCTCCTTTTTTTGACATGAATATTTTCAAGATGATATTTACGGTTTTATCAGTTGAATATAAAATATGTACACTCAGGCAGTTTAAATGACTTGGAATATTTGCACTTAAGTTGTTTCCTTCTCTCTCTCTCTCTATATATATATATGTGTGTGTGTGTGTGTTTTCATTTCAATAAAACTGGGTAGTGTTTGGAATTGGGAAAAGGGATTGTGTGCAAATAAAATGAAAGAAATTAGCATAAATGGGCTGAGGACAGGAAGAAGCATTTGATAGAACTATTTGTATGATGGGGTTCTCACTTCTATTTCGGGTCATAGATTCCCCCGTAATGAGATTTGACAAAATTGGAACTTGCACCATACACTGAGCCAAATCCAAATGTGTATTTGCCCACCTGAAGGACTTCTGTGTAAGCTGGTCAAATGCATCCATGTTGCACGAAGCTAGGTGAGGCTCCATTATGTTTCTTTTTCCTGCCCCAGTTATTTTCAGGAACAAATTTATGGATAAAACAAGCAGCAGCTAATTTGTAGAACATTATTTGGGTTCATAATGTAGTTTAGGAGTATATTAAGAGTTTATAATGGAGTGTTTATGCTCATCATATCTGCTTGGTCTGTGCTAGTCATGAAACATAAAAAACATGACGGATATATCATGCAGAACAATGCTGACTTTCTGTTGTCTATCTAAAATCCTCTTTCTGTATTAGGGAGAAGATGGTTGCTTCACTTGTAGCATCTGGTGCCTCAGCTAGGGCAGTTACAGATCCTTGTTCTCAAGATCCAACTGGTAAAACCCCAGCATCAATTGCTGCCACCTGTGGACACAAGGGACTTGCAGGCTATCTTTCAGAGTTGTCCCTAACTAGCCATCTTTCATCTCTCAGAATGGGAGAAAGCGAACTGTCTAAAAACTCTGCTGATGTAGAAGCAGAAAGAACTGTAAATAGTTTCTCAAACACAAGTCTGGATACATCTGGGGATCAGCTCTCCCTTAAACACACCTTAGCTGCAGTTTGCAATGCTGCTGATGCACGTATACAATCTGCTTTTCGTGCCCATTCTTTCAGGAGGAGGCAACAGCAAGAAGCTTCTGCTTTTATGACTGCTTCTCATAGTGGAGACGAGTATAGCTTCCTTTCAAATGATGTTCAGGGGCTTTCAGCTGCATCAAAGTTGGCTTTTCGCAATACACGTGATTACAATGCAGCTGCTTTATCAATCCAGAAGAAATATCGTGGTTGGAAAGGTAGGAAGGATTTCCTTGCATTTCGCCAGAAAGTAGTAAAGATACAGGTGACCTTCTCATTCAGTAAATATTTCATATGGAAAACGGGCATATCATTTAAATATCTGAATATTCATTAACATACACCAAATACTCTGATTCAAAATTTCATATGGTTGTGATCACTCGAGCCCAGGGGGCCTGCACACAGCTCTCCTGTTTTTCTCTTTTGAAAGTCTCAACATACCACTCATTGTATCTGTTTGTAATGCTACAACATAATTTACTACTTCCCATATTCCCATATTTTTTGGTCTCTAACAAAAGTTAAATGGTAGTAAATACTTTTTCACAATATATCCTTTACTATATTCCACAATCCACATGAAACTTTATGCATGAGTTCATTCAAATTCCAGCTGAAATTTTATGCATGTGTTTTAAATGCATACGATAATGGCTTCTAAAAATGCGAGCTTTTCCAAAGAGACCAAAAAGTATGGACTGACGGAGTATGAAACAAAATAAGAGGCTCAGAAATGTTAACAATTTGCTTAAAATGATATTGAAGTGGAATTTTTTATAATGTTATGGCAGTACGATTTAAATTACCCATTTGGGAAGCCTCAATAAATTCTGCTACAAGACTCAGATAGACAGGAATTTGAACAATTCCCTCGATATTGATTTTGAAAATGGAAGTTTATAGTCATGTCACTAAGATAATTGCCTTGTGTTAGTGCACATCAAACCTGACACGAGCCTTTAAAATTGCAGATTGGTTATTTTGCTTCTTTCATCCCTCCCCACCCCACCCCACCCCACCCCACCCCCCTTTCTTAACCTTCATCTGGAATTTGTATCTGTAGTGCATATTACTTGCCTATTAAGTTCATTAAAAGTAATGGTCATAATTTTGTATTGGCAGGCTCATGTGAGAGGTCATCAGGTTCGGAAAAATTATAAGGTTATCTGCTGGGCCGTTGGTGTCCTAGAGAAGGTTGTACTAAGGTGGCGCCGGAGAGGAGTTGGTCTCCGAGGATTTCGGCATGAATCAGAGTCTATTAATGACATTGAAGGTGAAGACATTGTAAAGGTGTTTCGTAAACAAAAAGTGGATGTTGCTATTGATGAAGCTGTCTCAAGGGTGCTGTCCATGGTTGAGTCTCCTGATGCACGGCAACAGTATCACCGCATGCTTGAAAAGCATCGCCAAGCTAAGGTAAGCAAAGAGTTGTATCCATATATTGATACTGAACTTGTCAAATGTACAAGTAACATATGCATGTGATAGTGGAAATGTAGGTTCATGTCACCCAGAAAAGAATGTTCACTCTTCTAATGGTGTTATTCAAATTAAATTGGATGAAGTTTCTAGGCCCAACTAAGCTTAAAATCCGGCTAAAGTGTTAGAGGTCTATCAGCTATCAACTCTGTTCTAAAAATCCCCGCCTAGGTCCGCCTAGGCCCCGCCTAGGCGCTAGGCCCCCTCTTGGCGCCCCGCCTAGGACCTAGGCCCCCACTTGGCGCCTCTAAGCCCCTAGGTGCCTCACCTAGGCCCAAGGCGACAAAAAAATTCCTCTATAAAATTAGGCGGGTTCTAAAGCGGAGAGATTTTTTTATTTTAATAACTACCCAAACCAAATCTTGATATATTTATTTTTCTAATGATTACCATATTCATAATACAGGTTGTAGCATATCAAATCACAACAAGAAGTGAACAATATCAAGTCAAAATGGATAATTTTATTATAGTTGTAATTTTTTGAACTTGTACCAACTTCAAATTATATAAATGAGAATACATTTGTAATATTTAGTTTAATTCAATTTTATAATTCTTAAATTTATGTTTAGTTTCTTAAGTTTTAATATTGAATTAAATTCTTGAAATTTTAAAATTTATTATTTAATAACAATCTTATTTATAAATAAAACTAATACGTTAAAAATTTGTTTAAACTTTGAACAATTGCATGTTTGAGTTTGAACTTTGACATTAGCAATATGGATATGTGTTTGAAATTTGACATTAGCAATATGGATATGTGTTTGAACTTTAAGAAAAGACCTTTATTATCTTTATTATAGATTGTTTTGCTTTATATTATTATTTTGTTTGGATAAATTAAGATAAAATATTAAAATTACCTTAAAATAAAAAATCCCGCCTAGGCCCCGCCTAGGCCCCGCCTAGGCCGCCTAGGCGCTAGGCCCCCCTCGGCCGCCCGCCTCCCGCCTAGCGCCTTTTAGAACATTGGCTATCAATAAGAAATCTTATTTCCTCTAGTCACTTGGGAAATCTTAGGTCCATCATATGAATCAATGACACTCGTGACGAAAAAAGGTCTGGGTGGTTTTCTCAGGGGTGGTCATATCTAGAAATTTATGTTTCAGTTTTGGTGATTATTTTTCATCCTTCGGCCTGCAGCTTGGAATCATATGACACTGTTAATGGTGGAGTTACACGTCACTGTGATCTATATAGTCTTGATAAGCAGTCTATGAGATTGCTCCTGTATCCAAGAATCGTGTTATAGGGGGCTTATCATTCGCCAAATTATGTAGGCCATATTCTGCTTTGTCCTTTGTGTTAACTGCTCATTGTGAGGGTCTTCCAAGGTTCTCTCAGAGATGGATCCTTAAATTTGAGTTTTTATATTAGCAAAACAAAAAAGAATGGACTTGCTGCAAAGGTTTCTGGTTGGGTTGGAGTGGTGTTGAGGCTATTTTTCACATAATATTGTAGTACTAAAGACCAACTAATTTTCATATTTGTAATCAACTGGAATTTAGGATGATTCCTGTAAACAAAATGTGTGTATACATAGCGTGTACTGAACTGACATCAATATTGCAGGCAGAACTTGGAGGCTCAGCAGCAGCAGCAGCAGCAGCAGCAGCAGCAGCAACTTCTCAAGGCAGCATATCCAATATGGAGAACGATGGGTTATACCAGTTTGATGTAGAAGAGCAACCCAAACATTCAAAGTTGTTTATTCAGTAGAATATGGTTGAGGTTTCTATAGGTTTCAGTAGTGTTGTACAGTTTGTATGTTGTGGTTTCAAAACCGACAGTAATTATAAGCAACGCTACGGTTTAAGATCAATCACCTTTTCCATAAATGGAATTTATAAATGCATCTGGGAATCTTATTATTATACCTAATAAATGAGACTCGGGTGCTAAATTAGTGGTGGGGTGTGTGTGTGTTAAAGATCCAACCAACTCCCTCGCTGTAATGGAGTGGAGGCTGGAGCCAAGGGCTTGAGTCTAGTTTTTCCCTTCCGCCTACCGACATAATAATGTTCTCAGAAGTATGTATATAACAAAACAAAAGGAAAGGAAAAACATATTTTAGGAGTAGTTAAAGAGTCCTACGGCCACATAACATTGTATTATTTAAATGTTTTAATTAAAATAAATATTATATATTTTTTGAGAGTTATTAAAAAAAAAGAAAAAAAAAGGGTCACTAGACCGGTCCCTTTCCCTGTCCCCCTAGACTTTTTGGAAATTAAATTAACAGTGCGGTAGCCGCCTAGTCAAGATTGAGGAGGAGCCTTTCTCTATCTATATTTTTACCTATTAAACTAGGGCTATTACTTAATTTGCTAATAAGTTACAAAAAAAAATAAAATAATTCATGTGTGACAATAGATAAGGATATAAATGAGTCGAATCAAAACGAACAACGAACTGCTTAAATTCGATTTGAAATATTAAATTCATACTCAAATTCGAATTGTATTTGAAAAATTATACTCAAATTTGACTCGACTCGACTCAAATATTTATTACTCGACGAATTCGATCCGACTCAAATTAAATTATATTAAAACTACTCGCGAATTTTAAATTTAAGCTCGAATTCGAGTCTCCACATAATTACTAGTTTTATAATAAATATAATTATAAATTAAATTTGTTATTTTACTTGAAATAAAAAATATATATTTACTATTACACTTAACAAATATAAAATCATAATTAAAAATAAAATAAAATAATAATAATAATTAATTATCATAATTTGATTTAATTTTGTATATATTATAAGAGAATGTATCGAGTATCTAATTGAATCTGTATTAATTGAGTAGTTTAAATCTTAAACAAGTCGAGTATAATTTTACACAAATTTTACTCGTATTTTTATTTAAATTATTTTTTATATTCATATTTGAATCATATTATTAACAAATAAAGTTTGATTCGTTTTTTTTTTTGAGTTGAGGTCAAAGTGTTTTTGTTTAGAGCTGAATGACTGAATGCTGAAATCGGTCAGTGCGTTTGTTTTGATTTGAATGACTGAATTGTTAAGATGGACGAGCTGAATGGTCTATTGAATGAAATAAAAAATTAAAAATTAAAAATTTTGAATTTTTTTAAATAGATAAAATAATAAAATTTTATTATTAAGATATTTTAGACATTAATTATCAAATAATTTTTTTTATTCAGATTCAGCTCATTCAAATTCAGAATAATTCGATTTTTATTAAATAGCCCCTTGTAGAAAGTAGGCGGGAAGATGTTAAAGAATTTAACTGGAAAATATTATTAATGGTAAGGAATCAAACTGAGTGAAGTGTTGAATTAATAAAATAGGAAAAGAAAAAGGTTTCATCAATTAAAAAATGTAGGGAGGAGGGGGAGAGAGGGTGCGAGGTGAGGACACGATAGGATATGTGGTTGACACGTGGCTCTTGTATTGTATGGTTAAGATTGGCGATTGAAGTGACAAAGAGTGTTGGAGCTCCGATTGTAGGTTTGTTTTTGGGTTTTGTGAGAAGCGAGAGATGGAATCATCATCATTGTCATTATCCTCCTCGTGTTCGAAGGAGAATATGGAGCTAATACAACAGGCGATACTGCAATTAATGGAAGAGGAAGAAAATACAAGGACAAGCTCGAGCTTCGTTGCAGTTAATGAAGAAGATGATTTAAAAGAAGAAGACTGCCGCCGCAGCCGCCTCCTCCTCCTCAGTCGATTGCTTTCTCAGGTTATTATTATTGATAATCTATATTCCAGTTATTCACCAATATTACTTATATACTTGAGCTTCTTGGACCAACAGTAAATAGATCCAAGTCACGCCTTCTTCTTTAACTTCAGATTTGATAAAGCGTCTTGTATTGATAGTAATGCAGTAGTAGTATATGCTTTTTACCTTGTATGGTCGTCTCCACGATTTGGATTTGGATTTGGATTTGGATTTGGATTTGGATTTGGAAATCTCCGTCTTCAACTTATATGATGGTGATGGTGATGGTCTAGTAAATCATTACTTGATGCTTTCCTCTGGAGATACAAAGTATGAGTATTTCTTTGATGTTGGCTAAAGAGAGCTCTCTTTTTGTTTTTTTCCCTCTGATTTTTTTAAATTCCTTTTTTTTTTTTTTTTTTTTATAATTATTATTATTATCATCATCCTACTTAAGCTAGAATTAATTGTCTCCATGACCAAGCCCACTGCTACATCACCAGGAGATGCCACGACTCTGTGCCTCCAGTACAAAAATTTCCATTACATAATGCATTCCACCACAACAACCAAAAACATTAGATAAATATATCCTAGGGTCCTCCCCACTGCTGAAAAAATACATGCGTCAACTTATTTTCTCTCATTCCAGGAAACTAAATACTTATATGACCACCAGTTCTCTTATACTATCATGCTTTCCATCATACTATCATGCTTTCCATCAATGTGAAATCCATTAGTCGTCAATGCCATTAATTCCCATCACACGACTGCCATTACTACCTGCCCCCCCCATCCCCCATTTCAACTGCCTATATATATACACACACACACACACACACACTTCTTAGATATCTTATCGAACTTGCTTTTGGATTAGCATATTTAATTCTGAAAGAAGATGAACCTAAGTACCTCTGGTATGTGAAATTAACAGTTGGATACATTACGAGCCGATGAGAAAATTCAGCAGCCATCTTACGCAGTCAATGAAGTGGAGCCTACAGGTGAGAATCTGAACAAGGTGGAAGTTGGTAATTGTAGAATTGGCAATGAAGAAATAGCGCAAGAGCTCAGGAAGGTTAAAAGGCAGAATTTTATAACTCATTGCCTTCTCACCGTCATGATAATACTTACTGTTGGATGGCAGCTATCTGAGGTGTCTCTCATTTTGATGGTTAAAAATGGTATGACCCACCCGTTTAGATCCTTGGGTAGTATTTTCAAAGGGATGCTAAAAGGCCCTAAGATGAACGTTCAGGATGGGGAAAAGATGTCCTCTACAAAGGAAAAGCTTATTGCAGCCTCTTCCCTCCCAGGCCTCAAGATTCCAGAGCTTCCCTTGCCAACTTTTGATTTCAGTAATGATGAAGACTGAATTATTCTCACTCCTTTATGCTTGCTTTGTTTTCATGAACATAATTAAGTTATTTGGGAGATGCAATGTTTGGTTCAAGGAGAGCACTACACCTATATCCACTAGTTGTGCTCAACTTCAAGTTTGCAGGCTGTACAGACAAAACAAGATATATTTTTTGCAATTGGAGGTAGTTTTCATAATATGGATAACATGGGGAATCAAGTGCTTATTTTGTTACTGCTATCTATGAATTGGCTTAGTTTTCAAGTCTTTTGTACTAAGACCAGCTTTGTCAAGAAACTGTAGTCTTTGTAGTTTGTATTTATTACTATAGTCCAAGATATCAATGGGTTGGCAAACTGAAGGAAACTTATATTTTCACATTTGTTTTTAATATTTTCACAGTCTTCTCTCCAGTGTTCTAAAAATTCCCGTCTAGGTCCCCTTGGCGCCCCACCTAGGTGCTAGGCCCTCCTGACATCTCACCTAGGCCCAAGACGGCAAAAAAATCTCTCTAAGAAATTAGATGGGGTCTAGGCGGAGAATTTTTTTATTTTATTTTAATAACTACCCAAACCAGATCTTGATATAAATATTTTTTTAATGATTTACCATATTCATAATACATATTGTAGCATATCAAATCACAACAAGAAGTAAACAATATCAAGTCAAAATGGATAATTTTATTATAGTTGTAATTTTTTGAACTTGTATCAACTTTAAATTATATAAATGATGATACATTTGTAATATTTAGTTTAATTCAATATAATTCTTAAATTTATGTTTTGTTTATTTTAATATTGAATTAAATTCTTGAAATTTTAAATTTTATTATTTAATAGCTATTTTGTTTATGAATAAAATTAATACGTTAAAATATGTTTGAACTTTGAACAATTGCAATTTTATTATTTAATAGCTATCTTGTTTATGAATAAAACTAATACGTTAAAAATATGTTTGAATTTTGAACAATTGCGTATGTTTATGTTTGAACTTTGACATTAACAAAGTATGGATATGTGTTTGAACTTTAAGCAAATGCCTTTATTATCTTTATTATAAGTTGTTTTGCTTTTATATTATTGTTTTGTTTGGATAAATGTAAGATAAAATATTAAAATTGGCTTAAAATAAATAATCCCGCCTTAGTTCTTGCCTCCAGTTCCTAGCGCTTAGGCCCCCTCATTACTTCGGCCTCCGCTTCCTAAATACTTTTTAGAACATTGCTTCTCTCAAAAGTGGGTCGCACCTTTATGTGAGAGTAGACTATGCAAAAATATCAAAAACTCGTGTTAAAATAGTGTTCCCCAAACTGAATGGTATGACTCTGAGTCTAGAAGAAAATATTTTCGTTTGACCCATATTTGAATTGTTAGGATTTTCCAATTACGATAAGTCTACAAAGGCAGCCACCGATTGTGGATTGACACAAGTTTCCCAGATCAAAACTTTTAGCATCTGAAATATCATATTTGTTAACGCCAAGATCTTCTCCAACGTCCCAATCACGTAAGACGCCTACGATCCTCGCTACATAAACAACACAACCAACACTAAAAGCTTGGACTACCGGACCAGGCCGGGGGATAGCTCAAAGCGTGAGTCGATGATCGGTGTTCACAAGGTTAACAATGGAGGATAATAATGTCTAGTGTCCTGAGAGTGATAATAATTCTCAGTTGTGTGTATGTGAATATGAATGTGAACGTACCTGTTTGTGAAGACTTGGTTGATAGGTTATACTCTCTTGCCCGGTTTATCGTGCCACCCACTACTTGAACCGATTACGTGATCTGACATGATCTGATCTGCTAAGCTGATCGTCACGCGCCTACCCACTATTTTTTGGTCATTTGTTATGTAAGACCCCTAATTTTTTTAAATAAAAGGAATTTCCTTTATTTATTATTTTGAAATAGTAAGGGTTGATTTGATTAATGTGGATAGTTAAGGGTTAAATACATGCAAATATTTCAAAATAAGCAAGTGGTTATAAAATATTCATTTTTGTTTGGAATATTCGTTTGGTCGTGGAATATTCGCATCTTTCGGGGAATATTCGCATGCGACCAAATGACCATGTGGGCCCATAACTGAGCGATTGGATGAGAAAACGACAAATATAAGTTGTTTAAAAATAACAGGCGTAATTGTTACTGAATTATCTTTGTTGGAATACCCTAAGTGGTTAAAACACACTAATACGCGTTGTTGAACAAGAAGACACTGCGGTATTGCACCAATTATTGATTCGTGACGTAAAGGCGCACTACTCGATAATTATTACGATAATTACTTGCTCAATAGTTTATTTTATTGATTCAATAATTCTTTGCGTTGGTATTTTATATTATTCATTTGTTTCAATAATTGTCACTTTGCATGATTTTCCCATTATCGGATCAATAATTCATATTATTTGAATAATATTATTAGATAACATTATTGGCAATGTCTAGAAAGTTCTGCATGCAAGGAGAGGTTTGGTCACCTAATCAATACGCCAAGAGCGGAGAGATCCTTATTGGAAAGCCCTCTTTCCTCTGAACCGCCTCGTCATTATAATTGTGATTCTCAGAATATTATTTGTGAATAATTAATTATTGATTCATATGATAAGGAAATATTTATTTTATATGAATATAAATGATGGATTTATTTATGTGGTTATTAATGAAGGAATTAATGCTGAGATGTTTTATTTGTATTTTGTCGGATTGGAGGTATTAAAAGATCAAATCGGTGTTATTACAGCTTTATTGTGTGAGTTATAATATTTAATCCGACCGTTGGATCGTTGTGATTTTTGGATATGTTATACATATAAAGTTGAGTATATGTCCACAAATTTTGAACCAGCTAAAAATGAGCGATAATTTATTATGAATTTTAAGAGGTGATCGATTCGTAAATTAGGTTATAAATGATTTTGGTAGAAAATTCTAGAATTGGAGGCCCCACTTTTGGTTGGTGAGAAATGTGCTCAATTGAATTTTCAAATGTGGTGGGTGGGAATAAGTAGCAGTAAAGCCATCAGTTGCAGTTAAGTCTCCGCCTTGACGTCTAACATTTTCCTATAAATAGAGGGCTAAGTTAGAATTGAAAATCACACCGTAAACAAAGTTTTCTCTTTCTCTCTCTCTATATTATTGAACGTATTTTGTGAGTATTTAGATACTTTGAGAGTTCTTTGCTCAAGATAAGTTTCATTCAAAGATCACTTGAGCCTTTCCTTCCGGAAATCTTGATTCTTTGAGGTAAGGGATATTATTTTTTCAGAATGATATTATTTCTTCAATATCATTATCTTTGAAATGTTGATCCAAGTTTTTATCAAATTTGGAACTTTTTCATGTCGGGTTACTATTCATGAGTTACTATTCACGAAAGTACTATTCATGAAGCGTGAAAATATTTTTTTTTCAGTGGAATTTCTATCTTTTGGTGTCTGAGTTACTTATTCACGATATCAAGACTATTCACGTATACTGAAGACTATTCACGATACTTGCACTATTCATCGAAAAATAAAATTTCTTCTTTTCGTCCAAAATATCTATTCTCGATACTAGCTTTGATTGTATCCATGTTTTGATCATTCTTGAATTTTACACCACTACGATTATTTTGAGGTATTTTGAACATGGATAAAACAAAGTACGAATCCTTAATCCTTAATCCTTGCCATTTTGTTTCACATGGATTCGTTTCTTTTAAAATATTTTCATCATCCTCCGCCTTAAATGATGATATTATTGAATATCTTTGGCACCCAGTAAGTCTGAAGATGAATGATTTCTGAAGAATATCTTTGGCCCGTAGTGCAGATGAACAGTGTTTAAATGAATACGACTAATCGATGAATATCTTTGGCTGTGTGCAAAGATGAATATTTGATTCCGGATGTTTATGGATTGTTGTTACAAGGATAAAAGATGAGACGATGAACTTTTAAATTCATACATGTAAGATAGTAGTTTTGCATTCTCTACTTAACTCTTCTAATGATTTATTATTTCATTTGCGAATATTGATTTAAAATTTGTTGTCTATTGTATTCTATTAGATTTTTCCTCGTTGAAGACTAACGATAATTTGTTGTATATTATCTTAGTCATAATATTCTTCTTTGGGCTAGTTGAGCTCACCCTTTTCTTTGTTGTTCCATTTTTCTTCTCGTGGCGAGAATGTAGCGAGTACTAGTCAAATATGGAATGAAGGTTCTGAGAGAGTTGTTTAGTAGTCCTCACCATTTTTATAAAATAATGTATCAATAATTATGATGGGGATTTATTTATGTGTGGATATTGCTACAGAAGACAATATTATATTTAAACTCATTAAGATATATTGTCGTATTTCACACGACATTTATATTATCAAGTTGTAGTTTTGCTTCTTGTTGTACCATGTATTTGGCGACTCGAATGGGTGTTGTGTATACTATTTTGGGGGCGTCACATATTTATCTTACGGCCACCACTATAATCCCATCCACATTAATGCATGGCAGGTATTTTAGTCAACTGTCATGCTTTTTCATCATTGCAAGTCAAAGTAATAGATATTAAAAGATCTAATGGGTTAGTCCCATGAATCGACCCGATTTCATTGGGTTTAATAGAAATGATATGGTGACTATGCCCAGTGACTTTCAAGGTTCAATAATGAAGACCCAATAGATTAATTAAATAAGTAAGCCCAATTTACTCGGCCCAAAGAGGGGAAATATCATGACCCAACATTGCCCCCTAATTTTTTGTTGAACAGAATGTTTAATAGAAAACTATAAATGGTCTATGATATTTTACTAAAGGTCCATAATGAGAAGTAATCGAAATGTACCCGGTTATGGTTCATGAGATGAAATGAGAGGAGACCGGAGGCCCAAATCAGAAAGGCCATGTCTGATAAATATCTTGACCCAGAACCGGACGCTTCCCATTCAAATTCTAAATCATTACTAACATTTAATGTGTCGGCCTTGACAATCGTAAATAAATCAAAGATAAAAGGTAAACTTTACCAATTTTGACGGTTTTACCTGCCAATTTGAACTTTGAACCTTTGAGCTTTCTTCTTCTCTCCAGAACTTCTTTCCATCTCTTTGCGAAATATCAAAAATGGTGGTCCTGAATACCAACCAGAGTTCTCCTCTCCTAGTGACTCCCATTAACACCGTTTCCCCCAATCCAAACCCTGATCAAGAGGGTTCAAGTTCAAATCCCTCAAATTCATAGCAACCATGGGAAGAATCCACCTGATACCTTCTCCGCCACTCCACCGACTTTTTTAAGGATGGGGAACGGTTTCATGCCAATACCCCTTTATCATTCACGATCTCTGCGACTTTGGAGATATCCCCAAGAAGCGTGTGAAGGAAATGATGATTTTTTGAAGAAGATTCCTCCGAAGGAATGGAGTTTAAGACTTGACTAAGCAAGCTCGGTTATATGACCATAAATGTAAGTTTCGAACAACTTTGTAACACAATTTTTTGAGATATTTAAGTGACATGGGTTCTGATACATGGTTATTTACACTGTCTTTGATCAAACCAACTTCTTCGGAAGTTAAAGAGTTGGAAGACTTTTTGGCAGAGAAGATTACGGATGCAAGTGAAGAGCCTCCGACTGAAGAATCTCCCCGAGCTGATCCCCCCGTTACCGATCCACCCACTGTTTCTCCTCAGAATGACGAACCCCAAACTGATGAACCCATTGTTCCTGAAGAATCTCTCAGACCTCGTCGAAGGAAAAGAGCCGCCAAGTAATCTAAATCCACCCGGCCGGAAACAAATCCTGAAAGCGATCTGGAAACAATTCTAGAAGCAATTCCACAAGCAAACCCTTCACCCAACCCTAGTTCTGTACCTTCTGAATCTGTTCCGATTAAGAGAAGCCTGCTTGACATACCTCTACACGATCGGGCGAAGGTTCTCCGTGCTAAGAAGTTGAGGACAAAGATTACCCCTTTAACCGCTGATGAGCTTCGAGTTCCTCCATCCTCGACTGACATTCCCCCAATAGTCCCAACTGAAATTCAAGCGCCTGATGATGAACTGGTCGAATCTATCCCCGTCTTATCTCGAAAAAGGAAACAACCATCAGACAGCCATCCAGGTTCATCCTCTGCTCCCTCACCAGTCCACGAACCTAATCCTGTTCGATCTCCCTCTCCAGAAAATGTATATACGGATCCGCCACCAACTCGCGATCAGCCTGTGCCTTCTCCTCTAAGACAGTCAACTTCCGAATTTCAGCATTATGCTATGGCCTCTCCAACCATGTGGCCTCGATTTAATGCCAACTTTCCTTTTCAACTGTTTGACGCTTTCGTCCGTGAGACCGATGACCATCGATTTGGGAACAGATTCAACGGGGATTTATAACGAAGGTATGAAATATCTCGGCGAAGGTAAATGGTTCTCTCTTTAATTTCCATATTTATCTTCATATTTATACAGTTGAAACTGATCAAATAATGCTGGACATGCGTAGGCGAATGCTGTGTTCGGACGTCTGCGTCCAAAGTCTATCGAAGCTGAAGCCGAAGAAGAGGCAATGAGAAAGGAGAATCTGGCTTGGGAAAGGACTCAACGTGAGAGCGTTCTTCACACAAATGAAGGTCTTCGGAAAGAGTTGACCCAAGATGAACTGAAGAACTGAAGTCAACTAAAGCACAATATGAAGAGATCGTCAAGATGAACGTTGATTTGGTTCAGAGGAGCGAAATAAGGATGGAGAATGTAACAACCCCAAAATAGGTCCATTCCATCCAACCCATTCTGAGTCGCCAAATATATGGTACGAAAAACAACTACAACTTTATTACAACAATTTTCGTGCAAAATACAACAACACATATGCTGTGAGTTTGGATACAAATATATACCAACTGTAGCACGTCACAATGACACCTTACATAAAGGTATAGTCAAAAACTGTTTTAGAAATTAGAATCTTTGGGAAGTGCTCAAGGAAACCTTCGTACATGGGAGGCCATGCTTTTAGGTTATGGTAGATATCATATGGCCACAGAATTATCCTTGGTTGACCCAATAGACCCCAAAGAAAAACAAGAAGATTACTATCGTATTCTTCCCAATGGTGAGTCTTCTCTTGACATATCATTATCTCCACTGTCTCTAATTGGGTATTATACTCCAAACAAACACCAAGATTATATAAGTAGTGCTTGTAAATATACTCAAAGAAGTGGATGAAACCTGACCATGTCTTATGATAACACGAGTTTGTATGTCATTAGACATCTTGTATGATAGTGACAAAACACCCTTCCAAGTTAAATTCACCTCACCCTCAACATCTATAGACCACCACTCTATTCCTCGCTATCCCCGCCGACCCAAATTTACTTTTTTATTACACGAAAAGGAATTGTGAAACAAAAGGGTGAGCACAACTAGCTCAATAAAGAATATTATGACTAAAGATAAATAAATTATAAATAGTCTTCATCAAGAATAAATCGTAGATTTAGAAATATATGGTAGATGATAAAACTTTTCAACCATAGTTGCGTGAATGAAGCAATCCATTAGAAGAGTCAAATAGACTATAAAGTCTATTGTCTTCTCCACGTTAAAAGTCCACCAACAATATTTTATCCTCAGAACATCAATCAACAGCCCTTTCCACAATCATATGAATAACTCATATAATCATAATTGTGATTCTAAATTCTCTTCTCATCCGGACGAAGATAATTTTCATCACCGTCTTTACCAAAACATCAAATATCATGGTTATACCAAATCACGCCTCCTGCTCATAATCATACTAATAAATTCATCTTCGCACTACGGGCCAAAGATATTCATCAACAGCTTCATCTTTACACTACAAAGCAAAGATATTCAACAACAACGTCATCTTTGCATTACAAGCCAATGATATTCATCAATAATTCATCTTTGCACTACAAAGCAAAGATATTCAACAACAAAAAGTCATCTTTGCATTACGAGCAAAAGATATTCATCAATAATTCATCTTTGCACTACAAAGCAAAGATATTCAACAATGTGTCATCTTTGCATTCTGAGCAAAAGATATTCATCAATAATTCATCTTTTACTTTCGGGCTAAAGATATTCAACAACAAGTCATCTTTGCACAACGAGCCAAAGATATTCATATATCAAAGAAATACATAATCATTTCGGAAGTTATATAACAATAATTATAACCATGTTGATCAATTCACCTTTGCACTTAAGCTAAAAATATTCAATTGTAAATTCAATGGTCACGATCATACTACCAACAATTCAACTTTTGCACCATCGGCCAAAGAGAACCTATGGTCACGATCATACCAATAATCTACCCATCTTTACACTCAAGTCAAAGAGAAATATCATCATTAGGGTTATAAGAATGTTATATAAAATAATATAATCAAAACATGGTTTTAATTTCAAGAGTAAGATTCATAAATCAACGATAATTTGGTCGAGAAGAAAAACCAATTTGTTGTGAATAAGACCCGTGATTCGTACATAGTCCAGTATCGTGCATAAAGTAACCTCGACACCGAAAAGATAAAGTTTCATAATAAAATTCATATCCATATTTATAACACCTTAATCCAAATGTTATAAATCACTTAGAAATCTCATAATCTAATATTATTAATATTATAATAATATTTTAATCATTTCTCAAACTTATAAATAATTTAATCCAATTATTTACACTTTAATAATTAATGCATTTAATCATCTAAAATGCCAAACTCATAAGATTTCATCATCATTAACCAAAACCCTCATAAAAATCATATATATCTCATATATGATTCTCAAACCAATAAATCATATTTTCCAATTTTCTTACTTCACATAACATATTTAATTCATTTACTCATAACTAGAACATTTTCATGAAAAATACCAAATCAGTTCTAAAAATATTTCTTTTCCGGGATTTAGTATAAAATAGTCCCATATTGAACATATATTTTCTCAAATTTTAAAAATTCATTTACTATTTTTCATATAAATAAAACCACCGAATATTTAAACATTTATCATAAATTGTACTTTTATCCAAAATTCCAAAATTCACAGAGTACAATCGATATTATATAGATGTACTCTCAATAAAAATTTTATCAATTTTGGAGTTAACCGCATGGAGTTATAAATAGTTACTTTTAAAATAGTCTTTTTCTCATAAAATCCATAACTCCTAATCTATACATCCAAAAATACCTCAAAATAATCATAGTGGTGTAAAATTTCGAATGATCAAAAACATGGATACAATCAAAGCTAGTATCCGAATAGATATTTTAGACGAAAAAAAAATTTTCATTTTTCTTGAATAGTCACAGATTCAGTGAATAAAGGTCCGATATCGTGAATAGTTCCGATATCGTGAATAAGAACTCACACCAAAAGATAAATAAAATTCCACAAAAAAATATTTTCACGCTTCATTTAATAATACTTCGTGAATAGTAACTCGTGAATAAGAACTCATGAATAGTAACTTTCGTGAATAAGAATCATGAATAGTAACCCCGATATGAAAAAGTTCCAAATTTGATAAAAGTTCCAACCAATATTTCAAAGATAATGATATTGAAGAAATAATATCATTTGAGAAGAAAATAACATCCCTTACCTCGAAAGAATCGAGATTTCCGGAAGGAAAGATCTAAGTGATCTTTGAATGAAACTTGTCAGATCAATAAAGAACTCTCAAAGTATCTAAATACTCACAAAATACGCTCAATAATATAGAGAGAAAGAGAAAAACTTTGTTTTACGGTGTGATTTTCAATTCTAACTTAAATTTCTATTTATAGAAAATGTTAGCCAACCAAGCGGACTTGACCACCACTACCTGATGGCTTTACTCGCTACTATTGCCACCCACCACATTTGAAATAAAATTCAGCACATTTTTCACCAACCACAAGTGGGGCCCACTCAATTCTAGAATTTTCCACCAAAACCTAATTTCCAAATCGCCACCTCTTAAAATTCATAACAAATCATACGTTCATTTTTAACGGTTCAAAATTTGTGGACATATACTCAACTTATATATGTATAACATATCCAAAATTACAACGATCCAACAATTTGATCAAAATTTATAACTCACGCAATATAGTCAAGAACAACGATTTTTCGGACTATTAGTCCTTCTGACCATTTCATTCAAAATTTCACCACGAAATATCTACAAAGAATTTTGGGTGATTCAAATTTCTACAGTTAGCTTACTTCTAGGGCTTTCTTTTGATATATGGCTCATCTCTTAACTCATTATACACAAAAGAGTTATGGATTTTACAAAATCAAGTAATAAACTAATTTTTCCGAAAATCCCATATTTTGTTCTCCATTTCGGCAAAAATCTTGATAAAACACCTCATCATTAATTCCTTCACTAATAAATACATAAATAAATCCATCATTTATATCCACATCAAATAAATATTTTCTTATCATATAAATCAATAACTAATTATTCACAAATAATATTACAAAATCACAATAATGACAACCGAGGCGGTTCTCAGGAAAGAGGGCTTTCAATAAGAATTTCTCCTTCATCGCGGCGCAATTAGGTGACCAAACCTCTCCTTAGATGTAAACTTTCTAAACATTGCCAATAGTGCTATCTAATAATATTATTCAAATAATATGAATTATTGATCCGATAATGGAGATATCAGACATGTTGACAATTATTGAACAACAATAATATAAAATATCAACGCAAAGAATTATTGAATCAATAAAATAAAATATTGAACAATAATTCATCGTAATAATTATTGAGTAAAGACCTTCACGTAAGAATCAATAATTCAAAAATATTGTGCAATACCGCAAAGCCATGCTCAACAACGCCAGACATTTTTTACTTTACCCACCGGGTATTCCAACAATGTTAACGATAACAATTACGCCGTTATTTATAAAAACTCAAACTTGTCATTTTCTTCATCCGACGCTTATTCTGCATTATGGGGCCCACAATGGTTGCTACCGTCAGTAATGCGAATATTCCCTCGGCGTAAAGAATATTCCACGACCAAACGAATATTCCCACAACAACAATAAGTATTTTATAACCACTTGCTTATTTTGAAAAAATTCATATATCACCCTTAACTTTAACTTTTATCAATTTAACCATTTACTGAATAGGAAAATTGAATACTTTTATTTCATAAAATTCGGGGTCTTACAGAGAAGATCAAAGAGTTAAAGGCTGATGCTAAGATCTTGACTAAAACGATCCAAAAGATAGAGCTAGCAGAAACTCGTCATCTGAATAAGCGTCAGAAGCTTGAAGAAGAAATCCGAGAACTCAAGGCTCTTCGGGACCTTGGGCCTCTTCTAACCGATGACCTTCGCAAGCAGATCTGTGAAGAGTATCGGACATCGGATGAGATTAACGGAGAGATCATGAAGATATATTCTGAAAGCTATGAGCTCTGCCGAAGTCGTGGCAAGGAAAAGTTGATATCAGCTAAGGTGGACCCAACTTTGCTCGACTCTTCAGATGGCGAGGATGATGCATGAAGTGAATACTCTTGTCTTTCCTGGATTTTATTTAAGAATATTTATGAAAATATCTGTTATTTTGGAAATTGTGTAAGGATTTGGTTTTAAAAACTTTTATCAGAACTTTAATGTTCTGAAATTATGTTGGAATTTATGTTTTTATGCAATAAGTTGTCGTGAATAGATTTAATGGAATTTCAACTTTCTATATCCTGACTTCTGCATAATATTTTTCATTTCTTGTCAACGATTCAGTACCAACGGACTTGAATGAACTGAGCTTAGATTGTGAATTATTTAAGGCATATAACAGTTAAGAATGAAATGAAGTGAACTGAATTTAATGGATAGAATTTAATGAACTGAATTGAATGAACTGAACTCAACACTTGAACAAAATAAAGTAATGTATACTTATCGTTTCCGAAGTGTGAGATCGGTATTGTGTCAGATGAATTCGGTTGATCCTCTTTGCACCATCGAAATTTTGTTTACCACTCGGGGTGAAACAATTATATAGGAACCAAGATATAAGGATCATGGAATTTGTCTACCACACGGGGTCACAAATTCATAGGGACACTCCTGACAATAAGGCTGCCATAGAATGGCCAAGAAGTCCCACCATACCTCCTTACTCCAAAGGCATTTTGTTTACCACTCATCATGAAATCAAACTTAAGAGGATCATGGAATTTGTCTACCACGCAGGTATAACAAAATCATAAGGACACTCCCTCCAAGAAGAGGCTACCATCGAATGGTCACGAGTCCACCCCGGCCCTCCTTACTTCTAAGTGACTATTGATTTACCGCCCTCGATAAAAGCAATATAAAGGAACATAGGATTTGTCTACCACGCTGGGCAACAAATAGATAGGCTACCATCGAATGGCCAGCGAGTCCGACCATACCTCCTTACACCATTGTGAACTTAGGACAAATAAGAAGAGGATCAACAGTGAAAAGTGAACTTTTATAGATGGCGAACAATCATGTATGCACTTCTCGTAAACCGACTCGATCTCTCATCGAAATATTTTCAAGCCCGCTCGCACGCCAAGTGTTCTTGATCTCGGATCCATCTAATGCTTTTAAACGATAAGTCCCTAGCTTTGGTACTTCGATCACCTCATACGGCCCTTCCTAGTTTGGCATTAACTTTCCTGTGTTTTGAGGCGTAGACGCTTCGGCTTCTCTGAGGACGAAGTCTCCTACTAATTTCACGGTTTAACCCTTTGTTGTAATGCTTGGCTACTCTTCGCTGATAAGCAACCAATTTGAGCAAAGCTACCTCTCCGACTTCTTCTAGCAGATCCAAGTTGGTCTTCACCTTCGTCATTGAGATCTTTGAATCGACCGACCAAGACTTGAGATCCGATTTTGACCGGGACTAAGGCATCGCATTTTAGCCAACGAAAAAGGTGAATCCCCGTGGTGGTCCTCTGTGTAGTCCCAGTAGCCCACAAAGACGCCGAAAGCGCTTTCTTCCGCCATCTTCCTTTAGCTTCATCCAAATCAAGGCTTGATCCCGCTCAAAGAAGTCATTCTGTTGGTCACCTCGACTTGCCCGCCTATCTCGACCGTGGATGAGCCACCAAGTCTTCTTGTCTTCAACCCCAGTTCTTAAAAAAAATCCTTCAAATTTTGATCCCACGAATCAAGGCCCATTGTCTTCGATATCACCACTTTGGGAATTCGGTTAAATATTACTTACTTTTCATGAACTTCAAACATTCCTCGCTCATTATCAACCGAAGTGGCTTCGCCTCTACCCACTTGGTCATGTAATCAATAAAGAAACTATTACGGTTAACTCGTCTCTTAGCTTTTGGCAATGGACCCAATATATCAACCCCCTAGACAACAAAGGGTATAGGAGATAGAATCGAGTATAGCTCTTCTGGTGGTTGATGTGGGATCGGACTATTGAGCTGACACTTTTCACACTTCTTCACATATTCGGTAGCTTCCTTGAAGATCGTTGGCCAGTAGTACCTTTGCCGAAGAACTTTGTATGCCAATGACTTAGCAACCATGTGATCACCACAGATGCCTTCATAAACCTCCCGGCGGCATACTCACTTTCTGTATTTAAACCAGGACACTTCAATAATGGTGACGAAAAATGCCCTTCGATAAAGATCCCCATCAATAAGAACGAAGTTGGCACTTTTGTACTTGATCTTCTTTGCCAAAGATCTCGATCCGGGCGAATGACGCCATCCGCCAAATATTCGATGTAGGAGTCATCCAAAGCTAGATTGCTCGATACACATCACCGCTTCATGCCGAACACTCTACCGCCGTGAAACTTTCTAAATAAACCGATCCGTTAAAACATCCGCATCCGTAGTGGCCGCCGACAAAGCAGATCGGCAATGGAATTGTCGCTACTTTCTATGCCCTCAAACTCATAAGAAACGGCATCAAGTCGGTTTTTAATTCGCCAGATACTTGATCATCCTCGTCCCACGAAGCTTCATAATCTCCCGACAGTTGTTTGACGACCAACCGAGAGTCACTATAAATGATCGCTTCGACCTCTGTACTTTCGCCAATCGAACTCCTCGCTAACACCGCTTCATACTCTACCGTTGTTGTTCGTTGCTTTAAACCCTAATCGATGGCTCACGCACTTTGAATCCTCCCGGACTCGTCAAGATAATTCCGCCCCAATAACGATACCATGTAGAGATCCATCTCGCATACAAAGGCCCAAGCATTCTCGACCGGCCAAGAACTACAATCGCTTTCGACGGACATCTCAACCGGTAGTTCGATCATCGCTTTGTGAACGAAAGCATTCCACCATAAAATCGGCCAAGGCCCGACCTTTGATAATGGTTCGGGATGATATTCAATGAAAAATTGGAAAACTCCATAGTCCATGCCGCTAGTCTCCTCGAAACCTCCGCTTGCCCATCACCTTCTTCAAAGGTCGATCCGTGAAAACGCACCAGAGTCGACCTTGAAAATATCAATCAAGCTTTCTACTAGCAATTATTAAAGCAAAGGCAAATTTCTCAATATTTGGGTACTGGTTTCAAGATCTCTTAGACATGATTGACATAATAAGACCGGATGTTGTTTTCTCCCGCTTCCGAACTAGAACAAAGATCCCTAACGCCAACGAACTAGTCGCCAGATATAAATACAAGGTCTCACGGGAAGCGGTTTCACCAATAAAGGAGTCAAGATAGATAAGTCTTTATGCCTCGAAGGCGCTCTTCAGCGATTCTAAGCAATCCATCGGAATGTCTTTACATTCTTCTATCCTTTTAGTGTATTAAAGAAAGGAAGGCATCTCTCCGCAGATTTGGCGACGAACCTCCTTAAAGTCATGCATCCTACCAATCAGACGTTGGGCGCCTTTGAACGATCGAGGAGTCTTCATGTCAAGAATGGCCTAGATCTTCTCCGGATTGGCTTCAATGCCCTCCGACCGACTGGATATCCCAGAACTTCCATCGCACCGAGTCCGAAAGGTACATTTTGGCTTTGGATTGAGCCTCAACTTGTGGTGACGACGGATGTAAAAGCATTCCTCCGTGATCATCCAAATGCTTTTGAACTTGCATGCTTTTCACGATCATATCATCTACATACACCTCCATGTTCCTCCCAATTTGCCATCGAATATGAAATTCATCATTCTTTGGTAGGTGGCTCCATCATTTATAAGGCCAAAGGTCATCTTCTTATAGGCATACACCGAATCTGCGGTGTAATGAATGCCGCCTTCTTGGAATGTCCTCCCCTGCACATGGAAATTTGATGGTAACCTCAAAAAGCATCCATAAAGCTTAGTAATGCATACCCAAGTGGCATCGATGAGTCGGGTCGATATGGGTAGAGGATAAAAGTCCTTCTGACAAACTTTATTCAGTGTTTGTGTAGTCGATGCAAACCCGCCACTTTCCATTCTCGCTTCGCACCAACACCACATTAGCCATCCACTCATGGGTAATCAATTTCATAGATGAAGTCGCAGCTAACAGCTTTGCAATCTCCTCATCAATGATCTTCTGTCGCTCTGGTGCAAAGATCCACCTTTTCTGCCGAACCGACTTCTTCGATGGATCTACATCCGATGCAGCGTTCAAAGATCTTCCTACTAATCCCCGACATATCTTGTGGTTCCCATGCAAAAATGTCCACATAGCAGCGAAGGAGCTCTATGAGGTTTGTCCAAAGAGGTTCTGGCAGACCCGAACCAATCTTCACTGTCTTTTCTGGCTTTCCAAGGACTAGCTCGATCTCTTCCGTCTCTCCTGCAGGAATTACCAATGGCTCCGAGCCGCTTTCGTTGTGAAGGGCTCGATCTCAATTGCCATGGTTTGTTTCGCTTTGTCGACCCACTCCTAAGAAATAACCGCATTTCTATAACATCGTCGGGCCAGATCTAAGTCACTTGCCACTTCTCCGACTCCATGTGTCGAGGGGAACTTGATTTTGAAGTGAGGGATGGAAGTTACCGCTTGGAGAGCTGTCAGTGTAGGCCTTCCCAATATGGCGTTGTAAGCCGAATCTACATGCACAACATAAAATTTACATATTATTTCTACCTGTTGAGGAGTTGTGCTGAAGATTACTGGGAGCTCGATGGTGATTGCAACTCTGACCGGATCGTTGCTAAAGCCATATAAAGGAGCCTCCTGCCCGACTTCCATCTTCCGCCCATCAAGATGCATCCTCTGATAAACATGGGCATATAAAATGTCTCATAAGACCCGTTGTCTATTATCACGCTTCACATCTATCGAACCCACTTCAAGGCCAGATCACCAACGCCTCACGCGGCTTCGATAGTTCAAGGATAATCAGATCGATGAAAGAAATAATAGTCCCTCGAAAAGGTCTGGTTTACCTTCTGGGAGCACCACGCAACGACATAATCGAATCCAGATATCCTCTCCTCTTCTTCCCTACCAACTTCCTCGCCGTCCCCCCGCCAATATTACATCAACGACGCGTGCCTCGGCGGTGGTATTGAATACTTTTAGGCGGGTAGGACCGCTTGAACGGTGCGAATAAAGACAATCAAAATTTTGTCGACCTTGTTGGTCCCTCCCGCCACGCATCGAACCAAAGAAACCGCTTTTGAATTTTCCTCTCTACGAAATCTTTCAAATTGCAACATTCATTAGTATCGCGACCAACTTGATGGTAGCCACAATATTTTCTGGTATTGCCTCGCCTCGGGCTTGATGTGGTCACGAGGCGGCTCATAGAATGGTTGGTTCCTCGATCCGTCCAAAATCACCGACCTATCCGTGTTCAAATTTGGTGTAAACCTTATTCACCTTCGAGGCGTGACGCAGTGACGACTATTCCTCCGTCGCCACGAAGTTATCAACTTCTTCGAACCCCCTCCGCCGATCATTATATCCTCCCCTTTCTCCGATCGCCATCCGCCTTTTTAGGATCATCTCGCATCCTTTAACTAGTCCAAGAAAGACGCTTGTGCTATTCATAGCCTCCTCTACAACAATATATCCTTCGCTTTGTCAAAAGCTTCGCCAGCTCTTCTGGATGGTGGAACAAACTTCTTCACCAACTTCTCGAACTTTACCAGATCTAGCCCATTCTCAAACAATCCTACTACCGAGATCATTGAGGTCGGACACCGACCAACCGCTTCTCTCGAACCTCTTCACATATCAATTCCAACGACTCGTTGGTGAACTCACGGACTGTCTAATGAACCAGCCGGCTTCTCTCTCCTTCGGTTGCTCCCAAAGCGGGCATGGAACTTATCGCAAAGCTCGGTCCAAGAGGAAATTGAATCTGACGGCAAAGTCCCCATCCACTGCCTCGCATCTTTCCTCAATGTCGTAATAAATGTGTGGCACTTGGCAAAGATCGGTGAAATCATAATAATCCACGAGCCCGAATAACGCTTCACATGTGGTCGTAAGTGGTCCCCTGACCCATCGTAGCTCTCCATACGAGGTAACTTCTTGGTGGTATCCGCCTTCTCCTTTAGAATATCCGAGGAAAAAGGGATGCCTTTTTCCCGGAGTGTCCTTCACCGTCAAACCTCACCAACCGCTTTGAGCTCTTTCAACTCCTTCACTAAAAATCAACACCTTCGGTCGCGAGGAGACCTCTTTCTCCCGAACGACATTCTCGCCTCTAAGTGGATCGACTCTCCTCTGGCCGATCCCATTGCCTTGTGGGGATCTACTCCGGATCTACTCATCCTCATGATGAGAATGGTCACGCCGATGCTCTCTTCTTCGGTTTTGCACGATCTCCTCGATTTGCTTCCTTCGCTTCGTCGTTGTCTCGATGTCGAGAACCAACGACCACCAAAGCCTTCTTCGAGGCCACGGGAGTTTTGCCTCGATCTCCTCCTACCGTGAGAAACGATCCCTGACACACGTATAGAATGCTCCGCTTTTTACCTCTCGCCGTGGCATCTCCTTATGCTTACTCCGCTTTCTCGGATCGATCATGGCTAGATGCTTCGTCCCTTAACTCCGCCACCAAGCATCCGTTTCGGCTATATCTTCTCTGCTTTTTACAGTAACCTCCAAGGCTTTATCCGCTTGTCTCGCCATCCTCGCCAACTTGGCGCCTCTGTCCTCCCGACCACTTCGACGATGAGTCTTAGTCGGTGAGCCCTCCTGCTCACTTCTCGATCACGATCATGCCCCTTATCCGCATCAAAGACCAACCTCCGTCTGCTCCACCACGGATCTTCTGGACGGAGATCACCCGAATATGCTTAGAGGCCGTGGCTCGTGAACACTTTTAGAAGGACCCAGATGATCCTTTATCCAAACACGAGGCGTTGACGAGCTAATGCCCATCGCCGCCTTTCCTTCAAGCGCATTCATCTCTACTCTTCACCATCTTCCGAAGTAGTTAAACGATTGTGATTGAAAATTTCAATGACACTAGAACTCAGCCCTTCTTCTAGCGCCAATGTTAACGCCAAGATCTTCTCCAACGTTCCAATCACGTAAGACGCCTTGATCCTCAAGACAAGAAAACACGATAAACACCACAAGCTTCGACTACCCGACCCATCGGGGATAGCTTCAAAGCGTGAGAGTCAGTATACGTGTTCACAAGGTTAACAATGGAGGATGTAATGTCTAGTGTATTGAGAGTGATAATAATTTTTAGTTGTGTGTATGTGAATATGAATGTGAACGTACCTGTTTGTGAAGACTTGGTTGATAGGTTATACTTTCGCCTTTGCCATCGCAAGCCACCCACTACTAACTGACACAGCCCCCATGATCGGATGGGCTCTGCCGACTGCATGCAGTCTACCCACTACTTTTGGTCACTGTTTATGCCGCCGGCCAGCTATAATCTCATCCACATTAATGCATGGCAGGTGTTTTAGTCAACTCATCACGCTTTTTCATCATTCAGTAAGTCAAAGTAATAGATATTAAAAGATCTAATGGGTTAGTCCCATGAACCAATCTTGTTTCATTGGGTTTAATAGAAATGATATGGTGATTGTGCCCAAATGACTTTCAAGGCTCAATAATGAAGGCCCAATAGATTAATTAAATAAGTAGTTCTAATTTACTTCTACCAAAGAGTAAAATATCATGACCCAACAATATTCAACAGCAAAACTATGGAACCAACTGCTTTGGTCTGTGTGTTAAGACATAACAACTTAATTTACAAGGTTTACCGAGTCATATATATAGGGCAGAACTTGAGTAGAGATGAAAAGGATATGTTTACAGTCGTAGTTCCTATACAACTGGATATAAATTAGGACTTGCTGTAAATTCATTCATGATGAGGTTCTCGTAAATTTAGACATCTATTTTGTCTTTTTAGTTCGGTCCAACGCTCTAAAAGAACAGACACGCCGAAAGTAAAATATGCATTATAGTCATGTGGAAAAATTATGATATAGGAATGATATAGATGTGGGAAGGAGCAAATATAGTTCAAGATTTAGCACCATAGGTGCCAACTAAAAGGACTGCAGATTGACCAATCTGGAAATGTCACAAACCACAATTGGCCAACAACATGACAAATGAGTGTCCAGACAACCTCTCCAGTCCCACCCATCTTCCCCTTTTCTTTGCCTCATCTGCAATTGAAAACAGTAATCTAATAACAGGATAAAGATGACTGTGGCCAGATCTAATTTAACTTACCCTCAGCAAATGCGAATAGAGAACTAAACTAAAGTTGATAGGCAAAGTTTTCAAATATCATACTAATTTCATTCACGACAACTGACAAAGAAATTCCAAAGTGCATCTCTCATCAATACATCCAACACAACATCAATTCCTGAATTAAACTGACAGGACCTCATCCAAGAAAATAAGAAGTAACAAAAAAAAATAGATGGGCCGAAGCATAAGTAAACGTTAAACTCACCAGTTCAAAGTTGCAGAACTAAAGAATAAAATTGAATTCTATCACAACCATTCAAGTAACATGTATTCCTCCACTCCACTCTTCATAATCGTCCAATTCACTAGCTTCAAGCATAGTTCAACCTGAAAATGTCATTCAACACATAAAAACTCCCTTGCGGTGTAGGAATCAAATGGAACATCTGGGAACAAATTGGATGATAAAATGAAGTCCAAATTAGAATAACAAAAAAGATTATCAATATAACTTGTAACAAAATTGAATCTAAACAAGTCTATTTAGAAAAAAAAGGAGTTAAAAAGTCATATAGCCTCCCCAATCCTGGGCATTATAAATTTAAACACCTGTATACATGGACATCACCACAAACCCAATACATACATACTAGAATTAGCAAGCCAGCTATAAATTCCATTTCTTTCCCTTTCATCAAGTAGAAAACCTAGTGAGCAAGTGAAGAATGAGACAACCGAGAATGAGACAACCACTAGGTAATATGTATTTTAACAGTAAATATATATGACAGCATCATGTTAGCCTATGATCAGACAAAAGCCAATTCAAAACAATATAATTTAGAATAAAAAGCCAATTCAAAACAATATAAGCTAAAAACAGTAGAGGAATTTGATATGGAAAAGTAACTGCATTGAGCAATTCAAAAATATTGCATCCAATTGAATTTTTTTTAAAAAAATAGTGATGGTAATGCAACATCAAAATCTCAAAAATGGATAGAACAAGGATAATATTCCACCACAATGCACTCAACTCAACACCACCTTTTACTCCAAACTAGTTAGTATTCCGCAGAAATGCCATATTGGAAAATTTACAAAAGGATAGTAAGAGCATGTTCATCCACAGAAGACACCAAAATAAAAATTATGCAAGTTCTGCAGAAATGTTGCAGTCCAAAAACATACAAAGTAATAAAATGTGGTCATCAATTGTCCAAAACTCAATAAAAAGCTACCTGCTTCCCAAAACTCAATTGGGAGCTACCTCAATAGCAGAATTAAATACGCAAAGCAATATTTGTAATACAAAGTCCATGCCATTTGTTCAACTGACCAGATACTAATTTATATTACAATTAAAAACTTGAGTTGTGAGAAAACAACAAAAATATGAACTACAGAACTCCATTAACTCTTTTCAAATACTTATTAAGAAAAAGACCGAGATTTTCTTTCGGGTGTCGGTAGTTTTTAAAAGGATGAAACAATGTAAGTTTCCACTTGAGTGCAGAGCATCAATCAAAATTTATTCACATCTTTCCAAAAAAAAAAATTACTATCAATTTTTCACAACTCAATAAATCTTAAGCTCAAGTCCTAGTAACAGCAGGCAAGGACAAAGAAGGAAAACAGCTAGCAGTAGAGGTAGAACTGGTAATAACTAAGTTAAAATGGTAACAGATAATATATACAAATGCGAAGAATATGGCAAGAGAAAATATAGGTCTACAAAATACCATCAATGTAAAATGAATACTTTGATATCAATTCATGAATCAAACAAGATATAATTCGTGATCTGTAAACAAATAGATTAGGACACAGTTCAGAAGATATAGCTACTAAAAATGCATACACTAAGAATCTCCTTTATTTATCCACCGATTGGTGATTTGATCTTGTCAGTCTTATTTGACTTACCACATTATAATTAATTCAGTGTCATTTTCTTCTAACTACGCAAAAATTCCATGGAAAATAAGTTATCAATCAACAGACTGTAATAATTATATGAATATTTAAAATCATCTAAAACACATCAAAACCATCATAAGCATAGGAAGTCAAGTTACATTTTCAATAGTAGAGAGTAGACTTGAGTTGCTCACGGATAGATTCATCGGCCTGATTCCTACAACACTAAACTGATTGGCTTTGCAGAACACAATCAAAAAACCTCAAGATAATAAAAATAGCATAGATAGCAACACAGCTAAAAAAACAAATGAAATTAATCAGATGAATTATTAGCGGATCGATCGGTGAGTAAGAACCCTGACGCTCTGTTTGTGAGTTTTAAAATGGATGAAAAATTTAAGTTTTTTTTTTTCATTCTTATGTTTTAGAGTATTTTAAACAAAAGAAATTAATAGAAAATTTGATTATTTTTTTTGTCAAAGTTTTTCGTCCAAAATTGGTCTGATTTGGTCGGAAAAGAAATTAAAATAAATAATATTTTTATAATTTTCATATTATTCTCAATTTTTAATATAACAAAATTTTAATTACAACTCATGTTTTCAATTTTAAATTTTTTTTTTTTTTTATTAAAAATTCAGAAATAACCTAAAAATTTCAAGTTTTTTATTCTGTTCAAATTTAAATTTTTATTTTTTTTCTATTCAAAATTCAGAAATATACATACAAAAGATGAATCAGAATAGAAGTTAGTAGGAGGAGGACATGAATAGAAATAAATTGTGGTTAGTTAAAAATTTAAAGATAAAATTGGTATTATGAAAATATTAATTACTAAACCAAGTTTTATTTTCTCTCCCACCCATATTTTTACAACTTTTTATTTCACTCATAAAAAACAAAAACGGATTTGAATTTGAATTATTTATATTTAGAACTCGACTCCACCACATTTTATTTTAGGTGATTTACATATTCTATTACATTTTTAAAAATAATTACAAATAAAAGTGCCTCATAAAATTTTTACACAACTAATACACTTCCATATTTATTTATAATTCTAGTGCATTTAGGATTCCTTAATTTAAGGAATTAGTATTCAATTAGGATTCATTAATTTATGGATTAGTTATACCTATGATTTTTCTCTCTCTCTTCTCATCTATAACAATCTAGTTATATATATATATATATATATATATATATATATATAACCAAACCATAGCCACCGCCACTTTCACGTCTCGCCCAATTAGCTTGGCCACCTAAAATCTGCCGCCATCTCCTTCCGATCCGCTTCCCGCCACCTTCACTTCCTCCCACGCCGCCTCCATTTTGGTCGCCTCCTCATCCGCCTCCACCACCTCCATTATGACCACATCTGTAAGACCCCGAAATTTTTTTAAATAAAAAGGAATTTCCTTTATTTATTATTTTGAAATAGTAAGGGTTGATTTGATTAATGTGGATAGTTAAGGGTTAAATACGCAAATATTTCAAAATAAGCAGTGGTTATAAAATATTCATTGTTGTTTGGAATATTCGTTTGGTCGTGGAATATTAAATCGCTTCGGGGAATATTAAATGCGGCACAGCAGCCCATGTGTGGGCCCCATAACGAAAAGCGATTGGATGAAGAAAACGACAAATATAAGTTGGTTATAAATAACGGCGTAGTTATTCACAATTAAGATCGTTGGAATACCCAAGGTGGTTAAAATACGATGTCTGGCGCTGGTTGCGTAAGTAGCACTTGCGGTATTACACGAGATTGTTGAATTATTGATCCTTACGTAAGATGGCACTACTCAATAATTTTCACACGGTAATTCTTGCTTCAATATTTTATTTTATTGATTCAATAATTGTTGCGTTGATATTTTATATTATTGTTGTTCAATAATTGTCACATCACGATATTTCTCATTATCGGATCAATAATTCATATTATTTGAATAATATTATTAGATAACATTATTGGCAATGTCTAGAAAGTTACATACAGGAGAGAGGTTTGGTCACCTAATCATAGCTACCAGTGAAGAAGAAATTCTTATTGAAAGCCCTCTTTCTGAGGAGCTACTTTCATTATCATAATTGTGATTCTGTAATATTATTTGTGAATAATTAATTATTGATTCATATGATAAGGAAATATTTATTTTATATGAATATAAATGATGGATTTATTTATGTGGTTATTAATGAAGGAATTAATGCTTTGAGATGTTTTATTTGTATTTTGTTTGGATTGGAGGTATTAAAAATCAAATCGGTATTTTTACGATGTATTATGTGAGTTATAATTTTAATCCAATAGTTGGATCGTTGTAATTTTTGGATATGTTATACATACATAAGTTGAGTATATGTCCACAAATTTTGAACCGTTAAAAATGCACGAATGATTTGTTGTGAATTTTAAGAGGTGTCGGATTCGGAAATTAGGTTTATAATTGATTTTGGTGGAAAATTCTAGAATTGAGTGGGCCCCACTTGTGGTTGGTGAAAAAATATGCTGAATTTTATTTCAAATGTGGTGGGTGGCAATAGTAGCGGTAAAGCCATCGGTAATAGTGGTCAAGTTTGCTTGGTAATTTAACATTTTCCTATAAATAGATGGCTAAGTTAAATTGAAAATCACACCGAAACAAAGTTTTCTCTTCTCTCTCTATATTATTGAAATATATTTTGTGAGTATTTAGATACTTTGAGAGTTCTTTGTTCAAGACAAGTTTCATTCAAAGATCACTCCGACCTTTCCTTCCAAGTCTTCGATTCTTTGAGGTAAGGGATATTATTTTTTTTTCGTAATGATATTATTTCTTCAATATCATTATCTTTGAAATGTTGATCTGAAGTTTTTATCAAATTTAGAACTTTTTCATGTCGGGGTTACTATTCATGAGTTACTATTCACGAAGTTACTATTCATGAGTTACTATTCACGATTCTTACTATTCACGAGTACTATTCAATGAAAGCGTGAAAATGTTTTTTGTGGAATTTCATCTTTTGGTGTCTGAGTTACTATTCACGATATCTGACTATTCACGATACTCAAGACTATTCACGATATCTGCACTATTCATCGAAAAATAAAATTTCTTCTTCGTCGTCAAAATATCTATTCTGGATACTAGCTTTGATTGTATCCATGTTTTTGATCATTCTTGAATTTTACACCACTATGATTATTTTTTGAGGTATTGTTGGACATGGATAAAACAAAAGTACGAATCCTTAATCCTTAATCCTTGTCATTTTGTTTCACCGGATTCGATTCTTTAAAAAATATTTTCATCATCCTCGGTCTTAAATGATGATATTATTGAATATCTTTGGCTGTGTAGTGCAAAGATGAATGATTTCTGAAGAATATCTTTGGCTTTGTAGTGCGAAGATGAGCGGTGTTGAGATGAACATGACCGATTTGATGAATATCTTTGGCTGTAGTGCAAAGATGAATATTTGATTTGAGAAGAATATTGATTGATGTTACGGGGATAAAATATTGATGATGGATCGTTGAATTCATAGATTATAGTAGATTTCATTCTCTACGTAACTCTTCTATGAATTATTATTTAATTCTTGCGAATATTGATCTGAAACTTATTATCTATTGTATTCTATCGATTTTTCCTCATGGAGACTAACGATAATTTGTTGTATATTATCTTAGTCATAGTATTCTTCTTCGAAGCTAGTTGAGCTCACCCTTTTTCCTTGTTGTTCCATTTTTTTTCTCGGGAGGCGAGAATGTAGCGAGTACTAGTCGGGGTATGGAATGAAGGTTCTAGAGAGAGTTGTTTAGTAGTCCTCACCATTTTTGTAAAATGATGTATCAATAAATATGATGGGGATTTATTTGCGTGTGGATATTGTCTAGAAGATAATATTATATTTAAACTCACAGTATATATTGTCGTATTTCACACGACATTTGTATTATTGAAGTTGTAGTTTGCTTCTTGTACCGTGTATTTGGCGACTCAAAATGGGTGTTGTGTATACCTATTTTGGGGGCGTCACAGTTGGTATCAGAGCTTAGGGATATGATCTCTGGCGGAGATCGGGGAATAGAACTAGGAGGGGAGAGACGAGTAAATCCTTCGCTAGTGTGTCCTACCTAAGCTTATTTGTTGGTTGGTCATATTATAGGGGTATTATGTGATTTGTTAATTTATTTAATTAACCCTTGTTTTATGATAGTTTTTTAGAATGGTCTGCGAGAAGCGTTAACAATGGAGTGAATGAGATCGTGGAGACACCTCTAATCGCCAACCAGGATAATGTGATGTCGGTGAAGAAGGAATTAGAGATATCCATGTGGTGAGTGAAGAATTGATAGTTGCACTTTGAGATAATCGCAGAGGTAATAAATTTGAGAGTGAGGAAGAAGAGGAAGAAGAGGTATCTCAAGAGAGTTTATTAGAGGTATTTTATGATCGAAATATAGAATTGCAAAATCGTATTCATGAGTTAGAAGAAGCGGGCTAAAGAATTGCGAGCGATCGTGGAGCAAAAGGATGCAACGATTCAAGCTTGTGTTACCCGATCGTGATGCTTGAACAAAAGCACTCTTTGGCGTAGTATAAGATGATAAAGCTGAATCTGAAATGAAAGAAGAAATAACCGAACGAGTGAGAATGAGTGATGCGTGGGTAAAAAGCTTTGCACGACGCGTTGATATTATGGAAAGAGATGTCCAATCTAAAAAGAGAAGATTTAACGATGACGGGGAAGACGTCGGCGTGAACATCGGCACCATCAACAAATTCTAGGGAAGAGAACGATCGCCAGTTAGATCTGCTACAGATGTGGAGAGGAGGACATATAAGGTCAAACTGCTCAAAGCCTTCCAAGGTATGCTATAATTGTGGAAAAAAGAAGGACATATCGCCGAGATTATACGATATCGAAACCCATCCAAATAATGAATGGTGACTCAAAAGGATGTCCCGAAAAGTCAAAGTCAACGGTTCTTGGAAGAAGCGTTTATCGTGGCCGGTCAAAATCGAGGAACCCGAACGGTTAGCACGGGTTAGTTAATTATAAATTCTTGCGAAGTTTATACCTTACTAGAATCTGGTTCTACCCATTCTTTTATCTCTTTTTCTTTGCGCTCAACGTTTGAACTTGACTACGGAGAAATTAGACTTTGACCTATTTATGGAGAATCCGTTAGGAGAAACTTTCATTACATCTCGTTGTTTAGAAATCTTGTTTGATTCAGTTGGCACTATCACATTACACGTTAACCTTATTTCTATAGAGATATTTGCTTTTGATGTGATTTTAAGGTTAACTACTCATCATGCCAAATTGATTGCTTTTGTAAGGTTGTTAGTTTTCATATTCCTAAGCAACCTTTGTTATTCAATTCAAGCAATCAAACCATTGTAATCAAACATTTTCATATCAAGCCATGAAGTCATTCGTTTATTACGGATGTCAAGTTTTCTTAGTCCATGTTATGGATTTGAATAAAGACACGCCGATTTGAATAATATTCTGTTGTTATTGATTTTTCCCGATGTATTTCTGAAGAATTTCTTGGCTTACTCTGAAAGCTTCGATATTAAATTTTGTATCGACTTTGAACCCTCTGACAAAACTCATTTCTAAAATCTCATATAGAATGGCTCTATTGAACTTCGTGAGTTAAAAATTCAACTATAGAATTTGGTACTGAGCCTTTATCTTGTGACTTCCTTTGTGGAATTCACCTAAGCTTTAACTCTCTATAGGGGACGTCATATTCGATGCGATAGTAAATCGATAGGTGTCATTGTGACGTCTTATCCAAGATTGGGATATGAGTCACAGATTGAGAGCAACTAAAGTCGATGTCGAAATACGTAGCTTTCAGGCTTAGTTGGTTATTATCGGAGATTCGTGGAAGGATTTTCTTGAATCGCTACTCTAATTAACTTAAATGACTCGAAAAGATACAAAATTGCATGGAGCGAGGAATGCGAGAAGATTTTCCAAGAGCTCAAGAGGCTGACTCATTTCGCACATATTCTAACCATACCATCTTGGAAAAGCGAACGTGGTAGTGACGTGTTGAGTAGAAGATCGATATCTAATCTGAAAGTCGATATTATTTTGTATAATTTACAAATAATAGAGATGGAGATGAAAACTCTAGGTACCCACGTGATGATATACGAGTATAATCGACTTTAATCAATAAAGTTAAAGTTCGCTCGAGCCAATGGCATTTGAGGTGATGCGTATGAAGAAGAAAGTACAAGAAGGAGCTATTCCGGAAGCGAGAATTGATGAAGAAGGAATACTTCGAGTCAACTCCAGACTTTGCATTCCTAATGATTTTGATTTGAAGCATAGAATCATGATGGAGGCACACAACACATTGTTTGCAATCCATCCTGGAAGTACTAAAATGTATCGTGATCTTCAACATACATTTTGGTGGAGCAATATGAGGAGAGAGATCGCGTAGTTTATCTCGAGATGTTTAACTTGTCAACGTGTAAAGGCGGAGCATCTTGTACCTAAGGGTCCGTTACAACCACTTGAGATTCCGGAATGGAAGTGGGAACACATTACCCTGAATTTCATTACTAATCTTCCCAAGGTTTCTCAAGGCATAGATGCTATTTGGGTTATTGTTGATAGATTAACCAAGTCTGCTCATTTCTTACCGATACGAGAGACTTACTCCCTTGAACGTCTTTCTCGTATGTACGTGAATGAGATTGCGAGATTGCATGGCATGCCAGTATCCATAGTTTTAGATCGTGACCCAAGATTCACTTCATGATTTTGGGTTAGTTTGTAGAAAGCTATGGGCACGAATTTACGATTCAGTTTGGCATACCATCCTCAAACGGATGGGCAATCAGAAAGGACTACTCAAACTCTTGAAGATATATTAAAACTCTGTGTCCTAGATTTCAAAGGAAGTTGGGATAAGTACTTGCCATTGGTGGAATTCTCATACAACAATAGTTATTAAACAAATATAGGCATGGTTCCATTCGAAGCATTATATGGACAAAAATGTCGTTCTCCAATATGTTGGGATGAGGTGGGGGAAGCAACATTGTTGGGACCCGAAAGATTGGTCAGTATGACTAATGATTCGATTAACGTATACAAACCAACGACAAGATCGACAAAAAGTTATGCGGATCTTCACCGAAAGGACGTGAAATTTAATGTAGGGGATCATGTATTGTTGCGAGTTGCTCCATGGAAGGGAGTTACAAGATTTGGGAAGAGAGGAAAGCTCAAATCCACGATTTATTGGTCCATTTCAAATTCTTGACCGAGTAGGAAATGTAGCCTATGACTTGCGTTACCTCCAAGTATGTCTCGTGTTCATAATGTGTTTCATATATCTGTACTTTCAGAAATATGTGAAAGACCCGAACCACGTTATTGAGTTAGAACCGGGACGAGATAGCCAAGACTTAACGTATGAGGAGGTACTTGGGCCAAGATTTTGGATAGGAAGGAGCATGTCCTACGCCATGAAAGGTCATACCACAAGTTAAAGTTTTGTGGAGGAATCATGCTATAGAGAAATGACACGGGAATTGGAAACGAAATGAAAGCGAGGTATCCTCACCTTTTCAAACACCAGTACGTCACGTCAATTTCGAGGGACGAAATTTCATAAGGAGGGAGGTTGTAAGACCGAAAATTTTTAAATAAAAGGAATTTCCTTTATTTATTATTTTGAAATAGTAAGGGTTGATTTGATTAATGTGGATAGTTAAGGGTTAAATACGCAAATATTTCAAAATAAGCAGTGGTTATAAAATATTCATTGTTGTTTGGGAATATTCGTTTGGTCGTGGGAATATTCGTCTGCTTGTGGGAATATTAAATGCATTTACGCTTGACCATGTGTGGGCCCCATAACGAAAGCGATTGGATGAAGAAAACGCACAAATATAAGTTGGTTATAAATAACGGCGTGGTTATTCTGAATTAAAAGACTGTTGGAATACCCTATGTTAAAATACTGAATACGGCGTCGCATGCGATGGCGCACGGTATTAGATTGCAAGATTGTTGAATTATTGATCCTTACGTAAAATGGCACTTTACTCAATAATTTTCACAATGAGTTCTTGCTCATTATTTTATTTTATTGATTCAATAATTCTTTGCGTTGATATTTTATATTATTGTTGTTCAATAATTGTCACCGCATGATATTTCTCATTATCGGATCAATAATTCATATTATTTGAATAATATTATTAGATAACATTATTGGCAATGTCTAGAAAGTTACATCTAAGGAGAGGTTTGGTCACCTAATCATACTACCAAAGAAGAAGAAATTCTTATTGAAAGCCCCTCTTTCTGAGGAGCGGCTTTGTCATATGCATAATTGTGATTCTCGTAATATTATTTGTGAATAATTAATTATTGATTCATATGATAAGGAAATATTTATTTTATATGAATATAAATGATGGATTTATTTATGTGGTTATTAATGAAGGAATTAATGCTGAGATGTTTTATTTGTATTTTGTCGGATTGGAGGTATTAAAAATCAAATCAAGATTTTTACGATGTATTAAATGAGTTATAATTTTTAATCCGACCGTTGGATCGTTGTAATTTTTGGATATGTTATACATACATAAGTTGAGTATATGTCCACAAATTTTGAACCGTTAAAAATGCACGAATGATTTGTTGTGAATTTTAAGAGGTGTCGGATTCGGAAATTAGGTTTATAATTGATTTTGGTGGAAAATTCTAGAATTGAGTGGGCCCCACTTGTGGTTGGTGAAAAATGTGCTGAATTTTATTTCAAATGTGGTGGGTGGCAATAGTAGCAGTGTAAAGCCATCGTGTAAAGTCAAGTCAAGTCTCGCTTGGTGCGGCTAACATTTTCCTATAAATAGATGGGTTAAGTTAAATTGAAAATCACACCGAAACAAAGTTTTCTCTTTCTCTCTATATTATTGAGCGTATTTTGTGAGTATTTAGATACTTTGAGAGTTCTTTGTTAAAGTACAAGTTTCATTCAAAGATCACTCCGACCTTTCCTTAGAAATCTTGATTCTTTGAGGTAAGGGATATTATTTTTTTTCAGTAATGATATTATTTCTTGATATCATTATCTTTGAAATGTTGATCCAAGTTTTATCAAATTTGAAACTTTTTCATGCTCTGGGTTACTATTCATGAGTTACTTATTCACGAGTTACTATTCATGAGTTACTTATTCACGAAGTTACTATTCACGAGTACTATTCATGTAAGCGTAAAAATGTTTTTTTTGTGGAATTTCTATCTTTTGGTGTCTGAGTTACTTATTCACGTGTACTGTGACTATTCATCGAAAAATAAAATTTCTTCTTTTCGTCCAAAATATCTATTCTCGGATACTAGCTTTGATTGTATCCATGTTTTGATCATTCTTGAATTTTACACCACTATGATTATTTTGAGGTATTGTTGGACATGGATAAAACAAAGTACAAATCCTTAATCCTTAATCCTTGTCATTTTGTTTCAATTTGGATTCGCTTCTTTAAAATATTTTTCATCATCCTCGGTCTTAAATGATGATATTATTGAATATCTTTGGCACCAGTAGTGCAGATGAATGATTTCTGAAGAATATCTTTGGCTTTGTAGTCAAAAGATGAGCGGTGTTTAAATGAATACGACCGATCGATGAATATCTTTGGCCTTTAGTGCAAAGATGAAATGTGTGTTGAGATGAACATGACCGATTGATGAATATCTTTGGCAGAAAGTGCAAAGATGAATATTTGATTTGAGAAGAATATTGATTGATGTTACGAGGATAAAATATTGATGATGGATTGTTGAATTCATAGATTATAGTAGATTTCATTCTCTACGTAACTCTTCTATGAATTATTATTTCACGCATAATATTGATCCAAACTTGTTGTCTATTGTATTCTATCGATTTTTCCCTGTTGGAGACTAACGATAATTTGTTGTATATTATCTTAGTCATAGTATTCTTTACCTGGCTAGTTGAGCTCACCCTTTTCCTTGTTGTTCCATTTTTCTTCTCGTGAGGCGAGAATGTAGCGAGTCTTAGTGGTATGGAATGAAGGTTCTGAGAGAGTTGTTTAGTAGTCCTCACCATTTTGTAAAATGATGTATCAATAAATATGATGGGGATTTATTTATGCGTGTGGATATTGTCTGAAGATAATATTATATTTAAACTCACAAGATATATTGTCGTATTTCACACGACATTTGTATTATCAAGTTGTAGTTTGCTTCATGTACCATGTATTTGGCGACTCAAAATGGGTGTTGTGTATACCTATTTTGGGGCGTCCACAACATCCACCTCTATTATTATGCTTTTCACCGCCATCTCCACCTCCTCCTTTCACGCCTCTATTATTATACTGCTTCATCACCTCTGCCTCCATTAACCGAGGTAACCTATTCAGCTTTTATTAGGTTGCCAATTTATTTTGAATGTGATGCAATGGTAGCCAAATTTTCATACTAAGGTAACCTATTCGGCTTTTATTATGTTACCAATTTTATTTTGAATGTAATGCGGTTGGTAGTCAAACCTCCATGCGATTAGTTGCCAAACCTTCGAATACAAAGGTAATCAATTCATTTTATTAGGTTACCAATTTATTTTGCATGTAACACGATTGGTAGCCAAACCTTCATGCAATTGGTTGCCAAACTTTCGCACCAAGGTAACTAATTTCGAAACCGCCATCTCCACCTCCTCCTTCCGCTCTTTCTACAATAAAAGGCTTAACTAAGCAAATCGTAGGTATCATACTCGATGAATGGAACTCTGCTTATGGGGTTATTGTTTAAAATTTGGAATCTAAACTTGTTGTTCATTACTCTCCTATTATTTCTTGGCAACTTCTTTTCTAACAATCGCAAAGAAGGAAAAAGCACTTGTTCTCTTAATTTGAAGTCTACTTTTTTCATGTAGATGGTGTTTTGGGATTATACTGCATTAAAGGTGCTGACGTTATTTCAATAACGGCGGAGTATGTGAGGTGTAGCGGCGGACTATTATTTCAAAGTGTATGTGAGGGAGATGAAGATTTGAATTTGAATATTTAAATTTGAATTATTATTTTGAATTTGAATTTGTTTTTATTGTTAGATCCAAATATTTGAATTTGAATGATTAATTATGGAAGTTAATTATCCTTGATTTTAGGTTTCCTTATTAATGTGAATTGTATTATTTTTGTAATATGTACAATCTTTTTGTAATTATTTGGTTGATGTACTTTTTTTGTAATTACTTTCTATTTATTGTATACTTACGTAAAGAACCCTTTTATTTTTTCCAACTTTCCTTTTATTTCTCTCCTATTCTCTCAACTCCCAGATTCCATGGTTTGTGAGTTGCTATTGAACCCTGAATATAAATGTGAGCCCAGCCCATTATTTCTATTAATCCGTTTCTGGTTTGGTCCAGTGTAACTCAGCCCATCAACCGACTAGATACCATATAGTATAATACACTGGCGGGCGGCTAGGCTACACATCTATCAATCTATCTATATTACTAATGAAGTTTCTAAGTTAAGATGAAATTATTTTTTAGTAAGTTTCTTAATCGATTTAATAGTAATATTAACACACATACAATTTCGTCTCATGCTACAAGATTTTATTTAAGAATTATTGAAACTTACTACAAAAATAAACTTCATAATCTTAACTACCCTTACTAATACAGAATAATAGGAGTAGTTTGTATGTATAATTTTTTTTTTTTTTGAGAAAAAGAAATAAGAGTAATAAATAAATACGGAGCAAGTAGTAGTAGCTTGTAGAACTTTGGCATGCCATAAGTACGGAGATACTAGTATTTGATAACCATTGAAGCCAGCCAGCCAGCCTGTAAACTCACATGGATAGGATAACTCACTACACAAAAAGGCAGAGTTAATATTATTAACCATAGGTCGGTCAGTTTTCTAACCTAAGCAAGAAAGACAAGGGTTTTGATATTTTCAAAGGTTCAAAACAGAAAGAATGGTTCTGAAGACGGGAATGCCCATGCTGTTCCCATTTCCGTTACCATTTCTCTTTCTCGTGTGAGGTTTTCACACCAAGTCCAATTCTTGGGATTTTTCTCTTAGGATTTGTGCTACGAAAATAGGGGTGGGTGGGGTAAAATCAATCACAAATATAAATTTTAGCTACGAAGGTCTGACTACCCGATTCAAATTCTCAGAGCCGGAGGAGCTTTTTCTTATTTGGTAACCATCTCTTCTTAATTTTATGAATCACACTACACGTGTTCCTGCTGTGTACTCATAACTGGTTCCCAGATTTTGTATCTGGGTGATAAATCAGGGATTTAATTTACTTATTTGAGCTCCCTGAATTCAATAACCCAATTGGTTATGTTGTTTGATTCAAAGATCATTGCCTTGCTTTTAGTTTTATACTCTTAACATCTATATTCATTTAGCGACTTCTACTCGCATGTACTTGTTTGCTTAATGATGGAACATAGTCTAAAAGTTAGGGTTTTGTTACCGCATCGAAAATGGGTCTGTCTGTTGTTGCTGCCTTTTGATTTACATTTTACTTGGACGTTCTTTTCAACACTATCTATGTGTTTCCCAATTGTAGACGGAAATAACGAAATTACTTTGATTTTTGGCTTGATTTTCATGTGTTTAACTGTTTATCAAGTTATTCCCATTGGGCAATTTTATTTTTTATTTTTTTCCAGAAATGAAATAATGTTTCTCAAGTGTTGTGGTCTATCATGATGGTCAGGTTATACTTTTTTCAGGAAGCTGAGAAGATGTAGAATAAAATAGCAGAGGTGATTTATAATTGTTACTTCTTTGATATCATGGGATTCTGAGCAGAACTGGTGACAAAGTTAATCTTTATAAATGGAGTGCAATAAGGACGAAGCCGCAAGGGCTAAAGAAATCGCTGAGAAGAAGTTTTTGTCAAAGGACATTGCAGGGGCCAAAAAATTTGCAATGAAGGCTCAGAATTTATATCCTGAGCTTGAGGGTATTTCCCACATGTTGGCAACGCTTAATGTTTATGTTTCTGCAGAGAACAAAATTAATGGGGAAGCGGATTGGTATGGGATACTTGGTGTGAGTCCAGTAGCTGATGAAGATACCGTGAGGAAGCAGTACAGGAAGCTGGCTCTCATGCTTCATCCTGATAAAAACAAGGCAAAAGGGGCTGATGGGGCATTTAATCTTATCTTGCAAGCTTGGAATCTCTTGTCTGATAAGACCAAGAGATCAATATACGACCAAAAGAGGAAAGCCAAAGGATTCCAGCAGAACGTTCAGCCTCCAAGTGGGGGTTCTCCGACAACACCAGGGCAAAATGGTTTTTACAATTTTACGAAAAGTGCAACCTCAAACATGAAAGCTCCAAAGGATAATTGTAATTCTGTTCCTACCTCTTCTCATAAGCAGAAACCAGCCACTGCTCCTGCTTCTTCTCATAAAGAGAAACCACCAACTGTTCCTCCATCTCATAAACATAAACCGAGTACAATTCCTGCTTCATCTTATAAGCAAAAACCACCTATTGTTCCTGTTACATCTCACAAACGGAGGCGGTTTCCTACTGGTCCTGATCCATCTCAAAAACCGAAACAAACTACCTTCTGGACTGCATGCGATCGATGCAAGATGCAGTATGAGTATCCTAGAATGTACGTCAATCGTAATCTGCTCTGCCCTAATTGCCATGAGCCCTTTTTTTCATTTGAAACCCCCCCACCACCTGCAAAGCGAGAAAGCTCAGCTCGTCACAGGGTGAGCAAGAACAATCCTAGTGCAGGGAAAAAAAATTCAGCCAGTCCAAATGTGGGATCAGGGGGGTTGGGAGATTCCAATTCGTGTAGGCATGCTAACTTCCAGTGGGCTCCATTCTCTAAAACAGCTGGTGCTGCGTCTGCTGCCCAAGCTGCATGCATGGTTCAGCAGGCATATGAGAAAGTGAAGAGAGTGCGTGAAGAAGTGCAGGCAGCCACCAAAAGAGATGAGGCCTGGCCAACAAAGAATCATGCCTATAATAAGGTGGGTGATGTTTCATCATCTGGGAGCTCTGCAAAGAGAAAAAGAGACATGGAAGATCTGGGTGCTGGTGGGGACACTGTGTATGTAAATAGCATGGGGAATGGAGCTGGCAACTTATCTGAACTTAGGCAGTTAAATTTCAAACAACTAAAGGTTAGTAAAACCATTAGGCCCTTCAGTGCCAGGGAAGTCTGCGATGTCAGAATTCAGCAAGTTTTAACAGAGAAGGCCAGGATAGAAATTCGCAATAAACTAAATGAATGGAACTTAGGTACCATGGCCAAATCTGCAGTTGAAGAGAGAGAAAAATTCTATGAGAAAGAAAAAGACTATCCCATGGTAAATGGTGCCATAAGGCATGAAAGTATTTCTAGCGAACCATTTGGTGCAAGGAACAAAAACCCTGCAAATAAGTTTACTCCCAGCACTTTAGGTGGCAATTATGATAGGATGCCAATGTCAATGGAAGTTCCAGATTCAGAGTTTCATGATTTTGACAAGGATCGAACCGAAAAATGTTTTGGAGAAAATCAGGTTTGGGCTGCATACGACAATGATGATGGAATGCCACGGTATTATGCCATGATTCATTATGTGATCTGTTTAAATCCATTCAAGATCAGGATAAGTTGGCTTGGTTCCAGAACCAACAGTGATCTGGGTTCACTAAACTGGATTGGTTCTGGTTTCTCAAAAACATGCGGTAACTTCAGACTTGGCAAACAGGAAATCAATGACTCCGTTAACTCCTTTTCTCACAAGGTTAGGTGGACAGAAGGGTCACTGGGAGGTGTTCAAATACATCCCAGGCAGGGAGATGTTTGGTCTCTTTACAGGTATTGGTCCCCCGAATGGAATGAGCTGACAGCGGATGAAGTGATACACCAGTATGACATTGTGGAAGTTCTTGAAGATTATGATGAGGAACAAGGTGTTACTGTGACCCCTTTAGTTAAAGTCGCTGGATTTAAGACGGTGTTTCACAGGCATTTGGACCCCAGGGAAGTACAGAGGATCCCTAGAGAAGAAATATATCGGTTTTCTCATTATATCCCATCTTACTTGATTACAGGTCAAGAAGCTCCAAATGCTCCCGGGGGCTGTCGCGAGCTAGATCCTGCAGCTACTCCTTCTGAACTTGTTTGTGTGATTGCTGATGTCAAGGATAGTGAAATCATGGAAATGTAATAAGGAAGCTATAGTTGATAATGTTGGTAAGTACAATAGCAGTGAGGAGATGGAAGAAGAGGATTCCAGACGACAGTAAAGTGGCAGAAGAGAGAAATGGGAGAACAAGGAAGAAAAATGTTTTGAAGAAATACCTAATTTACTTTGATATGAATATTATTATTCATAGACTTGAGAACTCATTCAGTCTTTGATTTCCTTTTCTGCATAATGTTTTAGGTGGAAGTAGTGGGGAAGTCCCCTCCTCAAATCATCATTATAACCTAAAATTGTTTTCAACTAGGAGTTGCATATTGTTGAGAGTTGGATGATCATAATGGCATTATTCCTTGCTCCAGACCAGAGGGTTTTCTAGAGGAGGACAATGAAGGTGAGGGATGATACGTATTTCAAGTGTCAATTTCCAATCACTCTCTAGTCTCTTTCTGGAGAAATGTTCAGTATTGAGTTGTCGATACTCTCTCTTCTTCTGATAATTTCTCGCTACAACAACACGTTGTCACGTCCCATGTGGTTCTGATCAGACCTCATATAATAATAAAACTGGTTTGACTATGAAATCAATTTCAGTTTGTTCTCTCTCTCTCCTAGTAAATGCGTATTCTTTCATAGCTGTTTGCTAAAAGTGGGGATCTCTGTCTTTGTAACTTTTGATTAAGATTTAAGATGCATATCCTATCCTAACCAAATTTTGTTCAATATTTGATAAACATGTACCTTTCAATATTTGATAAAACATCCCTACCCCACCCTGCCCCGCCCACCCCCACACCCATACCCCAATCAAAAAAATAATATTTACATATACCCCTCACCCTGCCTACGCCCACCCCCACTCCCCTCCCATCAAAAAAATAATATTTTTATGTTAGATTAGGGACATGCGAGTCCTGAAAATTATTTCTCAATATCCGTTGTATTTTATTAATTTCCAGAAATTCGCCGTGTATGTACAATTCCAAATTTGTAGAACAAGTATTAAAATTTAGCGATTTACGAAAACTTCTACTTGAAATAAACCACCTCTAATAATCTTTACCAAAATAGAGAAGGTGGACACCATAAACCATATCATTCAAGTACTAACTTGGATTGAATTGCTAGTATACTAGACTACACAACTACTGCACACCAAAATAATAGAAATGACTTCCTGACTAGCAATTAGTCAACCCCCGCTCAACCCCCCACCCCCTCCCCCCTCCCACCTCCCACACTAAAAAATAATAATATTTAGTGATTATATATATTCTGAACCCCCAAAAAAAATTATTAATATTCAAACATTATATATATATATATATATATATATATATCCAAAAAAAAAAAAATCAGTTATTATGTATACACTCACCCAAAAAAATAAATTCAAAGATTAATTAATTATGTATACAACCTCACCTCTCCACCCCGATAAAAAATAAAAATAAAATGTTTAGTGATTATGTATACACGATATATCTAATAATAATTTATTTAATTAGATCATAATAGAAGTAAATTTAAAAATTAAAATATGGGTTGACATATATTTAAACCATAACTACATGATTACAACACACACAACCAATATTAAAAATAATTAATATAATTTTAATTTTTAAATAATATCATAATCATATTTTATAAACTAAAACCAACCCATAACCATAACCAGTACTACTTACTTGTAGTAATAATTGATCTTCCTCCGTCCGTCGGATCCGGATCCTCTATGAGAATTTCTCTGTGAGAATCTTGTGAGGATTTTGTTGTGGGATTGACAACACATTAAAAAGGAGATTCAATGGCTCATAACTCTTTTTTTTTATCTGTGTATCAAAACGACGTCGTATTTAAAATAATAACATTTAAAAAGAATACATTTAAAATAGTATTTGAGTTGTGATGGTGATTATTTCCGCTTGAGCGAAACTGGATTAAGAGATTTATTAATAATAAAAAAATATAAAGGAATATGTAAATAATAAAGGTCTAGAATAAACCCTTTTTATGGAAAGATAAATACAAATAATAATAAATAATAATATAAATAAACAAACAAACAAAAACAATAATAAACGAAAAATAACTAAAAGCCACATCGAAAAATTTAACAATAATTATAAATTTATATATTTATTCATTTTTTGAGCCCAAGTTTGAAGTTATTCTAATATTAATAACAAGCTAAGTTATTAAATATAAAAAAATTATATACAAAATAATTAAAATTTTTAAAATAATTATATGTAAAAATAAACGGCGTTTAGTGGCTTATAATTTTTTATCAACTTGTAAAAAAAATATTAATATCAAAACGATATCGTTTGATACAATCCTCACAGAGAAATCATACAGGAACCTGATCCCCGTCCGTCCGTCCGTCCGTCCGTCCGTCCGTCTAATTTATGTCCGTATTGGAAAAAAAATTAACAGAATCCCACTGGAACTGGACTAGTAAACAAGCCTACGTACGTGCAAGCGAATCAATACGTGACGCGTATCCGGCAATACGTGTTCAGTCCAATCGCGAACCTGCCTTGGACTCCGTCAAAATTCCTATCTCACCCTCGCTCCCTCCCTCCCTCCGTGATACAATACATTACATTACATGCGCCCATGTCTGTTTTTCTAAAAATAGTACTAGTATTTTTGTTGAAAACCGGCTGATAAAGAAATTCAATCAGCTGGTAAATCAAAATCTCTCCGGCGATTCTATCCTCTGTTCTTTCTGTTTAAGGCTACCCTCCCCCAGAAGCCAACCATGGTAATTAAATCATTCCATTCTTTTCTTAATTAATTTCTAAATTCTAATTTTGCTTCTATTTCGTAATTGGTATTCGAAACAAATTAATGGCACGATTAATATTTACATTGCATAGGTTAACTATTTCAGTGTTAGTTTTTGTGATGATTACTTGACTAATGCTTATATTTGTATATTATGAGATCATTTTTATGATTATATATAAACCTCCCTGTCTTTTGTTTTTTAATGTCTTCTTTTCTTGAATTAAGATCGGTTTTCAACATTTTTATTTATTTGTTTGTTTGACCTAGCTATTTGATGATTATTTATTTTTGACATTTCTGATTATAACCTCAATACTGCTGATCTTAGAATTAAATAAATTATTATATGGTTTCGTATGGAGTCATATATTTGAAAAACTTTATATTTCTCTAATGATATTATTTCCAAAAATATGATATTATTTATTTATGAATTTATTCTCAAATAGTACTCCCTCCCTCCATCACAGTATAGATATCATCCTACATTTAAGAAAATAGTAATGAGAAAGCTGTCTATAGAAAATTACTGACATTGGACCCCATTCTATATTAAAACAAGGGTATGATGGCAATGTGATACTGTGATTTATAACAGATACATTTAATTTTACACAAAAAAGAATTTTCTACCAAATGAAAACTGCTCATTTTGTTTGACTAAAATGTGAAAACAGCTCAGAAGGTTTATACTCATCATAAATCATAACTATCATTGTGTAAATTAAAATATGATTTTCGGTAATACCTTCCTGACCTGCTTGTTTTTCTCTCAAGGTAATATTGATTATTGAACATCTTAGATTGATTGTGTTTTCTTGGGGTCCCACTAATTGAGGTACTAAATTTGTCTACAATGAAAACAGAAAAAAATTTGGAAGGAAATTTTTTTATCTGAAAACAGAAAAAGAATACAAGGTTAATTTGAGAACTAGCCCCCCTGACTAAGGTTCTGGTTGTAATTTGGAGTTGGGTTTTTCAAGTTAATTGAGCCAGGATACATGTTTTAATCTTTTAAGCTCTCAGTCCATCTGCATAGTCTACCAGTCCATACAATTATATGAGTTGGTTGGTTGATTTTTTTTTCTTCTGTACTTAACTCCAAAACTTTCCCCACATATGATTTGTATAAACTTGTCTGGAATTTCTGTTTCATTTATTTGTTTTCAGACAACATCAAGACGGCTTGCTGATAGGAAGGTTGAGAGGTTTCAAAAAAACATTACTAAGAGAGGAGTCGTGCCTGAAACGGCTTCAAAGAAAGGGAATAACTATCCTGTTGGCCCCATTTTGATTGGCTTTTTTGTGTTTGTGGTCATCGGCTCATGTAAGATAACCTCAGTTTTTACATAAACTTCAATTCTCTTTTAATTGTTATCTAGTTGATGTTCGTTTGGTAGCGTTATCTTTGCTTCACGTTTTTCTACATCTTTTCTGCTATAAAATTTTATTGCTATCAATGTTAGAGATGTTTGTTGGCTCATTTGATAATTATAATAGCCTAATTAGGGTTAGTCAAGATATTTTAGTTTAGTTTTATGTCGGCTACATATATAAACTAATTATTAAACATCAAGGTTTCAAACTTTCTTACTTCTGTCTGTCTATAATGTTTCCATCTGTTTTTAACCTGTTCAAACAAAAGATTATTGTGGTAAAAAGTTTTTCTGATGGAATTGTTTTCTTTTCTTTGTTTATGCTCCAGCTTTGTTCCAGATAATCAGGACAAGCGGGGGGAGGGGTTAAACATACAATTATCATGTGATACATAATGTTGTTGATGGCACTCCTTGTCAAGTGTTTGCCTAAAGTTATAGACCAAATGTAGAAATGCAAGAGTATGTTTACTAGATCAATGTTTACTACTACTGTTGAAAAGAACTCAGAAACTTCAAAATAAAGTTAACCCAGTTCCTATATACGTATACATCTTTTACATGGTGTTCTTGTTTTGCTTACAAAACATGCACATGGTGTTCTATCCTGTTTTTTAGTCATATATATACATGGTGTATTATCCTTAATTTCTCCCATAGTTGTTAAGTCAGACAATTGAACATTTGAAACTTTAATACAAAAGAGAATAAATATGTTCCCCCTTGATCTTGCTCATGTTTGCTTTCAAAATATTTACTATCCATACCATACCCGAAAAAGGGAGGATTTCTTGGCACTTGCTGTTCTTGGAATTTAATCTGGCAAACGTTTGAAGCAGTAGGTTTTGCTTTCATCTTCATTGAGGGTGAAATAACAAAGAATGGGAGGGAGGGAGGGATCAAAAATTCAATTTTGGCTTAATAAGAGAAGATTAAAAGTCATCAAGACCCAAAAAATATTTGATCCCCTTTACAATGACTAGATAAACGGGTGTCCGCATATGAAATCAAAAGGTAAAGGCTAATTGAACGGGTGGGTGTCACTGTCAACATATGAAATCAAAGTAATGAAGAATTTTCTGCAACACATGAAAACGCACAGATAGGGTACAATAATTTTCAAATTATTTGCCTGTGTTGGCAAATCAAAAAACAACCATAAAAAGATGTTAATTCCTATAAAATTACTTGTACCAGTTATTTTCACATTGAATAAGCTTCTTTTGCATAAAAGAAAAAAAGAAGAAAAGAAAAAAAGTCTCAACACATGTAAACATCTAGATGTTTATACAGAAATAGAAAGAAAATGATCATGTGATCCCATTAGATCATTTCTCTTTATCATCGCGAAAGAGAATCCAATGGTAGATACTTTGGTGGCAAAAGCATGCTGCCAATGGGGGATCAGTCTCGTGTCAAAGTGAACCTCACCCCCATTAGGACAGTGCTTCCAAAAATCTGGAACTTGGCAAAATCAGGCCAAAGCTGTAAGGCACGGATGAAATGCTGTGCCGCATGCGATCCACTGCCGTTTCCTTCCATGAGGCAGCATGCAACTAGGAACCTTCAGCCATTCCCTCATCAATATATCATACGTAACTAGACGATTCATTTGTCTTGACCTAAGTGACAACATGAGCAAACCATTGTTGCCCAAGCAAGTCATCCGAACGTGCTTCCCGTAAAACTCCAAGCACCATAAATTTGGCATTCTGTCAACCTCCTTCCACAAGAGAGTCATCTTCTGCAGCTCCCATATGCAGACGCATGTGGCAGCATTCTTGGTCAGCAACCCCACAAGCATGATTCTGCCCTTACATTCTGCAAGGGTATGGTCACTCAGATGAAGAGGAGTTGGTACTATTAACTGCTTCCAAACTCCTGTCACCATATTATAGCACACAATCCCATCAGGGTATGAACACATGAAGTAAAGTACACCGTCAATGCACACCGCCTGTGACCTATAGTTCAACGATAGTGGCAGCTTAATACTTGAGGGCATGCTTCCTGGACGGGTCCAAGAGTTTCTCATGGAATCGTAAACTTCATATTCTCCATCACAACCAACCCAAAGGATTTTATAGCCACCACTACTTGATTTCTCATTCAGAGTCATCCCAACAGAGACACGAGACCATACCTTAACTGATCTAGGTGGCAACTCTTTAAAAGACCTCGTAAGAGGGTTGCATACATAAAAGCTTCTATGTCCAATATCAAGAAAACAGACGAGACCACCAGCTGAAGCCACTGGCAAGACAGTTGACTTTGTTGGCAAAGCAGGAACAGTAGGATGGTGCCATTTCTTCAAGGTAGGGTCATACATAGCTCCAGTATTCACATTTTCATGAGTAATGGTATAAAACCAAGGTTGGACTTGTGTTACTTGAGCACACTGCCAGGAGAAACTTTGAGAAGTCAGCAATGAATCCCACTTCCGACAAACAGATCGGAAGCGAAAAAATGTGGCAACAGGAAGTCTTGCAATGACTGCTTCAAAAAGATCTTCTGGAAAATCTTTCCAGATCTGCTGTTCCATAACCTCAGTTGGATTACTAGTTCCAATCAATTTTGCCCGATTCCTATCTCTTCGAGCTTTCTTTGTCAAAGGCGGCTTGCCAGGTTCCAACATCTTGAAATTTCCAGGTTTTTTTCCATTCCCCATCATGAGACTGCAGCAATCATCTTCAGGACAGCTACCATCAAGATTCATAAAACACCATCTGCCAAAAATGCATGACCATTCAGATATTCCCTTCTCAAAGCTACTTAAGCCTCCGAAACCATAACCATGAGACAATGAGGTAGCTCTATTATAAAGAAAATGGTAATGAGACTAGTAACAAAAATAACAAAGCAGGGACGGATGCACTTGAAGGCAAGGGCGGTCATTTGACCACCCCTTTATTTTTTAGAAATTTTGTTATTATAGGAATCTAGGGGATTATTTGTAAAAAATAAATTTGTACCCTCTAATAATTTTTTTAAAAATTTCATATTTACAACTTAAACCAAGACCAACAAATTATATTTCTTACATAAGTTATGTTTACTTTATCTATTGAATGTTAGATTTTATCATTTCAAAAGCCACTTTGGAGATTTTTTAGGTCACTAACCTTATTTTTTGGTTTGTGTTTGATAATTTAGTTGTGGTCCTTGTAAGTTTGAGTTTGTTTTTTCATTAAATTCTATAGTTAACATTTTAAATTATTATTTTATAATAATAAAAATATTGCCCACACTTGATTAAATTTATGGATCCATCATTGTAACAAAGTAATGTTTCGAAAGTTTTCACAGGTGACATGTTGACAAACAGAATACAGAAGTGCACATATATTATAAAGGCTTCTTAAAAAAATTCGTCACTAAAAAAGAGCCAAATTGTCAAACATAATCTAAGGATTACAATCCTTCGGTAATAGTTGAAGCTTAGATGCTAACTACACTGGTTACATAATCATAGTTATCAAGATTGGACCGGACTATTTAACTGGTTGAACTGCTGACCAGACCCTAAGGCAGTCCAATTCTGCAATTGAATTTGATATCCATCTGAACCAGATTAAAACCCAGAATGATCCAGTTGAACTAATACAAACCAGAAAAGTACCAGCTAATTAAACAGCTGCAACAAGGTGCTGATTTATCGTTAATTCACTCTTAAGAATTGAACTCAGGCGTTCCCGTATGGAACTTGAACCCTTTGCCACTACACACAATGTCGTCAGATTGTTTCCCGTTTTGTAATATATATATATATATATATATATATATATATATATATATATAGAGCCCTTCCGTAACAACGGGTTGCTATGGATCTTGTCTGCAACGCCTTTTTGGACCGTTGATAAACTTATTGGAAGGTGAGATTGAAACATAAATATACCAAGCCGGCACAACTTGTACCGGCTTTTATTTTAATATGAGGACCCCACCATAGTCAACATGTTGTCAGTTTGTTTAACTAAAACAAATTTTTAATATTAAATAATACGACCGGCAAATGCGACATGCAAAACATTATTGTATAAAAAAAAAAAAAAAAAAATCTAAACCGGCACAACCTCTTACGGCTTGTATAAAAATCAAATAGTGGCACAAGTTCTTTATTTGCTATTTTTTATAACAATATTTGTTATTTTATAAAAACAAATATTTTTATAATAACAAATAAAGAATATAAAATATTTTATAAAAACAAATATTTTATAAAAACAAATATTTTTATAATAACAAATAAAGAATATAAAATATTTTTATATCCTATTTTATATTTTATAAAATATAAAAATATTTGTTATTATAAAATATTTTGTAATAACAAATATTTTATAATAACAAATATTTTTATAATAACAAATATTTTATAATAACAAATATTTTTACAAAACTATTTTATATTTTATAAAAATATAAAATAATAACAAATATTTTATAAAAATATTTATAATTATAAAATATTTTATAATAACAAATATTTTTATATTTTATAAAATATAAAATAGGATATAAAAATATTTTATATTTTATAATTAATAAATATTTTTATAATAACAATATAAAAATATTTTTATATTTATAATTAATAAATATTTTTATAATAACAAATATTTTTATAAAATATTATATTTTATAATTACAAATATTTTACAAAACTATTTTATAAAATATTTGTAATTATAAATTTTGTAAAAATATTTGTAATTATAAAATATTTTTATATCCTATTTTATATTTTATAAAATATAAAAATATTTGTTATTATAAAATATTTATTATTATAAAATATTTTATAATAACAAATATTTTATAATAACAAATATTTTATATTTTATAAAATATAAAATAGGATATAAAAATATTTTATATTCTTTATTTGTTATTATAAAATATTTGTTTTTATAAAATATTTTATATTCTTTATTTGTTATTATAAAATATTTGTTTTTATAAAATAACAAATATTGTTATAAAAATAGCAAATAAAGAACTTGTGCCACTATTTGATTTTTATACAATAGTAAGAGGTTGTGCGGTTTTAGATTTTTTTTTTTTTTTTTTAGGAAGAGGCTCTTACTATTTTGGAATTTTTTTTTTTTTTTTTATACAAGTTTACAAAGTCATGCAAATTATACGTATTATTTAATATTAAAAATTCGTTTTAGTTAAACAAACCGACAACATGTTGACTATGGTGGGGTCCTCATATTAAAATAAAAGCAGTCTGCATTTAGTTTCTTGATATATTATGTTTCAATTTCAAATTTCCAATAAGTTTATCAACGGTCCAAAAGGGGGTGTTACGATAAGACTCCATAAGAACCAAGTTGCTATGGAAGGGTTCTATATATATATATATATATATATATATATAGAGAGAGAGAGAGAGAGAGAGAGAAAGAGAGAGAACATTATTTATCAAATTTTTTAATACTTGTCTTCAAGTAATTGAACCAGTGAACCATGAACCAATCCCTTGACCGGTTTAATGACCAGTCTGGTTCTGGAAAACAAAAATAATGTGACACTAGCACAAGGTATGATAAGACAAAGCGCATTCAGGACTAAGATATTGAATGGAATCTGTTTGGCTTCTACAGCCACAACAGTTCATCACCTCATTAGGGCTTTTAAAAAGAAGAAGAAAAAGATGAATTCATTAACTTGTTATCTAACATAATCACAAAAGACAAAGAAGGCAAGACCAAGCCAGATGAAAAGATCAGAGCATTGTGTCGGTCAGAAAAGGGCTGAATTAAAATTATAGTGCCAACAAAACTCCATACACATAGGCTGCAAGTTCTGACATAACTTGGTCAATATTAAGTCATCCGCACAATGTCAGGATTGACTAGGATTTGTAAGTTTTACGTAAATACATAATAACCAAACTAGCCAAGAACCGGCAAAAACTTGTATAAAAATTAATCAAACTCTTTTCTCCATCCTCTATGCCACTCCTGTTCTCTACTTCCTTGTTATCTTCTCTTTCAGCCTTCCCAAATGTGTATAAAAATATAAAGTGTAAACAGAACGGCTAGTGGTGGATACCTTTAGTAAATCGCAAAATTTTGGCAAGTCTAATTTGTAGAACCTATTAATTCGAAAATGACAAAACTGAGACACCTTTGTGCATACAATTGATATTGTGGAAATTCTGTTAGTGTAAATTCACTGAATATTGAGAGTGGCCACGTTACGAATGAGATGAAACTTATACAGATTCAGAAATTGAGCAAGACAGAAGACAATATTACGTGTTAATTGCAAAGCTTTGTGTAATGGTCTAGCAAGAAATACATGTTTTCTTGTTCTTTCATCCACCCCCCACCCCTTTTCCTTTTCCTTTTCCTACAAGGCCCCTCACTGAATTTATACTTTCAATACTTCTGTCATGTGAGGCAATTAAAATGGAATTCATATTTTATTTTCTTGTATTAGTTATGCACGTGTCATACGCTGGTATTGGGCACATGTCATGTGGAGTCATTTCTGTTACGAACTTGGTTAGAGTGAGAGAGTGATTATGTGTACTGCAATTGCTGCTTATGCAAATGAATGAAGGAATCTACTTCTTATTTTTCTCATCTTTTCTCACCTGTATTTCCTCTCTTTACTTTCTGTTTAATCTATGGCAAGTTCAGATTTGTTGTGTTATCTTCATCTAGGAGAATACCACATGAGTACTCCAGCTCCAATCAATTACTACGATGATGCTATGAGATTTTGGTGGCCAGAACGTGACAAAGTGGTATCAGAGCAGTCGTTCCTCGGCAACTTCCGGCCATGGGAAAGGGAATATGATCCATCAATGATAATTTCTACACCTCACTCTTCTATTGAACACTCCCACATCCAAAATACTTGTTCTCTATTCACTTATTTACCACCAACTTTTTCTCCCATGGCGACATCACCAATTCCAATCTCTGATTATACATGGCCTGCATCTAATTACTTTGTTTCACTTGGAAATCAGACAAACACTACACCTTTCATCTTCAATTCACCTCACCAAGTTGTTCCTACTTCAATTTCTTACACTACACCTGAAACCCCCTTTGTTTCTTCATCACATTTAACGCAATTACCATCTTCTACCTTTCACACAGCTACACTAACAACACAACAACCCCCTAACCCCATTTTCTCATACCAACTATCGGACAACAATGAGCCTACAATGTTTGATGAAAGGCTTGAAAGAATTACTTCAACTAGGAAGGTACTAGTTATGGACTATAGCCATGATGAAGATTGCCTATATTGTGAAGACTCCTCTACTCAACAACAATCTATCACACTTGCCTTCATCAATTCACAATTTCAAATCCCAAATCACCATTCCCAATTATCTATTTCACCATCTCAATTTCCTACTTCATTCACAAACCAATTACCTCAGTTACCTGAACTTAAATCGTCCTCCATGGTCACCGTTGATACTAAGGCACAAAATATAGCTACGGCTGATGTTAGTGGAACCTTATTAGTTGGAAAGCAAAATTTAGAGGTTGAGGTATATGGAGAAGCTGAAGCTGTTAGGGATACAAGAAGGAGAAGTGAAGGCAACTTCAAAATATGAGAATGTTGATAAAGAAGTTATAGGTGTAGAAAATGTAATATGTGACAATAGAAAAAATGGGGGGGTATTTGGAAGTGTAAAGTCTGATGGAGATTTGGAGGCGGACTAGAAAAGGTTTAATCAATCAAAATCGAGGTTCCAATATGCAATGTTGTTGAAGTATTTTCATTGGACATTGAGAGTCCAATTGGAGAAGTAAAAGTGAAAACCATGAAAGAAGTTAACTCTAAAGTTGGGCATCTTAGTGATTCATTCTTTTCTATGGATTCTCACGTGGAGGATGTAATTAAGCGGTATATTCTATCATTCACTTGTATAAACCGGCATTAAGGTTGTCCTTTCAAAATCAATTTTGATATCATTGAGAAACTACCTACAATGGAGGCCAAGTACAAGGTGGGAGGTACCGTAATGTCTCCTTTCACAATTGAAGATGGTGTCTCTCCTCCAAACATCTTCAACAATAGAGAAGGCTTAAAACTTGTTATGGAGACAATTGGCAGAACACGTTATAATGAGAGAATAAAGATTGCAATTGATGTTGTTGCTACTGATTTTGGCATAGACTACCCAATTGTGTTAATAGCAGATCCATTTGACAGGGAGGACGGGGAACATGTCAAGTATTTTTCTGGTCTTGGAGTTTGTCAAGTTATGGGTGATGACTTGTTGATGTCAAATCCAAAACGTATTAAAATAGCTATTAAGGAGGTCGCTTGCAATGCTTTACTTCTCAAGGTCGACCAAATTGGGATTGCTCTGAGTTTGTTGAAGTAGGTGAGTTGATAGACCAATATCCCTGCTCATAGCAAAATAGAGTCAAATGAGGCGCTTTACTTAAATACTTTAATTTCTGGGGTATGCTCAAAACAATTGTGAGGAGGTAATCAAATTATTATTTTGTTGTATGGTTGAGGAAGACTTTAGGTGGAATGAGCACACAAGTGCTGGTGTGGGTGTTTATGGCCTCAATATTATTCTAGATATTGTCAATTTAGTGGTATTCACTAGTTTGGATGTCGTGGTCTGTGCTGCTAGACTTATCGTTAAGGGCTTCCTTACATCGTTCATTCTCATTCCTTCTGTTGTTGGCTTATATTTGACTCTTTTGTGTACAAAAAAGAGTCTAACATCATATTTTGACTTTGTTATCATCAGAAGATTAATGGTCACATTGTTTATGTTGCATAATTTTGGGGATTTTAATATAACATTAGCATGCATGACCTTGAAATCCTTTTGTAAATTCATAGTTGACACTGTTATCCTAGCTATAGTTGTTCCTGTTTTAGCTCACCTTCCATCCCAACTTCATTTCTTGGCGAATCTAGTTTAATTTGCCATGCTCTTTGCTTTGTTTTGCTACATCGAGAACCATTTTATAACCAACAAACGTATACAACTACTACTGGAGGAGGACGTGATTCATCCAAGTTTTACGGTGTAATGACCACTTTAATGGGTGTGGCTCTAGTGCGGAGGCTTTATGGGGTAACCCGATCAAACAAAAATTCGTTTGGAATTTTACTTGCTTGTATTCTTCAAAGATGCTACATATTGATCATGTCGTCCATATCTTCCTTATGGGAATCAACTGTTCTTTCATTGACTATTTTTCCTCCAATGTTTCTATATAAGGATAGGTCAAGAACAACTTCAAAGATGAAACATTGGCAAATTTATGCACATGTTGGTGTTGTCACTTTGTCAATCTGGTTTTACCCTGAAACAAACTTTGAAGTTCTCCAATGGTGTAATGGTATACCTCCACATGATGGGTTATTATTGGGCTTCCATAATATTCTCGAAGGATTGACTTGTATACCAATAGTTGCTAAAAGATGCTCGGTGCAGCTGGTACTAACAAGTCCTCTTTTCGTATTTATACAGCTACTAATTCTATTCTTATGGATATACTATTCTATGGTAATCAAAGATGCTCGACAATCGGCCAAGGACATTTCCAATTATAGGTTCATGGCATCAAAACATAAGTGGTTATTATGTTTGTTGGTTTCTGTATTCCACTTCACTATAGCAATAATTTCATCCACCATTCCCATCAAGTACATTGAATATGATGCCTCAATGTGGAAAATAGAGAAAAAGAGTATCGAAACATTAAAAGTGACTAGCTTTTGTGATACATTTAGAAGAACTCTAATTGAAGTCATTGATACTTTGAGTGCTACGAAGGCAGTTGTTAAAAAAAGGATTGGTCTTCATTATGATTCAGAGGAGCTTGAACAGCTGCAGATTGTCAACTTTGATCTAAAGATGGGTGTTCAAATTATCCAGAATGCTTTTAAGGCATATGTGCATGCCATTGCGTCTAATGCTAGAGTATATAGAGCTAATGTGCTTAGCAAGCTGTTGAAGCAGGGTGAACTTAATCTTGGTTATGGTACAACACCCTTGGTGTTTGATCCTGGGGGAGTTTGGAAGTTTTGCAGATTTTTGCTAACCATGGATGACAACACTATGTGTTGTATGAGAACATCAAAGCTCACATCAAAATTAGGCAACAGGGATAGACTTCAAGAAGTAATCCTTGAGGACAAAGATAGTTTGAAGGGGGAGGGAGTGTCATGTGAGGCAATTAAAATGGAATTCATATTTTATTTTCTTGTATTAGTTATGCACGTGTCATACGCTGGTATTGGGCACATGTCATGTGGAGTCATTTCTGTTACGAACTTGGTTAGAGTGAGAGAGTGATTATGCCTTATATATAGAGGCTATGTACTGCAATTGCTGCTTATGCAAATGAATGAAGGAATCTACTTCTTATTTTTCTCATCTTTTCTCACCTTTATTTCCTCTCTTTACTTTCTGTTTAATCTATGGCAAGTTCAGATTTGTTGTGTTATCTTCATCTAGGAGAGTACCACATGAGTGTTCCAGCTCCAATCAATTACTACGATGATGCTATGAGATTTTGGTGGCCAGAACGTGACAACTTCATATAGGTAAAATTCCTTCCCCTAGCAGGATCATCCTTACCTAACTTAGAAAGGGCTAAAGGAGCTTGAAGAGGATTGTGAAGATATTTCACAGATTGCATATGTTGTGGAAAATCATGAATATAAAAATTAAAAGATAATTACTTGCAAATGTTAAAATTACTTGCACGATCAAAGCATAAAGATAATTAAAAGAGTAATCAGCGAAAAATATAAAAAGAAGGGAAAGTGAAATTAACTATAATCGAAAACCTATGAAGATGAAAACAAGAGATGTTTGGCAATTGAAACAAGAGCAGTAGCAGAATTGGGGGAGAAAAATACCTGTTTTGCGGTAGTTGGAGTAGTGGTGGCGTGTTGGGGTGAAATTTGAGAAAGAAAGGAGGAGGTGGAGAGCCGTGGAAGAGTTGTAAGAGCTCTTGAACCTGTCCGATGAGAGACCTCAACGTACCCACCCCTTCCATACATACATGTAATTACATGCTTCTCCTCCTCCTTCTTTCTCCTCCTTCTCCAACAACTTCATTGGCATCCCCAACTTTCTTCTTTTCTATTCTATTGAGCCGAGCCGAGCCGAATATTTAGTCATTCATAAAATATGATGGGGGTGGGATATGAATAGAAAATTATAAGGGTCGAATAATTTATTAGTAAAATTTTAAATTTTGTTTATATTTTGATCGGAGTTAAGTTGGAATTGAGTTTTAAGTCGAGTTCGTTTGGTTTATTTTAAGAAATTAAATTGTGATAGACTGTATAACACATTTTTTTAACTCCTATTTAATTGATGTGTATACAGTATACATACGTCCCAAAATATAATTGAGCTGAAAATTTGGTAATGTATAAGAGGACTTTACTTTTATTTACCCAATACTCTATTTCCACGTCACCAGGCCCATACGTATTGACCATTTCTCCAATCTATTTCCGAAATTGCCCTCACAATTTTAATTGGGGTGCAACAGAACAGAACGAACCTGGGGCTGGTTCCTATCCTATCCTATCCTATCCCCACTAATCCTTCATCAAATTTGTTTGCAGGGGGGAGGGGGGGGTGTGTCAAATTTGTCTGCAAGAGCGTTTTATTACTAAAAAATGGTACACAGGAGTTCAACTGTCATGTCATTAGTTAAAACATAACAATAACTTATAATCCTTATTATGTGGAAAAGGGTAGTATGGTAAAAGAACAGAAACAGAGCATATTTTATTTTATTTTTGTAGTAGTTGATTTCCTCCCACAAAGTATAGTTGTATTTTGGAAACTAATATTTTTAATGATATTTTCGCTGAGAAAAATATTATTTTAACATGTGAAAAATATTATTTTGAGTACACAAGCTAGGAGCAACTGTTTCATCTGAGAATTAAAAAAAATTCTGAAGCAATAACCAAAGGCCAATCTGCTATTGTTTGTCATGAAGAAGAAGAAGAAGAAGAAGAAGAAGAAGAAGAAGGAGAAGGACATGTTAAGGATACATAAAATGCATCCTGATAATCGATATCAGCAAATGTTTAATTCTGCCTAATAGTTCTATATAATCCTCTATGTCTTGTCTGGTCTGGTGCACGTACGTAATGCTTGTTCTGGAACTCCTTGAATGCATATATATATATATATATATATATAATTCTCAGTAGTATCTTAATTGGTATAAATTCTAAAAGTGGAAACACTTGGATTAATTCTTGATTCAGGTGGTGCTACAGATCATTTATTTCCATGTTCCATCCATGCCATATTTATTTACACAATCCTGTTGCATGTTATTAATTCTACATCAATTCTTTTGGTGTTTGGTGTTTGGTGATAATTTGTACCAACTTTTCTTGCCAAATGCACATCATGATTCTTCATCTTCACTTTCTGTATGTATATCAAATTATGCTACAGATCGATGGATCTCTCTCTCTCTCTCTATCTCTTGCATTTATTTAAGAATTCGACATGGATCTTAATTTCACCATATATCATCTGTGCAACATATATATATATCCAAGATTAATTTGTATAGCAGTCAAACTAAATTATAAATACCTCATTTGATTTGTAATTCAGTTAGATATATAGGTTTTATATTTTAGTGTTGATGTAATCAAAGTGGCAATTGTTAAACTGTTACAATAGGGAGTTATTAGCTTATATAGTAGTAGTATATTAATTTTATGTAATACTCCAGTATAAATACTAGTGTTAAAAACTAATAATTAGCTTCTCTGAAAAATAAAATAAAGAAGAAGATGAAAAAAATGAGCACCAGCAGCACCTCACCAATGCATAAATATAGTAGTAATAAACTACTACGTACCATTGAAATGAGTAAATGATCAACCAACAAACATATTTTAAATAATCCATTGGTATTAGTAAGCACATTTCAAAAATTATTTAGAAAATGATGATAACTTCCTAGCTAGCCTGGCCCTGGATAAGATAACCCTACTCTACTCCAATCTCCATTGCAGTATTGATCGATGGATGAATACTCATGAGTAGTTAGCTAGCTAGCTAGGTGGTGACATTTTTCCATCCACGACTAACCTCCCTCCTCATAAGCAAGAGTGCAACCATGTTTGACAATTAATTTCCCAACTAGTAGTATATATAAACATCGATATACTAGGAGTATCTCATACTAGAAATTACTACTAAAACTGTTAAAATTAGGAAATTCAGAGGTGATGTCAAGGAAATTCAGAGGTGGGAAATTAATTTGGTGAGGGTAGTGATGATAATGACTAATGAGAGAGAGAGTAAAGAAAGGTGAGGGGGTTAATGTTAATGAATAATGATTAGGGGAAGGAATGGGTTTGCGGTGAGTAATGATTTGGGAAGACAAACAACCTTTTGGTGATTTCAATATCCATTCATCGAGCAGATTATTTGTCCTCAATTTCTTTGTCCCTTTGTGTCCCTCCATTTAAATTTTGACATATAGTCTTTTACTTAACACTAATTAATTATAAAATTAAATAAAAGGATATGCACAAAATTTAACCTATAACACAGCTTAATACGAAATTTGAGGGACGTGAATCTATTCTCCCATCCATCATCACCTCATTATATATATATATATATATATATATATATATATATATGGGGTTGGGGTTTAAAGATGACACAGTCTTAATTGGCAATAAAATTACAAGTTGGGATTTAATAGAGTTGGAGCACCAGTTCGTTCATTCTCAAGTATAAGTATGACGTGTGGGCTTAGAAATTGGCAATACATTTTTATTTTGTGTACCAGTACTACTAAGAATCAATGACCAGACTTAAGTGTAGAATATTAAAAATTGAGTATCTAGTTCTAGTTTAGTTTATTGATAAAAATTGGATCGGGTAGGCAGGGGACTCTGGTTGGTTGGATACTCTGTTTAGTTTGTAGATCCCTATTTACAAAATGCTACTAGTAAGAAAAGGAAAATATAAAATCCAAACGCATGCTATTCCTACGTGGAGTAATTGGCCATGACGTGACTTCTTTAATTTATAAAATTTAATTATGGCGTAACGATATTTATTGCTTATTTAATTGTAACGATTCTTTAATTAACTACTCCTACATACAATTAAATTTACATCCACCAGATTAATGCATGCACCAATACTACTGGTGACTGGTGTGGTGACTGCCAAACAAACATGCCGTTAACATTACTACTAGAGTACTATTTAGTTAGCAGAATGAGATCCTGGAAACTAATTACATAGGTCCGTCCTACATCGTCCACTCTTAAGCTTAAGCTAGTATATTTATAAAATAAAATATGAACGATCGATTGATCTCATTAATTTAATTTTGTAGCTCTGTTTTTACTAGTACTTACTAGTTAAGTGGAGGATCGGAGTTTGTTTTATTAATAGTATATGTGAGCTGGACTATAATTTTTAATCTCAGGTCCAACATGCTAGTTTTATAATTAAGCCAGGCCAAGGCCAAGGCTCATGGGATTATAACACTCATTTGTCCACGTGTCTCCTTGAGAAAATCATCCATCCACTCATTTGTCGTTTGATTTTCTAACACATTCTTAATTCTTCTATCTATCGGTAAAAGAAAATAGAAAAAGAAAAAAGTAGTACTCCTGCTCCAGTAACATTAACAAGCAGGATCCAGGAGGAGGAGAAAACAGCTTGCTCACCGGACGGACTAGTGTTTTAGTTTTTATCCTTCCTTCATTTTATCTCTCCTCTCTCCCTCCCTCCCTCTTTCTACCTCTAACTCTACACGATTCCTTTTCATTTCTGTCTGGTTCCCCCCCCCCCCCTTCCCCTTTTTTTTCCCCGAATGTTCTTAATTGTACTACTACTCACCTCCCTCCAATTCTCCCTCCCTCTGTATACACACGCACATTATTATTATTCCCTTCCCTTCCCTTCCCTTCCCTTACTTTCTCGGAAACTGTATACGTAGAGATTCAGTAGCCAAAAGTTTATGTAAGAAATGGAAATTATCTCGGCCGGGGTAATACCTTACCTTACCTTATATATATATTATCTGCTTAATATTGTTTGTTTTTTCATTTAGGTCTTCGTTTCTCGCTACTTCTTATTAAGAACATAACACTAGAACACTAGAACCAACCCTGGGCCTGGCTGCAAATTATTGATTGCGTACGGTACGGTACGGTTGGCAAATTATTGATTTTCCGGATATGGAGATGAGAATTTTGTATTTTTTTTTCTTTAATAAAATAAATAAATCTAGTTGAAGTATAGTATTATTATTTTTGCTGAATAGTACTTGATTTTCGCTTCTTTTCTCTTTTCCTTGGACACAACTAGGACTGGACTGGACTATCTATTACTATTACTACGACGCACTACTTGAACGATGTCGTTTTTTTGCATTTCCTCGAAGGTAGATTTTTCTAATAATAGTAGCAGTAAAACCCTAGGACGGGGACCATAAAACTCATCTCTCTCTCTCTCTCTCTCTCTCTCTCTCACACTCTGTGTGTGTGTGTGTGGTGCTCTCCATCATTCGTCAAATTCCGGTTTAAAACCTGCAAAATGAGTTTGTCATTTATTTTATAGTTAGGCAGGTCAATGCCAAAGCTTGTAAAGTAGTAGTAATAATTTACTAGTTAAACGAGATTAACTTTATTTTTATTATTATTTACTTGAAGCATTTAATTGTAATAAGGACATTTATTGATTGATTATTTATTGATTTTTTATTAGGTGGGAAAGTAGAACAATTCTTGACTGTGTACTACAGTGGAGCTGAGATCCTGATCTTCTATCTGAGTGTTGGGTCTTACTCAATGATATTGGAGTTGGTTGTTTGTATACTGAACCACGGTTAAACATTTCCATTCTCACCCTTGCAATTATTGGAGTTACATAAAGTAGAATAAGTGAAATACTGTTGATTCTGTGGAGCTGCTCTGTAAAGGTAAGGTTTGCTTATTTGTGGTCGGTGATTGGTGGTGCCACTATCTTTTTCCTACGAATTTGTGCAGCGGAAAGAAAAAGGGACGGGAAGTAAAATCACCACTTAGGTTGCAGACGGGGCTTTGGGTACCATTTTTAACTGGAAATGTTAGTTAGGCTTTGATTGATTTATTAGTGTGACCCGATTTGCTTGGTCTCTTAATTTTTTCTCTGAATGGTGGAGCCTCCCAGAACTTGTTAGGTCATGGATGGAAACTGTAGAACACAAAGAAATATCAGCAGATATTATTGGGTTTTTTATGTTTTGAGCTTCTTTGATAACACGTTGGCTTGGAATCTTGACTTGTTTCTTCAGCTTTAGAGGTGGATTTGTATGCCTTCACTTGCTTTGTTTAATCTCTTTTTCCCTTTCTGAATGTTTTGAACTGTGGAATTGGGTAGGGTGAGCTAGCGAATGTGATATAATATTGTGTTTTTTGATTGGGAGTATATTGATTTACTATCTGCAGTATATCCAAATTCTGAAATAGAGATGTGCTACCATTTCATGTATTGAGTCGTCAGGCTCTTGTTCCTGTGAAGACGATGTTAATTTCATATTCATGCTTCTGCTGCTTTTAATATCAGTTTTTTTCTTATTATATTTAACAAGTTTTAGCTCCTTCTCTTGTCTGGCAAATATTTCTACTCTTTTCTTTAAACTATACTTCGATACCAGTCCAATTATGCATATTTTAAGTCATTCCCATTTCACTAGTTGCAAATCTGATACAGGTTCTGCATTTGATGTAGATTGAGTTAATCTTTTCATAATTCCTTTCCAACAATGGAGTGGAATGCAATGTGGGACTGGGAAAACATAGACATTTTCAGTTCAAAAGCCATTGAAAGTCCTAAGAAGCTCCAACCAACTGACTGGGGAATAGAAGAGGCAGACATTGATGCTGGGTCTTTCAATTTGTCTGGAGACTGTGGTGGTAGTGGTAGTTCTACCTCTGATGTCTGTCGTGTTTCTTCAGCAAAAAGCTCAATATCAGCTTCCACTGATTGTTCATCAAAGGAGGGGATCAAAGCATCTAATTTCACTTTTGACTCATTTGGAGGATTTCCAGGAGATTGTAGCAAGAAGAAAGAGTTGGCCAGAGCTGGGCTAAGTGGAACTTCGCCATCGCTGGAGACTTCAGTGGGCTCTGGTGAGCTGTTGATTGGTCTAAAACTTGGCAAGCGTACATATTTTGAGAACAGTACGGCTGGAAATAACTCTAAGACGTCATCTTTCTCGGTGCTTCCTGTATCATCAGCTGCTACAACAAAGAAAATCAGATCACCTAGTCAGAATTCATCTACTCCAAGATGCCAAGTTGAAGGCTGCAACTTGGATCTTTCAGCTGTTAAAGAATATCATCGTAAGCATAAAGTTTGTGAAAGTCATTCCAAATCTCCAAAGGTCGTTGTAGGAGGTTTAGAACGGCGGTTTTGCCAACAGTGTAGCAGGTAAGCTTCTTACGGGAATTACAAGGTTTCAGCACGCTATCATCTATTACATTTTTTTTTATTAATATACATTTAAATATATGTGCATCAAGTACTTTTTCCGGATAATATTGAACAATTTGATACAATATGGCTTCTTGTTGTTTTCCCTATTTTTAAGGTTCCATAGTTTATCAGAATTTGATGAAAAGAAGCGAAGCTGTCGGAGACGACTTTCTGATCATAATGCACGTCGCCGCAAGCCGCAGCAAGAGACTATCCAGTTTAATTCAACTAGCTTGTCTTCATCGATTTATGGTATCAGTCTAATTCATCTTTGAGCCAATTTCTTCCTGTTTACATGTACTTAGTGTTTGTTGTTTAAGTTTGTGTGGTTGATAATTTGATTGATTTGAATATTTGATAGTTTAGCAAAAGAGTCATCCTTGTTATATAAATCAATCTTAACCTGCTGAACATTTATCCTTCTCTATTATCTTGGATCTTTCTGTGCACATATGCTGTCATGGTTCCTTACAACTTGAAATTCATTTAATTCAACGGTGGTTCAGATTTAGTCTACATTATTTTTCTCCTTCTAATAAGCTGATGAAAATTGACTCTTACCTGTTTGACAAAATCAATTTCTTTTTTGACAAATCAGAGGCATTTTTTTTCTTCCTTGAAGAGAAATATTGTCGAATCTTTTTTTAATTTAACAGTTTAAGTACAATGCTTTAGTCAAAGCATGTCAAATAGCATGCAAACCGTGCTGTTTTAACATGGTAATAAATTGGCCACTTCTAGCTACCAAGGCTTGTGATCTTACCTAGCATGCTATATCTATTCTTATTGTGCACCCGGTTACAGTAAGGGCTCAATCATGTTCTCTAATTTAGTCATCGTTTGTTTCTTAGATTTCGAATACATGTATTCCTTTTTGATAGCAAATGGTGCTTTCATTTCACTCAACCTAGTGTGGTTCCTTCCCTGCACTTGATAACCTAATTGTACAACCCAAGCTTCCCGTGACACATGATTTAGTTGTTCACGATCTCACCACATTATGAAGTCAACTATACACTTTTTGATTGGCAATAGTTTTATGTGTGTTGACTATTTTGTGCTTCAAGTCCTGCACTGGTGTAATTTGAGAAATAATGCATCATGTCTCTCAGGCACCCAAGTTTCCACTACTTCAGTTTGGTTAGATATAATGTGCTTTTACATTTACAGAAGGGACACAACAGATGAGTTTTGTCTTGAACAATGCTCCTCCTCCTCACACTAATCCTGCTGGGAATTCAACTTGGGAAAGCACATACGGGTCCAAGTATACACATGCAAAAGGGTATCTATTGAAGCCTGAAAAAGCTGGTGTCATGGATGTGCAGCCTCACATGCTAGGGGCTCAACTTCCACTTTCCATCAGTATGCCTAATCACGATTCGAGTAGGCTCTTGCAATGCAAGGGAAGTACAGAGGCTTTCAGTCAAGGTTTTTCTTCCATCCCTCTTGAGGACACTTATTTTATAATGTCAAGTTTTGAATTGAATTGAATTATTTGGCAATAATTTTAGTGCCTTAGTTAAATCAATCTGTTCTACTGTTGAGTTTTCCTTTAGGCTGTAGTCATTATTGCTCAGCAAAAGTAAAATAACTACTAAAACTTTACAGAATTACTGTTGGCTAAGAACAATGGATTAATATACTCCCAATCAGGAATTTCCAGTCTTTTGTTGAGAAAGTTGGTAATTTGGTAGACTAACTTCACGTGCTGCAGATAATGTGACTAGCCTGTTCATTCGCACGTTCTTCTATGTATTTACTTCTCATCCAACACTCTTTCCGTCTACTATAGTTCACAGGCTACATGCATGGTATCATTTACCTATGTTGTGTTCAATATTTCATCTCTAGAAGTCTAGGTTTCCTTGTACGTCATTTTTATTTAATGAAAGAGAAGGTAAGTTTTATGCAGAAATTGGTTTAGATATCATCAAAGACTTGTTACCGTACATCGGATAACAAATTGGTGAAATCTAATAGTATCAATTTTTGTAATGAGAGATTGACTTTGAAAATTCTCACAAGTGGCTTCAGGAACTATAGCTGGTATTGAAATGTAGAGAAGATAAGCAGGCATGAGAGAGAAGATGAAGACATCTCCCAACAAAGATATGATAACATCTTATAAGAAAGATCTTGGTGCAATTGACCAGGAAAGATCTGTATATGTGTATAATTTAAATCTTGTGGGAAAACCAAACCTTGTTCCGTCTAAAATTCTGAAAAGGACAACATATACCTATTTACTTGAAAAAGTCAAATGGTAAGAAGTGACAAATGATAGATCCCATTTGATTAATGATGCATATCAAGGAGGCAAAACAAAGAGAAACAAAGTGGTGAATAGAATGTGGAATATTGGTTCACTTTAAAGACTAGAGAGTAGAGACGACAAGGACTTGACTAGCTTGATAAATTTGTAAGATATTGGAATTTTATGATGTTTTAAAGAAATTATGCTTATTATCCTAGGGCTAAGATATACCTAACATTTGTGTTAGAACTATTAAACACAGGAGGCATCTCCTCCACCCAGAAATGCTTTTCAGTGGCCATCCTACTAAACACAACTAGAACAAGTGATCATCTTAGTAGTCATTCTATGTGTACCTCTTGGGTCAATTTGCAACTAATATTTTCTTTTACCAAGTTAAAGAGTTCATTTATAACTAAAAGGTGACCTGGTATCTTGGATTTTTCTGTAGCATGTGGTAAATAAATTTGGAGGATATCTCCATACAATCTTCTAGTGCTAAAACAATTGGCAACAAGCGGTAATAAACAGTTCCTGCCTTCTCAAAGTGGGAGACGTGAAAACTTAGCTCCCTTCACCTTGCTAGAGAACGATAACAGGTGTAATTAATGAAACCCATGATATCATGGAATATGGACAAGGGATAGGTGAGTTCATTCATAGGCCAATTCTAGAACTGAGAATACAAGGGATTCAGGAATTCGAGCAAGTTAAATTTCTATTAGTATCAGGAATTCAAGCTGCCAATGTAAATTTGTATGTTATACTTTCAGAGACATGTTTTCCTGTAGGATGTAGACATTTTTGTAGCTATGCAAATATTAGTTTCTTTGTGATGAAACACGCATAAGTTATGTGATTATAGGGTGTTCTGTAATTACAGGCTTCAAGGAATCCATGCTATCTTCTAACTTAGATGCAGCACCGGATCTTCATCGTGCTCTCTCTCTTCTGTCAACCAATTCCTGGGGTTCATGTGAGCCAGAGTCCGTTAATCTTAACCACTCCATGAATGTAAGTCGTACTAGTATGCCTCAGTTTGTGATGCACGCTGTATCCCAAGGTTTGCCACTTGCTCCATCAGACTGTTGGCAGGCAGAAGTACAGTCGACCAATGCCCACATGCATGCCTTGGCTTCAAACAGCAGTGGCAGTAGCCACTGTCAAGAAATTCAACTCTTCACATCACCATTTGACTCTGGTTTCTATTCCAATTCGTTGAACTAAGGCACTTGAACTTATTCAACTTTTCCTGGCAACTTAAGGTCAGATCACTAAGTTTGGTCTAGTTGCCATTTGAGCAGCCTTTCTAAATGTTGTTGCACTAACTACATGGATCCAGTATTTTAATTTTTCAGGGCTAGTGATGATGCTATTGCTGATCAGTCAAAAACTGCTTCAGTAGAAAAAGATGTGTGGTTCACAGATGTTGTTATCTTCATTTAGACGACTTGATATAACTTATAATTTTGTGAACCATTGACAAACTATTGTTTTGTGGACGTCTCTTAAGTTAAACTCATCATCAGGGTTGATCGTGTGCAAGGAAATGCTACTTTATATATTCTGTGTTGTGTTCAAATATTAAACCCATCTTAAACTAGGACTCATTTCTATTGGTGTATGCTGAATTCTATACGAGCTTCAACTGTTTTACAATTTTCAGAATGTGTCTGATATTTTACCGTGTGCGACTATTCTCATTAGTTCATCATCATTTAGCAATTACTAATATATTATGGGTTATCCAATATTTTTATTTATTCCCCAACAGCTCCAATATTGGGCTCAAAATCATTGTGTATGTGGATGTCGGTTTATAATTTTGTGAAGTGAAATCAACCAGAGGGCGGCTCAGTTAGGTTTAATATCCCGTCCGTCGACCAATGCCTATTCTGCTTTCACTCTGATAGCATGAAATTTATTTTTTAATAAGTTGTCAATTCCTTCTCCATGACTGTCTCCCCATTTCATCATAAACTTAATATTTTCTTTTATTACCATTTTTGTATTATTATAAAGAGAATGTACATCACGGACAAATGATGGCAGGAGTTTTTTATATTTATTTATTTATTATTATTATTATTATATTTATTTAATTTTAGAACAGATATATCAGCTTTTCCCGGCAAAAGAAAGAAATAAAATTGAATATATTAGAAAGAAATAAAAAAGAAACCCATCCCACTTGGTTATACCAGAGATTGAAGCGAAGCGCTTCTTCTAGCAGCAGGAGCACTTGTACAGTTAGTTGTACGTTCCAACTAGTGCCGCCTTCTACAACAAAGAATTGCTTTGAATCCAACTAAAGGCATCACTCATTTATTTATTATCTATCTGATAGTAGTTAGTATATATATATATATATATATATATATATATATATATATATATAAGTGGGAAAACACTGCCCACAAATCTCTAAGAACATCTGAAATAACACTCCTTCATTTTTTTTCAAGAGCTTCCAAACAATTCTCCCATCCCATTCCTTTCAGTACATATATCATTTAAAATAGCAAATTAACAACACTTGCAAAGATTTTGAGGGGAGAACTTAAAAATCCCCAAAAGGAAAAGAAACAAAAATAAGGCTAATGACACAAATAAACTATTTACCATGCCTTTGTATACTTCTCCACTTTTGCAACAAATTATTACTATCGAGGTTGAGAACTATCAACCAAGCAAAAGACTTAATTTTCAAGGCATCTTTGCCTTCCAAATATAATAAGATAGGGGAAAACATTACAATGATCGAATAAGAACCCCAAAAAAAAATTACTAGCAAGAAAATTTGCGTGAAAAACATATCAACCATATTCTCTATCATGAGTGACCAAAGAGAGAGCTCAATAGAACAACTAAATCACTTGAAGGGATGATCTTTGCATTCATATTACCTGTAAGAGACCATCACGAAACAATCTCTCTTTCAATTTGACCTAATTAAGATCCTGGACCAAGGAAAACTAATAAAATTCTGAGGAAAGTATCTGCTGAAGCAAATTTCCCGAAGCAGTGACACTCCAAACTGCATAGACACAATTAAAACTGTTTCGGACAACAGAATAATGCATGCATTTCACAAATGCATATTAAAATTCCCACCATAATAGATGATACCGAGTACAAAATCCTATTGAATAACAACCAAACCTGAAATTTCTCGCCAGAACAAACTGGCAGACACAAATATAGCAGAATAAAAGATCCATAAAGACCACAACATCTCAGTTAATTCAACAACTCGACACGGATCATATGAAGGCACAGTAACTTGACAATCGCTGCAACAGGAAGACGACATGACTGACTTTCAGACACCCATACTGAGAAATGCTGAACCGACAACTCTGGACCTTCTCAACCCTCAAACATACCTAGTACTCACTGGAACAGTAGACAACTTCAAATTAATAAATGAAAAGGTAGAATAACCATACAATTGAAAGTGAAGATAAACACAACAATATCTATGCAGAAAATGAGAAAGAACAAGTTAATTGAAGGAACAATGAGTAGATTTGGCCGAAGATCAATTATTACATATAAATTGCTGATTTGAATGCTTTTCAAGTTTTGAACATGTACACAGATTGATAAAGAACACAAGTAACATATGGAGATAGAAGGTAAACAAATCATACAACAGACCTGATCATTATCATCCACAGGTTCTGAAGGGGACTTCTTGGAATCAAATGGCTTATCAGCCCCACAATTCTGTCTGTTACACTTGGTTCTAAAAGGATAGTTAATGTTGTTGCATTTCTCACACTTCCAACTTCCTTCGGGCATCTCAGGTTCTGAAGGACAATAATATCATAAATTAAGTAGTGTTCTTGAAATGAGAAGTAAATCATATCATCAACTTATTTTATCGTTTAATAAACTAATCAAAATAATTCTTTTTATAGCAGACAACATTGTTGGTAGGTTATAAGACTTACTAGAATTCTTCCCTGACTTAACACCCTGCATACACAAGTGAATAATACAAAGTCAACAAATATTGAAACATAATTAGTACTATATTATCAATCAAATGTTAAAGTAGCCCAAGCCCCAAAGTAATCCATCGATATTAAATTTCTGCAACCACATTATAAAGCGATGAAATACAAAATACAACTAAATAAACAACATCATAGACCATTGAAATTGTGGTTATCAAATGAAAACTTTGTGTACAGAGCCTTACAAAAGAAAAAAGTTCAAACCTGAGATCCAGGCTTTGGCGTGTTGCACTTCCTCATGTTACAAAATGTTCTAAATGAGAAATTGACATTTCCACATTTGGGACATGTCCAGTCATTATCACGTGTTCCATCTAGAGGCAAATAATAGGAATCAATAAAATATTAGTGCATAAAAATCAGTTTCCAATGATTGATCTACTTTTCAAAAGGTAAATCTATTACATACCTGCAAATCTCTTTGGAGATTTATCTTCCGGGAAAAATCCTGGTCTTGGTCCCTTCACATAAGTTCGAGTTATCATATTGATCTAATATTTAAGCATAAAACTCTCACGAAAAGGTGGTGAATATATCAATACCAGGGCCAAAGTAGAAAAATGGGCCTTTTGATAAGGTGCTCGGGGGAATGGAGTACCCGATAGACCAAAACAACAACTCATGCACAAAAATAGACCAAGTCACTAATTATATGACAAAGTCAAATTTATACATACCATGGCAGCATGGCTCATAGGTAAACTCAAGCCATATCGGTCCATCAGAGGAGGAACACCGTAGATCCCACCTGAGAGTAAACGGAACAAACAAAATGAAGCAGCATAACATATCCCCCCAAAAAAAGTAATAAAGGAAATTGCTTTGCATGTGAAGATAAGAATGTAGTTCCGATGGAATTAAGCCTGGCAAATTTTGTGAAGATCATTATCTGTGAATAATAAAATGGTTATGACTATAATCTAAACATGACAGTCGACTCAAAGGAGAGTATAATACATAAATACTATATACTCCCTACATTCCAAAATTAGAGATACATATTAACTTTTTAAAGTCAATTTGCAAAATCCTACAATTCAAAATTGATATAATTTCATCTAAGTTTTGAAAACAATAAATATGATACTAGTAGTATCTTATAGTTATTTACTTAGTTTACAATTTTATAGTTGTTTGTATTAAAATTAAATAATTTCATATTGATTTTGAATTTAAGGATTTCACTAATCGACTCCAAAAGGTCAAAATGTGTCCACTATTAAACACTGAGTGGGAGTTTTGAAGATTGAACAGTGTTTTTGAAAACATTTATGTTTGAAAAGAACTTAAGAGTGCTGATATGGATAGGCGGAAAAATTTCTAATGAGTAAGGATGACATATCAAAGCGACAGAATTATCATAAACAGAGAAGATAAATTGTACGAAAACAGTTATAAATCAAGGCATCGTTAGTAATAACAATAGTTTCCTTAAGATGCATTTTTCATATTTGAAACGAAATGAGACTGAAGTATGCATACCATTTCCCATCATAGATCCACTAGAATAAGGAGCTGGACCAGATAGATGAAGTGGACGATATGGGCTGCCTCCACCAGGAAGGCGGCTGCCATAGTTGTAGTGATATCCAGGGCTCTCAGAAAAGGGAACATCATAAGGATGTATTGATGTCCCATTAAATAGAGAAGATCCATAAGGTGGTACACCCATATACATTGATGAGGGTGCACCAGAACCTACATAGGGAGCTGAGGAAGAGTAGCCCTGTGGAGTTTGCATTGGTTTGGCAGCAGATTTCTGAAACAAAATGATATGATTGATCAATAAGTTATTGGTAACAAGGACCACAAACTTAGAGAATAGTTAAACAACTTTAAAAAGCTAAAAGAAGAATTAAACAAAAGCAATTACCAGAAAAGTTCATTGAAGAAAGAGAGAGAGGGAGTGGACAACATAAAGTTCAGTTATGTCTCAAAACAACTTAAAATAAATTTAACAGAAAAAATTAGCATATAATTAAAAAATTCAGGCATGAATTCTGATTAAACGTGAAAACAACTAAAATAAAATGAACTATAAAGTGGAGGAAGAATGTAACAACATAAAACTTAAATTAAGCAATGCAAACAGAATCACAGAAATAACATCTTAGAAAAGAAAGAATATTCAAAAAATATATTTAAACGGAAAAACAAAGAGTAAGCAATCCGCACCACATGGAAAGTGTAATCATTCATGTAGGAGAACCAACAATACTCATTATAGTTAACACAAATACAATCATTCAGGCCTCTCATATCAATTTATACATGTAAAATGAAACAACTTCAGAAAGTCCTTGTTATAATATATAATGTGCAAATCTTAATATTGCACGCAACTGCAAAGATTCTACATACAGATATATGCTACCTTTCACTAATTCACAGAAATAAAAATTTTAAAGAACAAAGTTGTTGTAATATTCCGAAATCCTTATAAGATTTGTAATGTAACCTTATATGATTAATAACGGCTGTTTTTGTGATTGAAATTATGTGTTATGTATGTGATTGAATGTTTTTTATTTCATTACAAAGTATAGAATTTTTTTTGTAAAACTTAACTAGAAAATCACTATTCATAAAAACGCTAAATCACTATTCATAAAACGTAAAGTCAACAATTTGTGTCTAACCGGATTAGTTAGGAAAGCTAACTAATGAGTAACTAGAAGACCAACTATAAAGTAAACTAAGTTGAATTAACCAAACTATGTGGAATTTGGTTAGTGTGTTGAGAAAGTAGGGATATTTTGGCCATTATAGAAGTATGTAATACTTACAAACTTGAAACTTGCAACTTGCAAGTATTGTTACTTGTTTTGAAGAGTTAGTCATCAATTTGGCTTTTGCTTGCTTTAATGTGTTGTCAAGCCTAGGATGGTGAGATGTGGCTTATTAATTTGCTTGTCGTGTTGGCTTGTTTTAAGAGGTGAGATGTGGCCTCATTTCTTGCTTGTGGTGTTGGACACTTTGGTTGGTTGTGGTGTGATCTTGAATGCCTATAAATAAGACCCTCATGCTATGCTAAATAAAATTCATTAAATCCCAAAATAATTCTAAGAGAGAGCATAGTAAGTATACTTTTAATTGATAGGAATATCAAGTCTTCCTTATTCAAGATAACGTAAAGCTTGCAACTTCAAGAGGTTGATCGAAAGACGCAAAAATTAACGTAAACTATAGAAGCGGAATCAAACAAGTTTTTAGGACTATGTGCTAGTTTCTATCTGTTTTTATGTGCAACGATGTGCTATAAAACTGTTTTAAATTTCAGTTGTTGTGTGAAGTTAGTTGTGATAAGTGAATTACTTGTATAACTTGAGGATTGTGAACTCTATAATTTGTGTGAACCCTGTAACTTGGGCAATGTGAACCCTATAACTTAAGTCGTGTGAACTCTATTATTTGTATAAACTTAAGAGTGTGAAATGTGTAATCTATTAGACATGCTGAGCATTTGTGCTCATTCTTGCGAATAAAATCTTATTTACAGTTAAGAAAGAATTATCAGTAAAATATGGCAGTAAAGAGAAAGTGAAAGAAGAATAGTTAGGTCAAGAGAGATTATTATTGTTTTCTTCTTTTCATGTAATACAACTTAAAGTTCAAATAACTTTGGAAATATGATTAAAAGAGTTGAAAATTATTATAAGAATGTATTGTTTGTGTCCTGTACATTTAAGCTAGTAGATGTAGAAGTCATTTAACTATGCTAGATTAACATTGACAAAGTCTAGAAAGTTCTGTCGAGTAAATGGGTTAGGTTATCTAATTGCGCGTTAATAAAGAGAAATTCTTATCGGAAAACTCCCTCTTTCCTGAGAACTGACTGGTTGCTAATATTGAAAATCTAGGATAGATAAATGGTAATGAAGTTGAGAAGAAGGGTTTAATGTTGGATTGAAGTTGAAGTTATGGAATACTCAAGAGGAAGTAGAGTTGGAGGAGTTGCATATTTAATGCATTAGAATAAATTTTAATTTTATGACTTTGAGATGTAACCGAAAATTGTAAAGTTTACAATTCTAGAATAAAGAGTATAATGTTAAGTTTTTAATTAAATGAATTTTTACTAAGTATAATATTACTGAATATTAAGGAAAAATGTTATGATCTAGGGATGGAGGTAAAGAATTGATGAAGTTGTATCGTCAGCGCACCAGATCAAGGGTTGAAGGAGACCCGGATTTGGGAGCGTGATAGTTGCTCATAAAAGATTAGGATCTTACTGAGTTATGATCAGCTGGTCTAGGCTGCGTACAATTACGCATATTGCAGGTTGTCCTAAATGAAAAATTGACATTGCCACAACTAGGACAAGTCCAGTCATCTTCCCTACGCCCACCTGCAACCATAAACAACTCAAACCATTGGCACAAAAGAAGAATAACATGAACTACAGCATACATGCATGTACTTTTAAAGTTTGAATTGAAAGTTCATACTATAAGACTTATGAAGTACTGCACACTAGATGGCGAGAGTGGTGACTTAGTAGTATATATAATGTGAGATAAACAGACATTCATGGTGTACGTATGCATTGAAAATGGGTATACAACTATACAAGTACGAGCATTACCATCGGTTCTGGCTCGTTTGGCAGCTGAAGAATTTCGGTTATCAACCTAAACAGAATCAGAAATCATTATCTAACCTCTGAAATAAAAAATTTAAAATTTCCAATCTGTCGCATTTAAAACCCAGAAAACAATCAGCTAACGATACATAATCAAACCCTAAATTACTAAACAACAATAAAGAGCGGTGAGAGAAAATAACAAAATTAGAAGGGCATATTACGAAAGTAGAAAATTGAATCCAGGAAAAGAAAATAAGCAGATTAAAATTCACCAACGTTTGTATTGAATTCACCTCACCTGAGACATACTCAAAGAGATCGAAGAAATCTGTTCTTTAGTTCGAAAGAGGAAGAGGTCTGAAAGTGAGCAAAAAGTTTGATGATAAAATAAGGGATTTTATTTTATACTATAAAATCCAGAAAATGATAAATCTATGTATTTATTTATGATAATGTTGCTATACAATTTACTACTATTAGGGTCGGTTCGGGTCGGATGCATTTAGTACAACTGTACAAGTACCCGAGAAACACTTGATGATGTGGCACTAGTAGTTCTGTTATGCATACCACTCCAATGCTTACGTCCAAATTTTGTAAACGAGCTTATAATTGTGCCAGTTCTAGTCCAATAATCTAACCTAAACCGGATCAAGGTAAGCCCAGCCCGAGAAATAGGAAGGAAGGACAAACTAGGTATCTCCATTCTATAATTAAAGAGATATATATATATATATATATATATATATATATATATATTCTGACTTTTTAATATTAAATTTTATATGTAACAAATAAATTAGTATACTACTTTTTAACTGAATATATATTTTTTGTATTAAAATAAGTATGTATTCGATAACAAATTTTGTTTATGCTAAAATAAAAAATGTTTGTATTAATTTTGAATTTTGAAATTTTAGAAATTGACTTTAAAAAGTCAAGGGTATGTGTTAGTATTTTGGAATAAAGGGACTATTGTTTTATAATACCCAATTTGGTATATATCTATAGTTTTTATTAATTTGTGATGAGAGCAGATCCTCTGTCTCCTTGTGTCCCTCCACTTAAATTTTGACACTTAGTCTTTTATTTAACACTAATTAATTCTAAAAATAAATAAAAAGACATGTGTCAAAATTTAAGTGGGGGGACATTAAGGAGGGCAGAGAATTTGGGGACAGAGGATCTGCTCTCATTTGTGATATTGGTGTATCATTCTTAATCGAGTAAAATCGGTTCGACTTTTTTCTTTCTTTTCAGTTCTATAAAATGAGTGATGTTACAAATACAAACTATTTTACAAACTGCTGATGTGGCATACTCCACCTCAGCATATTGATCAACAAATTATTTTAATGTAGTCTTCGGCCCCACACAATATGCTGAGATAGTGTATGCCACATCAACAATTTATAAAATATTTGTAGAATAATTTGTATCTCTAAAATGATTGATACACATTTCTAAATTGTTAGGTCATGATATTTCACTTATCGGGCCAACTAGATTGGGCCTATATATTCTTGCAAGTCCACGTGGCCATCATTATTGGGTCCCAAAGTTATTGGGCCTAATCTTTCTATAATCCTTGTTAAGTCCTTATCAGATATCGGTAGGATCAAATGGGTCGACCCATCATATATTTAAATATCTATTACTTTGACTTGCAATGATGAAAAAGAAGAGTTGTTGACCGAAAGTCTGCAGATCATTAATGTGGATGGGATTATAGTTCGGTTACGGATAAATAAAGGCAGAAAAAAAGGTGACACCGCATGCGATCGGCAGAGATCAACGAGGAGTGAAATGTGTGTTTGACCAGAAGGTGGTACTATGAACCCGGTCCGAGAGTATATCATGCAAGGAGGTCTTCTAAAACAGTGGCGATAATTTTATCTCTCTCAATACACTAGATATTTTATCCTCCATTGTTAACCCTTGTGATCGCATGTCATCGACTCTCACGTCTCGAAGCTATCCCCACTACGGGCCGGGCCAATGCTTTTGGTGTTAATCGTGTTTATTATGCGGATCAAGACGCCTTACGTGATCGGGATGTGGAAGAAGATCTTGGCGTTAACATCGGGCGCTAGCAGAGGGTTGTTTCAGTGTCATTGAGTTTTCAATCACAAATTTCCATTTGTTTCTACTTCTAAGATGGTGAGGAGTAGAGATAATACATGAAGGATGTACCAGAGGTCAGTAAGTTCATCCTTGCCTCGTGTTTTCATTAAGGATCGTCTGGTCCTTCCAAAATTGCTTTCGTGAGTACGGCTTCAAACATGATCTGGGGGTTCTCGTTCGAGAGCCCAGTGGTGAAGCCCAAAGAAGATTGAACTTTCTTTGGCGATAAGGAGCGTGATCAAGGTCGAAGGCGGGTAGAAGGTTCACCGCCAAGGACACATCACCGAAGTGGTAGAGATAATAAAGCTGCTAAGTTGACGAAGATGGCTGACGAGGCATGTGACGCCCCCAAAATAGGTATACATCACCCATCTTGAGTCGCCAATACATGATACAAAAATTCAAATACAACTTAATTATACAACAATGTAAAAGTACGACAAAATACATGCCGTGAGTTTTAATACAAATATTGCCTTCTGATAATATCCACTCTCGAGAATAAGTCCTCAATACATTTATTGTCACACTATTTAACGAATATAGTGAGGACTACTAGCTAACACTATCATCCGAACATCACTTCGTTCCCCGACTGTCTCCAGCCCACGCTCTCATTTCCGAAGAGAATAAAGTGAAAGAAAGGGTGAGCTCAACTAGTCCAAAGAAGAAATATTATGACTAAGATAATGCAGAATAAATTATCATTAGTCCTCAACAATGTTAAACCGATAAAATACAATAGACATCAAGTTTAATCTGCGATGAACAAGCAATCCATTAAAAGAGTCAAGTAGAGAATAAAATCTACTATCTTTAATGTTTTAAAAGGTTTTTCATCACTTTTATCACGAGACTCGACTTTAATAAATAATTCATCATCATCCTCTTGCACTACGCCAAGGATATTCATTAGGTCACGACCACAAATTCCATGCGACTACGGCCAAGGATATTTATGTATTCATCAATGGTCATGATCATGCCAACAACTGTCCCATCAATGCATTACACAGCCAACGAGGACTTTTATCACATCATTTGTAACATTACTACGTCGTGATTACAATCGAATAATCCTCGGTCATAATCATACCAAGTCCATCTACGCACTACAGTGCCATAGATGACTTTCAAAAAATATAAACATGAGGATGATGACAATGATATAAGAATTCAATAAAACAAGTTCAAGAATTAAGTTATTCAAGAACTAATAACGTCCAAATTGTCAACACGATCTTTGCTTTGTAGAGTAAAATTCAAAAATGCTCGTAAGAATATTTTCATGAAAAATACCGGATGAAGCCTTGAAATATCGAGGATATTCCACTAATTTCATGGAGTATAAAAGTCAAAATTTTAACCAACCGAGAATAATAAGGAATGGAATAACAACAGAAATCACCACGCATGCAGATTTCGTATGGCGGTTTTCCAACAGAATAATAATAATCTAACCGTGTCGTGAAAATCACACCGCTTGTGGATGTTCCAACAGAATAATAAAGAATGGAATAACAACAGAAATCACCATGTATGCGGTGATTGGCATGACAAAGTTATTCCAATAGAATAATAAATACGTAATAATAAAGATTTTAACCAGTGTCCGTGTAAAACACATGACATGTGATATTCCAAATGTAATAATAAAGATTTAACCAGTCCCAAGGTAAAGCACGCATGCGAGGATGTTCCAACTAATAATAAAAGATGTAATAATAGAAAAATGTCACCAAGTATAGGGTATTCATGATACAAAAGTTATTCCAATGAATAATAAGGAATGGAATAACCAAGTTCTCTTCGTGAATACAAAAAAGAATAATATCCTTACCGTAAAAAGAAACTGGATAAAGGAAAAGAAAGTTAGCGATCGCCTCTTCTTATTTCTCTCATAACTTTCTCTCTCTAGGGTTCAAAGAATTCGTAAGAAAATAATGAAGGAATGAGCTTTATTTATAGAAGAATGGAATGAATAAGAATAACCCACGACCTATCCGTATTGATTTACTTTAATCTGACGGTCCATATTTAAAGCAAAATCTTTTATATAATATATAATATATATTATATATATATAAGATCGCTTCATTTGCATCGAATGATAATTTTACTTGACGAAATTATAGCAAAACACGGATGTTATGCGTAAGAATTTGATTACTTGACATCAAGTAAAACAAAATAAAATAATATATATATATAAGCACACGCTTGATTGAATTCTTAGCTCCCACCGACAACTCTTACAATTTTGATGACTTTTGATTCCACCATAATCCATTATCATATATATATATATATATATATATATATATATATATATATATATATATATAAAGCCAAGTACTTTCTCCTAACTATTTTAATAATGGGTAAGTGGGGATCCAAATAATACACAAAATTACAACAACTACTTCATAAAAATTCTTTCAATATTTTTAACAACATATATCATCAATATTATAATTCACAATATTAATCGACTGTGTCGTTTCCGTGAAAGAGGGGCTTTCCAATAAGGATTTCTCCTATTTGCCAAGATTAGGTGACTCAAACCTCTCCTCGCGTAACTTCTAGACATCGTTAACATTGTAAATTATAATATTAAAATTCCGCTATCATTTCAATTATTGATTTAATAATATAAAAATATCGACAATAATTGAATCAAATAACGTGAGATACTATCAACAATTACTATAGCAATAATTGAACAAAACTAAGTGACTTCTCACGTAAGCATCAATAATCAATACCGTAATGTTACTTATGTAACCACGCGTACATCAGATTTCTTTACTACCGAGTAGTTCAACAATGATCAACAAAGAAAAACTTACGCCGTTATTTCAATAAAATATTTTTGTCGCTTTCTCAATCCGACAATAATTACATTATTAGGGTCCACTAATGATCTTGCCGCCGCATTTAATATTTTCTGTTTAAAACCGAATATTCCCCGACCAATCGAATATTATATAACAACTTGCATACTTTGCAAAAATTTATAATTATTACCCACAACTATAATATTATATCATAATATTCAAAAATGATAATTATAGAAAAATTCATCTTTATTCAAAAAGTTTGGGTCTTACAAGGCAGATAAGGTTTTAGAGGTTCTTTTGAAGCAGAGGGAGGACATAGCCAAACAGATGCTTCGGATTGCAGAGTTGAAGGACGAGGCGTCTACCTATATGGAGTCTGAAAGACATAGCAAACCTAGAAGTGGGCAGCGGATAGAAAGGAAGGAACCTGTCCATTCTAGTCATGTATCATGGGGAGAACTCAGAACGAAGGAGATCAAGGAGCAAAACTCCCGAGGAGTCAAAGAAAGCACTTCAGTTATCAATTCTCAAGGCCTGGATGAAGGCGCATAAGAGGAGCCAGGCCGGAGAAGGCATATACCGAAAATAAAAGGGAGAACACCATCTTGAATATTCTCACCGGATGGCGTGAGCCACACGGAAAGTAGATCCAGAAGTCCATCAAAGGCAGTGAGATTTGACAGAGGAGGTTGGTCCACTCAGAAGAAGAAGGTGTCTCCAAAGAAGGAATTCTCCTCGAAACCAGAAGGTGTAGAATTTTTGGTGAAGGAGTTGAAGGAGCTTCGAAAGCAGTTAGCGGAGGTTCAACAGGTGAAGGACACTCTGGGAAAGAAGGCGTCTCCTTTTTCCTCTGTCATTCTTAAGGAGAAGGCGGATACCACCAAGAAGTTGCCTCATATGGAGAGCTATGATGGATCGGGGGATCCTTATGACCACAGCCAGGCGTTCGATAGGCTGATGGACTATTATGATTTCACCGATGCTGCCAAGTGTCACACGTTTGTTATAACGCTTGAGGAAGGATGCGCAAGGCGCGGATGGGGACTTTGGCTTTCACCGATTCATCCACATCGTGGTCCGAGCTGTGTGACAAGTTTCATGCTCGCTTTGGAGCAACCGGCGAAGAGGGAAGCTTACGGGTTCTTTAGCTCAAGTCCGAGCGCTTTTCCAACGAGTCTTTGGGCACGTATGTGAAACGATTTAGGAAAATTGCCGTGTGTCGACCTTAATGATCTTCAAGCTGTGGGGTTGTTTCAGAATGGGTTAGATTTGGTGAAATCGGAGAAGTTGGTGAAGAAGCTGATGTTTCACCATCCGAAGAGTTTGGCCAAAGCCTTTGATAAAGTCGAAGGCTATATTGTGGTGGAGGAGGCTATGAATAGACTGAAAGTCCTTCTTCGGACCGAATGAAGGAAGCAGATACTCCTAAGGCTGAAAGCGATCAGAAGAAGGGGAGTGGAAATAATGATCTACTGAGAGCAAAATCGAAAAACACAATAACACAATGGCGGCAGGGAAGTAATCGCCCACCTGCTCCTACCTAGAATGTGAATAAGGTTTACACCAAACTGAATACGGATAGGTCGGTAATTTTGGATCAGATCAGAAACCAACCTTTCTTTGATCCACCTCGTGATAATTTTAAGCCAGGACAGGGCAATGCTCGGAAATATTGTGGATATCATCAAGCTGCAGGTCACGATACAAATGAATGTTGTAATCTCAAGGACTTTGTAGAGAGGAAGGATCGTGAGCGGTATGTTGGTTTAATATATGGTCTGGAGAGGATCATCGCCAGAGAATGCAGAATGCAAATCGACGAATTTTGAGTGGTTCAACCGGTTCCACCAATTCAACATAACCTACTCCAAATCACCGCCAAGGCACGCGTCGTTGATGTAATAACCTGGTGGGACGGCAGGGAAAATTGGTGGGAAGAAGAGGAGAGGATATTTGGACTCGCCACATTACGTCTGTGGCGCTCCCCAAGATCGATAGACCATTTACGAGGGATAGTTATATCCTTCATCGATGCGATTATCCTGCGGAACCCATCGAACCCCACGAAGGAGCACCGGTGATCACAACACAAGTGGGTTCGGTAGATACGGTTTAAATGATGATCGACAATGGGTCTTCGTTGATATTCTCAGACGCCACGCTTATCGGAGGATGAATCTTGATGGGCGAAAGATGGAGGTGGGGCAGAGGCTCCTTTATACGGCTTCAAAGACGATCCCATCAAAGTGGCGGTGAACTATCGAGCTACCAAATATCTTCTTGATCTGCTTCCACAACAGTAGAAATAACGTGTAAATTATATGTTGTGCATGTAGATTCTACCACAATGCCATATTGGGACGACTACATCGACCGCTTCTCAAGCAAATGACCTCCATCCCTCACTTCAAAATCAATTTCCCAACCAAGACACGGAGTCGAGATAGCGGGACTTAGATCTGGCCCGACGTTGTTATCGGAATGTTGTTATTGCCTCAGGAGTAGGGGTGACCAAGCAAAAATAGACCATGGCGATAGAGATTGAGCCATTCACCGAAAGCAGCTTGGAGCCATTGGTCATGCCGGCAGGAGAAACAGAAGAGATCGAGCTCGTCCTTGGTAAGAAGGACAAAATAGTGAAGATAGGTTCGGGTTTGCCGGAACCATTCCGGACAAACCTTATAGAACTTCTTCGCTGTTTTGCGGATATATTTGCATGGGAACCACAAGATATGCCTGGAATCAGCCGAAAGATAGCAGAGCACCGGTTGGATGTGGATCAACGAAGAAGCCAGTTCGGCAGAAAAGGAGGATCTTCGCACCTGAAAGACAACGGATCATTGATGAAAAGATTGCCAAGCTGATAGTTGCTGACTTCATCTTTGAGATCGATTATCCGGAGTGGATGACAAATGTAGTCTTTGGTGCGAAGCGAGAATGGAAAGTGGCGAGTTTGCATCGACTACACTGAACTCAAACAAAGCTTGTCCTGAAGGACTTCTATCCTCTACCCCATATCGATCAAATTTCATCGATGCCACTTCGGGTATGCATTACTAAGCTTTATGGATGCTTTTAAGGTTATCATCAAATTTCTATGTGAAAAGAGGATATTCAAGACAACTTTCATCACGCACTGCTCGTTAGATTGTATGATTACAAGAAGATGACATTTGGCTTAATCAACGCGAAGCAACTTATCAAAGAATGATGAACTTTGTCTTCCAGAAGCAGCTAGGAAGGAACATGGAGGTGTATGTTGACGACATGATCGTGAAGAGCATTATTGTTCAGAAGCATCTGGATGATCTGGAGGAATGCTTTCAGACGGTCCGACATCATAAGTTAAGACTCAATCCTACTAAATGCACCTTCGGGCCCGGTGCAGGAAAATTCTTGGGCTATCTAGTCAGTTAAAGAGGTATCGAAGCCAATTTTGAGAAGATCCAGACTATTCTGAACATGAAGACTCCTCACTCATTCAAGGATATTCAAATAAGCGTTTGGCGGGGAGGATTGCAGCTTTAAGGAGGTTCATGTCCAAGTCGGCAGAAGGTGTTTTCTTGCTTTTCAAAGACGTTGAAAGGACCGAAGAATGCCAAGACGTTCCAATGGACTTCGGAATGTGAAGACGCCTTCCAAGGCATAAAGACATACCTATCTTCTAAGACCTTTCTTTGGTAAAGGCGCTTCTCTTGAACCACTATACTTGTATCTGGCGGCACCACTTTCGTTAAGAGTGGGGCGATGCTAGTTTGAGAAGTTGGGGGAAACGAATCCGCCTATTATATTAGTCGTGTCTTGAGAGATCTCAAACCAGTACTGAATATTGAGAAATTTGCCTTTGCTTTGATAATAGCCAAATCGAAAACTTAGGCAATATTTTCAAGGTCTGGCTTCGATCGCTTACACGGATCAACCGTTGAAGAAGGTGATGAAAGCAATTTCGGAGGTTTCGGGAGGTTAGGCTACGGACGATGGAGTTGTCTCAATTCTTCATTGAGTATCATCCCCGAATCGCTATCAAAGGTCAAGCCTTGGCCGATTTTATGGTGGAATGCTTTCGTTCACCAAGTCGATCTGAGAGCTTACGGAAGCTAAGGAGTCTGATCGGGCGATTCAGCAGCTTCTTGACCTGACCAGAGCTCATGGACGCCTGTATGTAAATGGATCTTCTACTACTTAACGCCGATGGAGCGAGGATTATCTTGACAAGTCCTGAGGATTCAAGGTGCAAGAAAGCCATCGATTTGGGTTCGTGAGCAACGAACAACGAGGCAGAGTAATGGCGCTTTGGGAAAGGGTTCGACTGGCGAAGAGTCTCGAGGTTCAGAAGCTAATTATTTACAGTGACTCTCATTTGGTCGTCAAACAAGTTTCAGGGGAATACGAAGCTCGAGGTTCAAGAATGATCAAGTACCTAGCAGAGTTGAAGGATCGACTTTAGTATTTCATCTCCTATGAATTTCAGGGCGTAGACTGTAATGATAATTCTATTGCCGATGCCTTGTCTAAGTTGGCCACTACAGATGCCAACAATTTTGATGGGTCAGTCTATTTGGAGATTTTGCAGCATCCGAGTATCCAGCATAAAGTAGTGATGTGTATTGAACGTTCTAACTGTTGGATGACTCCATATATAGAATATCTGGCAGATGGCGTCCTTCCTTCGGATCAGATGCTGGCAAAGAAGATCAAGTATAAAAGTGCCAATTTTGTTCTTATTGATTGGGATCTCTATCGAAGGGCCATTTCGCCTCCATTATTGAAATGTTTGGTTCCATTCGAGGACGAATATGCTTCTTCTTGAGGTTCACGAGGGCATATGTGGCGACCATATGGGTCATGGTTATTAGCCTACAAAAGTACTTCTTGAGGGGTTCTACCGGGCCTACCATCTTAAAGGAAGCTACTAATATGTGAATAAATGCAAGAAGTGTCGACTAATATCGATCCCACATCACCGCCGAAGAGCTATATTCGATCTTATCTCCTATACCCTTTCATTGCCTGAGGGGTAGATATCTCGGGTCCATTCTTAGAAAGCTAAAGGTCGTCGGTTTTGTTATAGTCATCGCCATCTATTATATGACCAAAATGGATAGAAGCGAAGCCACTTCGATTGATAACGGAACAAGAGTGCTTGAAGTTCATAAAGGAGTCTCAGAGTGTTTCATTTCTAACTCCTAAGGTGATGATATCGACAATGGACGCCAGTTAAATGGGATCGAAGTTTGAAGGATTCTAAAGGAGTTGGGAGTTCAAAGACGAAAGACCTCGGTGGCTCATTCACGATGAATCGGACAGTCGAGGTGACCAACAGACGCTTTATTAAATGGGATCGCCGCAGATTGGATGAAGCTAAGGAGAGATGGCTCAAGAGTCTTCCGGTGTATTATGGGCTTATCGGACCACGCCGAGGACTACTACGGGACTCACCTTTTCAGATTGACTTATACGGCACCGATGCCTTAGTCCCTGCTGAGATTAGATCCACCAGTCTTGGGTTAGTCAGGTTGATGAAATCTACAATAATGAAGGGTCATGGTCAACTTGGATCCGCATTAGAAGAAGTTAGAGAGGTGGCTTTGATCAAACCGACACTTATCTTATCAAGAGGGTAGCCAAGCATTACAATAAGGGGTAAAGCTTTGAGATTTGAAGTGGAGATTTCGCCCTTAGAAGTCAAGCATCTACGCCTCGTAACTTGGGAAAGTTGATGCTTAATCGGGAAGGACCGTATGAAGTAATTAATTAATCTGAAGCTAGAACTTATCGGTTGAAAGGTATTGACGATCCGAGATCAAGAACACTTGGCATCTTGGCGTGCTTCTAAGTATTTTCAAGAAAGATCGAAATCAAGATCCCTAAGTCTGTAAATATTGGATCGTCATCAATAAAAGATTCATTTTTTCACAATTGATCTTCTTCCTATTGGTCCTAATTTCATAATGGTGTAAGAAGGACGGGGGGAACTCGCAGACCATTCGATGGTAGCCTTTTTGACAGGTGGTCCTTATGAATTTGTCAGGCCCTTCGTGGTAGGCAAACTTCATCGGTGTAAGGAGGACGGGGTGGACTCGTTGACCATTCGATGATAGCCTTATCGGCAGGAGTGTCCTCATGGGTTTGTTATACCCTGCGTGGTAGACAAATTCCATAGTCCTTTTAATTTTGTTTTGTCGCGAGTGGTAAACAAAATGCACCGAAGTAAGGAGGTTCGGGTGGACTTGTTGGCCATTCGATGGTAGCCTTATTGTTAGGTGAGTCCTTATGAACTTGTTCTACCCCGTGTGGTAAACAAATTCCATTGTTCTTATAAAATTGTTCTACCCCGAGTGGTAAACAAATGTCCTTATATACTTGTTTTATCCCGAGTGGTAAACAAGATCTTGATGGTGCAATGAGGATCAGCCGAATTCACCTTATACATGATCTGTCTCACACTTCGGAAACGATAAGTATGCATTACTTTATTTTGTTAAAGTGTTGGGTTCGGTCCTTTAAGTTCAGTTCATGTCATTTCTTAACTTAATTGTTATATTCCATATCTGATTCACAATTTTAGTTAAGTTCATTCATATTGATTGATACTGAATTATTGACAAGAAACGAATTAAACAGAAGTCATGATAAAGGAAGTTGAAATTTCATTCATAATTAACTATTCATAATATTAACCAATCAGATAAAGATAGAAATTTTACAAAAATTCTTAAACAATTCCAAAGAAAACAGAATATTCACTTGACATTATCCTCATAATCCAAGAGTCGAAAGGTAGGGTCTACCTTAGGCGATATTAGCTTTTCCTTGCCACGACTTCGACAGAGCTCATAGCCTTCTTGAGTATATCTTCATGATTTTTCCATTGATCTCATCCGATTTCGATACTTCTTCACGATCTCGCTTTGCGAAGATCATCCACAAAGGAGGTCCAAGATCCCGAAGAGCCTGAGTTCTCGAATTTCTTCTTCGAGCTTTTAGCGCTATTCGATAATGACGGGTTCTTTTAATTCCGCCGACCAATTTCGCCAGTTCTTATCACGGGCCTTCACTCCTTAATTTTCTTCATCCTTATTTCATTCCTTTGAACTAGATCAACGTTCATGTTAAAAATCTCTTGATGTTGGGCTTTAGTTGATTTCGGTTAAATGCGTGGATATCTTCACTCTTCCTCGGCTCGGGCTAAATTTTTCCGAAGATGTTCATTATCAAGAGGGCAATATCACAATCATGTCTTAACTTTGCCAAAGCGCAGATCGCAACATCATTCTTTTCGTGCGGCTTCTCTGCAGCCTTCGATTCTAAATATTTTGGTCAGAAATGCCTAAAGACAAAGATTGGCTGCGTATGTTCAACAATAAACCATCACTTTCGGATATTTCAAAGACGGAGAAAAGTATAGAAGTTAAAAGACAATCATTTACCTTTGCTGATAGCTCATGCCTTCATCAATCGGATCCTCGATCGAGTTATTTCCAAATCGGTGATCATTCGGTTTCACGGACAAAGGTATCGAATAACCGGAGAGGGAAGTTGGCGAATGAACCGAGGCCATAAAGTTGGCGGCGCCACGGCTTCATTTTCAAATTCGTATGAAGACGGTCTTGATGGAGAGGCGAGGCCGCTCGCGAAGTTGGTATTGGGTCAATGTAAATATTCTCGGGGAGGGGATCGAGTGGAGTGTGTTCTCGAGGCTAGGGGAGCGGATGATGAGCCCAGGTGACTATCGGATGGTTGCTTTCTTTTGCGAGAGAGTGAGGGAATAGCTCATTTGGCTCATTGTCATCCGAGACTTGGATTTCAATGGGAAGGTTGGAGGAATGTCACCAAGAGAAGGGACTCGAAGGTCACCTACAGCAGAAGGGGAGTGATCTTGGTCCTCGATTTCTTAACACGAATGACTTTTGCCCATTCGAGTAGAGGTATGTCAAACAAACTTCCTCCCGGTTGGAGCGGGTTCGGGGGTGTAGGAGTGGGTGCAAGTGGTGGGAGGATTGGCTTGAGGAGATTCTTCTGTTGGGAGCTCTTCATTTGTTTTCATCGTCTTCCTAGCCAAAAAGTCTTCAAATTCTTTTACCTCTGAAGAATTCAGTTTAATCAAAGACACTGCAAAGATTACGTAACGACAACATTATCAAAGGTTTCACAGAAACATGCACAAAAGTAGTTCGGTACTTACGTTTATGATCATATAGCCATGCCTGTGACGCCCCCAAAATAGGTCCATTCCATCCAATCCATTCTGAGTCGCCAAATACATGGTACAGAAATAACTACAACTTTATTAATACATTTGTCGTGCAAAATACGACAATATATATACTGTGAGTTTAAATACAATTATTGTCTTCTAGACAATATACATACCCAAATAAATCCTTATCACAATTATTTATACATTATTTTACAAAATGGTGAGGACTACTAAAACAACTCTCTCTATAACCATCATTCCATACCCCGACTAAGACTACGCTACATTCTCGCCTCCCGAGAAAAAAATGGAACAAAAGGAAAAGGGTGAGCTCAATTAGCCCAAGAAAGAATATTATGACTAAGATAATATACAACAAATTATCGTTAGTCTTCAACAGTGGAAAAATCTAATAGAATACAATAGACAACCGGTTTTAAATCAACAATCGCAATGGAAACAACAATTCATTAGAAGAGTTAAGTAAAGAATGCAAACTACTATCTTCTATATATGAATTTAAAAGTTCATCGTCGATATTTTATCCTCGTAACATCAATCAATATATATCTGAATCAAATATTCATCTTTGCACTACTGGGCCAAAGATATTCATCATTGATCATGTTCATCTAAACACTGCTCATCTTTACACTACTGCCAAAGATATTAATCGATCGGTCGTATTCATCTCAACACTGCTCATCTTCATGACTACGGACCAAAGATATTCATCAAGAAATCATTCATCTTTCGCACCACAGGCCAAAGATATTCAAGAATATCATCATTTAGGACCGAGGATGATGAAAAATATTTTAAAGGAAACGAATCCAAAGAAACAAAAGAACAATATTAAGGATTCGTATTTTAAACAATCAAAGTTCAAAAATACTTCATAAGTAATCGAGTGGAGTAAAATTCAAGAATGATCAAAACATGGATACAATCAAAGCTAGTATCCGAATAGATATTTTGACAAAAGAAGAAATTTCATTTTTCAGCTTAATAGTGCAGTATTCGTGAATAGTCAGATATCGTAAATAAAGGTCGATATCGTGAATAAGAATCTACACCAATAGATAGAAATTTCACAAAAAAAAACATCTTCACGCTTTGAATAAGACTCGTGAATAAGTAACTCGTGAATAAGACTCGTGAATAAGAACTTCATGAATAATAACCCCAATAATGAAAAAGTTTCAAATTTGATAAAATTTCCAACCAATATTTCAAGATAATGATATTGAAGAAATAATATCATTTTCGAATAAAATAACATCCCTTACCTCGAAAGACATGATTTCTAATAAAACACCTTGATATAAAGCATGACTTGAACTTGACCAGATAAAGAATACTCAAAGTATACTCAAAATACTCACAAGAATACGCCGATAATATATAGAGAGAAAACTTCAGCTTTAAGTGTGATTTTCAATTCTAACCCAAGACCCTATTTATAGAAAATGCTTAACAACAATTCAAAGTAAAAATTTATTAAATATTATTATATATATTACAAATTCTCTACGCACATTTTGACAACTGATTTCACTTATCTTGCAGACATGCTAGGGCTGACCACAAAACAAAAAAAAACGTTTTTCCTATTTTAAATATTTTAAACTTCCAAAAATCAATTATTTTGAGCTTCGAACTTCAATAATTCATAATAAATAGCCCTTTTATCGTAAAATTTGAATCTCAAGTATCTTTATAGTAAATTCAATTCTCTACAACTTTACGTAAGAAAGTTTTTCCAAATTCCAAATGTAAATTGACCAAAATCCACAAACCAAGCGATTTTATTGTGCTATAATCAAATTTCTATTAATAATTGTGTCCACCAACACACAAAAATATGTATTAAACATTTAATGCCACAAAAATACTCTTCCTCCTCATATACTATATATCCCACATTCATTATAAAAATATCACCATTAATATATTATTAAAATATAATAATATATTTAAATGAATTATTTTATCGTAAAAAGATAAAATTTCAATTTTCAACAATTGTCACTTTAAAAATTTTCTCATCTATATCCACATAAAATCAATATTTTTCTCATCATATAAATCAATAATTAATTATTCACAAATAATATTACAGAATCACAAAGATCGGCAACCGTGCCGCTCCTCAGAGTTAGGGGCTCTCCATAAGGATCTCTCCATCTCAGGTAAATTAGGTGACCAAACCTCTCCTTAGATGAACTTTCTAGACATTGCCAATAATGTTATCCAATAATATTATTCATATAATATGAATTATTGTCTCGATAATGGAAAATAATTGTGTAATGACAATTTATCAAAACAACAATAATATAAAATATCAATCAAAGAATTATTGAATCAATAAAATAAAATACTCGAATAAGAATTATCGTAACAATTATTATTGAGTAGTGCGCCTTCACGTAAGAATCAATAATTGGTGCAATACCGCAGTGCTATCGTTTCAAAGAACGCCACGTATTAGTGTTTTAACCACCGGCATTCCAACAAAGATAATCTGAAATAACTACGCCAAGTTATTTATAAACAACTTATATTTGTCATTTTCTTCATCCAATCGCTTTCACATGGGGCCCACAAAAGATCACTATATTGGCATACGTAAATATTCCACAAAAGATCTAATATTCCACGACCAAACGAATATTCCCCACAATAATGAATATTTTATAACCACTTGCTTATTCAAATATTTGCATATTTTACCCATAACTATCCACATTAATCAAATCAACCCTTACTATTTCAAAATAATAAATAAAGGAAAATAAATTTTATTTATTAATAATATGGGTCTTACAATGCTTGTTTGGAAAGAAGTCCATGTTTCCATTCCTCCTTCTGAAATTATCCAGAGTTCAATCATTTCTGGCACGCGTTCTTGAAGTATATCGCCAAAGTTAGCAAAAAATCTTTTCATCGCTGGCCATTTGGTAAAGAGGCGATTTACGGTCCTCGACGAAAAACCATTTCTCATGCCATCCCCTATTCCTCGAAGGAGTGTTTATCGTGTATCGCTTTCTCGAACTTCTCACCACCTTTAGTGCGTGTTTGCCTAACCTTAAATCCTTTTCTGCGGATCAAGGCGATCAGATCTACCGTGAAGAAGAAGTCGAGGTAGGTTCGACTCTAATTAAATAATGAGACGCAATAAAGGTCAAAATGTGAATGTAGGAGTTTGGAACCACCGGACAAACCCCACCCCAATAAACCTTGGAGGGTAACTAAAAGATATAAATAGGACACCTAACCCCTTTTTCGAGCAAAGTCATCGGAACAACCGAGTCCAACCATCCTGGACGCTGGTACATCTTCTCATCGACCTTTAGGGGCTCTTATCAGTGGGTATCGTGGATGTGATAACGAGCCTTAATCTTTCGAATTCAATCTTAGAAATAATGGAGGTGTTGGCATAAAGATATTGTTCTTTGTTTTAAAAGAATTCGGAGGGGTCAGGAATGGGTTTCGGAGGCATAGATATTTTGCTGGGATTGGCAACCTTAGGGTTTCAGCTCGACGTTTCCTTAGTGGGGTTGGGGCTAGGTGAAACGGTGGCGATAGGGGTTACACGAAGGGGAGAACTCTGATTCGTTTTTAGGGTCACATTGTTGAGAATATTGCAGAGAAGGGAAGAAAAGCTCGAGGGAGAAGAAGAGAACTATAGCGTCCGAAATTCAAATCAAGCGGTAAAATTGTCGAATTTGGAAAAATTTACTTTTATATTGTCGACAACAGATCGAATTACTGAAGGCTTACACATTTAATTTCTCGGTAATGATGAGGAACTTGGAAGAGGTAGCGTCCGGTTTAAGCCTTTAGATATTTATCGATTGGGCTTTTCAAATGGACTTAGGTTTTAGTTCTCTTCTTATTTTAACTCCTTATCATTTGGGCCTTAATATGCTTGATTTGGGCCTCTTTTGATCCTATCAGATTCTTCATATCATGGACCATTTATAGTTTTCATTAAATATCCTATTTAATAAAAACGAAAGAAGCGATGTTGGGTCATGATATTTCATTTATCGGGCCAACCAGGTTGGGCCTATATATCTTGCTTAATCCACGTACCATCATTATTGGGTCCTAAAAGTTATTGGGCCTAGTCTTTCTATAATCCTTGTTAAGTCCTTATCAGATCGGGCGGATCGATTGGGTCAATTCCATCATACATTTAAATATCGATTACTTTGACTTACGAACGATGAAAAGAAGAGTTGTTAATCGAAAGTCTGCAGATCATTAATGTGGATGGGATTATAATTACTGGTACGGATAAATGCGAGGAAAAAGGTGACAAACGCATGCGAAATGGCAGAGATCATCGAGAGTGGGTGTCGGTTCCGACTGTAGTGGGCATACGATAAACCGGTCCGAGAGTATATCATAACAAGGAGGTCTTCTAAGAACAGGTAACTGATAATTTTATCTCTCTCAATACACTGTGATATTTTATCATCCATTATTAACCCTCGCGATCGCTTCATCAGATTTAACTCTCACGCCCCGAAGCTTTATCCTCTACTCAAGCCGCGCTTTTGGTGTTGATCATGATTTTATCAGATACAAGATCGTGACGTCTTTACGTGATTGGGACGTAGCAGAAGATCTTGACGTTAATATAAATAATATTTTTTAGATAAATATGAATCATTTTTCAATTAAAGGAAATAAATATGGATTAATTATTACTATTAGTAATTACAATTGGATTGGGTATCTTAATTTCACGTAAAATAACTAGCCTTATCCCAATTGATGTCCGAGAGATACTAGTAGTTTTTGTTCTCTTCATTATTTTTCCAATAAATTCAAGAGTTTTATTTAATTGACGTTGGTATTAAAACGATGAGTTAATACTTGTCTGAAAAGGAGGTGACAAACCACGTGGATGCCTAATTAATTGCCGTGTGGTCAAAATACAGCGGAGCAAGAGGCCGCAGAATTGAAGATCATTTAAGCCGAATCAAACAACAAGTCAACTAACTAATGCGCGCATGCAGTAATAATGTAGTAAGTTACTACTACTACTAATTCGGACAATACTACTAGTACTAGTAGTAAAAAACAAACGATTAAACTCGGGACTTAATTGCGATTGGAGGTTTTAAAAACTCTAGATTTAGGTTTACTCAAAATTTTAAATTTAGAAATAATAATACTAGTAATGTAGTAGATGCAAGTCCTGAAAGCCCTTGACCCCTTAACCCATACATATATGCAACTTATTTTAAATGACTTATAAATAAAAGTGTTTCAAGATCAATTTAATTTATAAATCAAAATTAAGTTAAAATAAGTAATAAATGTGTTCGGCTCATAATGACTTAAAAATTCAAATAAATGTAAATGTTACTAAAAATGATATTAATAAAAAAGGAGACAATAGAAGAAGAATAAATTAGGCATTACGTTTAATTAAACTAACTTATTTTAAAATAACTTCAATTACAAATATTTACTTATTTTTTTGAGTTAAAACTCAATTTATAAATAAAAAATAAGTTCCATTCCCGAACAATTAAATAATACTTAGTAGTAATAAATGACTTATAAATTAATTTGATCAACTTATAAGTCATTTCCTCATGGATAGGGGCCACATTAATTAAACACCTATTCTCCCCATCTTTAATTCACACTATCTAGCTATTGGCTACAATTCTCTCTCATCATAACCAAATAAATACTCCCATCAAACACCTGCCCTGCCCTTCCCGTATATCACCGCTTCAGTTCAGACTCTGATCGATCGATCAATATATATATAGATATAGAGATAAGAACAAGCAGCTAGGAATAGTTAGTTAGTTGAGAAAATATAACATATATATACACACACATCTCCAAATAATATGGGTGGTCAAGCTGCTGTTGGTTTGGTACTGTTGATGGCGATTTGGAGTGTGTGCGCGGCCGATACATTAGGGGATGAGTGTTCGGACAGCTTTGTGAAGCTGCCGACGTGTCTGACTTTCGCCACCGGAAAAGCGGCGACGCCGACAAAGGACTGCTGCACTTCGGTGACGACCATCAAAGAGAGCAAGCCGGTTTGCTTGTGTTACATCATACAGCAAATCCACACCGGTGCAAACCCCCAGTTGAAGAGCTTTGGGATTCAAGAGACTAAATTGATTCAGCTACCTTCTGCTTGCAAGTTAACTAATGCTAGCACAGCTGATTGCCCAAGTAACATTAATTCCTTCATTCAATTCATTATTATTAATTCATTTCCTCCTCCCTCTTTCTTTAATTCTCTGTCTATATATATATATATATATATATATATATATATATATATTTCTTCTTTTCATTAATTAAGCTACCCTTAATGAATTAATGAAAGTAAAAAAAGCTAGGACTGGCATTTTCCACCATCTGCTATTTAATTTTCTCCTTATATTATATTATTTATTCTATATTCGTTAATTGGTAGGAGTAGAGTTTGATAAATGAGAAATAATGGTGACAATATCTAGCTCGCAGCGTACCTTTTGTTTTATATGTTCAGATGCAATTGCAGTTTCAAAATCACCAAATATATATATATATATATATATATATATATATATATATATATATATATATATATATATATATATATATATCGTAAAAGTACTAGTATCATATATACTTACAAACGTCGTTATACTGTGAAAAGTCACCTGAGTCAGTAAATAAAATAAGAAGGTTAATGCTAAATATAAATAATTAACACGAAAATATTAAATGGGTTAACACCTATAATTAACAATTTGACATGCTTAACATGATTAAACATGTTAATTAATTAAAAATAAATATGATACTTATAACTTTATAATCTATATTAAATATTGAGTTTTAACTTTCTTAATTACTTTTAAGCATGCTTTCTTGCATTTAAATAAATGTTATTGAGATGAATAAATTACATTATTATTCAATAAATAAGTGGAAGATGTTCATATTTTTTATTTAATTTTTTTAATTTATGTAATAAATGAGTTCACACATTTAACACAATTAATAAACAAGTTAGTGTTAATATTAAGAAACTCAAATGGAATATTATTGATTCACAAAATGTAATACCTAAAACCAGGACACAATTATCACCCTTACCCGCGAGATAAAAGGGGAAAGTAGTAGTAGTAGTACAAATTTATCTAACAAAATACAATTAATTTTAAATTTTTTGTTCATTTTAATAAATCATTTAAACTGCTTTAAAATTTAAGATAAATCGACCATCCTGAGTCACGGTACACAACAACTAGTTAATTATATTCCTCTATAATGAATACAAGCATGCATTTGCGTTGAGTTGAAAATGTTGCGTATACAGAGTAGTAGCTAGAGTACATGCTCCAACAAATAAATTCGGAAGCGGTTAACATGGAGTTTATTTTTTGATAAATTAATCAATTGGTTAATACAATGTTGAGACGAGATTCTATATGCGTCAATATTTTATTAATCAATTGACAAATTTTCAAAAAAATAAACTTCAACCGGATCCAATAAATTCATTAACTTTGCTTGCAGAAGCTTTGGAACTAACTCAGTGGGTCGACTTGGCCTAGTGGGCTGTATTTATTATTATGGTTCCAGAGTAGCTGAGTAGGCAGGTAGATTGGTAGCATCAATAATACTGCTCCTTCCTTCTGTTTCTTAATATAAATTAGAATTGTGTATAAATATTAAAAAATAATTATATAATATCAATAAATACTCATATTATTTTTACATTAAAAAAGAATATTATTTATTGGAGAAAAATAATGAGAGAAATAGAATGTTATATTTAATTACTTAGATAATATTAAAACTAAACAATTACTAATATTTATTTGATACTCCATTAAAGAATAAAAATAATTATTTAAAACGACTTATATTAAGTAACGAACTGAACAGAACAGAACAGAACAGAACAGAGGAAGTACTTGTGTATTTATGAGGAGTAGTTTGGTAAGTTAATTAGGTTTGGTGTGGATTAATTGCATGGATGGGGTACTTCCAAGTTCCATCCATCACTTTTCAGGCCAACACCTTTTATTGATGATTAATCAATGAGATGAGATGGATCCGTAATAGTAGTAGTAGTATATAAATTAATTTCAAACTTAAAAGAAATGAAGTCAGTGAGTAGTCAATTAAGTTAAATACTAATACGTACGTACGTACGTATTTGCAGAGCTTCTAAAGATACCAGCAAACTCTCCTGATGCTGCCATTTTTATGGATCCGAGTTCAACACCTGCGGCATCAGCAGCAGCCAAAGGGACGCCAGCACCCGTGAAAACTGACGACACCTCAAATGGAATTAAACCTCTTCCTGTTTCAATTTCCTCTGGCGCTATCTTCTTCTTCTTCTTCTATGCACTATTATTATATTAGTAATTCATGATGCCTAACAACAGATCGATGCTCAGATTGCATGAAAAGCGGCCGCTTCCCTACCCCTAACCCTCTATATTCTGTTTAATTTGTATGACTTAATTAGTTACCACTTAATTAATATTGTCGTCTTTAATTTCATTTCCTATGTATGAATGCTATTCCATCAATCTATCTATCCTATTAATGTAATTTCATTTGTATGCATGCAAATCTCTCGTTGGTGTCGTGCATATATATATATATATATATATATATATATATATATATAAAAAGAAAAAGAATAAAAATAATTGATCCACTAAAAGATGGAATTAGTAAAAAATAAAGAAAAGAAGAAATTAGCGGTAATCAGAAGAGAATTGAAGACCTCGTCATGTATAGGTATAGTATCGAGAGAAAGAGATAACTGATTAGGGCGGGAGTAATTAGATAAGTAGTAATCTTCATCATATATATTCAATGGAGTTGATGACGTACTGGTGGCTTATTTTTTATCCTTTTGCGCGTATATACATACATACATACAATCTATCTAAAATATTACTTAATCACACAAAAATTCCTCCTTCATTATCCACAACCACAAATATATTTATATATAATATTTTCTTATTCGGTTAAAATTAATAATAATTAGAATCTATTTGGAATCGTTTAAAAAAAATATGATTAATGATTATCGCTTATGCATATAGTCAATTAATGTTCAAAATCAGGTTAAATAAAAGCACTTCAATTAGTAAAAAGTAAAAAGGAAAAAATTGATTGATTATAACTTTATTTCAAGAGTAAATTGCTAAATTAATGGGGAATTTTGACAAGTATAAAGGTGTATGGGTGCATGATATCAAATAATAATAATAATATAGAATCAAACCTCATTATTAATGAGATTTGACAAACAATTATATATAAGCTCCAAATTAGTATTTCAGATTATTTTCATAAAAACTTATTATAAACCATGCATTTTAAAAATTTATTTATCAAACAATTAAAATTTAAAATTAAGCGTAATTAAGCAGGTTTGGCGATCCAAAACACACTAAAGCGTACCTAATTAAAACAATAGTGTCAC